>JAPZDY010000022.1:3306093-3320334 GCA_029783645.1 Ctenochaetus hawaiiensis
CTTTCATCAGAAGGCTAGCTAAAAGCTAATGGTTTGGCTTTTCATAATATGATGTGGCCCAAGCTACTAACTTCGATAATTTGAGAGAAACTTGGCTCACATGGTTTGCAGGGCTAATGGACACCCCACTCAATGTGTCCGTTTTAACTGTCCCATAATACGCAGTCACGGTCCCCGGCGCGCTACTATTAAAGCTAACATTAGCCAACTCATGTTAGCAACTGTTGTGCCTGGCAGACAAAGACAAGGAGCCCACCTGAGTCTTAAACCAGCTCAGATTGTAAAACACACCGTTAAAAATGACTGATGACTGTGATAATTAGGAACAGTCGTTATAAATACTGTGAGAATTGCCCTCCTAACCAGATAACATATTGATCATAATACAAGGCTAATGTTAACATGCTGACTGACTGCATATTTTAGAGTATTTTTAAGCTCGTCAACATTAACTGAAGAGATGCGCAAGAGTGTACGATCTTGAATTGGACATTTTAAGGGGTGGCCAATGAGAGAAAGTTCTTAGGCTTTCATTTTAATCTTTAAATAAGCCTTGAAAACATAACTTCAACAATTAGCTTCTCTAGCACTACGAAAGACATCATTGTCGGCATTTCTGCTCGCAGCTTCCTTTACAAACTTTAACGAATTAAGACTTATCGTACACTAGGTTTGTTCAAAAATTTCGATCTTAAAGCAAACATAGTACGTTAGATGACCTAAAATACGTGGCCTTACCTTCGGGTCTGCCATATTACTGGAGATGTTTGCAGATTAAGAATGTAGTTTGATAGATTCAAATCCCACACTGGCTGCCGTTTCGCTTCAGCTACTCCACTTCCTGCTACAGCTTTCGCGCGCCGAATTTCCTACGTATGCCCGTGCCCCCATTGTGACAGCGCGCGTACCGCCTCTCCCGTCTCTGCTAGTGCCTGTTATCAACGATCACCCTTGGTAAACTGCTGTTTCTTTAATATAATTTCCTTTAATTATTACTGGAAAATGTGAAAGTTTCTTTATTTTCTATAAAATAGGTTTTTATACATATGAAATATAAAACCTTTTTATATCATATTGATATGATGCACACTATGTACAATTTTATCATAACTTCTCTAATTACAAATATATAATATAAAATTAAACAACTTAGCACAGTAGAACCTTAAATTATATCAACTAGAATAACAGCTCTCCCCCATTAAACAGGGCTTCAAGATCAAATAGTAAAGCAAGTGGTATTTTAGGGCCCCTGTCATTTCTGTTTATTTTGTACTGTAGTGGTGCAAATAGTGTTAACATGCAGAAAAATGATCACAAACAAACTGCCACAAGATAATCCAAGAGTTTGGGGCCCTAGGACAGCTGCTAGCTTTGACTATGGTCAGGTTTTACAAATATATATGCAAACGCTGGAGTTAAATCTTGTAGATCGAGTTAAAAAAAGATATTTGTTTTTACTTTAGGGACAAATAAAAACTTTTTTTTGCAAAATATTTAACAGAATATTTTGAACTAATGTTTTGATAATTTAATAGTTTTTAGAACATTTCATAGAATGAAACAAGAAGAATGTGAAGCTCAAACTCAGAAATGACGACTGCCACTTTAAAAACAAAAGTTCAGAGTTCACCGCCGCACGTGGTCAAATCAACATGGCTGCCCCCTGTACATTTTAGTGAGAAGTGGATCTGAAAGTAATCGTAAGGAGGTAAAGCACACAAAAAATATCTGTACGTCCGTTGAGTGTCTTCGCGACTGATATTTAATACAACAGAAAACTCTCTACTCTCAGACATTAAAATATAAACTGACGAACGTTTTTTTCCTCCGCACTAAAAAAGTGTAACTTGAGTGAGTTTAATTGCAATCTCAGCCCTCAAGCTAACACTAGAGACACATCTGTATGCAAGAACAAGGCATGGTAGAAACTTCTAGAGAGACATACTGCTAAAATCACAGTCCTCAAAGGGAATTTATATTTATGGGTGCATTTATGGGTAGCAATAATTTAAAATCAAAATGTTATTGTTTTCACAGATACATCCAGATTCTTTTAGTCAATTGTAACTATTATTAAAAATCTAAAGTTTCTCATAAACCGAACTCGATATTTCAGCACTCACTCTTCAGCCATCACGTTGTTCAACACTTTTTCATATGATTGGTCTTTTTTAAATGTAGGATTAGTACCAGTCTGCTAATTGGATTGTTAATTGTACCACTCAGAATAATGGCAGATGTAGCCGAGACTCCACTTTCAAAGGAGGAGAAGCCTGACGTCGTCCCCCAGGACCCCAGCATTGTGGATGTAAGGTCTGACGTGAAAGCTGAAGAAGAGGATGAGGCAGCCACTGACCCCAGCTTGTACCGATACATCAAAGAGGACCTCTTCACATCTGAGATCTACAAAGTGGAGATCAGGAATCTCCCCAAGTTCATTGGCTTCAATGACCTCAAAAAGTTCCTGGCCAAACACGGCCTCAATCCGCACAAAATCAAGCTGTTTGGAAAGCAGACATTTGCTTTTGTCACCTTCAAGAATGAGGAGGAGCGTGACAAGGCCATGAAGATGGTGCATGGCATGCAGTGGAAGGGCCAGGTGCTGAGTGTCAGGCTGGCCAAACCTAAAGCGGACCCTATCCTGAGGAAGAGGAAGCAGGAGGAGGGAGAGGGTGCAGGTGGACAGCCCCCATCCAAGCGAACAGATGGCGGTGGCGAGGAGGAGGAGCCTCTCAGTCTCCAGATAGCCAACGTGGTGACTCCTCTGTGGAACGTGCCCTATGAGGAGCAGCTGAGGAGAAAGGAGCAGGAGGTGGTTGGGGTTCTGCAGAGGCTGGCCAAGTGAGTGTCATTAATGTGGAGTCTAATGTAAAGATACATACAAGTGTGTGCCCAGAAAAGATGTGATGCGAGTACAGGAAAAAAACATCATTATATTTATGGAAACTCCTGACAGCCCCAGTATTCTGAGTCCACCCTGGAGAACTTAACTTTCACCTTCTTTTATTCTTACCAGTAGAAAACACGTAAAAAATAGTACTCAGACTAAAATATTGAACCTCTCAATACCAGAGTTTATTTTGTTGTGACTCACTGACAGTAAAACTACACAAAACATAGTAGAGGAGAAAAGTTCTATGTTTATATGAGCATTTTGCAATAGAAAACATCAATCAATACTAACCTGTTTCTTTTTCAGGGAGATTGGCAACACTAACAAAGCCATGCTGCCGTGGCTGTTTGCACAGAAGGGAAAATACAACAAAATGTGTTGTTCTCTGGAACCTATCAGACCATCTCCTACACAGGTATTTTTTCATGTTGGGCTAACATTTTCTATTTTACTGAAATAGACATACATGGAAAAATACAAAGGTGTCCTAAAATAGACAGGACCCAGGATGCAGAAGTATCACTACATTTGAACTATTATATTTTTTTTCAGTGCCGTTTGTCTCTTTGTACAAAAAAACTTTCATTTTTCATAACTCTTTGAAACTGAGTTGTATGCGCTGTTGTTTTAGTACTTGTTATTCTCACACCCTCCTAACCCTGTTCATCTTTCTCCACCTGTATTATGACAGACAGAGTACAGGAACAAGTGTGAGTTCCTCATTTCAGTGGGAGCAGATGGTGAGGATAAAACCATTGGTTTCCGCTTGGGAAAATATAAAGGCGGCTCCTGCGCTGTGGTCGGGCCGGCTGAGACGTGCCATGTTTCAGCTGAGGCCAAGAGAGTGGTCAGCGAGTTTCAGAAGTTCATCAGGTAGTATCATGTGAAAGACCACAGAAAAGAACACACAGTTTTACTTTTAAAGATCATGGGCCACCCTGGCATAGGTTTCCACAAGCTTATATGTTAGCAAGTGGAAACATTAGCCTGTGTTAGTGGATTCACATTAGAGCCTTAACTGAGGGTGCAAAAATAGTTGTTTAAAATATGTTTATAAAGTCTTCACAAATGCTTTTCCTCTATTGCATTTAATTTTACTTATATTTTGCAAACAGGACAACACCATATTCAGTGTACAGTCCTGAAACATATGAAGGACACTGGAAGCAGCTGACCGTGCGCACTACAAGGACCAAACAAGCCATGGCTGTAGTGTTTTTCAACCCACAGGTGAGGAAATGTTCTTTTCTAAAACTGTGTGTGATACAGCCTCTTAAGAATCAATCACACATCATTAGATTTGTCCTTAAGGTCTTTGTCATTTGTTGAATATCATGCCAGAAACTCGAAGAAGATGAAGTCAGTGCATTAAAGAGCTCCATGACGAAATACTTCACAGAAGGAGAAGGGAAAGACAGCGGAGTAACCTCTCTGTACTTTGTTAGAGAAGGTCAAAGGTAAAAACAAACTATGATGCTCTATGAGTCACAAAGTTAAATGACTGCAGAAAAAAAATGCAGGACAAACTGTAGAGCGCAGATTATAAAAATCTCTAAATAATGTACTTGTCCTTTGGGCTTCCAAGGACTTCTCCTAACATAGAGGACTTGCCCTGTGAGCTGGTGGCTGGAGAGGGCTGCATTCATGAGGAGCTCCTGGGTCTAAAGTTTAGAATATCTCCTCATTCCTTCTTTCAGGTATGAAAGATTTACCTCAAAGACCTTCAGACACATGCCCTTTTTCCATCATATAAATCCAGTTTTATTCAGTCAGCTTGTCAGTGTAAAGTGAGTCTGTCTTGCCTTGCAGGTGAATACTGGAGCTGCAGAGGTGCTGTACTCTGCTGTGGGGGAGTGGGCACAGCTGAATCAGGACAGCACAGTGCTGGATGTGTGCTGTGGAACAGGGACCATCGGCATCTCTCTGGCCAAGGTGATGTTGGTTGTTGTCTATGGGAAACTTAACTCACCTATGAAAACCACGCCAGCTTCTTAAAAGTGAGGTCAAGATATTGTGATCACCCCTTGCTGCCTGACTGCAGTGTAGTTCATAAATCTTGCCCTCTCCATGTTAGCAGGTGGAACAAGGGTCAGGTGAAAAAATCAAAGCATGTTACATAATGTCCACAAGTATGTTTTCTGTTATTTGATTGGGGAATAAAAGAGACTGTAGTGTCATATATGAAAGCTAACCCTAACCTATGATTGAGTCAAATGGCTTAATGGGCAGGTCCTTGATAGTTTGGCTCCATCTGCTGCTTTATCAGGGATATTTTGGCTTCATTATTGGACCATGGAAGAAAATGTAGCAGTACAATCTCCTAGCAGAATGTTATAGTGTTCATTAGATGAAAATGCAGGTTATGTCAGTTTTTTTTGACATTTTTGTGGCTTTTGTCTCTAGAGAGTAAAGAAGGTGATTGGGATCGAGCTGTGCCAGGAGGCTGTGGAGGACGCCAAAGTTAATGCAAAGCTCAATGGTAAGAGAGCAGCCAGACAAAGTCAAACTACAGTCATTGATTTGTGTATAAATTGTGAATTCTCAGAAATATGGGATGATCAGTATTAACAGGTCTCTAAAGCATTTGTTGTGTCATTTTGTTAAAAATCTTTTTCCATTTAAAAAAAAAAATTAGTATTCACACAGCCTTTTACCCCATTGTTGCTCCTGTCTATGTGGAAAGAGCATAAAGGTCATAATAATAAAAGTGAAAGATGATAATAATGATGGGTTTTATCTGTTTAAGTTGGGCTGGTGATGGGTACTGCGCAGTCCTGTCTTTGTTTGATCTGTTGTTCATGTGTTTATGTCTGAAGGTATAAGCAATGTTGAGTTTTACTGTGGAAAAGCTGAGGATGTCTTTCCCAACATCCTCAGTGCTCTTGTGTCACCCAACATCACAGCCATTGTGGACCCTCCGAGGGCAGGCCTACGTGAGTAAACAGCAGCCAAAGCATGGGAGTGAATTTCACTTACTTCTAGATATTGCCTAAGGGTGCTTTCTCCAACACAGATTCCAAGGTGATACTTGCTATCAGGAGGGCAGAGCATCTCAAGAGGCTGGTTTATGTAGCATGCAATGCTAAGGCAGCTATGAACAACTTTATCGAGTGAGTCACTGACCGTTTGTTTCAGTTTTTTTTTTCTCTAATGTCATACTAGGTCCTAACAGTCCTAAATCTTATGCTGTCATCTTCTTGATCTTTTAGTCTGTGCAGAGCACCTTCAAACAGAGTCCACGGGGCCCCGTTCCGTCCAGTGCGAGCCATGGCCGTGGATCTGTTCCCTCAGACCATGCATGTTGAGATGCTCTTGCTGCTAGAAAGAGTGGACTACAATTCCCAGCAGCAGCAAACCAGCAGCACTCAGGAAGAGGCAGGATCTTAGCCTTATAAAACTGACCCTATACAGTGTTGTAGATTGCATGGGCTATCAATACTAGAGATGTATACACACCCTCAATACCAAAATGAATGATTACAAAAACTTTTTTTCTGTAGCATGATTCTCCTGCAGCATCAAATAATCTTAACTTAAAAGGAAATTTGCAACTTGTCAGTGTCTCATCCAGTGAAGTCCATTTATTTGATAATGCAATACTGGTTTGTGCTTAATAAACTGTTAGTGTTAATACAGTATTCAGGAAACTGTGTTTAATCTTGTGAACTGTGTCCTTTTGCCTGTTCTGTCTTTTTTTTGAGAACCTTGTCTTAGGTATTTTCTAGCTAAAGTAGGTTACTTCTTGAGACATGTCTGAAACCACACAGCTACCAAGATTAAAGTTATAAAGTTTTTGGTGTCCTGAAGGCCTGGTACCATGTATAGCTTTTAATAAAGATGATGCAGCTCAAGAGAGATGCTGTAGAATAAATAGCTTTACTAGTAAACTGCAGCTTCTGTTTGTTAACATCTTGTTTCATCATTCTGTAACTAAAACAAAGCTCTTCTGCTCATTAGTCAAGACATTTTATTTTGCATAACAAATCACTGAAGTCATGAAGCTCAGGTTGCAATACATACTTCATTTTCTAGGCAGCACATCTCAAACAACTCATTGGTACAACTTAACAGCAACACATGTAAAAGCATTTTTTTTCTCTTCTCACACTGACACACACTTGGCAAGACAACAAACGCACAGAGGGGAAAGCACATTCTTAAAGCGATCTACAATATCACTACAGCCTTGTGTTTAAACTGTGACGCCTCGAATGCTTTGTAGAAAAACCACAGGCCAAGTACTTGATAAAGGATGCACAGCAGTTTTTTTTTTTTTTGTTCCAGCAAATGATTGTGTAGTCCTGCGTTAATGTTTCTACTGTACAGTTTGCAGCAACATTATTCTATAAAATGCATAAGACTGTATGTAAGCTTTGGTATACACAGTTTAGTCAGCTTGGGTTGGACTAAATTACTTGATAATATTTTGTTCATGTCAGTGTACCAACTACATTTTGCAAGGCTGCCTTTAGAAAAAAACGTATTCTATGTGTTGTCAGAAAATATGCTAAACTGTGACGATGATGGCAAACGTACACAAAATACACTATCCATTAAGATGATCTTAAAAACCTGCACATGCTGTAGGCAATTTTCTCTTAAGTATCTCATGTTTTACAGGCTGTCTTCATTAAAATGCTAACTGGCTAAAGAATAAATGCTTTATCAAGTAAAGGGGGCTTGGTCTTTCCACTTCCCGTTGAAGGGTGTTTTAGGTCCAATGTATTATACTCTGAGCCCTTCATGAAATGAATCAACTAAGGCAACATGTAGCCAACGTAATTTCTTAAGGGCACCAAAAATGAAAAGCTATTGAGAAACAGTGGTTAGTTGGTGCGAATGTAATACTCATTAGTATTTCCATAAAAAGCTAGCAAGAACTAAGAGCATTAAAGAAACAATCCTTTAGCTTAGATACATGAAATAACTGTGGCCCTCTACTGGGTTTGATGCAGTGTTTGCATGGGGAGCACAATGTCAGTTTCTTGTATTGCCAAAACAAAAGAGAAAAAAAAAGGCAACAAATTCCTCCAAATACTAAAAGTCACCCCAAATATCCCTAAAGCAGTTGGTTCCAATAGCAACAGCATGATCACTCAACAAAATATCTGACAGGACATGAGTGCATATCAATAGTTCTGAATAGTGACTTCACTTCACAACGCATGTTTTTTTAGCGTGCAAACCAAAACAGCAACTGTTCTTTCTGAGGAAAAAACAAAACGGCACATTTTGTATTCATCACCCAAATATCCATAACACCAACTATTAAAATACCCAATAAACAAGTAACTTTGTCTCCCAATTAAATGAATGGTATAAATACACGAGTATTAGTAGTCCCTTTCAAATACTTAAAGCACAAAACAAGAACTAATAGATGCTGGCACTCTTAAGATTGCGACTGTTGAAAACGACATTTCAAAACGAAACCAAGGGGTGCAGTGTTTTTTTTTTGTGGTCAGAAAAACATGCATTTTTATTTTCATGTGGTTCATATGTTAATGTAGTTTTCTTAACTTATCAGCAGTCCTGGGTGATCTTTTTCTAGTGCCATAGCGAGTATGCATCAAGAGGTAGACGATATTTGCTCTACTGTTAGTGCATTTAGTCCTACCCTAACATCTACCAGCTGAACCAACAAAATGTGAGTGAAGTAAGCAAGCAGTTCTACTGTTCAGATGTAACTATACTGCCATTAGATCTGTGATGCATAATTAAGTGACGCAAGGTGGCATGGGATGTCTGACAGTGACTGGGTTTCAGTGCTGTGGTTCATCAGTGACTCAGAGACTTAAACATCAACAGTGCAGAGGGGTTCACTCCCTGGTTGGGCAGACTCCATTATGGTCATCTTGGGTTTCTTCCTGGTTTCCTCCTAGTAGAGAAACAAAAAAAGTAACCAGGGTGAGGAATAACTTCTGGAAATCAAACAAGATGCTTAAAATAAGAATGCTACATCTACAAGCTTTTAAGACAGAGTTTCTGATTTACACCATTTTAGCTACTATGGATCTTGGCAAGAGGGAGAGGATAAACAAATGAAAAACAAATGGCACTTTATATTACAGAAGCCATGCTGGCTCACTGTCACAGCTTACTTGTCACTTGAATTGAACAGAACCATTTTTCTAAGGGTGCTTTATGTAACATTTAAGTACCAGCGACAGTACAGTTACTAATAAGATGTCAAATTAGTAGTCTGTACTGTAAAACAGGATTAATATGTAATTTAAACTGTGGGGAAGGGGAAGGGGGATCAGGCGAAGCCAGGAAGCCTATCTGCTAGATCATATTGGACGTGTAGGTTATTAACACTGTATTGTAACTATACTTGTGACCCATCAACTAAGATTGGGTTAAATGATGTGAAACAGATTTTACCCCCTTTTTGCCGCACTTTAACATATGACAGTTTAAGTGAGGAACTGCACTGTAACTTGTGATAAAATATTGCATATAGCACCCTCAATGTTATAAATGACATTTCTGCTTTTATTATAGCAAAAAGCTGAAGTGTTTGCTTTTCTTGCTTTGAGTTATACTTTTATTCATGCAAGAAACCAAATATTACCCAAAATCTAAGTCTATCAGTCAAATTTTAGGATGGGGGTTAATGAAGACAGGATAAATATTAACTAAGGTTATATTACAATCAAAGTTTTCTGCATATTATATCTTACCCTCTGCCGGGCTAGTTTCCTCATTTCTTCTTGCAGTTTGTTCAAGATGTGAAGGTTTGGCTTGTTCTTTTTGGCATACTGCTGGAGCTCGATCACACTCTTGTCCGAGTTCTCCTGCAAAAGATCACTTGTTTTAAGAATCATAAAGATGTGCTTGCTAAATGAAGACTTGTCATCATTACCAGCACTTGTTTTCAATTCACTGGTTGATCTGTGATGTAGCTGGCAGTAAAAATAGTTAACAAGGCAAAATGTGATCAACATGCCAGAGGACTGTTACAACTAAGATGTTCAGAATAAAATGAAATGGCCAAGTACTTGGTAACTCAGAGCTGTGAAGATGGAAGTTACAACAGTGAGATGATGAGACATTTTAATTACTCTTGGGGTTTTACTGCTGCTCTTTATGTTTGTTTTAGAAAGCAGCACTATGTACACTGAGAAAAAAGTTCACAAAATCCTCAGAACTCTGCTCTTCAGATAATTAATATCAAATACTTGGAGTCGGTCACTGTCACATTAAAGGTAAAGATTCGTAAAGCCAAACTTTTCCATGAGCTCATATTTTTTAAATCAAGGGCTAGAGACTGTCCTTACCTTCTTGACCATTTTATTGCTCTCTCTGCCGTACATACGCAGCAGTGAGCCCCAGTTCTTGACATGAGGATGAAGCATCTGCAAGATCTTCTGAGATGCTAGTTGCTTGCCAACCCTCTTATTCTTGCCTGGAAGTAAATGTACAAAATATGTCACAGAGAAGTACATGAATCTTAATAGTATTTAAATGACTAGTTGGCCCCACAAGATTTAATAAAATAGACAAGGTAAATTAGCATCAAACCCTTCATATGACACAGGTTCAGCCTCACTGTGTTGTTCGATGAGGATTACAGTCTACTTACACCAGCCACGCACAGTGTGCTTCCCGCAGGTCATCACATATTCACTCTTCTGGTTTTTCCCTGGGATCACCTCAAATTTAATGCTGGTGTCTCCCATTCCATGGTTTCTACAGAAAAGATCAAACGGTTTAAAAACATTTCCGCAACCTGGAACTTTGCTGTAGTTGACAGTGAAAACAAGAAAAAAGTTTGCTCTGTATCAAACTAATGTCTTAAAATAAAAACTTAGAGACTCGTTTGGAACAATTTATGTGCAAGCAAATTTTGTAAAACATGAAAAGTATAACCATATAATCATTGTGTGATTCTACTGAAAGACAATGGATGATATAACTGAAGTATTGTACAAGCAAAACTTGACTATATCAGGAAAAATGACACAATCGATAATAATCATTTTAAGTATTGTACTGGTACAAGATGCTCAATCTCTTACCTTTTAAGGCACTCATGAAGAATCTGATATGGCGAAAGTAGTCCTGCTTTGTTGGTCAGCTCATACACCCTTGAGTCTTCTATACTGATATGATTAAAATACTGTGGAGCAGAGTGCATTCATCATTACCACTGTTTTGCTACCTCTAATTCTAGAGATGCAATGGTTTTCATAGAAAATATATACCACAATTTTTTTCCTGCCTTTAAAGTTGTGGATACACAGTTCTTAGCATACTCTATTTCACTTCACTGAAAAAGATTTTTGGAGAGACCATCAATAAGTTTCAGAAAAGGGGAAAAAAAGTACCTCCAGTTCATCGCCTTCAACAGGCTTATCCTCTGAGGTCTGCTTCACAAAGTCAGGGATGAGGATTTCCAGTGTGGCTCGAGCTGAAGTTTACACAACAACTACAAATTAGGATTGTAGCAATGCATTCCAACATCTAAAATTTTAATGTGCAACTCTCCAATATATGTTTTAACAATTTATGTATCTTATAATCTTAATCTTAGAAGGTATCAAAAGGATGATTGACTGTGATGTGTGAAGTCTGAAATATAGTGTGATAGTACACACATCATGACCAAATTGGTTCATTCTTAGGAGTCCCTGGAACAACATGACAATTATAACAAAATATTAACAATTATGGGGTTTTACTGATTACTTAAAATTAGTAAAACCCACAGTCTTTACCTACAAACTGAAAGCCCTGAGCTAATAAAACAATTATGTTGTTGTGACATACACAAACCAACCAATTAAAATGCCAAATATTGAAAATAAAATAAGTTACCAGCTTTATTCTTGGCAAGTTTTTTACTGCTTGCAGTTCCTGTACCGTAAGTTACACCATCTATAATGACGGACGCTCCAAAGGGTTCACTTGGGTTCTCTGTGGGGGGAAAAAAAAAATCAAGTTTCATGTGATATGAGTACTTCATTAAGCTCAACATCAAACTTTGGCATTTGCACATTACTGTGACTACAGATAAAAATAGTGTAAATGTTTATTTCATTTTAGAATGAACTGTGCAGAAAGTTTTGTTTGTTTGTTTTTAATTTAAGAACAATTCACTCCTAATAAGGCGAGAGTGACACAGTGATTCAAAATACCTCAAGACAACTGCAAAAGAAGAACTTACCACATTCAAAAAAGTTGTAAACAGGTCGAACCTTCAAGACACGTTGCATATATTCATGCAAGATGCAAACTTCAGACTTTCCATTAGGGTTGATGACAAATTCTGTTTAAGTGGAAAAATAAAATGCAAAAAATAAACAATATAATTTACAGCAAAAATATGCTGACAATTAGCAAGTTTCATTATGCTGCAAAAGGTAAAAAAAAAAAAAAAAAGCTAAAAGAAATAAAAATGATAGTGCCCATGTTTATCTAAAACAAAATATTGCACTGAAATGCAAATGTGATTTAATAGCCTTTAAAGTGTCCAGGGAGTTCTGTGGGTCATTAGCTATGTCAGGCTACAGAATTGTTTGGATAAAAGCAATCTTCTTTTCAAAGTTTGGGGGTTTTTTTGGACAATGAAAAATAACTTCTTGTAAACCACGAACTGTATGAATTTATGGAACCTTTCTTAGTGGGTGCATCCTGGACCGACAGGGTGATAAGTTTCTGGTTAGCAGGGAGGATAGGTCTCTCTGACTCTGCCTGCTTCCTCTTCATGTCTCGGTTGAACTGCCTTCGCTCAGCCCAGGTACGAAACTTCTTCACAGTGACTTGCTCAAAGTCAAAGCATTTTTCAAGGTACAGGCGAAACTCTTCAAGTTCTGGGGAAGGTTTTAGAAAGTCAGATCAGATGATGATAGACAGCAAATATCTATCACTGGCAGTGTGCTATGACAGGCCCTCACCTATAGACTCGTCCTTGCACACCTCGACCTTGGCTTTGACTTGTCCTAAGGCTCCTTGAGCAGTGTCACAGGGTTGAGACTCTTTACCCTGCGGGTTGTTACCCTCTCCGTCTGGGTCACCGTCAGTTGGAGCGGAGGGAACGACGTTGCCCTGCTCCTCAGCTGTAGTCTCTGACTTGCCAGCTCCCTCTCCACCATTGGCCTCCTCACTGGGCTTGACAGGGAATTCTTCAGCAATAGTCGTCACCTCCCCATTGAGCTCCCTTTCCTCCTGTTCCTTCATTTTCTTGTAGTGCAGGCAAGGGATGCTGCTGGTTGGAGGGTCATGTTTCTGTGACAAAAAGTAAGACCAAGAGTTGGACCAATATGGTTGCATAGTACAGTCAGTTTATCAACTAATCTGTTACGAGATCTGAACCAACTTGAACCTCTTGTGCAATTCTGGGTTGCCTGTTTTCATACAAGCACTATTGCTTGTGATATCAAATTAAAAGTTAAATTAATAAATAAATCTATATTCAAAACCACTTTTTTCACCACTTAAGGTTGTTATTTAATGAAATAAACAGACAAGAGAGGACAGACTTCAACAGACTGCAGACAATCAGTGGCAGCACCACAAAGTCCAATTCGTCTTGAAGTGGAAACTACTTCAGCTCAAGCAAACTGGTTAGACTGGTGGTGGGAGGAAAATATGTACTCACTGTTTCATTAAGAGAACAGACAAAATAGTACACACCACAAATGATAGTATTAAAACCATTATCATATTATTAATTCAGACACATGTGCTTTACCCTAATACTGCCTGTCCCAAGGAAGTAGGGTCTGGACCAGGTAACCACCCTGGTCTCTCTGTGCAGGTAGACTGGAATGCCTGAATTATGGAATGTCATGATCCATCCATCAGGTAGAGGCTCAGTGGGAGGACGTCCCCGACCTGTTATAGGGGAAAATGTAAGTGGAGGCACTGATTACTAAACTTTTCTAATAGTTATTATTAAACAATTCTGTGTTACCACAACAGTGATACGCCTAATTGTGTGACAAGCAATAAAAATACTGGGCTACAATCAGCCCCAGGTTTCGAATGCTGTTCACAATTTTTTAAAAATTAATAGTTAAGTGTTGGTATTAAAAATCATGAAAGGCAGTTTAAAAAATGAATAAATCAGGTAGGCAGGTAAAATATTACATCAGCGTATTGCCACTAAACAAATGAGTTTCACTATTACATGCAAAAAGAAATCATCTAAAGAGTTTACTTAGGTTTTAAGGACACACATTGCCAGGCATCACTACATTTGCTCTTCTTTCAGCTTGCTGAATCAGGTTTTATCACTCAAGTTGTAGTTTAGATCACACAGCCTAGACAATAATTCCGTCACCCATGTGCAGAGGTTTTGGATAATATGCTTGACCTCGCTAACAGTAAGCTTGGTGACC
>JAPZDY010000022.1:3335573-3347181 GCA_029783645.1 Ctenochaetus hawaiiensis
TTAATAATTGATTTTCTTTGCAGTTCTGGACAATAGGAATTAAGAAGCTTGTTTAATTTGTAGAAGCAATTCAAACAGGAAAATACCAAACACCATAGTTAATTGCAACATTTAAATCTATCCTAAAGGAACAACTGGGTGAAATTAAAGCTTTAAAATACAAATTAGTGCTGCAAACACCTTTGACTACCACAAAACTCTTTAGTTACGGCGTTAGATCTCTTTGCAAAGTCCTCAGTTAGAGGGAATTTATTCAGTCTGAAAAATCTGTCTGACATCAAGGGCATCTGTGACGGCTTTGGTACAGGGGAGTGAATAATAAATTATGACCAAATCCTTTGAACCAGCAGGGGAATGAATTTTTTGATGTCAATTTTATGACAGCCATACCAGTGGCATCAGTCAATCTGAAATGTGGTGCAACACTGCTTCAACATCTAACTTGGAAAGTTTCCCAGTTAAGAGCTGGCAACAGAATATGCTGCTAGGCATCTAGCTCTGCCACACTCTTTATTGGATCGTTTTAAACGCCAGAATACAAATCAGCCTTTGGTCCATTACATATATATCCATAGTCAGACAATGCCTGGTGTTAAAAGCTGAGTGAAGATACCTGACAGAAAATTCAGTGCCGATGATTGGGATGAATAATTGTAAAACATTTAATTAAATTTTTAACCAAATATGGAAAATAATTTATTATTAAATCTTCTACTATAATTCTTTACACTTATAATGAAAAAAAAAGAAATCAAACTCTGTCAGTTGGAGTGTATTTCTTTCATGTAAATTGTAAATCACATAAAATATGTACAACTTGATGTAAATACAGATTTGAGTGTATTTCATTAGGTTATTAAAGGCAGACTTCACTATGGCTTGAAACAATGAAGTGCTTGTCCATGTGTTCCTCATACAACTTAATTGGAAGATGTGCATATCATTGTTTATGAGGTCCACCCACCTACACAGACAGAGTGATGGAAGTGATGGAAGGGATAGTGTGACATGACAACACACATGGTCACATATAGCAATTTAACATATACAGTAGGTGTCATCTTCAATCACTGCATTTCATCTGATTACTCAGTTCATTATCTTGTACATCATAATTCATTCCATGCTGGCCTGAACAAACTACTGAAGACTGAGGGAATAACATGATGATCCAGCCTGACACATATACATGCAGATTAGTTCCTGACATATGATTAGTGATGAATTAGAGCTGGTCCTTTACTTTGACTCTTCTGTCTTGTGTAACTTGTGTAACGTAGCAGATTGTTTTCTAAAGGCAGGTCAATATGTGTCCGAGCAGCTGGGAGAGAATCCTCAAAGCTGCAAGTTCACATTACACTCTCTGACAACAGTAAAGACCGTAATATTGGTTCCTGCTTGTATCCAAACCCAGTGTGAACAAACAACCACCTTTTCTGTGTTTCTGAAAGCACTCACCCCTCATACACGCATGTGCACAGTAGCTGCTCAAAGCCTCCCACATGGCACTGTAACCTGAAGGGAAACTGAAGAATCTGTGAAGCGTTGACCTGTTGTTGGCTCTTCTGTGGGCAAACACAGTGTCTGAAATACTATTGTGAGCCTGGTATGATGACCTCAACTCAACAATAGGGGCCTGGTGGGTATGTGTACACTTTGCCTGTGATATGCATCAAATTGACCGTGGTGGAAGCAGGTGGAGGATTTGCAGAGAGAGAGAGAGAGAAAGAGAGAGAGAGAGAGAGAGAGAGAGAGAGAGAGAGTGAAAATGAGAGAATGAGAGAGAGAGAGAAAGAGAATGAGAAAGAGAGAGAGAGAGAAAGTGAAAGAGAGAAAGAAAGAAAGAGAGAAAGAGAGAGAGAGAGAGAGCTCTTTTTCTGCCATTTGAAACTGGCTGGAATATTGAAAGTCCCATCAGGTGTGCTGTGAGCTGATTTGGGCTGAGATGAGGGAACAGCAGGAGGTTGAGGCCACTGGGCAGAGAGAGAACGAGGAGGGAAGAGTCGAAAACAGGCTTTTTCAGATCTCAGTCAGACAGGTAATCAGTATGCTGGCGGGTAGACGTTCTAATGAAGAGTCCTCTATACTGCAGAGCAGTTTCCCCAGTGCCAGCTGTGGTGTAGTTGCCTGGAGATGGCTGGATGAGCTTTCAGCATCATCAGTTCAGAATGTAGATGGGCATGTTGGTGTGGGCTGCTGGGTGGTGATAACATGTAATTTTGCATCATATCAAACATATCTGTGAGTGATATGATGCAAGATTGCGTCAGACGAGGATGTTGTACATAGTAAACATCATAACTGCTTCATTTCTGCATGTTATTGTGCCCATGTAAGCATGCTGACATTAGCAAAAGACCACTGTGCCTTTACACAGCATCTTGTGTGATGTTATGACATGATAAATAGAATACTGCATGCATAACAAACGTCTCAGAATGTTGACACCTGACCCAGAAAAGTACGTCAATTCAGCCAACACAGAGGATAAACTCTGGAGTTAAGATTAATGCAGGGCAAACATAGCAGGAAACAGATCTCCTGATGTTTAACATGACCTGATACTAACAACTGTAAAGCCAAAATCCACATTATTTTAATTCTGTATCAATTTCTGAACATCTGGAATCACTCAGTGAACAAAGCAGGCTATATTTGAGCTATGTATTGAGAGCCACTACAGCTTTTTCTAAGTCTTTTTTTAACAGGTAATCTTACTTCTGCTTGGACACAAATTAATACTAGCTGTAGTCATTACTGTCGTCATTCCTCTTTAAATATTGAGAGTTCATCCGCCTCTGATACTCTACCTCTGGTATGTGCATATCTGATGTGCTGCTGTTTTTCTTCTTCAGCTCAAACAAGTTTCTGCCAAAAATGACAACACATAGTTTGAGGCCCTGAGACTGAACCACTTTCTAATGTTGTTTTATAAAGCAGCTTCACTCAGAAAGTGCATTGAGTGAGGCATTTCTTTACAGGCAAACTTCAGAAGAGATATTCATTAAAATGAATAATCTCTGGGCATTGACTTTAAAGTGAGTGACATAAAATGGGATCAAAATCAAAGCTATAGAAAAGTCCAATGAAATACTGGATATGAAGCCTTGAGAGCATCAAGCAGAGAATGTTAGATCAAACTTTAAATATATATGACAGTAGGTCTGCTGAGGGAAGACTTAGTACGATGTTCTGAGAAATGCCACTGACCAAATCACTCGCGAGTAGAAATAAACCCAACATGGTCATAAATTATTATTAAAGGCAGTATTAGTTCAACAAGCATCACAGTTAAAAAGGAGCCTTACATAAATCATGGCCGGAATGCAATATCTTAATGCCTCTGGGTTATTCATTAAGTGCACTGTCATGATAAGTCTTCTGTAAAATTTAGGGATGTTAATTTTTTTTTGTTCTGCTGAGACCAGGCTCCTACATAAAAAATACAATAGGGAGTATTGTTGTGTTTTAATCTGACTCATTTAATTAGATAGAAAATGTAACAGATAAAGAAAAGGGGAGGAGGAATGATTTCTGAATCTGAAATTAAGAGGACACGCAAAAAAGCAGGACACCACACTTAAAGGAACTCTTGGAGATAACAGATGGAGTTTTGTTTCACCCACCACTTGTAAATATTTTAAAACTGAATGACAACAACAGAGCACAGGCTGGTCCAATAGAACAATGAATGCAGCCGCCTAGGAAAGCCGACAGAACTCACCTGGTGAGACAAGTTGTGAGAAAGACAACAAGAACCTGTCAAAATCTGAGTTTTACACATACACACACATCCCTCTGGATAGGTAATGTTACAGCATTCAGGGAAGATTAGGTCACACTTTCACATCTAATGCAACATGTCGGGAGAAGCACTTGGTTACAAGTTTGCTAGCCTTGGGATTAGGATAAATCATAAGCCCCCCACAGTCTAGTAACACTACTCCCAATATGTATCTCACTAACAGTGATCACACAAACTTTCACAAACTGAGTAGAAATAATTTGCTTTTTGCCTGCAACAACCACAACATCATAAATCATGTCTCTAGTTACGCTCCATGCTCCTCTAATTGTAATATATAGCTCCTCTCAATCCACAGATGTAGTTATTGATTGAAAAAGAAACTAGATGCCTTATTTCCTGTAGGCTGTTGAACACACTACACCAGGAATCAAACAGGCTGGCAATAATGGTGTTTATTATAAAGATATAGGCTTGCTTTGTTCGCTGTTTGTCATTTCTATCTGTGGTGACTGGGGCTTGAATCAGACAAATATTTGTGGCAAAAACATGTGGCATTCTCACAGCACCAGCCCAAGATGAAAGCCCAGTCAAAAACATGACATATTATCAGGAATAAACAACAACAACAGTAAAACAAAGCAACAACAACAACAACAACAGTAAAACAGAACGCAAACACACGCAGTATCTTTTGCTTTGCCAGTGTGTCAGGAGTGTGGGTTTGCACCTTATTCTTTCATTACGGAGACAAGCCAGTAAGGCAGTGCAGGCACAGCTACGACTCCTGGTCTTAACAAGGACATTTGCATATCATGATGGCTTCAGCCCATCAAAGAAACAACAGTCAAGCCATCTAGCTGCCGGTTAGTTCTGCACAAATTGGAGGGATAAAAGGGATTTTTTAAAAGATAAAATACTGATATTTCTGGATTCAAGCTACATATATCTTAGGTTTTGTGCTGTTGTAAATACCAGGATCGAGGGAAGACTAAAAGTTCTCCTTTGAAAAATTGCATGTTCCTTCTTGATTGCATTTCACTCAACTGTCTGTTCACTACACTCTACACCCTACACCCTACACCCTACACCCTTCCCCAGATAGTGATTGTTCAATCATGGCATAGCAGCCATAACTAGGCCCGGCAGGTCTGTCCAACCATAGATTTCTCTCCATTGAAGCGCTGTGCATGGGCTTTATAAAGAGGAATACTTAGTGTCGGAAGATTTTGAAAGGATGTGGTCTCTTTTGACCTTTCAAAAATTATATACACAAGACCAAAATTGGAAGAAATGTAATAACACTGTTAGTGGCCACCTAAAGTAGTAACACAAACCAGCATCCAGTTGTCCTTTCAGCTAGAAAAGCCTATTGCTGCCAGCTAAAAGAGAGGAGGTCTAACTTTGTCTGAACTGCATTATTTCCATCATACTGGAGAAAGGCAGCAATGATTAGCTGGGATCATAGTTTATGAAAAAATATGCTATTGGCCTAATATCGCAGAAAACCAATGCATCTCTCTCCCCTTCAAGCAATGCTAAAAATTGTGGAGAGTAGCAGAGTACAAGCATAGGAAAATCCTTTGGAGATGATATCTTGCTTGAGGCCATGTTACCGAGATACATGGATCATGACACCTAACTCCACTGAGGAAACCCTGATTTCTTTTTCTCCCCCAGCAGGGCTATAGTTCGGTTGGGGTGTGTATTGGAGCTGAACCTCCAACCTCTCACTGGCAAAAACTGAGACCTGTTTCCATGCCAATTGTCTACAGGAGCTTCTACCATGACAGCTATCTGGGTGTGCACTGATCTCACTTTGATTTTTCTTTCTTAAACAGATCACCAAATTCAGTCAAGTAAGGCTGGCAAAGCAGACAAGGAGGAAAAAAAACTCATTATTTTCAATGCTGTCTAGATTTTCTTTGTCTGAAACCCTGAAATAAGAACAGGTGTTCCTTTAGAATTTTAATGCTGGCTCTTTCACAGCTCAGCATCTGAGATTTCTTTTTACTTCTTTCAGCTCAGCACTCCAGAGATGAAGACGCTGCCTTTGCGGTTTCATTCCAAGGTAAGGCCAGAACTCGGAGGAATAGAGTTACAGCCCGTTCTCGACAAGTTTCTGAAAAATTTCAAATTTAGAATCCTTTAGTGTGCAAGAATCTGCCAATGTCACCTCATGACACCCACACAGTGCACAAAAGCACTTGTCTTCATATCCAACAGCCTTCGGTGGCCATGTAATGTATTTTTTTTACACTATGGAACAAATTTTCAACTTGTGAAATATATTGTGTTGATAGTATTGTTCCTGGTGGGATACAAGAGTTTTTTTTTGCTTCTCAGTGATGATTCTCACAATGCCAACAAAGCTTGTGGACCATTCACTCACATGACTTTCTCCACACCTTTTACTCACTTGAACTCTGCTGTGATGAGGTTGAAGCCATTGTATAAGTGGCCTTCTGTTGACACCTTCTTCAGGTAGGAGTAGCTGTCCTGATCCTTGTCTATAAGGTAGTTAGATACAAGAAATCCTGCAACATAGAAAAAGAAAAAAGATGTGCTTCTTAGGTTTTACACTCAGTAATCCCAGCCTAGTAGTTAATAATAAATGCATGGTAAATACATAGATATGAAAAATAGAAAAGATAGATACATTTGACATTCATCAGAAATGAAGAGGAAGGTTGCTGATAAGCACCGGGTGTTTACTAAGGTTATTATTTATGTATTTACATTATTTCTTTATTTTCTTTTGTTGTATTATGTACATATGCAGATATGAAGGCTCAAGGGTATGGGAGTGTGTGTGTGTGTGTGAATTTTACATATTCATGATTGTGTGTTATTTGTACAATGGGTCTAAATATTTTAATAAGATTTGCATATGGAAATCAGTTTCTGATTATTATAAAGACACCATGCAAAGTGCCACCTGCCCATAAGGAGCTGAGGATTTAACCCCCAACCTTCTATTACCTGACCCACCCTCCCTCTTGAGCAAAAGCTTCACAGAATGTGTTATGATGGGTCAAATTGTTCAATACATGCAAAGTTTTAACCACATGAAAACAACTTACAGGGGACTGTGGAGACTTGAGATGTATAACAGGATTGTTTCATTGCTGGCTCACCTCTTCCCTGTGCATCAGGGTTGGGACGTCCTTCCATATAGTTGGTAATAGCAGCCAACTTGCCCCACTTGCTGACCCCAAGCCATGATCCTCCTTCTTTGCCATATTCCTGGTCCAGGCCTGTTGAAAACACAAGCGAGAGAATTTTCATGAAACACAGAAACCGTTATAGAAATCATATTATGCCAGATACAAAAAAACCCAAATTCATCATGTGAGTTTTAAAAAAGTATTTTCTCTGTACACTACATGATTTCCCAATTCCAAATACACTTATAACACATGTCTTACAACCATGGGATCTTTCAAGCAAAGTTCTGCAAGATTTGAAGCAAAATGTTCTTCCACTGAAAAGTAAAGTCTGGCAAAGGTAGCAAGAAAACAAAAAGAAAACATACTGAATTAAGATTAGCCTGGCTTCAAAAACACCTGATGATAAATAAAACTGACCAAAAAATATATACTCCATCGATAATAATAATGATGATGTAAATTATATATATCAAATCAGAGCACATATTTAAGGAGTATATCCTTTGATACTTTCTTTGATTGGCCAACCCTTACATGCAGCTTTTGCAGTAATGAAATAAACTCAGTCCAGTAAATCTGTTGTTTCTTTCACATGCCTCTTCTTCAAATGATATGTAAAAGGTGGGGGCTCTGCAAGTCTGCTGCACTTCCTGGTGATCGATAAAGACAGGTGCACTTACACTGACAGTGACCAAGAGAACCAAATGGTCTTAACTCCTCTGAGGGTTGGATGGAGAGCTAGCCTGATCCCACTGGGAGCTATAGCTTTCTTCCCTTCTCGTCATGCTATGTCTCCTTGAGGGCCCTGCCTCTGCACCCACCCCCCAGCCCCGCAGATAGAGCAGGGCCATTTATTCCTGTCACATCACATAAAAGCAGCCATCAGTTAAGGGCCCACTACTAGAGTCCTGACCCCTCTATTACAGAGGGGAGAGGGAGACTGATGAACAACGAGGCTATCTCTGCGTTTCCTCCTAAGCAGAAAAAAAAGGATGATTGATTCCCTCTGTTTGGCTATAATGTGTATTAGACATCAGTCAATTAAATATAGTTTACTGTGGGTGGGGATGTCCTGCGACAGAGTGGAGGAGAATTGGATTCTGAAGTGAAGGAGACAGATTTTTCCTTGATTAGTGAAAGTCATGTAGCTGTGAATAAAAGACAACATCTACTGCTTTTCTATGGTGTTATACAGTCAAAAGTTATCATTTAAGGTCCAATAAATAGCTTACTTTTTTAGATTTAAAAACAATCTTATCTACATCCATTAAATATGTAATTTCTTGCATAATTTGGTATCCTAGTGTTTGCAGATTCTTATCATTCTGGCCAGGTCTCTCTTGCAAAGGAGCCTCCCAACTTCACTGGGATTTACCTGGTTAAATACATAAAAATCCTGTCCTTCAGAACATGACTTACTTGTCAGGCTTGCTTTATATTTATTAGTTAAAATATAGTTTCCTGTCAAAGAGGACAAACAGGAAGTTCTTCAGACAGTGCTATTTGCTTTGCTTTTTTTCGTTTGTGGGGCTGTGAAACGGCGAGTGGTGAACTGGACTCGCTTACCGCTGAGGATCTCACTGTTGGTCCCCCAGAAGTCTGCAGCTTTGGACGGCCTGTTGTAGAACTCATCTCGGTTTGCAGCCAAAATTAGCCTGAGGAGAAGGAAGAAGAGGGGTGTAGTTTGTTATTTTTCTACATTCAGTAAATCTTGTTCATCGGCACTTGACATAAACCAATGAGGTATTACCATCACTGGTCTCAACAGCAGCTCCCTCATCAATGACTCATTCATCATTATGAACACATGAGATCCCATCCAAGAAGTTAATGAGTTGGTAGACAGACAGAGCGTTTGCTGTAGACTCCTAGACACACAGCAAATACGGATTTGCAGTAACAGCTGGAGCCTCTCTTCCCAACTTTATAAAGGCCTCTGATGTATCCATCAGTCTTACAGCGCAGTGATATTGCAGGCTGATTGAGCGGCATCCAGAGGACACAAAAGGTCGAGGTCACAAGGAGAAGTGAGTTCTTTTGATGACGACCAAAGAAGTGAGGATCAAAAGGAATGTGACATCAAAAGGCAAAGCCAATATAAAAGTTACAGACAAGCAGTCTTAATGGAGACAGAAGTAAGGAAGTCAAAGAAAGCCTAACTTGTGATCCCAGTTCAACAGGTTCTGAAGAAGCAATGAAGAAAGAAGTTTTCAAAGACGCCAAATACGTCAGGCAAAATTTGGGGGAAAATCATTTAATACAATGCATAAGATATCTAGAATGTATACAGCTGGTTGTGTGATGCAGCATTAAAGTGAAATCAAGCCGATACATGGTTCAACACTAACCATGGTCTAATGGCTCAGACAGAAAGAGTTTCATCAGGTCTCTCTTGAGAAAGAAAGTGTGTGGCTCAATGCGATTACCTGTCTGAATAAAAGAAAAATAGAAAAATCACCAATGCAACTTTAACATTCAAACACCCTAAAGCATTTGGGACTTTAGTTTAACATTCGTAACTTTAACGACTAAAGCAAATCTTACACAAAAAACAACGACGTTAAAAAAATGAAATGCATTTTGGCAAGGAAAGCTACATTTCGAAGGGAGGTTTGTACATGGAAAGCTTTATATTTACATTTGAGCATTAAGAAAATGCACTTTGGCCATTAAATATAGGAGCTCGTTGGCTTGTGAGGCCAGAGCTTAGAAATATAAGTCTTCCCTTGCACTAAGGAATACACAGTGTATCATACTGTCAGTGACAAATCTAGATAAACCATCTCATCTTCATCTCACTTTACAAAGCTGTCTGTGTCTGCCTTGCATCAGTTACCTTTCAGGTGTTTCAGCCAATTAAAAAAATCTGTTTTTATTGCTCAAGCAAGGCTACAACACAAATGCTACAAACAAGAGTAAACAGCCTGAGAAGAGCAGGATTGGCTTTAAATGAATCACTTGAATGAGAGTCTGTCAGTTGTCTGTCATTTAAGCACCGCACTGTAGTTTGACCTGCATTATTATTCAGGCTGTCAGTGAGTGAAGATGTCATTATTATTTATACAGTCATTAACTACAAGGAACTGTGTTGTGACCTGTATCTAATGCAACAACAGCCATTAGTTCCCACATGCCTTTCCTATCAGGTCACTACTGACAATCGTGAAGTTAGTTGATGTAATCACTCATGTATATATACAAATATACTCACACAGCTGATGCTATCCACTACTCACATAGCAACACAAAGAGTATGCACACAAAAATATCCAACTCATGTTAGGCATGAAGCAGTTATGAAACACATCAAACAATTATTAAGGGAAAAGATGACCTCTCACTTTTGCCACTTCTGACTTTTTTTTTATTGTAAATTAGCATTTAGCTGAGATTTATATTGTAGATTTTAGGTGTATAAGCTTGCCATGTACACACACACATATTTATTTTATCAACTGTCAACAGAACTAAAACCAATATGATGCAAATTCATAGAATTTAAGTTAAAGATCACTGAGATTTTAATTTAAATGCTGCAAAGACGCTCTTTACACCCCTTGGTAAACTACAAAGGCTAGAAAATTAAAAGAAGGCCAGTGAAATTTATTGACCTCTGGAATAGCTGTTTGTTCTGTCTGAGCCTGGCAGTGGTACTCCCATTAATCTTTCAGGATGGGAGCCTGGATCCTGTTAAGAGCAAACAAATAAACCAAACTGACCTAATAGTGGTGGACCTTTGTGCATCAAGAGCTGACGATGGCTTGTTCCCATGGCACCCTGTGAGCCACCACTGCTCCAGAAAACAAAGCTAACACTAATGATGCTACACCAGAGTGAGCATCTGCTATCGGATCCTGAGGGGAAAATCACATGGGAGCTGCTAGGATCACAGCCAGCTGCGTCATGTAGGAGGGATGGTGAGAAGCAGAGAACTATCAAAGGTCTTCATGAATATTGAAGTTTTGTATTCAATTCACTAAGATTTTCAGAAGTATCTGTCTTTAAAACTTGTGACAAATTTTACGGCAATCCTTTCAGTGGAGGTCAGGTCATTAGGTGATGCGAGCAGAAAAATCAGAGGGGTTACCAAAATGAGAGGAATCTATTCTCATGGAGGAAATTATATCACACATGTCAAACTTTGATGGCAATCCATCC
Source organism: Ctenochaetus hawaiiensis (assembly GCA_029783645.1). Taxonomy (NCBI): domain Eukaryota; kingdom Metazoa; phylum Chordata; class Actinopteri; order Acanthuriformes; family Acanthuridae; genus Ctenochaetus; species Ctenochaetus hawaiiensis. Next base: position 3,346,647 of record JAPZDY010000022.1, read on the forward strand.
AGTAGCTTTCAGATAGCTGAGATGTGTTGGAGGAAGTGTTGTAAAGTATTGGACTGATTAACCAACACATTGCTTACATGACTAAAAGTGTATTTATACAACAGATTGCTCAAAATTAAGCAATCTGTTTGGTTGTTAGCCAATATAATAACTATAAAACAGCAACAATTTATGACTCCTTCACACAATTCTTTATCATTTCGCATTTAAGTAGCGATGGCTTGCTTCTCTTGTATCTAGGCAACACAGTAAAACATTTACAGTTATGGGTACATTTTACAATTTTAAATGTCACAGTTGATAAAAAAAATGGAAAGATTTGAGATCAACTTCAACCTCTTGGGAGGCCTAACTAATCTCAGTTGCCTCTTGGCCGTTAATGTCTTGTCAGTCTTTCAATTAAGCAGCGCAGACAAAGCCTGTTTTAACACCTAACTGGCAGACTGCCATGATATACACTAAAGCAGGGGTGTCCAAACTTTTTTCACTGAGGGCCACATACAGAAAAATATAGGAGGGGCTGGGCCACTTACTA
>JAPZDY010000022.1:3361170-3373546 GCA_029783645.1 Ctenochaetus hawaiiensis
TCCTCCACTCTCAGACTTGGGTCTTGAGGATTAACTCGGCCCTCTACATACGGGCCTGTGTTGATTATGTCATGGGATAACAGCTGCTTAATTGTAATCACTGGAGCTGTCCTGAGCAGCGTCAACAGAGGAGCAGTGATCAGCCCAGGCCACACAAGACCCCCTTTTCTCATCCCAGTCTCATTTTACTGTTGGTTGTCAGCTAGCTGGAGACTGATTGCCATATCTTAATGCAATTCATTAAGAATTTTACCTATCAATTATAGATCCTGAGCTATGAAGTGTGAAAGAAAAACAACAATTCATGTATCCGTCTACTCCGACATGACAGGGCCTTTGACCTGGTCTTTGATATAATGTGGCATAATTTTAAAATATTTCTAGCAATTACAACCACAGTTGGATTACACATTCACTTCAAGTGTGCCCTCAAATCTGTAATGCATTTTACCAAGGTAACGTCAGAACACCGAGCTAAACTGAATTACTGTACCTGAAGTCAACATGAGTCACTGGATTTTTTGCATAATTCATAATATTTTATTATGTCTCTCCATTAAACTCAACTATGTCGATCTAGAAAACGTATAAATTCACAATGGAATCTACCATGCTTTGGTCCATTAGTATCTCAATGGCCAGAAACTCAACTTAAATGAATTAATAGCACATTTAATAGTTGCAGCTCTTCAGAATACATATTTTCCTGCAAGCCTTTCTCATCTTTAATTGGCTTTGTTTCCTCGATGTTTGCTCTGGAGCTGAAAGTGTAAAATAAAGGTGACATGTCATTAGACTGTTTAAGGCTCCTGTATAGTGGTTTGTTTGCTCTTGAATGCAGTGTTGCTTCAGAATTAAAGGTTGGGAAAACTTGATGACAAAGAGCAACTCCATTTCCCTGCAGTGTGAGAGATTTTCTGTAAACTGGGGTCAGTACACTGAGGACTCTGCCTTCCCCTGCCATCTGGCAAATAGTCCACTCAAGTCTTTTGCCTTTCCTTGCAGTAGTGACGCCACATGGTGAGGATCTAACATTGTTCTTCCCTATTCCTGTTGAGGTGACTCTTTCCTTCTACAGCTGATTTGTGAAAATCAATCAGTTAAGTCCTTCCTTTTTCCGTTTGTACTTTTGCAAAGATCAGACAGAGTCTCTGCCCTCAGTTGTAAAGTGGAGAACATCCATTTTGGCCACCTCAAGATTGCATCTCTGTTGTTTTCTGCTCCCTTTATTTAACCCAGAAAGCAGCAAAGTGAATCATGGGTAGGTGGTCTGAAATGCAGTGTGGGAAAACCCTGCCCTTCTGAACTTTCTACTGAGTGCGGGCCCAGCCCTCTGGGGAATACAGCTTGATGTCTTTTTCACTGAAAAGGACATCTTTATGCCAAAAAACCCTGCAATGAAGATTTTTGGAGGAAGGAGAAAATTGAGGAAACTCTCATGTTGAAAGCAGTCTAGCGGAACAGGTTAGCCATCTGGCATTTTAGTAGTGTCAGAGCTGAGGTCAAATCTCAGGCGACCTGTCCTTGGTGTGCTACACTGTTACAGCCAATTACTGCCTTTTTCATGCACTCATCCCATTTTTCCTTCATAGTGCTTGGATCTAAATGCTAGGAGGTGGTAACAGTGACTACTTCAGCTATTGTAACATAAGATGTATCAATTTTATTTTTCCTGTGTGTTATCACCAACTCTGTACAACAGTTAAAAGTAAAAGTTAAATCTGTTTGGAAATACTTGTTTGGAATACTTTTATTGCAATGAGTTAGATAAGAAGATTACCACTCTCACGTCTGTACGTTAAATATGAAGCTAAAGTCATTAGCTGTTAGCAAAGCATAAAGACTTGAAAACACATTCTCATTCAACTTATTTAACTGGTAACATTTGAAGGCTTGTTCAAGACCCCCAGTGTAGTGTCTGTGTGTAAAAAGGAAAGCTTTTCTAACTTTGTCAAATGTTCACAGTTTTGCACATGGGTTTGGTCTGGGAAGAGTTCATTGACTTTTGCTGTAACAAGGACTTCAAACAAGGTCTCCTGATTTAAAATCCAGTGTGTACCCCACCACTCAACCATAACCTCTATCCTTTTGATGTTTTTTGGTCTTTCAAAGTCTTGGCTGGAGCCTTTGCTATGAATGTTGAATATTGCTGTGGATGGTTTAACATTGGAGTCAGTTGGAAACCATGTGTGTTGCACACATACAATACAGGTGCTTTAAAAAGTGTCTCAGAGTGAGTCCTGACTGAGCTCCTGCATGTGACGAGCCGTGAGTGAGAATGGGTTGACAGGAAACAGGGAAATAGCAAAAAAATTCTGTTGCTCTAAAGCTCACAAATTCTTATGTTAATCTAATTAATTTTCACAAAAATCATAGTATAACAGCTACAACTTTGGGTTTAATGTGTGGCTTTTGTGCTGGGCAATTTCTCGGCCTGTCACAGCAACTCTGTGGAATGGACTTGTTACTCTTTTTGACACATTGGATTAAAAAAATTGAGATACTGTAATGTCTCAGAGGACAAAAGATGTATTGGTAGGGGGGATTTTGTTACCTTAGACAAAGAACAAGCTCACTACATTTCCCTGCTCTCAGTCTTTATGTTAACAACATCTTCTGGCTCCAGACTCATACACCTGCTTCAGATAAACCTATGAGAATAGGGTAAATATTCTTCATTAACTAACTAAATAACCAACTTGATATCACCTAGTGTAATGTTTTAAAATATAATCTGATGTGGCCGCAAGAAATGACCCAATTTTTTGGTCTACTAAGACGAGCGCTGTCAAATTACATGATTATAGAGTAATTGTTGTTGGCCAAGAGGTGTGACTGTTGTTGGTACCCAACCAATCAAAGCTTGTTTTCTTAATTTCTTGTGTAATGCTTTTGAAAAGGAGGAGCCAGTAATTTCTTTTTTTTCTTTGGTATTTTATCCTCCTTTTTGGTACAGTGACAGGTGACAGGTGGTAAGATGCTTCAGGCCCAAGAACCCCAAAAACAATTCTGACACACTAAGCTTCAAAGATGAACATTACAAATATTGTTGCTACTTGCATAATGTGCGTGCACACAGCATGAGATTCCTGAAACTGTACTTGAAAGGACACACAGAGAAACAGCCATGAACAGCTTTACTCTAGAGGGAGAAAAACATCCTTACAGATGTAAATGTATGCAGATATGTGTGAACCTAATTAGAGATTTAGATACTTAAGTTCTTTCCTGTGATTGCATTAATAATGTTTTCTCTCCTGCTGTGCTGAGATACAGTTTCATTATACTGAGCATTCACAGGAGGTGTAGTTGAGATTTGGAAGGTATGAGAGAACACACTGATCAATTTGGGGGATTTCACTGCAAAATTGACTGTTGACAAATAGTCAGAGCATTTACTGCTTTAAGAGAATAATGACATCAATATTTCAGAATTTGTTTGAAGTGAATGGTAGTGAGTTATGCCTTTGTTTTAATGAGCTATAAAGACAGAGACTAGGCAGACTCTTGTTTTTTCTTACCTAGTTCTCCAGTATTGAAGCAAAGATTCCTTTTAAATTTTTTAATGAAGTAATTTTCTCTTCCTACATGTTTCTGCAAGAGTTGTTGCATTGTGGGAAATTAGAAGAAGTAAATAACATAAAAGAATAGTTTGACATTTTAGGATGACATTTTAAGAGCTTCCTGACTGAGAGTTGAATGAAAAGATTAATACCAACTACTCTCATAACAGCCAGCAGCCTGTTAGTTTAGCCTGCATAGAGACTAGGGTGGAAACAGCTAGCCTGGCTCTGTTCAAAGGTTAAAAAAAATCTACTCACCATCACCTCTAAAGCTCACTAAAAAGACAATACATCTTGTTTATGTAATCATAAAGTACAAAAAAATGACAAATGTTTATATGGAGGTTCGTGTGTTCGACCATTTCTTGGCTGGTTGCCTTGCAAACACACATTGAAAACACAACTCCAGGAAGTCTCTGAGGGGGAAGGAGAAGGAAGGCTGACGGAAATATTCAGGGTAGAACAAATAGTGTGGCTTTTCCCTCCACATTATTTAAGAAATTAGAGGGGAGTATTTTATTTATGGCGTAAAAGCAAAAAACAATGCACATTTCTGGGTATCAGTTTTCATATTTGTTGCTCTGGCCAAGCAACAACAGCTAATTTATGCGGAGGTCATGCGAGATGGCCTCATGAAGAGGCTGTCAAATAAAGACAGGAAAATGTTTTTCTCCCCTACTTAAGAGCTGGCAGCAAATATAAAGGGACACTGTCAGAACATGAATGTGGCAGAGGAGATGCCAGCGTTTTCATCAATGCAGGGCTTTATTTGTGGCAGGGTTTTTTGATGTGCAGGACTCGCGCTGCAGCGGTCTTCTTTGGAGGGTGCAAGCCAGGAGCTTTGCCCAGCTGGGACTGAGTGATGGTGGATGCAAGCTGTCTTTCCTGCCTCCTACAGCAGAAAGTTCTTCCAAGGGTAGAAATGACTAGGACATAGAAAGTAGCAGTATACCATTCCTGTACAAGCAACTTTGGTGTTTGGGAGTGACTCATTTTGAAGTTTTTGACAGCTTAATTGGGAACCTCACTTAAGTGCTTTTTTGGGTGCTGGCTTATTAATAAAGCATGATTTTCCTCTTCCTATTTCTCTTTCTATTTGAAGTGTAGAATTCTCAGATGCACAGCTCTGTGTTCCAGGCAGGAGCTCTGCAAGCGAGGGTCTCTGTGTCATCCAGTGTTGTGGTTTTGATGAAATCAATTCTGGCTTCTGCAGAGCTTTGCAGCATAGAGAGCAGTGATGCAGTGTGTACAAGGCTCCTTTAGCAGTGGATCCAAATCTACTGCACTAACATGCATATGCGATACACAAACAACAAAATAACACAAATGTCCTAAGAAGACACATCAAATGAGACACCAGGGTGAATCCAGCTTACTCAGCACTTGAAACTACAAAGAATAATTAGCCTAAATTCAATGGCTGAGAATTGTCCAAAAAAAACAAACAAACCCTGCTTGGCTAAGCATTTTTGTGCCCTACTTTGACAAATGTGTTAAATAATTCAACCAGTTCAGATGTCCTCTGCTGTTGTCATGATGTCCATACTGACTTGTCATCATCATATTTGTGGGAAATACTATAATCCTCTTATTCTGCTTGTACAACCACTGCAAACTACAATTCAGACAGGCCCTGGCTGAGCTCCTGCTGGGTGAGCCTCTATTTGTGTCAAGGTGTTAGGCTTGCATTACCTCTGCTCTTTGTGAAGTTCGCTGAAGTCATCCTGTGGCAGCACCACCACAGATCATCAAGGGACCCTGCGGGTATCACCATAGCATGAAATGATGTGGATCGATCTGCACAAGCCAAACGTGCATCTCCTCCATGCCTGTGTGGAAATCTGAGCCCCAGCAATTGAGCTGTTCCTGCAGACAGACTCTCCTTCCATTTCAGCTGAGCTCTTTGATAGTGTTGCAGGCCCGTAGGTGGGTGCTGTTGGATCGGTGATGGGTGTTCGCTCTGCAGCTCCGAGGCACCAGCACAGACCTGACAGGAGGCCTCAGCTACTGGAGGTCCAGAGAGAGAAGGAAAAAGGGAGGGAGCTGGAATGGAAGGGAATAGAGAGAACACTTGGCATTATTGGAGTCTGGATTGATTTAATCAAAGCATTAGTTGGGGGTTGTGCTGTTTGCGTGCATGTGTGTGTGGGAGAGAGAGAGAGAATAAAGGTGTGAGACCTGGCTCTTGGTAGAGGATATTCGCTAATAATGATGAGAGAGTCAGACAACAGTCTCAGCCTCAGTGAAAAACCGAAGCTTAACTTTGACAGAGCTAAAGCTGTGATCTCTCTGCTCCATTGCAATGCACTGGCTGTAAGATTTAACTACAACTGAACTACAGTGTATATTGAAAGGGATGCTGTGATAAATAACAGCTCTTTTTGGGAGATCTGAGCAGAAAATCCCTTTTATTAATCTCAGCTGTCATGAATTATTAAACTCAAGTGTGGAAAAGTACCACCATTAAGACAGTTAAGATAGTTAAAATATACATACAATCATCAGTGTAACGTTCTGATTGCTAGTGATTACACAAAAACATTTTCAGAAAAGCATTTCTATAATTCGTTTAACTAAAATTGCCTCAGTATATCAGTTGGACAGTACTGTTTGTTTTTTATAACCTGCTCGATTTTTTGACGGCTCATGATTCTTCCGCTGGAGCAAAGTCATTTCATTGATTTTGGTGTTTACAGTGTCATCAAAAATGATGGCAGAAATCAGACCGCTTATTGAAATAACTTGTAATCATACTCTTTAAATTTTTATACAGAAGCTAAAAGCCATGTTGAATAGTTTCTTATGGCCACTTGGGAGAACAAGCAGTCAACACGACACTGACTTATTTTCAACTTGCCATTGTGTTAACAAACAATTACCTATAAATTCATTCAGCAGCCACAGAACAACATAAGCATTCATTTAGAGTGGTGTTTCTGGAAAGCTAATGAATGTAAACTAATCAAAGCAGTACAAGTCACCAGCATGAACAAAAAATGGCTTACAAAACTGTGAAGCGTTGTGGAAAACAATAACCCCTGGAAGATTAAAATATCAAACTACATTTTTTTTCACTAAATGGTGTAATATTTCAGGGATGCTGAGTTCACACTGTTTTAGTCTGTGAGAAAAAAAAACAAGCTTAATGATGAGATTGATTCAACAGAGAAGACTTACTCATCCTCTACACATGCATATCAATTCTGTTTGTCACTCCGTCACTAACACCCTCAACACCCCATCCCCCTTTTTCATCACTGAATCACTTCAAACAGATGCAGGCACCATAAATGACAGTACAGTGAGTGAAAGAGGGAGTGGAGGCAGGCTCTGTGGGAATGAGAAGGAGGGAAGAGAGGATGGATGCTGAGGCTGATGGGATTGAATGGTAACTGAGCCCTTGGTGTCGCTGGCATGGCGTGGCAGAGGACAAAGCTTTTCCCCCCCTTGAGGACTCAGTTTGTTGTGGTGAACGATGTGATGGGCTTTGTTAAAAGACAGCGTGTGTTGATTTATTTTCTGAGTGTGAATGACATTCTCTATGGCATATGCCCAAGCTCCCCTTCTTAGACAATGAGATCTCATCACTCTGTGCAGGCTCTGGCTGAATCAATTTCAATTTTTAACAGTATTCCTGCTCCCTTTCTCCATCTCTTTATGTTACTTATTACCATGAGCCATTTTTTTCTAGTTCTAACAATCCATGAGGAGCAAATAAATTCTTTTCAGAAATAACACATAATTCGAATCGTCATGGATTGGATGTTAAGAGTTATGTGTATCCTTAGCCTTTACAACCTGTCAAAATTATGCTACATGGTGAGGAAATCCCATTTCTCATATTCACTGGCTTTAACTAGATCCTTGTCACTATGTGCTTGTGTGTTTTGAGATTGACTAAAGTAAGAGCGATCTGTTATGTTTTGGACCCACAGAACTTGTGTGATGTTCTCTGCTTCTGAAACTCCGGGAAGCAGATACACAAACACACCCACAACTTGTACTTTTAGACTTTAAAACTAATTATGTCCTACAGTATTAAGTCCATCAGAATTACTCTCAGCTTGCATTATTTAAACTTGTGTGAAGAGAGAGGCATGTTGTTTATTTTTGGTTACATTAAAGCTGCCCTAGTCAGTATTCTTCAACAGTGGATCAAAATTTACATTCACCACTTGGCCAGAAACACAACTCTAAATGAATGCTAATGCCGCTCTCTGTCTGCTCTGTGTGTGTAAATAGGCAAGTGTTAGCAAAACATGAGTCACAAAGTTGCTCGTTGCTCTTTCAGCTCTTTGTTTCGGTTTTTCTGAACTGCAACATTACTATTTTTATGATTCATTGAGTGCGATTCTCACTGCTGTCATCAAGCAGGCAGCAGCAGGCAGGCAGCTATTGAGCAGAATAAGCTTGGATAAATCCAGTGTGCACTACCTGAAGACAGACAAGGTTATTACCTAGCTGGTGAAAATGGTGACACATTGAGCAGCTAAAGAGCTGGATATTTCCTTGAGGAATTGAGCTTTGAGACCAAAACAGCCTGAATATTAGCATGAATATTGAACTTAATTTTACCTGTTGACATGATACAAAATTCTAGATAACAGCTAATGTTGCTTTGAATCTGCTGGATGTGTAAACATGCAGACAATAGACAACATATTAGCCCTAAAAAGAGGGGACAACTGGGACAACTTATTTTCACCTTATTAACTTAAGCACAGCTTGTTACATTGGTAAGCTGTAGAAGGTTGTAATATAATCAGTAATTTTAGGCCTCAATAAAGCTACTTTGCCAACTTTTATTCCTTTCAGTCACTATTATCTCACTAACATGGAAAAAAAATCAAACAACCTTTCATAAGCTGTGAAAGTTGTCTCACTTTCCACTAATAGAATTTAAGGAAGGTCTGTTTATCTTTATTAAAAGCATTTTCCTTTGTAAATCAGATGAAATTTACTTTTCAAATAAGCTGTCAAAAAATAATTACCACTCTTTGTGACTTGCAAAGTTCTCCAGTAAGACTTGATGGTTTATATCAAAGAAGCGTAACCTAGTGTTACTTCTTTGTAGTGAGTGATAACTACTTGCACAGTCTATCCATCAAACTAATGTTTGCTTTCAAATACCCTCAGATGTCTTAAATAGTTTTCTGAAGTGTAACCCATTATTTCCAGCATGTTTTAGAGATGCATTACACTTTGAAGTCTAGCTCTCTTTAACAAAGTAGTTAAAAAATGACAAAAGAATGAATTATGCCTTTTCTTACTTTAGTTCACTCTCTAATTCTTCTACCTAATGGAGATTAATCTTAACTAAATCATTATTCCTGACCTTTTCATTACTTTGACAAGTACAGATTTAAATAAAAAAAGGATAAATAGTGATTTTTTTTTTTTTTTGCATGCACCGTTATTTGACCTCGGTGAAATCTTTCATTTAAGCTTCACAGCCCCAATGCAATAATCCGACCCTTTATGCAGGGATCTTACCCGCTTCTATTACAAATATACACTTCACCCCATCATTATTAACCCCCCCCCCCCATGTTCCTCTGCCAGCACTCTTTAATATGCAGAAAGAATCTGAAAATAATTAAACTCTCTGACAAGATATGACCCCAATTACTTCATTCTAGCTGTAGTAGCACCATGGACAAGAGTACGACACCACTCAGGAAGGTTTGGGCACTATGAATGTCAGGATCTTTGCAGAATCTTTGCATGTTTTACTTAATCAGGATTATGCACTTAAGCACACAAGGTGTAAACAGCACATCAAGACAAAGAGAATAAATTATCTCTTTCAAGGCACTGCTGTGTAATTTTTTTTTTGTCCAACTTGCTCTGCAAAGATCATAGTTATAGTATATATATAACTTATAGTATATAAGTTCTAGATGTTATAGATTAAGTTATTTCTCTTAAATTACGACACAGTCAATTGTTAAACAAGTTTCTAAATACGCAGTAATCCTTTAGGCTGTGTGAAATGTTTCAGGCAAGAATGGTCACAGCTTGAAATGGCGTCAAATAATCTCCTTTCTCATTACAATGGTGTGTATTAATCTGTTGTTTCCTGTTGCTCTCTGTATTTCTGTCTCTGCTTACAAATAAGCAACATTAGATTCACCAGAGGATTTAGAATGTATATTATAGCACTGAAAATCAATTGGTTGACCACTGGAAATACAGATATCTCAGTGCAGTTTAACACAAATTCCAAATGCCATGCCATCTTCTTGCTTGCCTCTCCACACTGGTAACTGCTCCCACTGGGTATGCAATCTGCATTCAGCTGTTCGAGACAGGATATGAATATTCTGAGCAGTTCTTTTGCATACACAGCAAACAGAGAAGCAACCGGTTGGAGCAGAGCAGCAGACTCCATGTTTGAAGAGTAAAGCTAACATGGAAGTTCCAAAACCCGCAGTTCCTTTAATGGCCACTTGAGGCTGGCCTTAGCAGCAAGTCGATACCCATAGAGCCTAATTTAAAAAACACCAACTTTAAAACGGAAATAAACATGTTAACAACCTTTTTTATAGCCATAATGGCAGATTTGATACTTCAAAATGGCAGCCTGCAAGCCAATGGATAGCACTATGATGGCTCCGCCCACTATTTCATTTACCGTCTATGTTTGGAGCTTAAAGTGCAGAGATGGCCCACATTGCACATCAATCCATGTGAATAATTGACAGGGCCTCTGTAACAGCCAGGTTTTTATCACGTTTCATATTTGTGATGAAAAATTGTCCCTGTCATCCTCCCCCTCATCTCCTCCTCCTTCTTGTTCCATCTTAATCTGCTCTTATGGGTCTCAGCCCATGGCGTCTTAAACCCCTCCATCTCCAACAGCTGCTGAGGACAGGGAGGTATAGAGATTAAATGAGTCTTTGCAGCAGCCTGAAGGAATCACACATGCTTCTCTGCCTTTAGCCCCTGCTAGTGTCTTTGATCCACTGTGTTTTCCAACCCGGTTCAGTCCCACTGGGTGCAAACGGGTTCCTACACAAGCCAACCTACATAGGGACCACTTAAGATTTCATGGCAGCTGTTTAGCTTATCAATGTTGTTTAGTTCAATACAGATAAAAGGCTCAGCTGCTTTCAGACTCATGGTGCTGGGGAAAACCACTGCACTGAGAGCATATTCTTGCACTCCAGATGTCAATTGAGTTTTAGTTTCACCCTTTTTCATTGTACTATATGCCAGTGGTTTTGGACCTAACACTGATGAGTGTAGTGCCATTACTGGTTTCCTTTTCTTTTATGGTGTCTAATTGAAAGCCCTCTGTGCAACTTATGATACCAGTACAGGGAATGAAAAAGCAGTAGAGTGAGCGAGATCTACTCTATTTCAAGATGGATCAGACATGATGACCAACCTCTAGGGAGTGCCTGCCGCCTCATATTAGCCATTTTTCAGTTAATAACGTGTGATGGCCATGGATGACGCACAGGCAAATGAATGAGTGAGGATGTCTTTTGTTTCCCTCCCCCCTTATGTGATGCAAGGGGAACACAAAGACCTGTTATACAGGAGAGATACAAGAGTGTTTTCACTTTCTCTAGCATGTTTTCTGCCTTTCAGCAAACCTCTATGGAAAACAGCTCAATGTTGGTCATTGCTGATACTCACATTATATTTCTATACACAGATTTCAATGGCCTAGCTTTTCCATGTGAGTCTTAAAATAATAATATCATAATAATGAATAAATAATATTTTCAAGCTCTAGTATACCAACATTAGTCAAAATATACTATCATATTACTTCACAGTGTGCTGCTTTTGTAACATCTGCTGGTAACATATCATTTGTCCAGCTGTAATTAAAGTCTTTTTGTGAGCAGACAGGATGTTTAGGTCACACTAAAGAACAAATTTCTCCTACATGGAGGCAGAGCAAACCCTCACTAGCTGGCACATGAGGGAAATTGAAGCAGTGCAAGTGAAATCTCATGGCTGCTGTAACCCTGGTAACGTTCAGAGAGAATTTGGAGGATGGGTGATAGATTATTCTCAGTGAGCATCCACTAAGCTAATACAGTCTGTCCCTCAAGTGTGTGTAATTTTCACATTTGGTCCCTATACAAGCCGCCTGTGGCTTTTAATTTCAGTTTACTCATACTGATGGGAGCCTAGATACCAGGAAAAGATTATGTGGCAATTCAGAAATCAGTGTGCTGGAAAAAAAAATCACAGGTTAAATTGTACTGTAGTGTGCTAATAAAACTTTGCACATGTAATTACAATTTTCTTCGAGTATTCTTAACCTCTTTCATCTAAGCCTTGCTGAAAACACTTTCACTTTCATTTAATCCCTCATGTTTGAATAATACTTATGCTATAGTATATATATTTAAGTACCCGTGGATGTATCAGTGTTCTGGAAAATAGTGTTACAATGTTTGTACTTTGGTTATTAAAAAGGAATTTTGTCATGTACTACAAAAAATTAAAGATCCAAATGCAGATAAAAAAAATTCACTTATTTAACAAAAAGCGAGCTTTATTAAAAAACAATACAGACAAACCATGCAAAGAAAATGCAAAGTTTAACAAAACAGATAAAATCAAAGAAGACAAAATAACTCAAATGTTACAAACCAAAGACGCAGGGAGATCAGGATCAGAGACAGGACTAAGGGCTCACAAAAGCACATGGAGAACAAATGACATGGCACAACAGGGTACAACAGACGATCTGACCGAGACAAAGGGGAAACACAGAGACTATATACACACTAGGACAATGAGACACAGGTGGGGCAATCAACTCCGGTGAAACTCATAAGGGCAGGGCC
>JAPZDY010000022.1:3385219-3404675 GCA_029783645.1 Ctenochaetus hawaiiensis
GTTTTCTCTTCTTTTTGTTTATGAGTTTGTGTCTCTTTTTCTGTTGTTCCTCAGTTCATCCTCTTTTTTGCATGTGATAAATTCCTCTTACTCTGTTTTTGCTTTCTGGTACTGCCTGTTTATCTCAGGTTAATCTGGTTTGTTGTTCATTAAATTTTTTTCCTTATTTTTACAGATTACCTTTTGCTTCTCCATTAATTTTTATTGCCTGTATCAGCATATATCTATTTAAGCGTGCTTTTTGTCATCTTTGTCTGACATTTTTTGTTTTGCTTTTGGGTCTTTTTTATAAAAAAAGTCACAATTTGCATTCATTTGGTGTGGTCTGTTTTGCCAACCGATGAACATCCGTAAATTCACTTTTTTTCTCTCTGTTTTATTCAATGCCAACTCCTAAGGGAAATACATGGCTCTGGAGCAGATAAATGCTACTGTTTGTTGACCAACTAGTCATTAGCTTTGTTGATGTGACATCTGGTGACCTTGTGGCAACGATGGTTAATTTAATCATAAAAATAACTAACTGTAGACTGGGAAATATCACAGAAATTGCCAAATTTGGTACATTTTTTCACAGCACTTACATAAATATTTGGTGACACACACAGTGAAGTTACAGATGTTCTAGAGAGAAAACTGGTCATTAGCAAAAGTACATCACTTTGACACACTCTCATTAATGCAGCTACACGGACAGATGCACTTCATGGCTGTAAGCTCATAGATATTTTGTTGGAAAAATGACAATGCTAAACTGGTTTCTGGTCGTGCATTTTAAAGAAAGAGTGTTGCACAAACATAAGAGTAACCTCTGTAAGACCCACTTACCTCTGGTGTTTAAGCTCCTTTCATGGACCCAAAAATTTGTGCATCAGGAAAAACATACAGATTGTTGGACGCAAAGGTTGATTTATATGTGATATTAAGGCACTGTTTTTTTTATTTATTGTTTTAGGGCTGTTCAATTATTGAACAGATTTTGAGTGTGAGTTCTGTGAAAATGGACAACTTTTTAATACTGCTAAAAAACCTTTGTACCTTTAATTTCAGATTTAAAGGGTTTATTGAAATGTCAGCCGTGGTATTTTTAAACTCAGATGTCAAGGGAGCGAATTCGAACACCCACATGGAGACAAGTTAAATATGAAAATGTTGAAATTTATGAAAAGGTTTGAGTGGTCAAGAGTTGGTGAAATATTTGCAGGGTGACTGTTTTGACCCCTCCAAACTCGATATTTTTACTGTTGTTTTAGCCACTGGTTTGCTCTTAGAATATACTGCGCTTTTGCTGTTGAACTTGGAACGGGCCTCTGCATATTTCTGGAAGAAAAATACAGTAAATTCAATGTATGTTTTTCTTAAAGTAATGTAGTGAAGGTTATTATGCGCAGTCCTAGAGCGCAGGGTTATGTGTTTTTTTCTCATTTATGATACTGGCCGTAACATTTAGAATGTTTGTTTTTGATGATATCATAGAGATTTAAAAAGCAATGTAGATTTGGTTTGTGGCTATAATCTTTTTTACATGTTAAAAAAGTGGGCTTTGTTGCTTCTGTTTGTCTTGGATGAGGATCAAGAGGACAAAGCAGCAGTAAACATGCCATCAACCTCCACTGATGCATTCACTCCATGGACTGTGTAGGGAAAACTGTTTTTTAAGGACATGAAATTGTGGGACTCATGTGGAGTGCAGTGATAGTCCTGCACATATTGAACATGTGAAATACCACTGAGACGTTTTGTGTGACCTTTGAATATAACCCTTCAGGTTTAATCAGTGTGTTTTCTTCACAAAGCATGGGCCTTATTGTTGTGATTCATCACTCATCCCAGGTTGTTGCACTACTTGGCCAGAGGTGCCTAAGTCTGAGTGACACATCGATGAAGGAACAAACAAGCAATGAGAATTGTACTGTTATTCCCCTCTTTACCTTAGTGGGTCATGTTTCCTTCCAAGAAGTTGTCACTTACTTACAAGGAGTTGTGTATTAAAACATTGTATAGCCAAGGGCTGATGTCAGCCATGTATATAATACTGAAGCCACACTTTAACTGCAGTAGAAAAAAAATGAAAGCTCATCATTGTTTTTCAAACAGGTTAGTTTCTTATTTCTTTACTTTCATCACTGTTATTGCTGAGGCATACCTGTAATGTGGCCATTGACTCATAAACTTTATTTTTAAGGATAAGTCTGTAGGATATGTCCTGTTTTTTATTCATCAACAAATCCCATAAAGACTAAAATCATGTGTTTGTGTTGCCAAAGTCTGGGAGTGTAAGACTGTCTTTAAGACACAAAGCTTCATTGTTGTCAAAAACAGTGAGCCACACTGCTGTTTCTTCATTTTAACACAACATACTGTCTGGTTGTTGTATACACTCACTAAAACACCAAATGTGTTTCAAATTACCACTGAAATAATCCCCAAAAAGTGCATTTTTTAAAAATGTCCAGTCTTTGAAATGTTGCTTTTGTTCCTTTCCTTATATTTGTTGAGAAGCAAAAATATGGAATTTCTGCAGCCTTATTATTTATTAGTAACACATGTGAAGATATTGCAGAAGAACTCAGCTTATCATATATAGTAATATTTAATGTAAAAAAGAAAAAATATTGATATATTTTGTCATTATCATGGCAGCTACTTAAAGCATCAAATGCCGAGGAGGTGTCGATTTAACTGCTCATAAACACAATATCACCGTTTTAAGCTGTATAATATTTACCTGCAGGATAATGTGTGTTTGTTGCACACATGCTATTAAACATGCTGAGATGCTTTGTATTCCATTATCTTTTTTGTATCTGTCCTCCTCTACGGATCCTGTGAATATTGAGTATGTGTTTGCATGTATCTGTGTGCAAACAATAGTGTGCAAAATTGCAGAGCAAGTGTATGAGTGAGCAAGCGAATGAATGAGCAAATGAGTGAGCAAGCAAGTGCCTTAGTAAGTGACTGACTAGTTGAATGTGTGGGTGAGCGACTGAGCAAACAAGACTGCGTGTGCATGAGTGTGTGAATGAGTGATTCATTATTATTGATGCGGTGTGTTTCCTCTCAGTGATACTGTAAGTGTTGCTGCAATGTGTTAGATGTTGTCTGGCAGCCAAAGGTCTGCAGCCCAGTATAATAGAGCATGTTGTTGCAGTAACTGGTGTAACAGTCTGAGTAGCTGCTCTGCCCACAGCTCTTAGCTTCAGTACACACTGCAGTGATATCTGTTCACAAACCCCCCCTCTCCCTAGAGAGAAGCTCGGCTTTTCTTCGGACTGTATGCTAGATCCTTTCCATGGATGACAGGGCAGGGGGAGCAGCAGCCAGGGCAGGGCTCGTTCCATTACCTGACTCCTGCAACTCTAATGGGGGAGTTTATGCAGCTTTCCTGACACTGGCAGAGGGAATTTGCTTCATTTCTGCTCTGTTTGATATGCAAAGTGGTCTGGTGAAGTGCCAAAGTGCCAAACTCTATCATAGAAGTGCCTGGTGAACACAGCATAACTTTAGTCTTGGGTATCTCTTCTTTTTTTTCAATTGAATTACTCACTTACAATGCAAGTATTTTTTACACATTTTTTTCTCGTATGGTCATGTTTTGAAACATTTATACTATGGAAGCATGTTATGGAGAGATTTCTTAATGGTTAGTGAGAAAAGGGGGAATGATGGTTTTACAGTTTATACAGGGGATTGTCTACCTGTCTATTGTTTACAACATTTTTGTAAAATTAAGAAGCTTTCCTGTAAATGTGGTCTGTTTATCTGGCAGCAAAGATTTGCTCTGATTAATTTCCCTGTCTGCTTTTTAGTCAGCATTGATCTATTTAAATGGTTTGTTGCCTGTACAGTCTAATGATTGATCCACCCATACTTTGATCCTTTGCGAAGTCTGTGAAATTAAAACATCAGAGATCTGAGATGATTTTTTAGCTTTTTAAAAAGTTACAGTTTGGTCGAAGTTGACATGTTTGATGTTATGATTGAGATTGTACATATAAAATGGTTATTTTTACACACAAGGCATCCTACAGAGACTCAAAGAGTGGTATTTTCAATGTTCAGAGATCAGTTTCAAGAAAACAAAAAGACCATGCACTACTACTGGACTGTTTCGGGTTTGAAATATAACTTTTAACATAGCATTGAAGTAGAAGCTATTCTCTGTAACCCACCAAAATTTCTTGTGTTTACTATGGAAAAACGTTACATTCCTCTGAAAACCACAAGCTAACCAGCTTTGACTTGGTAATGAATTTTTTTCCGAGATAGAGATCTTATATATTCCTTTCATCCTCTCTGGTCTTTGCTGGATTACACATCACAGCATGTTTGGTATGATCATGGGAAGAAGACCTCTTAGTAGCTGGGAGGATTCATACACAGCCTCCTTCCAGAGCTACATGCTTCCTGGATCTCCAGGGGTCTCTGTGGTGCAGCAAGAAGTCAGCCAACTCAGAAATACGAACTGCAGCTTCCTCTTGCTGTTTAAAGCTCAGTCAGCGTACACACAGACCTATTTGTTTGGGTTCACTCTATAAAATCCACTACCAGTGACCATTTTTTTCTGTGTTTTCACCTTGTTTCTTTCTCTTTTGGTTTGTGACCTCAGCATGGGTCAGTGAGGACAATACAAATACAGAAATTGCCTTTACTTTTGCTGTATTAAATTTGACATGTAAAGGCACACAATATTTAACCAGATATAATAGTAATGTGTGTTAGAGGTTGAATGTGTGTCCCACAAGCATTAAAATAATGTGAACACATATCAGATGCCTCACATTCCAAGCATGCAAAATGTCTTGTGCTACACTGAAAAATCCTCCTTTTGTTCTGCATTGCTGGAGCTACATTTGATGACTGCAACATTAGCAGGATTAGCTGACTAATTGGTGTTAAACACCTGAGCTCTAACAATAGCACCACTCTGGTCTCTTCAAGCCGTGATGCCGAGGCAGCAGAAGAAACCAGAGCTGCCTCCCTGTGTTGGAATGTTTTCACACCCATAGAGGGCAGCTGCGTTCTCCACATTTCCTCCTCTCTGACTAAAAGAGTAACAGACACACAGAGGAGGGAGAGACACAACACAAGTTACCCATGGAGGTGTTGTGCTTTCCTATGTGACTTGCTTGGCCTGCTCACAGTGCTAAGAGAGAGTCAATTTCCTCTGTTTTGTTTTATGGCTTCAGACTTTGTGGGTGTGTGTGAAGCAACATGAACGTCCTAATAAAGTTAGGCATCTGCCAAAGACAATACAAGGACTTTTTTTAATGCTGAGCTCTCTTACACTGTCTTTGTATCTTTCTCTGTCTCCTTCTATCTGAATCTCTCTGACTTAAAAGCTTTTTAAAAGCCATCAACATGGCTGAGCTCACAATGCAGAAGATGCAGTCGATTATTACCGCTGCCTTTAATGACTGGTGGTAATGAATCATAACTAAGTGAGTGGTCAATTTCTGACACTGAGGCATTCAATGCAGGCTGGGAAGTAGCAGCTCCTTGCAGTGCATGACTGCAGCTAAACAGGAGAAAGACCTTTGTAAATGTTACATGTTAGCATAGTCAGAGAGAGCAAGAGACGGAGCGAGAGCTGGCATAAAAATCAGCTCTCTGTGGTCAGGGTCCTGGCAGACACTGGACTGTAATAAACCAAACAATATCACATTAACACTCAAGGTCCACCATTAATGGGCCTGGCTTTGGCCAGCAGACGATATTAAATGTACACACACACTCACATATGTGTGCATGCACTCCAACATAAGGATCTCTCAACGGACTGTTTAATTCTGCGGCTGATAATTATAACTGTTATCTGTTGCCTCTGAAAAATTATTGAGCTTGTCAGCAACCATTAATTTACTCTGAATCATAAATTAAGAGGCTTGGGCTGTGTTATATTCCATACTTGCTGGAGTAAATGGAGGCAGTTTTCCCAGAGGCTAAGTCTGCTTTACTGTACTGTATATCACATATGACAGACTTTTGTTCTGCTTCCCTGTTGTTTAAAAGCCTGGAGAAAATGAGTCGGAGATAAATTAGCCACAGTTGAATGTGTGCTCTTAACTGGAATGGGAATGTGTCATCTAAGCTGAGCTTTGGAGCTGAGAGTTCACATGCAAATGAAGGCACAGTTGGCTTCTTTACCATACAAATATAGCAACTCCAGAGACCCATAACTGTCATATGATCTATGTCTTGGAAAATGTCAGTTTATTTTAACTTTTTGAGCCTGACTTTGCAATGTTTCAGGGTAGAGAAGTTGCTGTCCAAAGTCTAAAGCTGCAGGGAGCTTTAATCAGCAGATTAAAACACCACCACAACAACAACATCACCAGTTATATATTGCTATATGTCTTAACTGTTACTGCAACATGATTTGCCCTCAGCTTAATAAATGTTGGAGCTCAAATTAGCCAGTGAGCACAGCAGAACCATTTGGCCACTGGCAGGGTAGAAAATTGATTTAAAGATTACTATTGTGTGTATGTTGCTCACAGGCAATGCATTAGGCTTCCACATCCATCTCTGAGAGTGGCCGTCAATCAAAATGTTAATGCTCCCTTCCTGTAAACACTGATTGTCCCTGGTATAAAGAGGAAACAGCAGTGACATTTTCAACCCTAAATCAGTAGAAACTATTTCACATTGTCACAACATTGTCTGTCTCTACGTTCAGCACATCAGGACAAATCAAGTTAGAGGCAAAGTGTTACAATATTCAACTTTGAAAATCCACTGTGACACTGGTCCAAGGTAGTTTGAACAGAAGTCAAAAAAGGCAGCCATCAGCAGCCATTATGAGGGAAAGAATAAATGGTTGGGTCCACCCCACACAAGACCATCAGTCTAAAATCACTGGAGCTGCAATTTGGAGCATTTGCTAAAACTAACCTGGCTGTCTTTCATTAAGGTAGTCACTGCTCGCAGAGCTTGCTGGAGAGCTACTGTGTCTGTCGAGCTAACTACAAACATCCTAAGACTATTCAGTCACAACAGTTCTCTGAATTCCCTTCTGTTGTCTCTGTAAATGTGACAATTCTGAGGACAGTCAAAATTATCAGAATTAGAGGGCTTGACTAAAACAAATACTCAAAGAATGAAAAAAAGTAAAAATTTGTTGCACTTACATTTAGTCGTGCTTCTATGAGTTGAACAGTGAATCCACTGAGAAAGGATCAAATAACTTTTTGGAGGATCTCTTGTTGTCAGTGACAAATAATTGGAGGCCAGATGTATGTCTTTAATTTATTCTGGAAAAATAGCACATTGTGGGAAGGGGCTCGAAATCAAACTTGTAAGTGTGGAACTTTTGTCTCCACCCTCTGACAGTGAGGGTAATTACACAAACACTTCTGACTTGCTTATGATTCAGTAGGCTCCACCATACTCATAGATGCTGTAGCCTATTCTTTTACAGTGGTTGCTATCCCATTTAGCTCTGACAAACCAGTCACTGCAGGCTGACATACATTAATGTCATTACCAATGTGCCTGTGCTGAAAGAAATCTAGTAAACTGCAATATACAGAGAGTTGTACCTGGCAGTGATTAATCAGTATCGTGTGAAGTTGTTTGGCAAAACAGACATTCATTTACATCAAAATTAACACACAATATGTTAATTCTGCCACTAGAGGTCTCTCTATCAGAAGAATGAAAATAAAAAATGTACTTTTAAGAGGTCATGAGAACCATGGGATTGTGGGATTTGTTCGTGTCATTGTAAAACAGCCTTGATTGCAGATGAACATCCGTCTGACTGATTAAGACTGATTACCACCTTTTTACTCTGATCTTTTTTTGGACATAGTTGTGTTGTCAACTAGTACAGGCTATTCTAGTATCATAGTCATTGAATATTTAATGATACAACAGTATGTTTTAAATGTGAGGCTTGTTTGAGTTTACAGTGTGTGAACAGTCCTGCAGGATTTCAGTGGATAAACAACCACAACTTTTGTTTCCAGAGAGAAGGATTGTGTTCATGCTATTTGAAAGCAGCACAGACAGCTTGCCACAAAACTCCCTCATGTGGCAGAGCAACAAGATGTCCACTGCTGCTCCACAAATCACCATCAACAATTCTTTTTATCCCATTCTACATACTTGCATAATTTATTATTTCTTCCAATCTATTATTTGTCCTACCATTTTTTCCTTTTTATCCCAATTTTTCATTTTTCCCATCTTCATCTCCTTCCCACAATCTCTCAATTTGGATTCCCTCTCTGGCGGCCTGCGACACCATTTAAATTGGATGCAATTTGTTTGGCTGATACAGCACCAACAAAGAGTGAAAGACATGATATTTATTTCTGCAAACAGAGAAGAATATTACATCCTGGCTGTGTGGGGAGATGTGGGGTTGAGCAATCTTAAAGGAAATAAATAACTGTTTTGTGTGTGTGCATGTGTGTGTGTATGTGTGTGTGTTCTACTGTGGTCCTCTATCTAAACTTGTGAGGCTCATTATCCGAGTTGTGTGCCATCATTTCCGAAAAAAAAAAAAGTTTGCCAGCCATAGTTTGTCCCCCTTTGCTACCTGGCAATGGAAGTCATCACTGAAAGACAAAAACTTCTCACCTCACTTTGAGACATTCAGTACATTTTCTGTCTACCTCTGCCATCTTTCTGCACCCGCTCTTTATTGTCTTCTCTTTGTGATTCTAACTCAACAGCTTTAAGCCTGTGTTCTGTCACTAAGACTAATAACACCAATAACATATTGTTACATCATTTGATGAGTGCAGCCTTTGTCAGTTTATCCACCTGCTGCAGCGCTGAGCCAATATGATTCAGCACAATGTGGTTTGTTTACCCTCACGTAATAATTTAGACTATTTATGCAGCTTCAACTTTGGAAGCAGCCACTCCGAATACCAATCTTCCCTGCGGTGTTGCAGTAACGCTGCCTCTGCATGGGCATTTACCGTTCCTGGATGAGTCCCAGACTCAGATATATGGCTGAAGGCTTAAATGGATGTCAGAAAGGTCTGCACTAGCACTTTTTATTGGGAGAATTAAATATGGTGTAACTTTGTTGAGTGTGAACGAAGAGGTGAGGTGAAGTGGAGGAGGTAAAGAGACCAAAATAAACTGAATGTGCAAAATACCCTGGACATGTTATTGAGTTGTAGCCTCTATTTTTTGATTTGAAAATCAGACTCATGTGGTTTTTGTGACAAGCATAAATTTAGCTAGGGAAGTCAATAGGGAAAATTTGCCTTCACAAGCTTTGTACTAATATTTTGTCATTTATATATTTGACATGGCACTCCTGAATGATTGCTATGTCTAAGTACTCAAACTTGAGACTAATTCCAATCAGCAGGGGTGACATAGCAATTAAACATTGAATGTTAAATGTAGGAAGCCAGACAGAGCGCTTGCAAATGGAGGGTTGGGTGTGACAGTGTGTGTGTAAGCTCATGGACAATACAGTAGATCTTTGTTTGCATTTTTGAGTGCCACAGATAGGGGCTTGGGCGAGGAAGAGATTCCATGGGGCATTAAGTCCGTCTGAATAGGTTTTCACTCTGTCATAGCAGGCTGCGCTCCAGTTTTTATAACAGCGTTGAATCACGATTTCCATTTCTCTAATTCTTTCCATCTTTTGTTGCAGGCAGCAGACTTGGCAACAATTGTTTGACACATTGCTTGTGCCAGAGAAAGCTTTGTGTGTGTGTGTATGTATGGTGTGTATGTGTGTGCATGTGCATGTGCATGTGCATGTGCATGTGCATGCGTGTGTGTATGTGGGAGAGTTGCGACTGGCTAATCTATAAGCCATAATGGGAGACTGCTACTTTAATGCCTTATCAAGTGAAAGTGTCCACATTTCTCTTTGCTTGTATCCATTTACAAACCTATCAAAGGTGAGACTGAAGGTTAAATGGAATCCTCGGCAGGACTCCACTTTTAGCTGCTGACAGATTAATTCCAAAAAGTAAAAGCATTGTTTTTAAAGTCATGCATTGTGTGGCTTTTTTTTTTTTTTTTTTTTTTTTTTAATGTGGGATTTTTGAGATCTTGGAATCAGGAAATTATGCATAAAGAACAATGTTAATTTAAGAACAGAAAGATGAAACCATCTTGAGGATTTTCTGCCACAGCGGCAATAAGCCTCTTATTAATCTGTGCACCCAAGATAAATGAATATTTTATGTCTGAAGATGGAGCAAGAGACAATAGGTCATAAAGTCAAACGCAGACGTACCTGTGCTAAATTTCTTCTATAGTTTAAAGAAATTGAATCCACACTCTGCACAGTCATTTTTACATTGAAAGAAATCACACCAGAAACTTTTTCACCTCAAAACCACTGAATCCAGCTTTTTTGAGCACTTTTACCAGTATCCATTATGCCTCTGTTGAATTATATTTGAGGAAAATCAATTCCATCAAGGTGAGCTTCAGAAGAGGTACTTTGTATTAATATTCATAAGAATATCAATCAGCCAGCCACTCTGGGTGGGTAAAAAGACACGGGAACAAAAGTTCTGATGGTTTTTTCTTTCTCTCCAGAGGGGCTTTAATTCTGGTTGTTTCTCTTTACTGAAATCCAGTAAGACCCGGACCTCTCCCCCACCCTCACTATCCCTTGATCCTATTAGCAGTAAACTCATGAGACTTCTGATCACCCATGCAAGGTCATTGAGTCGCTGACAAAAGACACTGGCTAAAGAGATTGTTTCCTGACAACAAAAGTCCAGAAACCTTTAAAAAATGATGATTTTCTTAAGCTTTGTACTCAAAGAGTGCTGGCTTTAGGGAACAGATCAACAGTTTTTGGGAAATAGGTTATTTGCTCTCTTGTTTTGCCATAGATAAAATCATTCTCACACTGGCTCCTCCCTCAACCTCCCAGGCAACTTCCTCAAAGGTATTATGGATGGATAGAACATAGGTTATGTAATTGTAACCCTAGTTCTATGCAAAAAATAAATAAATAGATAAATAAAAAGAAGGCAAACACTTCTACCTGCAGCTTACCACTCCTTCACCACTTGCTAATCAGGGTTGTAGAATTGCAAAAAACAATTTCACTGCTCTTTATACTGTGTGGGACCTGTGTATTCTGTAGGCACTTACTAACTGACCAGCTACACATTGCACATTTCAATGAGATAAAACCCTGCTGCTATTGTGAGAGAGCATTACTCATAGAGTCAAGAACTCCAGCTATACTTTTAGAACTGGGGTTACAGTGCTTTTGATTTATATTACTCCTGTGTCTGTGTGTTAGATATTATGCTAGATTCAGGAGAGTGTTAGCAAAGCAGAGGTAAAACACTAGAAAAAGGCCCAAATTGCTAGCCCCCTGAAAACTCACTTTTTGATTTTAGTTTAAGGTTTTGTACAAACTAAACAAACAAGTTATCTAATGTTTTTGGTAGTGAGCTGGGAGGCAATATTTTTTAGTTTTCCTGCTTTTAGCCTAAGTTTGCTTCACAGCATTGTCATGACAGTGGTATTAATTTTAACAAACTTTTGGCAAAATAGCGTGCACTCTTGGAATGTTTTACTATGGTCTTAAATCTGTCATCTGGTCATTTAACTCAATAAAGCAGAGTTTAAGTAGGCTGACATTAGCTAAAAAAGTTGCCCCTGCAAAATGAGGATAATAAAAAGGCACACACTTTAGTATCAAAGGAAAAATACAATGTCCTCTCACATATTTTACAACTTTGGCATGGATTTGGTTATTCATGCTCTAACACTGTGCATGAGCTTTCTGGTCAGAATCACAGCTGTTAACTCCCTCCCTCTTGTCTCTGTGTGTGAGTAGCAGCATCATTGATAAAGAAGCCAGATCTCCCTACAAATGACTTCCACATTATGTCATCTGTCAGTATCAATTAACCTTCAGCCACTTAGTCTGAGGAGGTCTGTAGCCAAGCTCTTCTGAAGCCAAGAGCCACAGACAGTGAGGAGAGTCAGGGGACGTGTTGCTTAAAGGCTAGAAAAGAAATTGACATACTGCAGGTTTGAGTCCTATGTCGTATTAATGCAGCGAGTGTGAAAGATGAAAGTTTTAGAAATGGTCTTTGGTTTATTGGGTTGTTTAAAAAAACAGAAAAATGGCTCTATAAAGCAGAGTTTTAGGCAAGAAAAAAAATCTTCCACTGCGCAGTGTATTTCTAGCTATATACAGCCTCCATCACCACCACCACCACTTACTACGAGTGTTCCTATGGTAACAGAGAGCATACTAGCTGGCACTTGAAAATAGTGTTTATCTTTTTGCTCTGTCAGTGATATGCTTTTGCAGAAGAACCCCTGCTGGTGGATCTGGATCTGAAGTATCTGTCCACAAATGATAAGTTTTTCCTTGGCCTCAGATAGGAAACTAATAAAACCAGGAACATCTTGCACAAGAGGTGCTTTTGTGAAGAAATCCATTTAATGCAGTCGATAGGGAGGGTGTCTTTGGCTGTAAGTAACAATACAATTTCAATATATTATTCTGTAATGTTCCTATTAATTATTGGCATAATAGGTTACCATTACAATTCCAGAGCAAGCTTGACAAATGTAAGCTGGTACTGATTCCTAAAATCCCTCTAATAATATGAGGATGCTAAATTACCTTAAAACTAGTACACTACTATCAGAATCCCTTGAATAATTTTCCTTGTACTGGTTGTGCAAATCAGCTGAAAAATATCCATTTTTCGAGAGTAGAGATGCTCTCACCTCACCACTAAGCACCTTAGCCTGAGATGACAATTAAAATGTAGAGGCACACTGGGGAGAAAAAATTAGTTCATATGACTCATGGAGGTAAAAAAAACAATCTGCCTGCTGTTGAAATAAGTTAAATATCAATATTAGTGTCCATTGTAAAGACTATGCTGAAAAAAAATATGGTCAAAAACTTGAATGTATTGTTTTAAGAAAACAGTGTTACCCTATTGCAGTGTAACAGCAGTATATATGGTGTTGATCTAGTCCACCCTAATGTAGAATACTGAATCAAATTTAGGCCTCCTCCCTCTTTGTATTGTGATACCTCTGTTCTTGTTTGTCTTAAGCTGTCCTCACGCCTTCATGTTAGCTTTCTCAAATGTACTGTATGTTAGAACACAGTCTAGATTTTCTCTCAGACCAGCAGAGGCAGCCTGGATGTATCTGCCTGGTCGCTTTCCAGGTGCCCACCAGACTGTGACTGAGGCACGAGCTTGAGAGTAGAGGCTATGTGTATGTGTGTGTGTGAGTGTGAGTGTGTGCGTGCATTTGTTTGTGAGGGGACTGGGCATGGCTGCTAGAGTTGTAGTGGCAGCCAGGCGGAGCAGACAGGCTCCTCAGACCCCTCAGAGCTCCATCTGGACTGTGGGGGGCTGTCATTGAGGAGTGCAGGGCCTGAGCGGAGGGGCAAATTGCTTTTTAATCGATCATATTCCCAGTAAAAGCCACTCCCAGCTGCCATTTGCCTACTTTCCATTCTATTTATGGAAGCTCTCTGCCTCCGACTACTATGTGTGCTGTGTGTGTTAAGGAGGGAGAGAGACACACAAAAAAGAGACAGTAGGGGTGAGTTGTGTTGACCACTTCCAGTCAGTAAAAACAGTTGAGTTTTCCACTCTTTTTTTTAAGTCTACCCTTGTATGTAGATGTATTTTTGCTCATTAAAGTCAGAGTACTACAAGGACGGTGCAATTCTCATGTGGCTAGATGATATACATGCTGATAGCAAGCTGTTTTAATAGTAAGCCATCCCTTTTGTATCTGCAGAAGGCAATGATTCCAGGGCAATAAAAGATGAATATCAGATCCACTGTCAACAAAAAGAAAAGCCTCCCCATCATTAAACACTACACAGCTACAGTCAAACATGTCATGTGCTTTTATAAGAGCCAAACAATGCTGTAATGTGATCATTTTCCCAGCTCCAGTTTCTATTTTGAGTTTGATGCCCAGTGTTGAGTCTCGCACAACAACAGGCGCTACTGTGCAGCGTGCACGGGAAATAAATTATGACTAAACCCAGTGCCATCACTGATTGTTGGATTCGTTTTTCCTAAGATGCTGTTGTATCTAACTAATCTGTCCCTCGGGGCTCCTGAAAGGGAAGTTTTAGTCTGTATTTTCTTGCTCTATAGAACACTTTTTTGTTCTTTTCATAAAGCATTGAATCTTCCCCTTTGTAAAAAAAAACAAGAAAAAAATTAAAAAAGCTTCAGCTGTGATGGTGTCACATAAAAGATCCCGCAGAATGAGAAATACCAGTTATTGAGGCTGCTGCTTGCAAGCACTCCTGTCAGTTTCCCTTTGCAGGCCTCTCAGGAATTGTAAATGTCATCACATTCTCAACAAGACAGCTTTTGGCTATTTGCTGAAAATTAGTTTTTTGGGGTGCTTTTCTTTCTCTGCGGAGCACCAGAAAATGACAGGACCTCAATTAGAGGATAGCACAGTCACAGAAAAAAACCCGTAATGATTTTATGTAACCTCATCAATTTTTTTTTTTTTTTTTTTTTTAGGCTTGGTTCTGAGAGCTGCACTGAAAATAAAGAAATTTGATCAACAGATATGCAGTATTTAAAAAAAACAGCTAATAGATAACAGAGCTAATAAAAAAACAACTTAACCAAGTGCACATCACATACAAAGCATGCTGAAATGCACTTCAAACACAGACAATGCTAATGAAAATATGTGGTGCAAAAATAGACAACACAGTCAAATACAGTTATATTCAGAAACCCTTAATTGCAAGCTTAAAGTTGTATGATTACTTTACTCGACATAAAGCTCAGAAGTCGTTGGTGTTAGGGAGGAAGTGATGCCATGAGCTGCACAGAAATATCTGGACACTGCTGGGGATGGAGTGAAGAGCAGTGGTTGAAGTTCTGAATAGATGAGATATGGAACAGCACATCTGAAGAGCTCAGTGGAAAGACCCATGAGTGCAGGATATTATGAGAACTAAAGGTGAATGAGTTGATGTAGGGTCACATTGATCTGACGAGCAGTGACAGCTGACAAACACTGGAAAGGCAACAGTTCTCATGTTTGCCAGCAACAATACGATGGGATCACAGGAACTATCAGTGCTCTGGCAGCAGATTGAGTTTAAAGCCTGAAAAGGAAAAAAAAGAAAAGAGAGAGAGAGAGCATGTAAATGGAGTTTACATGTCTTCCTGATAGAATGTCTGATAAGCTTCATAAATTCACCTAAATGATCTCTACCTGCTTATGTTTTCTGTATTTCTATATTCTTGTTTTGTTATGCTTTACAGGCATATGTCTTTTCAAGCTTGTCAGTTTATTAATGCTTCAGAGGATTTCTTTTGTTTTATTTATTTGCTTTTTACCTGCAGTGTATTGAGCTCTCAGAGTTACCGCAGTACAGCATTTTATTGGATGTCTTCAGGATCTTGCGTAGCTGCATTCTCACTGATTTTTGACCTTTCACATGTTAGCTGTATAGCACAGCTAGCACAGTTAGGAGTGGGAGGATTGTGTGAATATAAGAGCTCAGACTGGAGAGAGTTGGAGCAGGGATGGAGAGGTATGGCTGCTGCTCAGCTGGAGGTCCTGTGTTCTCTTGGCCACCATCTTGTCATGGTTTCACCCCTTGTTCAAACAGGACATGAGCTTCATCACCCTATGCTGCTGCAGGCTATCCTGCTGTCCTCATGTACAATTCATAGCTTTTATTCCAGTGTCTACCACTCGACCCTTCCATGTTGAATGTGTATTTTTTCAACTAAGGATCTCTAACATCTTTCCTCTCCAGTATTGTGCCAGACTGATACAGTCAGTGTTGGTCTTAAATTATGAATCTGATAGCCAATACTGCCAACTTCTGCTATGCTGGGGCCCCTTTTTTCTAACCCCAGCTTATCAATATGTTGATATTATTATTAGTGTATCATGCCTGGCCAAAAAACAGCATCTGAAAGGGATTAGCTCAAAAGCTTAAGGATGTCAATCTGAAAAAAGTTTAGTGAAGCCTGCTTTATTCTCTTTTTAAGAGGAAATGATCAGGCTAAGTGATGGCATTGAAAGTGTTAGCAGCCAGAAATGTATCCATATATTCATGGAAACTTCTTAAACCACACCTGCAGCAAAATTCCTTTCCTTACTGACCTTCTTTATCCTCAGTTTATTCCAAACACAGATTGAAATGCACTATTTTACCCAACCTCAATCATTAGCTTGAGTGAGCCCCCAAAGTATGTTTTCCCCTGTTTTACTCATTGTGCCAAGCTAAGTTAGCTGACTGCTGATGGAATTTGCATACAAGCATGAGAGTCTTATTAATGTTCTCTAACTCCCAGTAAAGACAGCATATAAAGGTATTTGTCAAAATGTCAGTTTCTTTTTTATGAACTACTTAAATTAAATAGAGGTTTACATTGTCCTTCACTCTGTTTGTAGGTGTAGCATCCCAGGTGGCTGTGGTGTGACAAACCTTAACCTGCTCTGACATTTGTATGGGTCTTTCTCCTCAACCAAAGGTGAGTTCATTATCCTTTAAAACAGAGTGCTGTGTTTTAGTTTACTGTTTACTGTCAGGGGATTTATGTAACTGGTGCTATACCCATGACTCGTCAGTGACCAGACCTTATTATCATCTGCAAATGACCTGAATATCCAAAGAAATCTGTAAAAGACCAGCTAATAAACCATTACACTAAGGAATAGATTATTTCATAACACTCTATGTTGTGAGTAAGTTGACTCTTTGTGCTGCTGAGTCCCCATATACTTCCATAAAACTATATCTTCTTTGGTGACTTTCGCAGATCCTAAGCAACTCATGTATGTGCTCTAGATCTTTCATCAACTTTCATTGGTTGTTTTTGCTTTCAAAGCTGTCCTACAAAGTACTAATATTCTTGTTTAAAAGAGGTAAAGCTCCGTTGCCACCTGAAAAACAATTCTGGCCTTCATGTTGGTTGCCTGGGAGCTGAAAACTGAGGTTGAACCAATTTGTGGAAGCTTTGGTTTCCCAAAAACAACAAACAAAAAAGAGCAAAACAGTCAGCCTCTCAGGACTCTCTTTAGCCACTCACTTACAAGAACACTGAC
Organism: Ctenochaetus hawaiiensis; assembly: GCA_029783645.1. Lineage (NCBI taxonomy): Eukaryota > Metazoa > Chordata > Actinopteri > Acanthuriformes > Acanthuridae > Ctenochaetus > Ctenochaetus hawaiiensis. The sequence goes on from JAPZDY010000022.1 coordinate 3,402,263, forward strand.
TTGCTATATTTTGTCCCATTTTGCTGTTAAGGTTAAACTTGTTTTTAGCAGATAAAACTGGTCATTTGCATAGTTTGGCTGAGGAGAAAGTGGATCCCAACTCCAGGTCCTGTTTTGCTTCTGTCTTGGTCTTGTACCTTTTTGTTTAATGGGCTGAACTTCTGCACTGGCTGTTCTTGGGGAAGCAGTACATCACCAGAGCTGCATCTGTGCACGCCAACAAGGAGTTACGGCCTGGGCTCGAATGAGATATTAGCTTTAGGACTTGACATGAAGGGCAGATTTAAGGACTTGCAAAAAATGTTCAAGAAGGGGGAGGACAGCCATGCTTTGACATACAGTTATTTAAAGCACAGAGATGGGGAGTTAACCCATCCCAACTACATATTTAGGCTATGATTGGTGGTTGCTTGGACAGAACCATTGAGCGATTCCTCTCTATCCTCTGCCATTTCAATGCCGCTTGGTGTACAGTTACTTGTTGTTAGTTAGTTTTTCTTATTTCATATTTCCTTTTTTATGCTTCCAAAGCACTAAGAATCCTTCCATCTGTGGACTGAATGTTTACAACAGATTGGCATTTAAAGAGGTCAAATCATTGACCCACACTCCAGCTCCAGACCCACATTTTAAGAAACCTACAGTTAAAGCAGGGGTCATTCAGTGAATGTTGTTCAAGAACTTTTTAAATTGAAGTCAAAATTATTTATCAAAGCAATTTTCATCCCCCTCTGGAGACCTGCTAAGAGCAGAGAGGTTGTGGTGTTATGCGTTACATTGTCTTGCCAACAATACCGTGTGTAATATGCATTCTATTACACAAGTCTTGATGGGTTAACATGGTGATGGCCCATAGAATAATAATTAGGATATAAGGCGCCCTTCTTTTTTTGGCTCTTGTTTGTCCACCTGGACACTTGTTCTCAAGGTAGAGAATTGTTGTGTATCCTCAACAGTCAAAACTTCCCTGGGACAGACACAGCTATGTCCATGATGACCTGTTCCTCTTAATCTTTAAGACCAAACCTTAAAACTCACAAATAGGAGCGGACATTTTTGTCTTGCGTACTAGTTCTGTAATGTTTTCTCCACTACTCTTAGTCGCCATGTTTCTCAGTCATCTGCCTGTTACACCAGTTGAGGCTTATCTCTGGTGGTATCTGCTGTGCACAAACCAAATCACTTCGCTTAAGAATCTCCACATTAGCTTTATGTTAACAGAAGTGCCTGTATTTTTGACAATATTTGAAAATCAAACCTTTGACATTTTCCAAATTCGGTATACTTTGATACAACACCTTCACCACCTTCTTTTCTATCAAAGGTCCAGCAGTGCCTTTGTCTTTGCTTAACCCAAACCTAACCCTACACTATTTTTTTTTGTTTATACAGAGTGACTTTTAACCTCTTGGTCTCTGTTATAATAGCACAGCTGCTGTTAAATTCAAGTGTTGATGTGTGACAGCGCTGAATGGATTCTTATCCAGGGAGATTTTCAGTAAATACCATTTTCAGTATGAACTTACTCAGCAAAACTTCTTCAGTTGCCCTTCACTTATTTACTGTATAATGTTCACATTAACCTTCACTAAACCTGCAGAACATTTTAGGAGACACCAGGCTCAGCTTGTGACCCTTCCTGAGTAAATGCTAGTCAGAGAAGGTTACACTGAAGTGCAGTTGCTCCGCCTCTCAAATCACGGTAGATTTATCCTTGAATCCTCGGTTCTTCAAAATGGCATTGGTTTAATTAACTCTCTTGAGTCTCTCTGAGAAAGGCCATTTTAATAGAGTGAGAATGCATATTAATCCACTGGCAGGGGACCAATTATGGGTGACTGTCACTGTGCGTGCATGCATTGTATGGACTGATATGACCTCCTCACCTAAGCTCAATGATTTAACTCTCATGTTCTTAAGTTTTATCTGCCTTGTTACATGTATTCAACATACTTGTAACATGTCATCACTGTTGAAAACTGGCAACTTATAATCTAGAATTCCTCCTCCTAAGATATTGCACAATACACTTATCGTATTTTAATTCATAAGTGTTATCTGGGTGAAAAATTACATCCATAGCTTGAAAATGCTGGATTTACTTCATCATTTTACTACATAAACATTGTGTACAGCATTACTGGCAGGGTGTGAGATACTCCTAACCTTAAATCCAAAGCGTTTGCTGGTAAAATGTGTCACATGTAGTGATTTTGTGCCTTTCCTTTGTTAAATCTCTCACTTTTTTTGTAATTTGGACTGCTGGTTGAAAAAAGGACAAGCTATTTTAGATATTTTTTTTTTTTTTTTTTTCAGGCTTTTTTGGCCTTTATTAGACAGGACAGTGTTGAAACGGGGAGACAGAGAGAGAGGGGGTAGTGACATGCGGCAAAGGGTCGGAGCCGGAATCGAA
>JAPZDY010000022.1:3414834-3454108 GCA_029783645.1 Ctenochaetus hawaiiensis
TTTGATGACATCATCAGGGTAATCTCCTCAGACCTGAAAAGATTTTTTAAAACCATTTATACAGGTTGAGTCATTCTGCCAAAGACGAAAGATTTGATCTTTAAGTGTGAAAATCGATGGAGGGCTCCTCTAACATCTTTAACAGCACTAACCTACACCTGTTCTCCACAGCCAGTTGATGTATACCATTTACAGAGCGGGAACGGCTGCTCTGAGTGAAACAGAATAAAATGAGACTGATGCTCTCTGACTAAAGGAACCCTGTCTCATTCTCTCTCCTTCTCTCTTTCTCTGAATGAGGAAACCGGAGTTGGGTCAGGGTTGATCGCTCCCTCTGTTCCCCCTCGACTTCATTGTCCTCCCTTTATTCTCTTGCTAAACGCAGCTGACGGCATCACTGCTCACATAGACCGCCCGCGCCCCTTCTTCAATCCCTCCTCAAAGACCCGGAGCGGCCACTGAATGTCCGTGGCATCAAAAGAAAAGGAAAACAAAGTTCGGAAGTATTAGTGTTACTTCCTCTCATCTCTTGGGATACAGAGAGAATCAATAGTTTTTTCATTAACCTGTCCTTCTCCCTGTAAACGAGTAGGTATGGCTGCGGGTGCCAGTAAATGATAGTGCTGAGGGGTGGAATCTCTCTCTCTTCCACCCTCACACAGATACACAGTCTGCCTCACACACAAGCACTTTTCCTTTAAAGCAGTCTTACTTACTTTTATTACAATGTTGTTTGGGAAAAGTAGCATCATACCAAACTACTATAGTAAATACTACAATGATACATAAAATACCTGGCTTCTAAATAAGGCCTTGAATTCAGAACATCTAAACATAGTCCCTTGCATACGTCTCTGAACAACCTGCAGACTTATTGCTCTAAAGCCAAAACTTTTCCCCCCTTGTTATAACCTAAAACATTAAACCTAAGCCATCCTTATGCAGCCTGCTCAAGGTAGAAATGTTGCACCATTACTTTCCTTGCCACTGTTTGTAAAAAACACAGAATTGTTGTTCCCCCGTTGTTCCCCTGGTAAACCAGAGAACAGGTCTGAAACAACACTTGTGTTAAAAAGGGAGGCTGGCAGGATGGGATGCACAGTTGCCACACCAGACGCCAATGCTGTTGTGCTACACTTCCTGCTCCCTTACGCTTGAGAAACACAGGAGTGCTATGAATCTAAGATCCCACACTGATGCAGCATTATGCCTTTGTTATGATGTTCTGTGTGTAAAAGCAAAGCCGTAATGAAGAGGCTCCTTTACAGCAGTATTGTAGGATCTCTGTTTATCTCTCTGTGTAGAGTTCTGTGTATTGTGTGTATTGCCTTGTTATTCAGCACATTTCTCCCTCTGGCCCAGACAGATCTACAGTATCTCACCTCTCTATCTCTCAACACAATGTAGCCTGTGTTTGGGAATGACCTTGCTCCTTGTGCAGCACCAGCCTCCCCTCTATAATAGATTAATCTCTCTCTATTCCCATGTGGACTTGCACATTGTGTCCCATGAGTTGCAAACACAAGGTGATACTGAGTGGCTTTATATTCTGTGTTAATGTTGTTTGTTGGGCTCAAGGTTCTCTGAGGATTGAAGCTAGTGGCACGTGTTAGACAACAACATCTGTTGTACCCGAGCGTTGGGAAGTGCTATGTTTTGTTCATGCACACCTGCCACAACCGTTGCAGCTGGCATCGCCAACAAGTGCTGAGGTGATTGAGGTGCAGCAGAATGGGTTTTATTTGTGTATGTGTGACCACCACTGCTTTTCCTGTCATCTACCTTTTAAGCATGTCCCTACTGATGGCATACACATTGGGAGTGCTGAAACAGGAAGGCCAGCCAATTTCCCTTTTCTGTTCCATTAAACCAAGAGGGAGGAAAAAAAAGCTAAATCTTGCTATGATGGGAAGCCAAACATGAGAGTGATGCAGAGGCTAAATCATTTCTCACAGAGAACAACTGGTGAAATAATGAGTTGAAATTATCCAAGATGAAGAACTGATTCAGAGGAGGTGATTATCACAGCCAATGAAGGCTGAAATTGAGCAAATGATTATGAATGAATGCATTATTAATGCTTATACAAGAGTGTTCAATACAGGGAGTAATGCTGCTTGTACAAAATGTTAGTCTCAGACCACAGTGACAGCCACAATAACAAAGGATGAGGAAACGTGCTTTGACATGGAGCCTACAACTCGATCAAATAAGGAAGCAACAATGACTCGTCCAGCCTTTAAAATCGATCCAGAACTTTCAAAATTTGCCAACTTGCTAGATTTTTGGAATACAAAAGAATCTCCGAATGATGTTGGTGACCTGCCAAAGTGGCTGGTAGAGCAGGCAGATTTACTGGCTGCATCCAAAATTTATCAGCATTTGGCTGGTGGTAATTTACTGCCCTGAAGGGTAGATGAAGGCGGGACGACTGCCATGGCATAGCCTGGATCCAGATGGCCCAAGACAGAAGGGGATGGATGCAAGCACTTTATCAGAGGCCTATGTTCCATAAGCCACTCAAAGGCTCAAGCACAAACAAAGGCAACTATATGTAGGTTTGCCAGAATTTCACTATTAAATTCACTGGGTGCCCTGCTGCTGGTATGACAATAGCACAATACCTGTTGAATAATTGTACATAGTGTTTCATTCTTGTCTTGTGTCTTGTCTTTTACTGGGTAAGAAATGAACTTTAATTGAACTTGAGAGTTAAATTGTGTACCTGTGATCTTATTTTAAAAGCATTTTGTGAGACTTTTAATGAACAGTAAAATAACACATTAGCGGAGCTCATTAACTGAAAACTAATTTGTACTGCTGATTTTTACGACTTCAGTTTTATCACATGCTTCACTTCATTTTGCTTCATTCCTCACTGATGGTGCAAACTAGTAACGGTGTGTACAGAAGAATTCGGGTCTGGTTCCACATGTGCTGTTCTGAGCTCCCTCTGTCATCCACCGCGCTGGTCATTTTCTTCATGTTGACACAGTTGTTTGTCTTCGGTTGGCATGATTTTCTTTTGCTATTTGCAGGGTGCCAAAAATCCCCCTGGCCTGAGGCTGTGATTTATGATCATAAACAGCTTTGTTTGCTCACAAAAAAAAAAAAAAAAAAAAAAAAAAATCATGGATTTCAATAATTAGCCGACACTGACCCACAGGGGTCAGTAGTCAAATATCTTTATTCATTTTTGACATCTCGACAAGTAAATTGAGAGCACAGTGCGATGCAAAAACCCCTCCAATTATCTGTGTGTTGTTTGTAATTTCAAAAGCACTTTTGAACAGTCAGGGCAATGTGGGTTTATTCATGTGGAACATTTCATGCAAAAGGCAGCTGAAAGTACTTTAAATAACACATAAAAGAGCATGTAAGATGAAATAAAGCCTGAAGTACAGAAACTGAATAGCATGGAAGAAATGTAGGCCAAAGTGCAACATGAAGTTTGCTGAATTTGCCATAGATTACAGTAAAAAACAGAAAAGTTTTAAGCATGTGTTCAAAAGTAATCATATTTGGATCAAGTGTCAGATGAGCTCCTCCTCTTTCTTCCCTGCTTTTCCTGTCTCTTTTTGGCTACCTCTGTTAATAAAGCAGAAAACCTGTGTAAAAAAGTATAATGTGTTACATCTTCACATCAAAATGTCCAAAAAGTTCACACTATTGTTAGACTATAGTTTATATTTTTCTGCTGTGTGTTTACATTTTTCTTAAAAATGTTTAAGTAGTGTCCAAAGTCAAAGTGCTGTCGCATTTAATGATGGTGCCTGTCGTTGACTTCAGAGGTAACTCCAGTCAGAGAATGAGAAACAATTTGGCAAATGTGACTAAATATGATGTGAAAAAAACTCAGTTACATCACTTTGTTTTTGAGTGTGACCTCTGTAGGAGCCTTTAGCAGCTACTGATGCAACTGTGTGTGATGAGGGAATACAATAGTGAGAGCATGGCTAAGAGATTCGGGGGAAGTTTTTGTAGAAAAACCTTTACAAATAAATGAAAAAGTGTTGATATCTTCTCGCTCACAGTGCTGGCAAGTCAGTGTTTTTTTGTGAAGTAGAAACAGTGTGTCCTACAGGTATCTCCAGTCATAATTTTTGAACAATTTGAAAGTGAAACCAGTCACTGTTCATAAACAATGTCCCCATTATTCAGTACAGTGAAGATAACTGCTTGAACATTTTTTTTCATAGGCTTTAATAAGGGATAAACTATTTCTTCACAAAGTCTTATTTTAATATTCACACTGATAACTGATTTAATGATTGTAAAATGTATGTATGTCCAAATACTAATACTAAAATATTTACCACTGAATTCTTTCTATTGTGGTGTTATGAACACAATGAAGTTGAACACTATTATAGTCCACCACTTTCCCATTTTTACAAATATATCTTTAGGTGTTGAAGGTGTTTATCTTTGAGAACTTCAATGTCACATTTGTGCAAATAAGGAAACCAGGAGTTCAAGGAATTGAACCCAGATGCAGACAGAGCAGCCAGAGCAGGTGCACAATTTTAATGTAACCAAACCATTAAACAAAAGGCTTGCAGAAGGTAAAGGCTTGGCGAGACTAAAAACCAGATGCATCCAGCCCAAATTAAGGGAACAGATCCAAGGGGAACAAGCAAGTAACAAAAGTCCAATAAGTCAGCAAAATCCAGTTAATGAAGATGCAGAATTTACAAGTACAACTAAACACAGAGCTGGAGCTGTTGGCACACAGGGTTCAATACAGACCAACTGGCACTGAAAATCCCTGAACTAATTACACAAGGAACTCATTAGGTAATTAGTAACAGATGACAAAGAAAACTGGCCAGAAAAGACACAAAGACCGGAAGTAACACCAGAAACATGACCACAATGATCCCTCCAAAATTGAACAGGAAATGTACAAAACAAAAACCTCAAACCACAACACTTGTATGATATTTGTAGGTTTAACATGGCATAATGAATGCAGTCTGTACAGGAAGAAAGGACAGTGTCATCAGTGTAAAGACTGAAGATATCGTCATCTACAGAGTAACTTTGTAGAAGATAACGGATTAATAATAACCAATAATATTTTTTAATTAATACTTATAATAATACAGTAAGATTAAAGGTTGATACCACCACTCTCTTCTCTGTCTTATAATTATAAAGGCGGAGCCAAGAGACACTTAGTTTAGTTGAATATGCAGATTGCAGGCAAAGGAAAACAGCTGGCTCTGTATTTTCAGGCCTTATGCTATAGGCTCAAATAACCTTGCTGCAGTTATGGCATTAGTTCAGATTTTGTTAATGCAAAGCTAGGCTAACTATCTCCGAAGTGGTGATTAGCTTAAATGAACCTGTAGTCAGAGTGCTCCCAACCACTGCATTTGTTTGACTATTTCTACTCAGCGAGGCGATTGATCACAAACTTAAATCATCATTTTTGTACCAAGTAACAACAATCGATCCTTGTCAGAACGCTCTCAAATACAGTCAGTTAAGGGTTATCTAATGTTGGTGGGACAAGAATGATGGAGCGAGAAATAGCAGAGTCCTCAAATTGACTCTAAAAGTTTACAAGTGATCCATGATCTGATTGGATTAAACCCTCAGCAAGCTTGTCTGAACTGGAAATTCTGTTTGACTGTGATAAGAACATGACTGCTTTCTTGCAGGGACAACAGAAGTCATTACTTTTCTCAGTACTCCTCATTCTGTTTATTTAACATATCATAATGTAGAAAGTGATTGTTTGTTTTGTTTAAATCTATTTCTGCTCCAGTAAAGTACCATATTTCCGCACTGTTTATTGTAGTTGAGTGTTGGGATGAGTGCCATATTTTTTGTTTGTTTGTTTGTTTACTTTTTTTTTTTTGCATTTCTGCCCATAGCTATGCAGAATATCGACTTGGGGTTTTGATAGTTGATTATTGGCAATTATGTCAAACCCCAAGTCTGGGCTAAGCTAGTTGTCTTCCTGCTGTAGCACAGATATGCAAGTGGTATTAATCTTCTCATTTAACGTCTCAGCAGACAGCAAATAAGTGTTTTTCTGAACAAGTGTAGTGGGATAAAAGTGTCCAAAAATGTCCCAATATTATTTGGAGTGAAAATAACCTATAGTTTAGCAGTGAATAGCAATACTAACAACTGTCATTAAACACAGTAATTCAGTACATGTACTAGTCGCTTCCATGACTGTTTACGCAGTACCCATTGTATCATATGGGAGGAGCTGTTGTCTTTGTATGACAGCAACATTATTAGCTGTAGCAGAGACTAATTCCTGTATGTTTACAGTGCTTGGTGGTTGAAGTGACTCATATTTCTACTTTAAATTGTGACTTAGTGCATTGTGAAGACCCAGTGAGCCTCCTTGTTTTAAGATGTTTTGGCAGTAAAAAGGTAGGAGCAGTCTGACTCATCGGGACATCTTTGGGGATCACATGCGTCATGAACTCACCTCGTAGCTCCCTGAGAGATGAAGCCTGTGTAAACCCGACTGCACATCAGTAATCTCGAGTCATGCACCATACTGCTCTGTGTGGTGCTGTGCCCTGGAGGATGCCCCAAAATAAGATGCCTGAGTGTGGAAAACAAGCGAGGGTGTCTGCATAATTGCGATTTATGAATGCCAGATTCAACCTTGCATGGCTGGTGCTGAGAAGCTGAAGGAGAAATGCAACCTCCGTCACTTCACATACCCTCTGTGATCTTAATGCTAATTAGGAGTTCTTTGTTTGTTTCAACTTACATTTGGGATTTACACAGTCTGTTGCAGATTTAACTGTCAGCACTTTGATCAAAGTGATTAGAATGAGGTCTCCTGTCTGAGCCAACACACTTTTCTCTCCTTCCCAGCTCAGATATGATTCTAATTTGTATTTTGTTTTGGTAAAACCCTACAGCTGCTGACTCTCAACCAGCTGAGGAGCCACACAGTAACAAGTTATTCTAGCTTTGGGCCTCAGCTCTGATAAGGATGCTGTACATGCATCATTTTGAAATTGGAAGGCCGTGTCCGTAGTTTGCTTTTATTTCCCCAGACACTTCTGTAATTGCCATTCCCGAAATGCTGTTTGATTCCTGTTACCATGTCGGGCAGCTATGTACTATTGACTCCATGTCAGGAATCATTCGGCTCATTTACTCTGCAAAACAATACAATCCCATATTCCAGACTATATTGTCTGTGTTGTTTTTGAAGCATGAAGCGTATCTTTCTTTGCTCTGATTTGATTGGGGTAATACATTACAGTGATGAATGCTGATATCCCATTTTAAAATCTGTGTTTGAACTTTATCTTTGTCATCAGATGCATAATTCAGCCCCTCTGATTAGATCTGTCTCATTCCAGTCTTGAAAGCTGTGTTATGTCTCCCCTCTGTTAGACCTATTTCACTGCCATTTGCACCACAAAGAAGCCCCTTTTTACTAATCAATACCGTACATCGTGTGTGTAATCATGTTCCTTGTAAAACATTGCCACTGAAAAAGAACTTTCCAAATCCAAATGCAGCAAATGACCCCCAATAGATTCTGTCAATACTCGCTATGTACCTGTAAAGTCTTTGATTTTTTAAACTCTGTTTCCTGCTAGTTTGTTTTCTGTTTCTGTAGGATTAGACCCTTTAACAGGTGCTGCTGTAATGCTTTCCGGCTCATTATCATTGAGACACATTGTCCATAAGCGTGTGGCAAATCTTTCTTGTTTATGAATGAGGGCGGACATGCACTTGTTCAATCAATGCCACTTGCGTCTCAGCTCATTTCTCTCTTCTCCACCTCCCTCCTTTCTTCCTCCTCCTTTGAATTTTCTCCTCTTCCTCCTCCTGCAGGATAAGTATAGCTGTGTTAACACACACAGAGTCAGCCAGCTATTGACCATACTTAGGTGAACGGATTATGCTGTTTACACATATCTTTGATACTGTGTGATTGAGTCTCACTGTCGCCATGAATAAACCAATTAGTAGTATTGCCATCCAGACCAGTTTCCCTGACTGTGTAGTTGTTACCTATAATACACAGAAAATAAGTCATCATCTCTTTCCTCTTTGAGAAATGCTTTGCAATTTGTAAACTTTCTGGCAATTTTACTTTCGGCTGCTTATTTGAGAAAAAGTTACTATAAAGCCACTTTAGCAATCTTTATCATTTTGGCTAATCGCACAGTATTTTCTGAATATCCTGAGCGTGTCTAAACACAGGAACATTGTCATAAAAAGCACGCAGAAGATTCCAACTTTATTAACTTGTTAAATGTGTGAAGGTACACCTTGATTGAGGTCCCTTTGAAGCTGCAAATTAAATTCTGAAGGTACACCTTGTGCTCAGGATGCACAAGCTGAATATGTTTAACAGTGGAATCAGCAATCCTGTCTCCTTAAGATGTGTTTATATTAGTATGCACCCATAAATACATTACATAGGCCCTAGATTCCATTTTTTACTAACATAATAAGGAAATGTTTTGTAAATGTATCTTAAATGGCCTAATACAATTATTCAGAATGTATGCAAACAACATTCACTGTTACTCACCACTTGTAGCAAGTAAAGCATGTTTGATGCAGTATTGGTTCAGATTTTTACATAAGCAGCTCTTTCTTAAAGAGAAACTTAACACCAGGCTAAAAATCAGTGTTTTGTTGCCTCACTGCTAATTGCATTTGGGTGGGGTCACAATTTGCACTCTTATATTGTACCCAACAATGTCAAGGGGTCAATGTACATTGCTGCAAAAGATTTCTTAATGGATTTTAAGTTATTCAAAGCTTTGTGGACTTAAATTTGGGCGTCTTTACCCCACCTTAACCAAAGTGTTTTTAGTTGTATTAGTTGTATTTAGTTTATATTACCTAGTCACATGTGAGACTTTGGATGTGAATCCTGGTCTCCAGTTCAAAGTCCTGCACTTTCTATGGCCACCTCTTAATGAGATCTGCGGGGCACAAAAACCTCCCTCATTCCAACATAATCCAGCCAGCAATTACAGCACACTTTCACCAAATCATACCTGGTGAAGAAACCCAGTAGCACATCACATAATTTGTGGAAATTGACGGTTGCAGTGAGAGAGATGCTCTTTGAAGGGACCAGGGAGGAAATAAGTAGCTCAGAATATTGCAGTAAGTAGTCTGTATCACCAAGATGTACATGCCAGCCAAAAAAAAGAGTTTTATATATACAATTTTATATATACAATAGTGTTGGCAATTTTGACTGTAAAATGTGTTCATAACATCTCCATCTTGCTTTAGAAGGGAAGAGTATGTTGTTGCTACATTGCAGCAACAGCAGAATAAAGAAATAAAGACCACAGAATGTTTCCATTTGATATTGATCGTCATCAAGTCAAACAAAGATGTTGGCATGTAGTGTGCAGTATATAATATTATGGTGCCTTGTTTGTGCTTGTTAATAGGAGTTGTGCATAGAGTGAAACACAGGAATAAAGACATTTAACTAAGCAAAAAGACACAATGTTAGCACATTTCATCTGGAGCGTATTGACCTGTGTGATTGCAATAAGCTTAGCTGCCGTATGTGTTTATTTATTCACTTTAATAATTAAGTGTCATACAATTTAGCCTCCTTCAGTATGACTCTATTACCATAATCCTTATAGTATGTGTTTGTGTTTCTGTGTGTGTGTGTGTGTGTGTGTGTTTGAATTCTTTGCCAGAGCTCCAGCACAGTCCTTTAGAAAAGAGCAGTGGTGTTTTATTTCAGAAGGGAGCGATGCTGTGACCCCAGAGGGGACCTGAGGCAGCGCGGGTCAATCGAGATGTATCGCCTCAGCTGCACAATCTGACAGACCTAATGAAGCTATTTGTGATGGGAATCTCTGCCCTCAGCTTCAGCTCCGTTATCACCGGCCATGCAAGCTTGCTGCAGCATGGCTGAGGCCAGCTAATCAGTGCACCCCTTTCCCAGTGTCTCTTGGGTGCTGAACATATAATCACATGAGGCCAAGTGGATTGTGACAGTGACACCAAGACTTTCTGTAACAATACCAGGTTGAGCAGTTCTGAAGAACATAGCTGTCTGTGTTGCTATCAATAAATCCTTGCTCTTGAGTGAGACAAGATGCATTTGTGGTTCATCCTAACATCAAAATACATCTGTGAATAGAAAACACCATATGATGCCTTCAGGTCAGCAACGTTAGCAGTTAGATGTCTTGGGTAATACAAATATTTGTTCCCCTGCTTGCAGTTAGATGATTGGACTGATACACGCTTCTCATGTCTGGACTGTAAATATTGAGCTGCAGTGAGCAGCAGATTAGCTTATCTCAGTGCTGGACTGGAAACAGGGCAGCAGCCAGACTCTTCTGACTTTCATCTGCAAGAATCAACTAATTTTAGGTTCAGCAACAAAATGATCCATGTCACTGTGATTTTATAGCACACAGGTGATATTAGATTCCTTTGTTAAAAGTATGATGCTAAATTAGTTTTGGTACTTTATTATTTTCATGAATACACCACGGATGTGTTTCAAGAGGCATGGTGAGAGAAGACTCTGAGCCCTGAAACATGGAGGACTGGATTTCCTGTCTAAAAGGGAAGTAACTCTGTTACTGTTGTAAGTTACTCTGTGATGCTATCCTACTTTCCTCCAGGTTTTCTGTCTTTCTCTCTTATGCCTCCTCTCCTCTGTGCCTAAAGGAGCTGTCTGACAAATCATTTGATTTCCTCATTCATACAATCAATGTCAAAGCACATTATGTCTTTAAAATCATTGAAATCCCAGTTAGATATTAGTTTTTTGCTCAAGGACTTAACATGTTTAACATGGCTGTTTAAACGATCAATATGTCATGGGTGTAATGACAGAGACAGCAGCCTCTGGGCATTTTGGATTCATCCCCGGCTTAGAATAAAATCAACATGCGGCCCTTCTTTGTAACACTGTGACTCTGGTCATTAAAGAGCTGTCAGGCTGTCAAACAGTTTCCCTGCACTGAAATGTTTAACATACATTACTGTCCTTGTCACTGTTTGAATAGAGCAAATTCATTTGACATGTTCTTATTGGTCACACTGATGAAACACTTCTCTCATTGTTAGTATATCATGTTGGAGATGAAGTGAGTATTTCTGATAAAGGTGCAGCTGAAAAGATTTTAGGAATTCAAATCTGGACAACATGCGGTTCATAGGTGAGATTTTGAATGTGGGCTGCATGTGTGTATTCGGTGTGTTTTCATAGCAGTTCAGTGACTATGTTTGAATTTATACATGTTGAAGTGTATCAGTTGGATTTAATCTAAAATCCTAAGTGCTGGGAGAAATGACTTTATAATCACAGTCTCTTCAGTTGCTGCCATCTTTACTTTGACTCCGTCAGGTTATTGCTGAGTAAAGAGATTTTTAAAAAATCCAATGTAACATTCAGTTGTATTCTGGCACTTAACAATCCATTAAGAAAATTCCCATATAAAAGTGATAAATTCACCAACTACACTGAATAGCATATAAAAATGTTGTCTGACTGACTCCTTTATCCTCTCCAGTATTTTAAGAGAAATGTCATGCTCCTCACTGGAATGCATTCATATTTCAGGCTCCACTGGTTAAAAAAGAAGCTCTCACATTATTTACCTGTAGTCACAGTCGACCATAATATCAGAGCTCCACTGATGATGGCTTTTTTTCACTCCTAACATACAGTCTAGATTCAGAGTGAACATTCTGGAGATGACTGAAATGACTCTGATCAGCTGTTCTGAAGCAGAAAAACTCTGAACTTTCCATCTCAGTCTCAGTCAACTCAGAGTTCAGGGTTAGAGTTTGTTTACCTGCTTTCTGGAACAGACCCCAGGCAGTGATATTTCTCTTTTGTTTGATTTCATCACCACTGACAGCAGTTATAGCTTGGTTTATAATCATGTATGAAAGGGTTATTGCAAAGCCACAGAGTTTTTTCATGAATGTTACTGCAGCAACTACAGAGACTGGAAAAGCCATGATTGGTCAGCAGGGGCAGCCTGTTTTCTCCTACAACTCTATAATGCTTCTTAATGATTATTGATAGGGAGACCAGAACTAAGCAAGTTAAAGAACGACTTCTGCTTCTTTTCGGTAACAAACATCTATTTAAGTGTTCTCCACTGCAAACCTTGTCCTTGCTGCAGTCACCAGTGTCTGTCACAGTGAATAAAAGAACACACAAACAAGCCTGACTGTAGTCTCCTATTCAGTACTGAGAAATTGAAATTCCAGGCTGTGACACAGAAAAAGAAATCCCATCGTCACTCTGTAACACAAACTGCTTTATTATATGAAAACCCAGCTAATGTGTGTTAAATAAAATACTGTCTGAGTACATATGCACCTTCCTTGTTTTGCAGTGGTGGTAATTACATGGAAAATTGTTGAAGGATAGATCAAAACCTGATGCTGAACTCTGCAGTGTGTCTAAGTTGGTGTAAATATGATTACCAAGTATCAGAAAGAGACATTTTTTCTCCCTCTTTCCTGCAGTGGCAGCACTAACTTGACCTTAGCTCACAATATGACCATAAACTGAAGTTTTAAGTTTAATAATTCTGTTGCTTTGAAATGACATTTTATCTCCCAATAGTATAATTTGATATTCACAGGCCTTGAATTCTCTGAGATGTTAAATATCTCTAACTCCTATGTGATCATAAGTTTTGCATGCATTGATTTAAGCTCATTTCTTTTCTTTTTTTTTGTCTGTGAGGTCCATGCCCACATTCATGAGGCTCTGCTGCTGCACCCCATTGTAGCAGAGGAAGCACTGTTTAATCACCCAGATAGTGCTGAGAGATTATTTTGGGCTTTGCACAAATCAAGAAGACATTACCTAGGAATGAGGGAGAGAAAATGGTCCACAGGTTCTTAAATATTCACTGGAGACCTGCTTTCTTGTGATCCTTTATTTGGCAATTTTCCTTTTGCCTATATTTATCAATGCATGCTTTGTTCTGTTTTTTCATCTGACTTCATATTCATGCTGTGACACACATTGACAACTCAGAGCCATTCCAAAAAAAGGTGCACTTGTGCTTTTAAGGTTGGCTGCCTTGCTCAAAGTACTTATTGAGACAAGAGGGGTTGCAAAGAGAAAACCTGCACTTTTTGGGTCATCCGACACGGGCGGGAACTCTTAGTGTTATGCCAAAGCTTGAGTACAGTAAGATGTTTTTGATCTTCCATACTGACAAATTGCCTGAAACGCATTTTCTTGTTTTTCTGACATTTTCTGCCGTCTCGGTTTGTTTTTGTTGACGACTGTTAAATTCGGGTGGAATTTCTGTCATGCACAGATGCTGAAGTTTTTTTTCATGGAGTGCTCGAGGTAACTTCAGGTCGCTCCCATCAATGTCAGAGAGTGTTGGCAGCAAAAAATTACCCCTTTGCCTGCATGACTCTCATTCTCACTCTTATTGACTTCTCTTTGCCTCTCGATCTCTCCTCTCTTCAATGTTTTTTTTTGTCAGCACAGATGCATGCTTGTCACATGATGCCTATCAGTGGCCAGTTTTCCATCCAGCTCTGATAGAGCTGCAAAACACCAGCCAGAGAGCACAACAAAGGAAGGATGCAAATCTTTAACAAAGACCATTTTTTTGGATTCATCTCTCTGACTCTGGTAAACACTAGCAACAATAGCCTTTTTGTAAACAAAATAGCTGGTAGTAGCTCTTCACCAGCAAAGACTTTGTTTTTTTTCCAGAATAATTAATGATCCTTTTGGGTAAACAAGGATTTAATTGTCTCTCAGAGTGCACAGCTCTGACATTCAATGTTAAATTATAGCTATAAAACTCTGAGCAACACTGCAAGTGCCAAGTTGGCATTGACTGTGGGACCTGCTCAGTTCAAATCTGGTCTGGATGGAGGTAAGGCAAAATGTTCAACTTGATCTCGAAGGAGAAGAGGATATCTTTATTACTGATTTTGAATTCATTTACTAAACTTGAGGATTTTGATTTTATCTCAGAAACACGGAAAACATGTCGTGTAATACTCGATGCAACCTGTATCACCTCTGTTTGACAGCTGTGACATTCAGACTCAGCTGAATGTAGGTCAGAATGATTTGAGTTATGAATCTGCAAACTCACTCAAAGGGAGCAGACGCAGGGTCTCGGTCTGAAACTTTTTTCATCAATAGTGGAGGAGCAGAGCGCGGCACAACAGACAGGACTGTGCTGAAGAGCAACGAGTGATGGATTGAGGCTCCCTGTCTTAAAGAGTGATGGCTGAGAGACAGTGTGTGCTACCCTTCCATCAGCCCTGCTCTTTCTCATCGGCCTCCCAACTTCCTGTCACGGCCTTGGCCTGCGCACTGGGAAGGAATATCAATACAATACAAATGAGATGGTCCCTTCTGTTCTCTGTGGTTTTCATCTCTCCCTCCATCACCTTCCACCTCTTCACCTTTCTTCATTGTTGTCTTGTAGAAGCTTGGAGGTGAAGGAGTTCATGGGGAAACTGACGATAACAGCACAGGGCGAGGCGAGCTGAAGTGAGGGTGGTCGACATGAATACTTTATAAAGCACTTCTCATCAGGCATTCAGCCAGAAGAGCTCAATTTGCAGCCTCTGATTGTTTATTTAATTTACAGTATTGGACAAAAAGGCGTAGTTGGATGACATGAAAATTTGTGGGATTGTGGAATTATTTGTTTAATTGTTAAACAGCCGGCATTGTAGATGAAAATCTATCTGAATGACTCAGGCAGAAATGTTCACAGAGGAGGTAATGTATTGAAGTTTTATTCACTTAACGTTTAGTCACGATTGCTGACTTCCTTTTTCACTCCTTGAATGATGTTAGCCCAGAGGTCAGCAACAGGCACAAACTGAACCGTTACCTTGAACTAAATATGAATAAATTGACCGATTTCTCTGTGTTTTGACATTGTGGGAAGCATTTAAGATCATGAAAGTATACAGTTGAACAAATTTATAAAAAGCTATAGCTGTGTTTCAGACATTTCAATGTGAAATTGCAACACATGGTTTTTACAATCAACTTTAAAGCCCAATATTTTTCACACAATGAAAAACATTTTTCTTGTTTTTCTGTATCTGGAGGAAGTAGTTTGACATAAAAAAAAATAACTTTCTTGCAAAGAGTTAGATGAGAAAACTGATATGACTACTGTGACACAACACATACATAAAGCTACAGCCAGGAGACAGAAAATACAAACAAGGATTAAAACCAATAGGCTGGAACATTACACTTAATTCTTTTTACTGATTAAACAAGATATAACATGTTATAGAAGGAGCTTTAGAGCTGGTCGTAGGTGAATTTTGTTACTTTTGGATGGAACCAAGCTGTTAGTTCCTTGTTTCTAGTCAGCTGCTGCTTCTAGTTTTATAACATACAGACATAAGTGGTTTCAATTTTAGTGAGAAAGTGATTAAGAGTACTTCTCAAACTGTTTCTGTATTCAGGATTTCATTCAGAGGACTTGTCATGGTATGATTTTATGTTGTTGTGGTGTTGGTGTGGGATTGGCATTGGACATAGAAGGAATCTTCTCTCCTGGTGTTTGAGCAGCCCTGATTCTGTCTGAAATGTCACTTCCAGCAAGTTTGAGCAGATCTTCATATAGGCCACCTCGCAGCATGTGGCTATTACCATCGTAACTATATGAAAATATTGAAAAAAGAAATCTGTCATAGTGCCCATTTCCTTGTGAACTCTTTCTAGGGTGAGAATTTGCATTTTTGCAGTGAATTACACTCTGAAAATAGAAATATGCAGATGTCCAACTGAGTCCATGTCTGTGAGAACGTCTGTGAGGCACCTGAGTGGACTTTTCTTTCTGCAGGAGTGAGAGCTGGTTGTGGGTTCATGGTGTAATCATACATGACTGAAAAAGAGACAGGGGTCCTCTGGGATACGCTTTAGCCAATACTTTGGTATGTTCTTAAGGTCTCCAGTGGCCAGTTTCACTCCAGTTGAGGCGCCTTTTCGTGCCCAGTTCAGGAAATTGGGCCTTATACTTGTGTTTCTAAAAATGGCTGCTTTATTTTAGAAATGTGGTGGTGGCCAATTACATTTGGCTGGATTCCCTTCCTGCTGCGGGAGAAAGTGCAGTCATCAGTCGATGTGAGAGGCTTTGACTGATTAGTAATTGCGTTCTGAGTCCAGAGCTTTCTGAAGTTTGTCGGATGTAGATGTTATATTTTGAGATGTAATTGCCAACCTCCTTTTTTTTTCGGGACAGAAGTTAATTATCAAGCCTGACTTTGTATCGAGAGATGTCACCGTCAGCACCAGGGCATCAGTGGTGACCTTCATGGCGCACGTCCACTCCACACACACACACACACACACACACACAGCTCAAGCTCCACTTCACATGAATGGCTGTGCTGTTGTTGTGTTTCTTCACCAGTTAACTGCAATTAGACTTAGGATTGTCAACAATTAATCAGTTGTCTCCCCTGGAGTTTTCATCCGCTTGCTACTGCTAACAATATGTCCTTCTTAATTACACAGTAATCGGCATAAACAAAGTGTTTATTGTTGTGTAATGAACTGTGGCTCATAGCGGGAAAAAAACAAGAACGAGAGGCAAAGTGGAAGGAATCTCGGTCACCTTTAATTCAGTGATGTTAGAGACGATGAAGTGCATCACTTTAAAAACACCTGGAGTCCATTTTCAGGCTTTTTCATTTGCAGAGGACATTTTCTCAAACATTTTAGGCTGATATAAATGTCAATAACTTGAATCCTTTGTATATATGAATTTAAGTCCTATCAGGGTCCATTAGGGAAAAAGTCCGTGAATGAGAGCTTTTCTGACAGTGTAATCCATTTCTGTCAGTATCAGTGTTTGTATTGTGATGACTTCAGCTCATAGTCTTACCTCCTTTTTTTATATATTCAGTTATAAGTGTCACTTGCTCGGTGTGACAGTGCTTCTCCAAGCCACCACTGCAGAGACAGCCGATAACATCCCAGAACAATGTTTGATCTCTTCACGGCTTTGACACAGCTAACACACACACACACATACACACACACACTCACACACCTGCGTCCCTCTTTACCTATCTCACCGTCCCTCTCTCCCCATACTCATTCTGTGATAGCTCAGATAAGGTATTCTGCAGTCTTTGTAGATAGCGATGAGAGGCAAGTGTTTTGCCAGGCTGCGGTGGTACACATTACATAATTGACGAGCGTTGGGTTGGGGGCTGCCCGTCATGCACAAATCCCAGCACGGATCTTTCATTCAAAGCAGCAGAGCGTTTCCCCCCAAAAAAAAAAATCCTCCTTGCCAGGTTCTGTTGCCCCATCAGGGAGACTGATCCTCCATATGTTTCATACGGTGGGGCTGAATTCACAATCACCCTTCCTGTGCTGCATACACAGTCACACACACACACACACACACCCACCCACACACCCTTAACACATACACACACAAAAGATTTCCAAAGATCTATGTCATGTGCTCAAATCAATCATCACTTGAATCTTATCATTCAGTGCTGCTAAGAGTAAGATTATCTGATATATCAAAGTGCTATCATTCAAGGGCTCTACTTTATGAACCATTCATCAAACTGTGACAGGATTTGTTTTGGGTTTGGTGCTATTAATCACTTTGAAGAAAAGGGTGCCAGCTTCTTTTACCGAGGCCGGATGACTTTATTTAGACTCTACTTTCAACAGCAGAATATTATGATCTTTATGTGCAAAGTAATGGTTTCCTGATTACCTGAGCAGACAGCACTAGCAAAGACTTGCACTTTTTTTAAAATTACTGCTGTTATTTTCCAGAAAATACTCTATTTGTAAAAGTGATACACCAACGTAAACCTGGTAAATAAAACAATATATGTCCCTACTTACTGCACCTGGTAAGTCTAATTCTGAGGTGGTCTTAGTTTCAACTCTGTGTCAGAGTAGAGATGAGTGGACTCAAGCAGCAAACTGAGACGGTTCAGACGGTAACAGATTTCTCACTGTGCCAGAGGTCTTATTAACCCCTGTGGTCTGACCGGGGCATCTACACCTGCTGAGATGCGAGGCAGAAAGGGAGCTCTGTACACGGCAGGTTATTGCTTTTCTTACTTGCTTTCTTTGGTCACAACCAGACTGAACAGACTGGAATACAAACTCAGTGCAGTCTTGGTTGATTTATTTTGTTCTGTCTGTGGAAAATTAATGTGTTGTCGCAACTTGAAATCGAATATCTTGTGGTTTGTACAACTCAACTGATAGCTAGAACAGAAAACATACCTGTAAGGACAACTTACCTATGTGTTACAGAGTAAGATCAAAATATAGAAATAACAAGTTCCATCAACCCTCATACTAAAATTGGACTTGTTCTGCAGCAGATTATTGACATTATAGATTTTCAAACCTGTTCAGTTTGCTACAAGATTATAGAGCTGTGTTCTTACCATCATTTTAAAAGAGTAAAGACAGAAAAAAAACACTTTCACCCAGCAACGCAAGCAATCTCCAGTGTTCAATTGTCTATCATAGCTATGCAGTGTTTCATTATTTAATCTGATTTTTGTTGTTTGGTTTTTATCATCCTATTGATACTTTTATCAGCAAACCCCATCAATACAGCCAGCTGCATTTTTTTTTTTTTAACCCAGTGATGTTTTTCAGCTGTACACAATCTTCCCTGTAATTTCACCCAGAGCATTCATGCTGTAGATGATTCGTTTTAATACACTGTAAACATGCAGAGGTAACTTGTTTAGTTCCTTATGGAGGTTTATTTTAGCTTTAATTGTGAGATTGCAGATGGCTGATGGGTGAATTGCACTGTGTAACATCTCATGTAATTGACTTAATATAGCAAAATAATGTATACACTCATCATCAACTCCATCATTCTCCAGCTGCTCTCGAGACAGCAATCATGAGCAAAGCTGCACAAGTTCATTTAGAGCTAATTGACAATTTTGAATTGCAGAGACTGAAGCCTGAAATCAAGGCATTTTTTCCTGTATTTCCCTGCATCGTCCATGTAATAGCAGTTGTGGAAAGTTAGCAGGCTAACTGACTAGTAACAGATTAGTAGGGTTTCGTTTGAGCTGGAATATAATATTGTACACTCTTTAAGTAAAAGGCTGATGACTAAATCCACAGTTAGTATTCCATCTTTTCTGTTATAAATTTAATAAAAAAATTCAGTGGCTTTCAGTCAAATCAGGAAAATTTCCTTTATGTTAATTTTAATATCCACATCTGAACTACCTACTTTAAATGAAGAATATAACAGCAGGTATTTTCAAAACATTTTCATTAGTTTAATCAGGGCTGCATTTAACATCGTAAAATATGATAAACAAAACAAGGCACTAGAGCCTAAACACCACCTGCAGGCACAAAATGAGAGTAAATTTTACATCTGCAGGGTAAATCCACAAAACATTTTGCATTCAAGTGCACCTTGTAAACACCTTTGTACACTCATCTGAAATCTACTTTGCTCTGAATGCTAAAACTCACGGGAGCTGACAGGGACAAACTTTCTCTTTTTTTCTCTTTATTTTCTTTGTTGAAATACATAGGCTAATATCTATCATGTCATTCTTATTCTTTCATTACAGCATTTTAAATAATTGCCTGCTAAAATCACAATAATGTTCCATTTATTTTTTTGTAGGCAGAATTAAAAAATTCTATTAAAAATTTTTATCAAACAGTTCAACAGTACCTCTGTGATCACGTTCAAATTGTTTTACTAAAGTATTTTTTTAATCATTAAAAGAAACACATACCCAATGTGCATTCATTCAGTAGATAAAAATGTGCCTGGCTGGTGGATTTTTGCGTGTACCTCTGGGCCAATGAATCAAAACTTTAATTTTGGGCATTGCTGATGCATGAAGCCCGATGGTTCTCCCTGTTGAGTCTTTAACACCTTAGTCATCACTGGATGTTGATACCAAGGTCATGGCTTGTGGGCTGCATTACTGATCACAGTCTGCCTGTAGTAAATCTGCTTTAAATCAGCTTTCAAAGTAACCTGCTAAAATTTGAAGCCTAAAACTGTGCATAGCTTGAAGAACAAACAACGTAGACACTTTCTCCCCCTTCTATCATTCAAACTTTTTTTCCAGCATTCTTATTTTGTTTAGGCAGGAAATCTTTCTCTCTGTGCCAAGGCATTTTCTTTCAATCAGACTTTCTTCATTTACATCTTGAGAGGCTGTAACTTCTAAAGAGGCAGAATCATTTCTTCCTGCCATATATTAAAGGAGTGTTAGCCAAGGTCAGCTCTCTAGGATGAGTGCACAGAATTCTAAAACCAGAGCCACTCTTTTCTTCTTCTTCTTCGCATGATGCAAGCTTGCCTGTTTGTCTGGACTAATGATGATGGAGTGTAATTTTCTCTTGGAATATACAATTAAGTGCTGCTCTCTGGGAACACAGGAGGAGCATTTGCCATGTAATGTCTCTTAGCTGTGCTCTGAGATTCTTTTGGAGAACAGAACGCTCCAAACCAGCTACAAAGAGTTGCAATTTTATCTGTTTTATTAGACTGCATACTGAAGAGAGACACCGGAGAAGAGTAAAGAAAAGAGGAAAGAGAATGGATTACATGGAATATGAGTCAGATGTAAACTTGAAGCAAAACAATACCCCTTTTGATGGTTTTAGCTGCTGAGAAGTGTCCACATATCAAAGTTTGTGGATGCGTGTGCACAGAGGGGTTTCTTTATGGCTCAGTAGGCTGATATACATATTATGGTGTGCTGAAAGATGCCTTCATCCCCTCGGTTGATCCTTCCCTCTTGCTTTTTATAGGACAGCTCTGAATCCCTGCCAACATCTGGTTTTTACAACTTAACATTAAACATCCAGGTAAAAAAAAGAGAAAAACTTAACATTTCAAAACCCAATTTGCATATTTGTCAACATGTAAAACTACATATCTAATAAACTCATGACTATGATTTTCCCAGAACATTAAAAAGTTCTTTTGAATGTCATTTAACATTTAAACCATCCAGCTTACAAAGGGGGCATTAGAAAGTACAAATGTACCTCCCTTTTGTAATATTTTATTATATGTGTTTTGTCAGGCACTGACATATGGGGCCATCCTGACAAGAGTCCCTAGATCATAAACACTGTGAAGGGCCCTTTTGAAAAGCTACATCAAACAACCTGTTTTTTAATTTTGGTCGGAGGAATTGTTGGAGATTACCCACATGCACAGTAGTCTTACATAATTAATGCTTCCACTTATAATTTAATTTTCATATTCATATTTAGCATTTCATTTACATAGTTGCCTAGACAATCACTCAGGTTGCTCACTGCATTCACAAGTAACCTGCATACACAGAGGATGTATGAAATGGCTTTTTATGCATGCACAGAGGCACACAAGTCAGTGTCTGCTTATCTACTTGGTCATTTATACGTGACTGCAGTTCTTCTTTGAGAGTGTGCGGAGGCACTGACAGCCGAGGAAAGACCTTCATCAGTGCAACATTCCCCAGACAGTCAGCCCTTCAGTCAGTCAGTCAGCCAGCTCACCCTCACTCTGCATTCATTATTAATCACAGGATTACACCGGGGCGCACTCCAAACGATGTGGGTTGATGGGGGACAAGTCATGATAGAATATGCAATAGTCTGCATAATGCACAGCAGGTGAGGTATCAGACGCTGATATGAAGCACAAATATTGCATGAGGGTTCTGCAGTCATAACTAGCAAATGATGGTGGCGGCATCAGGGGCAGTGGTGAAGAATGTCAACATGCGCCACTAAACCAAGAGTAGAGAAAATGTATCTGACTGGATGCTATGTGTATATATATGGTCTGATATGGCTACTGGGAGTATTAAAATGCTGCTACCAGCAAAATTGGTCATTTATTTATTTTATACTTTCATACATGGAAGTGCTTTGTTGAATACACAAGCTTGGTTGAAACAATGTCTTTTTATTCCCCAAAGCTGCCCAACATGGCAAAATGTCAGCCATGCACCAACACCTCTTTAGCAACAGAAACGCTTCACTGTCCCTTAGAATAATCAGTCTCTTATTGATCTCCAGGTCCTACAGGATCAGCTGGAAAGTTTAGTTCCATCATTTAGGGTGATGGAAGCCTTTTTCATTCCCCATCATCACTGACCATTAATCTTCCCATACCCAAACCTGGCAAATCAAAAGAAAAACTCACTTACAAGAGTATTGCATCACGTTAAGTAGAATAAAATGTGTATTAATCTTAGCACCACTGTGAGCTGTGACTGTGTGTCGAGATAATCTTCATTCATGAGCAATGTAAGGGCTCGTCCAGAACCGGAGAGAGAGACTGAGAGAGACAAGGTGATAACTAATGTGGCCAGGCTTAGCTTCACCTTTGATGTTTGTACCAGAAATCCAAGGTGCTCAGAGCCTATCTGTCCTTGAAGTGAACACACCCAAGAATCCCTGGAGAGGGAGAAATATTCTAATCCCAGAGCCGACTAAAACCTGGAGAGGAAAGTTGACTTTGTATCGATTTTTTTCTTCCCTCTAACTCAGTGTGGGTGTCTTCTGATCATAGTTAATGAAACATTGCATGGCTTCACTACTCACTGATGCATATTTTGCCTGGGGTCAAAGCTGCATATGTAGATACTTATCATGTAGAGAGATGCTTATACATAAAAGCTTAGAGCTCTAATTCATATTTTTTATTTTTAAGCACCTACTAAAGCAGTTTAAATTCAGTGAAAGGTCGCAGGCAATATTTTCTTCCGAAGGTATTCACAGGGTTATTGTTTTAGTTTCAGTAAGAAAATACGGTGTTTTTCCAAATATGTCCAAAAATGTTACTGATAAAAATTATGCATTAAAAGCTTAGTTTTTTCGTATTTTGTGTATGTAATAGATGAGTATCTTTTAAACATTTTTATCAGAATTAAGTCTAACCCCAAGTTGAATCTATTCACAACAGCTAATAATTAGAAACAAACTGCTAATGAACTCATTTTGGGAATTGTGGCTTTTGAATAAATGTTTCACTGAAGGGAAGTGTTCCTTGAGGTATGAGGCAACTTTTAAGGAACCATTACGTCCTATTAAACCTGTAGTTAAGACATCACAGTTGGCCTGCGAGGACGCATGTGTAAGGGCGTGTTTGATTGCATCATTAGTGACATCTTCAAGGGTACAGAGGATCCAGTTTGAGTTTGCTGCCAGGCTTTTGTTTTCTCAGCCATCAAAGGCAGCAAAGTCTCTGGACAGGTTGGTGTGTATGGCAGAATGATTCATCCCATGGTGTGAAGCATCAAAACCAATTTGTGCTGCAGTATTGGACATCGGTCTTTTTCTTTCTGTGTGTCTGTGATGTCTATATTTTAGAGGTGGTGCAGTGTGAATACTAAGGTCAGGCTGACAATTGGTTTGTTGAAAGTATTGAGTAAGTGTTGCCTCATTATCAAGAATCAGATACTGGCTAGAAAAACCTTCTGCTTCACATATTTGGTGAATAATTGATAAGAAGACAAGTTTGTTATGTGAGTTTTCAAAAAGGAAGAGTATTTTTTCTACAGTCGAAGCAGTGTTAACCATATTATCTGTTGCTTATAATTGTCTATCTGTAGAGTTATTGACATGAGTTTATATGAAGAATATTATATCCGAAGATATGCTGACTGGATTTTTTTATTGCTTTACAAGTACTAGCACAACGTCTATCCACGATCAACACTACATGGAAATGCCTTTCTAAAAGAATGTGTAAGAAGAAGGGACTGACAGAGTGACAGAAATAGCAAACTTGAGGTACTCAGCAATGAATTCCACAGCCAATCCTAGTAAAGGTGTGTCCAGTTCAAGGTGCTGGAAATTCACAGTTGTACTTAAGATCTAATATTGCTTTTAATCCCTTTTTTTAATCATCACTTTTTCTTGAATCATTAAGAACCTTGCTCAGATATCTGCCTTAAGCATCAGTTAAATGTCTTTCAGTCCAAACAGGATATAGATAAAGGCATGAATAGCTTTCAGCATCATCACCAGAGGATGATAACATGGTCTTGTTTTGGATTTTTGAGTAAATAAATCAGAAGCAATAAGGCAATCAAAACAAAATTAGTTATTAAATATTTTTGATTATTTTACTATTTTTTTTCAGTCACCTGTTAAGCTAAAAGGTCAAACATTTGCTGCTTTCAGTATCTTAAAGAACTTTCCATTGTCATTTATGATAGTAAATGAAGAGTCTTTAGATTTTGTTCATCAGAAAAAGTCATTTGAAGACTTCACATTGGGCTCTGGGAAACTTCTCACAATTTTTTGACTTTTTTTAATCTAAATGATTAATTGATCAATATCAATTATAGACGCTAGTTTCAACCCCACTAATTTGCTGTTACACTGCTCATATCATAATCTGTACAAGCATCAGGTTGTCATGGATGTTAATATTTAAATTTATGTACTTTTTGGGTGAGGTTCCTAAAGGAGGCATGTAGAATACACATGATAGTGGACCTGAAACTAAGCCATGAGGTGCACCTCAAGTTAGTAAGGAATATTAGCTTAGAGGGTAGTTTGGTTGAGAGTAGCTTACTGTCAGATTACAGTTGTAAACCCTAATTTATTCCATGCCATATATGTGTATGCATTACGTAAGAGCCTTATATTAACAATGCACTTTCAGCAGGTTGGCTGAATACTTATCCATGTCCTTGTGTTTTTTTTATCCACAGATCTCCCCAGGCGGACTGAACAAACAAGTCGACTATAACACAGCTACACCTGTCTTCAGTCTACTTGTGGTCTGACGGCACTTACCAACATCAAAGGTACACACTCGCCTCTCTCTCTTCACCTCGAGCCCGCTTTAATCACTTTGTTCAGCTCATCATTGCAGTAATTACATTTTCTGACTTTATTTTCCTTTTTTTGGTTTGAAAATCCAAGACTACACATTCCCTGTTATCTCTCCTAGAGGTTAGCTTCAATTCACTTCAATTCACTTTGTTGCTGAGTTGCCATGTATGATTTTTATGTCAATACATTCAGGAGCTTTTTCCTCCAGGAAATGGGCTTTGATATCAGTAATTCACACTGTTGAATCAGCTCAGGTAAATGTCAGTTGAGAAGTGGTTTTGTTTCTCTTTGCAGTTATAAGTGTATTTTCTAACTGAAGAGGAGAGGATTTTGTAGCAGAGAATCCAAAATCCATCAGCTTTTGAGAGATAAAGTCTGAGACACCTAACTGTAATTTGATTGGCTTACGTGCTCCAAAGACTTGCTCTTTTTTGCAAGCCTTTACTTTAAAAAATTGGCCTTCTGTTCTGTCTTCTCTCTGTAGGTTGCAGGATGCCAAGTATATTAGGGCTAATTGAAATAAAGACTGATTTTCATGTCAGTTAAAGTTTTGTACATTGCTTTAATCATGTTCAAATGTACCTAATTATCTCATTAAAACCTCACAAACATCTGGAGATCTCTGAACCTTCTTCTTTTTGGTTGCTTATAATATAAGACTTGCAGCTTTTTCTGTAGTTCCTGTTTAAGGGCAATCATGGCAAAACATTGTGTTGCAGTGTTAAAATTTGAAATGGAAAGGAAAGGCAAATAAAAAAAGGGTTGTTTTTAGAGGCTTTGCAAATCCTATAAACAGAATTCTCAAGTGTTTCTGTTGTGATAAAGAATATAGGTATCTGTAATACTTAATAAACTGTTACGGCTCTTCAAAGAGACTAACAAGGACATGTATTTGCATTTAAAAGTATTTTTTGCATGTTGTTGTGTATGTGTGTGAATTTTACAGTTTTTCCTGCCTGAAATCCTTCACATAGCAAGGAGTTTCAAAGAACGATAATGAAATAATATATGGATGGTAAACAACAGCTGTATTTCTTTTTTCTAGCTGTGAAAGTGATCAGCTATGGACTCCATGCACCTTGCTAAGCTTTGCTTGTCCTGGCATCACTCAACAACCCCACTGGGCTTTAACACTCACTTTACTGCTCCTCAAACCAACAATGACTGGAATCCTAAATTAGAGGGAGGATCAGTCCTGGTGACATTTCTGTTGCATCTTTTTTGCACACAGAAGACTATCATTATGATGAATTACTTAACTGTCACTCACTCTGCTTAAGAGCTTTGACATATTGGACAGCTCAGCCAAGGAGAAAAATTCTCCTAAGAGCCTGAAATTAGTTGCTCTGAAATGACAGTCTAAGGGAGAGCAATATTCCCTAATAATGCCAATTTGCCCTCTGACTGTATGGATGTATGACTGTCAACAGAAAATACAGGTAGATGGAAGACTGTTTACACCCTTAAATCCATGCAATGTAGGAGGAGGAGGTGTTTTTAAGTCCCAAATTGTGCCACTGAAAGCTGCGACCTTACATGTGCTTCAGATGGGTTCAGATAAGGAATTAATTTGAGCTTCAATTGCAGCCTCTGGAGAGGGGCAAATCGGTGGTGAGAGAGGAAGAAGGACCCTTCCACACACCAAGTCCTTAATCAGGTGACAGTTTGTAACTCGATATCATGCACTGATAGTCACACTTAATTACCATCATCCTTTACCTCCCAGTCTGATCCCCCATGCCCCTTATAACCCCCTACTCATGCCACTGCTACACTGCTTCAGCCCTGGGGGGGTCTCTTCAGTGGCAATCGTTATTCTATATCTGTGCTTTGTTTCCTGATATAAGACAAAAATTAAAGCTAAAGTTTACATTTTAGGAAATATGTTGATGTGTTTTCTTGCTAAAAGGCTAATATAAAGATAAATTGTACCACTCTGATTGGTGTCCTTTAAATGTAAGCCAAAATATACCAGATTTTACACCACATTTTTATATAATTAAAACAAAACTTTTCAGAAAAAAAAACACTAAAACACACTCCAGAAGGCGAGATTTATGACCTATACTGCAGACCTATACTACTTTTTAAAAGCTGTAATGTCATTCATATTTATTCAACCATTGTTTGCATAGCTGAGCATATGACTGGATACATGGGGAAACAGCTAACCTAGCTACAGCTGTCAGCACCTCTGGAGCTTTCTAAACATGTTGCACCATGTTTGTATGATCTGTAGTCACTGCACTCAACCAAGAAATTTTCTGGTAAATAACCCTCATAAAACCATAAGGTTTCAGTTTTATGAGGGGTTTAAAGGAAATAGATATACTGTTTAAACTGGTGAGCCTAACAGAGGCTTGTTTGCAAAATGTGTTACCCATTAGACAGAATTAGGCTAGCTGGTTGAGCTAAGTTGGCTAAGTTAATCAACTAATGGCAATAGCTTTAGGCCAATGAAGCATGCAAACCTAGAATGGTATTAGTCTAATAAATTAATAAAGGCCTGTTTTCATTATTACTGAACTACTGCTTTAAGGTCTTTTGAGATGTACACATGTCTATATTTACAGGGTATCACTTTATTTTGAGTCTCCTTAAACTCAAAAGATACCCACCGGCTGCAAAGCATTAAGGGTCCTCAGTGGAATGTCAGGTTCTCTTTACAGATGTTGGGTGGCCTTGTGGTTAAAGCTAAACTTGGCATATTTCCACACTGGTGGTTTAAAGTGGCAGTGAGACATAACTGTAATAAATCTAGTTGTATAATGTTGGTCAAGTACACACAGCGGACTCATACCGATGGGCTCCATTTGTGATGCTTCTCAGCTCAGGGTACCTAAAGAGAGGCAAAGGAATGTTGGTCATTCCAGCCTGCTTTGCTTAGAGTGCTTGGCAGAAAAGTTTCTAGACAAAAAACAACAACAATAATTTCATCTTGGCAAAGGGAGAATCAGCAAGGTAGATAGGACATTTTTTCCCTTGCAGCTCTCTTTCTGTGATTTAGCTCCGGTGTCATTAGAGTGAGATAACCAGACCTCTAGCTGCTTTTTCATTTTAAGATGTTCTTAAGAATAACTTCAGTTAGAGAAGGGTATGATGGCAGAGGGTTTTGTCATTGGACGATTTGTTTTAGGGGAAGGCTCAATGAATAAGGTGCCAAGGATTTATTACTGGATTTTCTAGCAAGCCTTTGAAGTGAGTGTGCGCTGCATCTCATCTCCTGAGCCACACTAAAAATTGTGGTCGCGTGTGTGTGTGGGTATTTTTATTACTGGGCTATTTTTAGAGCTGAGGTTTTGTGCTGAGATGCATTTATACTTAAGGAAAAGCCTTGCAGCAGCACAAGGGAAGCTGGTAGTGAGGTAACGCATCCACTCTACCCACGGAATATGAAGGCATCAAGGTAATTTGTTTGTCCTTGTAAAGCACAGAGTTGCAGCATGAATGGAAGGAACAATCCTTCATGCTGCACATTTAAAAAGGAACTTAACACTAAATAGCTCAGGATAAAAAATAAAATGTAGCAGTTTATGTAGTTACTCATCACCACTTATGACTTTACCTACTTATTTATTTGTATATTTATAAACACTTAAATACCTTGAAAATAATTGTGTAGTGCCTTTTTTTTATTTGCTTCGGGTTGATTGTATATTGCAGTGGCAATGCAGGGAGGATAACGTAGTTGACATCTTCACATCAGGAGTCAAACATCTGGAAAACATTGTCCATTAACTCTGACTGCATTTAAGCAGCAAGTGTCATTGATGTAAGACTGTCCTTAAGGGCAGTCAAACACTCCTCCTTTTGAATCAATTGCTTTTCCATTGTTGAATCTGATTTCCTTGATTAGTGATGATCCCCTTCATGCCTGAACTCCCAGTAGCTGCATCCATCAGTGACATTCCTGCCCTGGGAGTTGTAATTTGATATGTTTCCTCTACATAAAGTCAGGACCAAGTAGGGCGTGTGTAACTGAGGATGGGGTTAAACGTGCGGACTTCGGCTCTGTTTTATCCCCTCTGATTCGGGCCATTTGCGAACATCTGCTGAACTGAACGCTTAAAAAAACAGGTCTGTCATGGTGGCAGAGGGAAATTCTTCAAATGCCCCTCCCTGTGCTATTTTAAGTAGGCCCAGAAGTTGGTGTTTAATGATAAGCTGTGGGGCGTAGCTGACATGCCTGCCATATTATTCCCTTTATGACTCAGGAAGCATTGGCTATGTTGCCTCCCAACCCTTTTGGGGTATGAAACATTCAAGTCCGTCAGCATGTATGTCCAATCAAAATGGCTTATAGTACCCCACTGCTGACGCTTATGTCAAGTGGTGGATAGCTTTGAAAATAGGCAGGATGCTATTTTTGTAAGCAGTCATTACCCAACGCTGTTTCCATCCTGAACCTTAAATTACCAGCTGATGACTGCAAACTCATGGCACTATTTTAGTGAGAATGGTGTTTCTGATATCTAATTTCTGATGTTAGAGTGAAAAACTGGCTAACTCACGAGAGATAATATTCCAATATAGGAATAAAATAACAAGAGGAACCTTTTCTTTTTTACTGACATGAATGTGGATGTTCAGTTTGAAAACACAGCCTCCTCAGCATGTATTGCTTCTTGAGAAAGAGTGAAGGAAGAGTCATGTCAGACGAGACTCCAGATAAATAAATGATCAGCGCGCAACAAACATCAAAGAGAGACTGTGTGCTTCAAAGAGAATGAAGGCCTCACAATCATCAGCACCTATAGTAGAGAATGTCTTACACACACACACAGTTAAACACACACACACACACACACACACTGTTTCTGTAATCCGACCTGTTTGAGATTCTAATAGTTGCATCTGCATTGATCATCCCCTGCTGAGCCAAACCCCTCTGCTTCATCCTTTGTTTGTCTCAGCGGCAACACCAGCTAGAAAATACCTAAAAGGCTTTTATATGATGCGTTTTCTGACTCAGTTTCATTTCATGGTTTAGCAACTTCTTGTTTAATTTTCTAGTGACCAAAAAGCAGCCATGCTTACATTTCCGTTTTTAAGCCCTGATTCCTATTCTGAGATGTATTGGATATAAAGTTACCAAAATGAGAAAAAAAAAAAAAAATTTGCATGACTTTGACTTAATTGCAGAAGCTGAATTAGTTAATGCGTAATAAGTATATCTCTGAGTCTCTAATTAGGCAGTCAGGTCCAAGGTCAAATGCAGTGTCACACACATACAAGAATGCATTAGGTGACAAGGTGTCACTTAAAAAAAGGTTAAGATAAAATGTTTTGTTAAATAGACATGGCCAAGATTAGTGTTTTTTACAGGGGCCGCCAAGGAGCCTCAGCAGATTTGAGTGGAGATGAGAAAAAATTATAGCTAAAAAAAAATTGAAAAATAAAGTTTAATTATGATTGTTATCATATAGCTTGCTAGCTTGACATATTTCAAACTAGTGCTAACTCACAAAAAATGGCCCCATGGTTTTGAAAAGAAAGAGACCAGAAAACATGAAGAAATCTGGCCCAAGAAAACTCACAAGTATGAGGCAGCATGGAAGTATGGATCAACTTTCATATACTTTTTTTTGTTTGGTTTTTTTTCCTTTAATTTTTTAGGTCAATGGTATTTTTGCAAAAATCTTGCAAAATGGGGGGCTCAGGCTCTAGGCTAATTTTATTTGGGGGCAATAGGCATGGACAAGTCTGGGAACCCCCTGGACTGAGTTAACAGAATTTGGGGCCGCACAGTCCTGCCCCTTCCTCTCTGTGCAGTAAGTGCAGTAAGTGTCTTCTGGCAACAATGAACCAGTCATTTATGTAGGGAGGTAAAACGTAGCCTAATCTTTACTTATTCCTAACAACATGTTTTGAATGCTTAGCCATAACCATACCTTAACCCTGGTTTATTTACCGTGATGAGGATTTGTTACAAATATTAAATAGGTTGTGACTACCATGCACAGATATCTCAGAAAAAAAAATTTTTAATCAATTTATTTTTCTTGCTCCTATCGTAAAGTAGAAATTGTAACATCCTCCTCAAATCAAACCCTTCCTTCCTTTACAAGTGCTTATACTGCAAAGTAACACTACTATCAAACATTTCACTTTTTTTTTTTTTTTTTTTAAAAGTGATTTTTAAAACATTGGCAGTGATTGCTACAAATGTAACAATTGAACACAATCCATATTTTTGCAGCTTTCATCAAGATCAACCTTCTGTCTGGTGTTAACTTTGCAAAATCAGTTAATATGAGGTGTAATCAAAAAGTTCAGATGCTTTGCCATTAAATGCAAAAATGTGCTTGATTTAAGTCTGGCTACAAACCCTTGTAAAGTGGTCCCTTTGTGAAGTGATACACCCTTCCCACTGTTCCTGCTAAACTTGGAACGCTCCCTGAAATCAGTTTCTGTATGTGCGTCTAGCACCATCTGTGATCACGCTGGATCTCCTCAAGAGTGTCAAAAAGACAACTCTTCAGCTTCAACTTTAAGTTCAACTTTATTATGGGGAACCAAATTCTGGCTTAAAGAGATCTAAGCTGGGTAAGTGGGCACAGTATCGTGTTGAAGAGCCCATTTGCCATCAGTTCAGATTATCTGTGCCAGATGTTCCTCCTCAGACACCTTAGTACATTACTATAGTACTTGACATGAACAGTCTAAGTGGGAACAAATTTCCTGTGAACAACCACTTGAATGTCAAAGAAAACTACCAGTATGACCAGTTTGCTTCAGTCTTGGAGCTTGTGGGCTCAATGTGAGGACTGCTGTTTGGTCTCTGGGTTCTAGTCGCAGACTATGGTGAAATCACAAATGCTAATGTGACAGTGGTCACAAAAACACACCGCTCAGGTGCTGAAGATAATCAGGTGATGTAACTTGGAATAATTTTTAATGGAACTTCTTGCCTGCATCTGCTACATACACATTATTATGCAGCCCTCAGTTTATTCAGGGGTGAATGTTTTTAGAGAAATATTAAATTAATCAAACCACTACTGCTCAGCTTAACCACAGTGAACTTTGGGACATGTGGGAATCCTTTGAGTCATCTTTGAAAAAAGATGTTTACTACAAAAAAGGTAGATTTTTGGCAAACAATAAAAGCATAAGATATATGGCAAGAAAACAATGGATGTGTATTTATAGATTGCAAAGACAGTATCATGTTTGTTTTTAAATACTTTATACACCTCTTTTATTGTGTATGGTTTAACCGTTAAGTCACATAAAACCCATTATGAAGAGTCAAATGCTGTGTTTTGCTTTTCATTTCTGTTTTAACCTTTGCCTTTTTCTCTTTTGTCCTCCCTTTTGTCTTTCTATCCCCTCTCTTCCAGCTCTCCATTATTCTTACTGTCTCATACTTCTGCTTCTGTTAGAGAGGGGAATGTCTGCTTTGTAACCTCTCAACCTGCCTATCTACTAGGTCTGTATTGCTGTGGATCGTTACTTCCAACCTCATTTGTTATTGTGCCGTCAACACCCTTGATATCACGCCACCATCTGTTACAGATATCAGGGTGTGTGTGACAGTGATATGCACTGTGGCTTGCAACTATCTTGCAATATCTAGAAATCATGATTGTTTATGATAGACAGTGTGTGTGTGCCTGGTACCAGTCCCTGGTGTCCGTATGGCTGGCTGTGGGAAGCTTGCATGTGTTGGATTTGTGCCTGCAGCAGTGCTTGTGTGTCAGAATGCATAATGGCTCTGTGCATGACTATGTCCAGTGTCAGCGCCATTCCACCACACTGGCTGCTATTGTTGTTTTGCAGGGTTGAGATCACTCCTTTCCACCTTTTTGGATGTCCAGAAACAAGAATCTTTGTTTTTGTGAATGTGCACAGTGGGTGTTTGAATTCTCTTAAATTGGGGGATCATGTAACTATTTTGTTGCACTGACATTCAAGCAAAACTGTATTTAATTGTATCTGTGGTTCCAGGATTGTTCCAGTTACAAGAAAGGCCCAAACTTCTAAAAGCAAGAACATAATTGGCATCCAGCAGAGAATCCTCTCAGCTCAATGTCTTTGCTACAGCCCAGAGTATCAGAGACTCTCCATGTAGTTACCCTCTGAGGGGAGAAATTGAGCTTGTCCCTTCAGGGTATTGGTACAGTCTAACTTAAACAGTTTTGACTGTAACAGATAGACTCTCTGTATTATGACCCTACCTCCCTTGTCACCCAGTGAAACATTTCGATGTGTCATGTCGGTCTTTTGTTCTCGATTATTATTATTTGAAGCGAATGCTGTTTGCCAAATCATCAATTTCCCATCTTGGCCAAAAAAATAAGTCTTGAACTTGAGGCATGCATCAGCCTGTTGATACCACTCACCCAGCCTGTTGGGTCAGGGTGTCTTTAATGACCTGGTGCCCCCTCCTCCTCCTCCTCCCCCTTCTCTCCCTCCCCCCTTTCCAAACTGGAAGATCTGTACAACCGCAACCAACAGTGGACATGGAGGACTATGATGTTCGCTCAGCCGCCAGCATCCTGGCCTCGGTGAAAGAGCAGGAGGCACGGTTTGAGCAGCTGACCCGAGCCCTCGAGGAGGAGCGTCGTAACGTCACCCTGCAGTTAGAGCGCGCCA
Organism: Ctenochaetus hawaiiensis; assembly: GCA_029783645.1. Lineage (NCBI taxonomy): Eukaryota > Metazoa > Chordata > Actinopteri > Acanthuriformes > Acanthuridae > Ctenochaetus > Ctenochaetus hawaiiensis. Next base: position 3,448,250 of record JAPZDY010000022.1, read on the forward strand.
ATCTGCCTCCCAACCCCTCTACGAGCCAACCACTAGCATGGCAGCAGGTGGTTATGCAGGTAAAAACGATCAGCCCCTGTCATTTTCAGTTACCAACCTGAGCTACCATGCGTCTTCCTTCTTGCCCATCTCCCTAAAACGACAGTCTCCAGCTCCCTCCTCTCCATCTGAAAAAAGCTCATTCCACTGTCATGTTTGCTGATGGTCATTGCTTTTCATCATAGGTGGGCTTCAATAATCTCTCTGTTCAATTTCTCTGTGATTTGGGATGCTTGTGCCCTTTTGTCTGTGCCTACCGTCCTGAACGTTGTGCAATAATCTGCCCTGTGGTGACTCATCTTAAAAAAGTCAGCTGATGAGATTCAACCTCTCATTCTGTCTTTCTTCGCCTCCTCCTTCTACGACACTGCTTGCCATCCAATCCCATCTCCTCTCGACCACTGGTCTTTGATAATGTCTGGTGGTTGTGCTGATTGGATGTGGCCTTTCGCCGAGCTCTGGCCAGCATCTTGGGGACATTAGAGGCCTGGCAAGGGTTCCTGTCAATGCTGGCCCACTGTGCAGGAGCAGGAAGTGTAAGATGCAGACATGAGACAGCTCTAATCACCTAGAAATGTCATCAGTCACAACAGCCCACTGATTTACATACTTTAAAATGTTAGCTGCCACACTGACTGAAAATGCTTAAGTTTCTGTCGACACTAATAACAATGTTACATCTTGTTGTTCAGGGTTTTTTCCGCCTGGTCTGACTGACAAAGGTGTTTCGGGTGAACGTCTATGATGAAACCCTTTCAGTGTGTAGTGTACACATTTTGCTAACTAGAATGTGAAATTATAATTTAGTGATGCAGCACCTTCAGCACTTAGATACATCACCTTTAATCATGGTAGATGAAGCAGCCTCATGTATTATTGATAGAGCGAGGCTTGAAGAAATGTAACTGTTTTGCCTACATTTGCCTGCAGTCATATTTGCCTGCAGTCACATTTTGTTAACAGTCAGTGTCAGGGCTCATTTCTAAAGGGCTTGCTGCCAATTTGGCCTCATGAAGGGGATAATGAAGAGGATGTGGAAAAAGTATAGCAGGGTAAAGTAATCTTGTCATCCCTTCACCCACCCGAGGGGTAATCTATGGCTTTAACATGCATGTGTGTGTGTATGTGTGCTAAACAGAGAGTGTGAGATACCTTACTCTCCCTATAAATGGACTGTGATTTACTGGCCAGTGTGACAGACAGTGAATTAACGTGCTCTTTCATGCTATCACTCACAGATTATACTCACAGGTGCCCCCCAGCTATTTGTGTGGGCCAATTGGGCGTAACGAGGTACCGCTCATGTGACCATACTCCATTTTACATCAGTTTGACCGTCTGCTTCATCATAAACACCTATAAATGCCAAAGCAAATTGGATATGGGTTGTGAGTGTTTGTGTGTGTGTGTGTGTGTGTGTGTGTGTGCGTGTGTGTGTGTGTGTGTGTGTGTGTCTGCTGCAAGGGGGTTGATCAGTGTCTGCTGTAGGGCAAACAGCACCTGAATGCTTGGCAGCACATGTGCTCAGTCTTGAGCCAGAGGGTGCTTTGTCATGTGTATGTGTGTGTGTGTGTGTGTGTGTGTGTGCGTGCTGTGTGCTGCACCTAGAGACACACTCCTTCACATAATAAGAAGGTATGAGTGATGAAGAATGCATCAGGTTGTTTCCTTTCCCTCTGTCTCCTAGATTTCCCCACAAACAATCCTCAGGCTACATGTTGGATTAAAATGGAGCAGGGATCAGTAAGTGATGGCTCAGATTCTCAACCTCAGGACCAAACTCAGCAACGCCTGCCATTATTTTAGGTTGGGTCAGAAAAAGAAAAGTGGACCAAGTCTAAACAATGATATAAGATGCAAGTAGATGCCTAATGAGAGTGATAAGCCCCTGATCTGCTCAGCTTGGAACAGATTAGGTCTAAACAACAGCAGACAGCAAACACATTCATCTGCCCTCATCACAGAGATCGGTATTGTCAGCGCTTTAACACCAACAGACTAGAGAGAACAGACTCAGTGGGCAGCAAATGAACATGAGAAAAAAATATCTTGAGTTCCCACAGATTGGTGCAGATTACTTCACACACATAAGCACAGCACTGTATGATTGGTGACTTCAAACAGTGCACTGAAATGCTCAACACGACTTGCTTTTTTCATCAGCTCCCCACCCTCCGTTTGTTGAGTCCAACACAGCGGGCTCTCCTGTTCAGTGCAGCCCAAATGTGGAGTGAGGCATGGCCCCAGAGAGCAGCCAAGTGACTCAAATAAGTCACAGAGTGATGGTTTGACAGTGTTATGCAGAATTGTAGCGGTCATGTCCTCTTCAAACTTAGAGTCAAAAGTTATGTAACCAGCCTAGGTGTTGAATTTGACAAAAAATTCTTTTGGCTAATCTTCATGCAAACAAACATTTTGCCCAATAAAGAAATGTTTTTAACAATTATAGAGGTGGGGCTTTAGAGATGGCAATGCTGGTTAGTTGGTTGGTAGGTCCATCACTTTAGGCTAAAGTGTAATATGAAATATTAGCGCATCTTAGCAACTATTCAATGGGTTGCCATGAAATTTTGCATGTTCATGTCCCTCAGAGGATGAAATCTGTTGACATTGATGACCCCCTGATCACCTAAGTGCATTATCACGAGTTTCAACTTTTTTTGTGAAATATCTTTACCATTAATGACTTGATATAAATAAGACTTTGTACAGACATTATTGGTGCCCAGTGTATAAATACCAATTACTTTTCATTAGGTGGCACTTCCTGATCAAAATGATTAATTTGTCTAGTACTTGGTCAATGACAAAATACCTGCTAATCAATCAAACTTTCTTTGGCTTCAACTATTGATTGTGTTAAATGATGACTATCAAATGTTTGCATGCTAACATGCTAAACTGAAATGTTAAAAGTTATAAACATTATCTGCTAAATGTCAGCATTCTTGATAGCACTGTTATTATGTGGGTTTAGCAAACTTAATGTAATACTTGGCTCAAAACCCCGCTGTGCAAAAGCACAGGTACACAAATCCACTATACTGTATCATGGCTGCATAGCTGCAGCCTCCAGGACTTGTTTAACAATAAAGAAAATTTGAGACTAAAGTTGAAACTTTTCAAGAATCCCATGTTGCTTTCTTTTCTTACTAAAGATTGCCTGATATCAGACAGAATTGTCAACTAGTTTTACATTGTTGTCTGTATCATCCTTAGAATCTGTCAGCTGAACTCGGCAGAGTGGGCGGGACCCAGGGAAAACTAAAGCATGCTGGATACGGCTCACTGTTTTCAATGATTTATATTTGTGGAGACAAAATAATCCCATATAAGAACACAGTGCCAACCATAAAGAAATCACTCTCTGATATTTACACAACTCACACTGCTCAGCAGGAGTGAACACAACTGAAAAGGATTAAAGAGCGTTGTGGTTCAGCAGGTCTAAAGTCTTGTTTTTTGTTACTTTGGCCCTGCGTGATGTTAACACATGGTAAAAGAAAGGTAGATCACAGCAACACACTTTGACTATTATATTGGAACAATGAGTGTGGGAGAGGTTCTTGTAAACAGCAGTGCCCTACTTTCTGAGACCTTACTAATTGAATTCTGATCCTCATTCACTTCAGTGCAACACTTTATGAATTGCCGCCAAGGACGAGAATTATTAAGTGTTTATGCTGCGCTGTCCTGTGAGAAGCATCAAAACAATGCTTTGGGACCCTCCATTAGCTCTCCTGATGTAATTATCAGTCTGGATTCAGTGACACGGACCGAGACGCCTTTGAATCTGCATCCATTGACAGCCCCGATATGTAACCACTCACATGCTAAGATCCCACCCTTTCTTCATTTGATATTGCGTTTGGCTGTTGTAATTGATTTTTGCCTGGAGGAGCGTTATCACCAAGGCTCTGAAAGGTCAAGTGGTGCATGGTGACTGTTCTGTGTGTGGAGAAAGGCAGACAGCATTCAGACGTCCATGTCTGTTTGGAGCTAAGGGAGAAGGTGACCTCATTTCATATACACCAGACACCTAATCTGTCTGCCCATGGCTGCTGCCCAGCTCTCGCATGGACCCCATCTCCTGAGTGTGTAAAATTGTAAAAAAAGAAACTGCAGATACTTTCTCGCACTGTGGATATCATTAAATGTTGTTGTTTGGTATTCGGATGCTATATTCAGAGGGCTTCTAGCATTGCAGAGGCATATCATCCCCTTGTGCAAATGTTGTGGGAAGTCTTCAAAGGCTTGTGAGCTTTGGAAAGAGGGAACAGTGCAGCCTTTGATCTGTGCTGCTGTCTGTGGTGAAGATGTACAGGCCCTGCGATGGCACTACAGCACTCAACCAACAATTGCTCCAGCCGCCCTCCACCCACTTTCATACCCATAGCCCCCCAGCCCTGTCTAGGAACAATGGACACAAAGGGCTGAGGGTGCTATAGCGACAGAAGATCTATCCTTCCACTGACAGGGCCCGGGAGCCCCTGTACCCTCGTAAATCACCTGCCTAACAATGAGCCTTAGTTCGCCCCCTCCCCACTTCTATCTCCTCTTGTCTATTTCCCTCACTGTGCCATCAGGAAACTTCTCGCCGCCCATAAACACTCTAATTACCTTGGTGTGAAAATGCCTCCTTTGTTTAGTTTTGTATACCACACTGTTCTCTTACCCTCCTACATCACTTTCCTCTTATATTGTAATTTAATGGAGCAGCCTGCAGATGAGTCACATTTAAATTCTAGCAATGTTGCTGCTTAATTTTAATGTTTTCACATGTAAAAAGTAATCGTATAATCAGTGTATAAATACATATTATTTCCTCCCAAGTTACCTGATCCCTGTTTGGCATAATATGCCACAAATGTCAGACCACTTCCTCTCACAGTCATGACTCAGTCAAGCATCTGTTAATTTCAGATGCTGGCTAATTGTCATATTTAGAATATTTTTCAATATTAAAGTAATCCTGATACTGGAGCCTGACTCATTGTGTAACCAGGTAGTAGACAGGAAACTGTTAACACAATAATTCAAATGTTATGTAGATTTTTTTTCAGTGTGTAGCAACATGAACTTAGGAGACAAGATAAGAAGTAAATTGATAGGTAGCAGAAAATAGCTGCTAAATTGTAGTGTGAAAAAATTTCACAGGTAGTCTGTTGGCCCTATCTTATGATTTTTTTTAGCTAATTTGCTACGTTGTGTTAATTTATTAATTTGCAATTTTATGTTAAGGTAAGCTAGCTAAAGTAAGACAGCTAATTGTGTTACATTGCTAGTGTTTACATGATGTGTATAAGGAATGCTTGCTAAGCTAGCCTTTTAGCCGTATTAGTTTGCATAGTATTTATGTGGTAATGCTAGTTTCTGAGGCTAGCTGTTTTTAGCATTCAAACCTGGCAAACATTACTTTTGTATTTTTTATTCCCCCTGTTTCTCCCTCATATTATTGCACTTATTAATCTGTGTTCAGCAAAAAATTATCCTTTATAAAAATCAAGAATAGTTCTCTGTGTCAGCGTCTTCCTGACCAGAGTTGTTGAACCAGATAAAATAATCTGAGCATTTTTTTTCCCCACTCTTTTCTCGGAACTTTGTGTTAAACGGGTTAAGATATTTTTGAGATGCAAAAGTTCCTGCTCACACTTTAAGATAACTGGTTTCAACTCTTGAACTAATCTTGCCTCTTGACCCATCAACACTGGCTGCATGTCTGCAATTCAATCAAATGGTATTTTTTGTCTCTAAAAGTTTTATTCAACAATTTTTGGAAGAGGTAAAATAATAGATCATGTCAGAAAAATTATGCAAATG
>JAPZDY010000022.1:3454208-3465254 GCA_029783645.1 Ctenochaetus hawaiiensis
TTATGCAAATGTTATTTTCTACATTGTTAAAAAGGGCCATTGCTTTAAGGAGTTGTAAATGAGATGCACTATGCTGGAGAAGAAGAGTGGATTGTCCAGTATAACTGGGGTTGGTGGTTACTTTTTTTTGGTTTCTCCTGCGCTAAGGTTGTAAAGACTCAAAAGGCTATGCAGTCCATTTACAAATCTAAAAAATATATCAAACATTTAAGGAGCAAATACCTCTTGCTTCTCCCCACTACATCACTCAAACTTAGGCTAAAATGCCCAGAGCGTGCCGTCTACGTTGTAGGTTGTATTTTATTCACTCCACTCCGAATTAGGAGTCAGGTTCGAGGCGATGGCCCATGAATCACACTGCTAACTGCTCAAGGTAGGGGGTAAGTCCTTTCTATGTCTCGGCTTGGTACAGGAGCTGAAGGACAGAGAGGACAGGAATTTTTACTCAAGGCTGGCGTTGCGCATATTCTTCAAGTTTAGACTAACAGGGACAAAAAGGTTTGAAGGGGAGACAGCAGAAAAAGCCTTTTGTACTGTAGGCTATTTATATTCCTCTGGGGCGGCTCAAACCTTCATCCTTCAAACCAGCCCAAATACTGGTGGACTTAATGCCTGTCCTGGTGCACCTCCCTCCCATTTGATCACAATCCATTAAACCATTATGCTCACTAAAAGCACTAAGTGGGGGTATCTGAAAACTGCCTCCAGTTTCCTCTACCAGGCATTCTCTCTCTGTGTGTTCTTGCACAGGTGAACGGACACACTGAGTATTTTTGAAGGGCGAGTTTTTAGATAAGTCGGAATGTACTTGAAGATGACCATGGTCGTCTAAACAGAGTGTTGGGCTTCGTTGTTCACCTCAGAGACTAAATTCTACCCCATGTGTTAAAAATAAAGCCCCTCTCCTTTGCAGGACCCCCTTGCCACCTGAGGAATGTAACCTCACCCTTCCCAGTATCCTGAAGGATGACCAAACAAGGATGACCCCTTTCACCTGAAAAACATTAATTGAAAACAGCCTGAGAACTTTGTAGTAGAGCCGGAGGGTTGCTTCAAAGCCTTGCTTTAATTATCCTCATGAGTTTAACATACTGCTGTGACATTTTTACGACATGACTTACAAGCATGTAAATGGCCATCAGATGAGGAACAGGAGCAGCATTGAGTTTTGTTTTTGGAGGTTTGCAGGAGTAAATTTGCACTTTATTGGACAGAGAATTCCTGCAGGCTTCAAATTATTTAATAACAGAAGGGACTTAGAGCCGAATGTTTCAGTTCAGTTATACCCTGGTGTGTTCTTTAATAAGGGTTGCAACAATTTGAATGTTCAGTTTCAGCCCGGCTCCCCTATAGTATAAACTGCAAAACTTTTTCTCAATTTATTTCACACTGCAAATACATGCAAACTGGCCTTGGGGTCTAATGTTAATTAAAAAAATACAAACTGACATTTGTGTGAAGTGCTTGGATGCCAGAGTTGTGTTCAAAGTTCCTGGAAAGCTCAAGCTCTGCATTTAAAAACACAGTTAGAGCAGAGACATCAATTAAAGCAGTCGGAGGACTTCCCCTAAAGATCTGCAGACTAAATACTGGATGAATCAACTCAGAAGGGGCAGCTGTAACTCTCAGCAGGGCATTTTACCTAAAATTAGTCTTAAATCCCAGTTCTACTTAATTCTAGCAGAAGCAAACCTCTAGGTAGTAGCAAACCTCTTTGCTGGCTCCAGTAAATCCTCCCTCTTCCACCTGTTTGTATTGAAGGAATTATCAGCAGGCCAAGTCTGCAGGTAGTACATCAGATTTCAGAAGAGAGACAGAACCACACATTAATCCAGAGCTCTCTGGCCAACTGACTATATGAGTTCTGGCGTTCCCTCAGGCTGAGGCGCACTACACTGATGGACAGACCATAAAAAGACAGAACATCACCAAGTCTGGAATTTGCAAACCTTCGCTGTTTTGTGTTGCAGAGTTGTAGACACACTCGGTCTAGAAATCATGTAATTTGTCTCAAACTGAAACATTCTGTGGGGCCCTCTGTCTGTGTTGGCACATATGAAAAGAGTGAAGTGAAAAGAAGTGAGGCTTGGTATGTAAACTGTCCCACACTGAGTGATTCTTGTTGTTTGGAGGGTAATGGCAATGGCAGAGGAATGTGTGAAAAGACAGGCACTACTTTTGACAGCGTTTCTACAAGTGCCTCCTTTTAGGTGATCATTGGATGTTGGACACTGAATACCAAACACATGTTCCATGTATGAAAGAAAATCCAAGATGAACTTGCAATCTTTATACGGTTAAAAATTACACTTGCAGCTGTTTTTTTTTTTTATCACTTTATCCATTAATTTCAAAGAAAAATTACACAACTTAGATTTCCTAAGAAGATGATTGTCGGATGAGGTGGCCAGAAACTTTCCAGGAAGATCGTATTTTGGCAGTTAGCTGGTCCATCAATCAACAACCTCAAAAAGATAAGAAGAATTTCTCGAGAAATTTGGTAGAAAGGTGGATATGAGATCACTGAACAACAGAAAAAGGATGATCAGTGTCAGACATACCATTGTACAATAAGCAGAGAGACTCCATTCCACATTTTTAGGGTATATTCAACTATATAAGAAAGTTGATGATGACTGACAGCTGATTCCGATTCTGTTGTTTGTGCCTCATTCAGTGTCCCAATTATGCATAACAAGATGAGAAACTAGGAAAAGCCTAATCCAGTTATAGTTGTATAACAAATCTCGCTGCGCAATTACAGTATTGCCACATAAAATCAGAAAATAGAACCTTTTGATCTGAAGTGATGTCATTTAAACAGAGCTGTATTTCCCTAAATGAAGGGAAAATTGCCTCTTTGTAAGACAAAAGCCCCCAATAGATTGGACTCTAATCCTGTGCATCGCTGAATTGCCATTTTCAAGGGGAAAATAAAACATGATAGTAACAGTCATTAGATAAGGGCTTTTTTTTGCAAGCTGTGCCATTGTTGGAATAAACAGCAGTCAGCCTGTAGCAGAGCAGATCATCTTGGCCCCGAAGACTCTCGCACATTAATTTTTCATCAGGGTCCCTGCACTGTGGCGTCTTTATCCTAAAGAAACGCAGCAAAACCAGTACTATCTTCAAAATCACCTTTTTGTGCATTTTTTTGCGGACCTGCTTTGTGTTTAGGGAAACATTGGGCTTAACTTAACTTTTTATTGAAGTTTGGAGGTAAAGTAGTGTTTTCTAAGTAATGTATTCTCTGCAGTGGAAACGCTTTGAAGTACATTTCAAAGTTAGATGTCATTAAAGTCTCCTTTAAAAGTGAAGATTATAAAAAACATTTTTTGTAACGAAGTGCTAAATATATTTTCTGCTAGTTGCTCCTTCCCTCAGTCTCTGCATTTGCTTTTCTTACTTTTTCTGTTTTTTTCATGCATCTGTTACCTTAAGTGGAAGTGAAAAACATGATTTCAACAGATGCAGCTTCATTGGAGGTGTCTGGCTGTCAAAGCACGCCTTGTTGCTGAACATTAACCTTTCTACCATCTGTTTTATAGCGTACGTCCTGACAGAGTAAAGCTGACTTGAGAAGCTTTGATTACAACTCCTGGATTATTCATACACCTTGTACAGTACATTTATTTTACAAGGCCCAGGCGTAGGCTGGCGAGACTCAAGAGAATATATCTCTCGTCTGACAGTAGGTATCCTTGGAAACACTCTATATCACCAACCTGTAATGTTGAACACAATCCAGGAAATATTTTGAAATCAAATGCTGAATATACTTCTTTGTGCATTTAGTTTTTTTTTTGCTTTAGTTGCACACATTAAACTCTTCCTGGAACAGAATGCTTAATGATAATCCCTTACATCAGTGGGCTGCAGGCTGCCTGTCTCAAAACAACAGCAGTGTGAGCCATGTGAGCAACATGGTTCTTGTGTCTTCTGGTCAGTAGGTTGATCCCCAGCTTTGGATCAGACTGTCCAAACATCCTGCGGGGATGAAGCTAATGACTTTGGTGACACTTTCCATCTTTTCATCTAGCAACAGCAGTTAAAAATTTTAAAATTAATTAATCAACTAATGATATTCATGTAAGCCTCAGCTGCACTTTGTGTTTAGTGGTGATTAGCAAATGTTAACATGCTAGCATTTAAATTAGGAGGTTGCACATAGGAAATATTGTACCTACTGAACATTAGCACATTTGCTCTGTCAACATATTAGCACGTTGGCATAAGATATAACATACAACACCCTTAAAAAGCTACTGGTCGACCTACAGCTGTAGACTTATAGTCTTGTTTAGGTCTGGATAAGTATGGAAATTTGGCAAATGCCCCTCAAAATAATAATCATCGCAACAATAAACTCCAAAATGGACACAGACAACACACATGCAGATTTATAGAGAAAATAAAGAGTAATGCGCCTTCTCTCATCCACTCCCGTGAGTATTCCAAAGCACTTAATGGATTTTTAAACAGGGTTATGAAACTCAGTGCTTAAATGGCTTAAATGGAATGTGATATTGCATCTCACATAAGAGAAAGAAAAGCACGGCAGTTAAATTTAAGAGACTTTTTTAAAGGTAATGTCATCTGGCTGCATTTGTAATAGTATTGTTGAACGTAAATAGATCTAAATATAATGGTGCATGCTTGGCCAGGTCCTTCTCAAAGAACGAATGGAGCCGTATCTTTCTGGGAGATGAAATACCAGGCTTGAGGAATGCACAACCTCAGCCATTTCCCCTTCGTTTGGGATTTCACCTTTCTCTCTGTTTTCTTTTTTTTAGTCCAGTCATTCCTTTTTTTCTCTTCTGAAGTCCAGACTTCTCTCAAAGTTGCGCCTTAGTTAAGCTTCCATCTAGGTTATTAGATTAACATTCCTTCTCAGCCTTGGTCACAGTCATAGATGTTTGGATGTGAATTCTTTCACGTACGTCCCTCCCCTCCCTTATATCAAGTGCAGTGAGAGGAACGGGACAAAGAGGCAGAGAAAAGGAGCTGTGTGTGTATAGGGAGTAAAAATTTGCAGAGTATTGGGTGCCTTCGCCTCAATAGGGGCAACTTTTGTTTTGCGTGTGAGCCCCAGTCCCCCCCCCCATCTCCTCTTTTTTCCTCCTCTCTCTCTCTGTCTATGCCAACAAGGGGGAGGGGTCGATGGGTTGACAGACAGACGCAGCTGGAGTGCATACAGGGAGCTGGTCCCACCCCACTAAGATGCCAGACATAGACCCAATGGGAGAGAGGAGGAGAGAGAGAGAGAGAGAGGGAGCTGCTACTCCTCTAGCTCCTGCTGCCTGTCTGGGAACACTCCTTTTTTATTAACACACCTCCTCTTTCTTCCTTTTCTCAGCCTTGGAGGTTTTTGTTCCCTGTCGGGCTAACTTTTTGTTGGAGAGTGTGTGTGTATGTGCATGTGTGTGGGTGCGCGCAAAGGCACACAGTTCAGTTGAGCATTTAAGGATTTCTGCTTTCGTCAGAGAGGAGGGGGTTTTGCAGGGGCAACGGCTCCCTTTACCCCCCATCCGTCTCCATTCCATACATTCATACAGCATCTCTGCAAAAGAAAAAAGAGGGGTCCCCTTTTTCAGCGGTGTCAAACCAGACTGAGAGCCAGCATTACACCGGATGTAGGGTGATTGTAGTTCCAAAATAAATGCATCATTGCTCTGAAATAAATGGCATAGCCCACATTTTTCAATCATTCTGTCTCCCAGAAAAAAAGTTAGCTGCAGGGTCTCTGCCCCGATGATCCAATAGCCAAAACGCCACTTTGGTCATGAATTAAAATTATTCGTAATTAATATTCCTAATTCAATCCAAAAGCCTGTTGTCAGTAAAAGATTTATTAGAAAAGTCTGTAAAGACTGTTATAACTTGTGCGTGTATGTGTGTCTGTAGACCTCCAGTATGGCTAACAGGTGCATTATGAAACTGACTTGATTAAAAATGTGAAATACAATGACTCTCCTTATTTTTAAGGTGTTTTAATCTAAAGCAGACCCTTTACTTGAAGCTGAATTTTATATATTTCATGTTCTATTAACTACTTTTAAGAACAGCTACTTCCTAATTTTAAGATAGCTTAGGCTGTTGCTTCTTTCGGGTTAGCCTGGCAGGCTAACCCAAGAAAAGGCCCTGTCTGACATGTTTTTGTTCTAACTGTAAAATTACATTTAAAGTAACCGTCACTTCAGTATCTTATTGGGTCATTGCCTTTCATGGCAACAACCTCTAACTTGAGTACAATTTATTTTTCTAATAGTTTCAAAACTATCGTGTATCGTTTTGGAGGTGCTAGCAGATATGTAATTCATAAAGCTGCCTTTTGCATCTCTGCTTAATGGCGGCGCTTTTATTTTGAAAGACACTTCACCTTACTTCCTGTGTGTCCCTCGCTAACTCTGCCTGGCTCGACGCGGCTGAGCAGAGGATGGCTGCCTGCGTCTGAACTGCTGCCTCTGCGCTCACAGAGGGAAAACTCAACGTAAATAGACCAGGAAAACGTGAGGAAACGAGAGGAGGAGAGGAGGGAAAGGAGAACTTTTCCAAGAGGAGGAAATAGTTGCAACACATCTCTTCGGGAGTTTTTATATTTTGCGGGAACGAAAGGGGGGGATTTTGGACCATGCCTGCTGAAGTGAAACAGGTTAGTGTTGCTGTGTCTGCCGGTCTCCTCTCTCTCCTCTCATCGTTTCTTCTGTCTTTCTCCTCCTCCTTATTGATTCCCCCTTGTTTTCTTTTTGTCAAGCACTTCTAATTATTAGCCTGGAATATCACTTGTTGTGTATTTTGGGTTGCTTTTTTTTTTACACCCAGCTTATCACAGAGAACACAAATTCTCATATTCATCGATGTCCTTCAGGAGGAGAGCGCGTGTGTGCGCACATATGGATGTGCATCAGGGAACATGTGTGTATGCGGTATGCATGCATGTGTGCAGGCTGCTGCATGACATCAAATACAGTAAAGACTTTGTAGTTACCTACTTAGTAACCACTTCATGTTGTAAATAGTTTTGACCATTGAATATGTTTAGTGGTGCTCCTGTGTGTGTGTGTGTGTGTGTGTGTGTGTATGTGTGTGTGTGTGCTGTGGGTTGCCTTGCAGTAAAGCAGTGCCCTGACTTATGAGTTCCTTGACACATTGACGGTCATAGACGTGTCAGTGCCACCGATAGAATGGTTGGTGTGATCACAGGACAAGCAATGAAGTATTGAAAGTTTGTCCCTGATCATCGCCTGTGAGGCTCTGAATGAGCCCTGGCCAGGATTTATAGCCTATGGGCTGTAGTGCCAATTGTGTGAGAGACATGGCATTAAACCCTTTTGTCTTTCACTTGCACAGATACCGCAGGAATGTGCTTTTGTTAGCTCTTGCGAGTGTGTTACTGTGTCTGTGTGGGTGTGTGCGTACCAGGGCATGATGTGCATACATTATTGGAAGCGTTCCCTGTGTTTGAAGCGCATCCACAGGCAGCCTACACCATCACAACGCTTTTTTTTTTCTCCCGCCGAGCTTGGCAGCGCTCAGATACACACACACAAGAAAAAGCAAGACAGACATCCAAAAAGAAAGTGGAGAAAAAAGTCTGATCGAATAAGGTCAACTTCTCATCAGAGCTGTTCTCCACCGCTGGGCTGAGAGGGGTGGAGTTACCAAACCCCTGTCTGGCAGAGGAAAACATTCTGTCGGCTCTCCATGTTGCTCTGATAATAATATGTTAACAGTTGCCCCCTTTGGATGAGTGCCACCTGATAACTGGAGGAGCTTCCGCCAAAAAGAGAAGCTGCTTTTTCTCCCCTCACACACTCTTTGTTCTTTCCATCCCTCGGTTTTGATAAGTCTAAGAGCTGTACTTGAGGTGCGAGCTGATGGTTCCAAAGCTGGGAAAAAGTCTCCTGCTGGAATCCAGGCTTGGATTATGTGAATTGGATAAAATGCATGTCAACAACCTAAGAGTAGGTTGTTGCCAGATGCATCCCAAAATGGGATTGGAGAGGTGCAGGACACCCCCCTGTGTCCCTGACCCCTGTAGTTAGTCAGATAGTTGGCATGCTTAAGTGCAGGCCAGCATCGTGGCGTGACCTTTTCAACTCAGCAGGACATTCCACAGCAAGGGAGCACCTGCTGGTGCAGCGCTGTGAGGGAAAGGAGGTTGGAATGTGTTCAAGTCACACTTTGGCCATAAATGGATCAATTTCAGTCCATGTTGTTATTTTGACTTGTTGTTTCTGTGTTTTGCTCAGTTATTATTACTTTTAGAGTAGTTTGGAACAGGAGTTGAATCCTCATTTGAACCTTTTCTAGTTGCTACTTTTATTAGTGATGCTCTCTGCTGCACTCTGTATGTCCCTCAGGCTGTTTAACAGCTCAAAATCAGATCAGTTTTTATACTCAAAAAAATATAGATCGCAAGGGGAAATGAGAGATTTTCATCTGCCCTGACCATCTTACTGCTGCAGCAGAGCTTATGGTGAATGAGTTTTAGCCCATGAAGATTACAGCATAGCCATCAATTAGTGGGGGTGCCTCTACCAGACCATGTCTGAGTTAAATATAATCTGGCCTCTATTTTAGAACTTTACACCAGCAGGGTGGCGCCTAAATCCTCCAAATATATTTGCAGAGGCCGAAGCATCCTCTGCTCATTAAAAATAGAGGAACAGATTTGTCATGAGGGAGAAAGGAAAACATTATGAATAAACCAGAGGTCGTCATCTTGCCAAGGTCTGTCAAAAACTGACTTAACTTCTCCTCCACAAGCAAGAATGACCCGTCCTGAATAGCAAAATAATTCATCAGTGATTCAGCCAAAGACTAAAGGAGGTCTTGTCTTCAGACTGCAGGTTACTGCCAGATTCCTGACAGCCAGCGGGGCTTTCAGCCGCAGCAACTGAGCATTCCCCTCTCTCCAATGCTGTTTGATTTCTTACTGAAATTAAAAATCCTCTAAACTTCTCTCCATCTTTTTTCTTTCGGGGTGTTTTTGTGCGAGGGCTCGACCATCATTGCGTATTCTTTTCCATCCCTTTCCTCAGGCTCCCCCTTTGTGACTGCAGAAGTTGAGCAGATCAATATTTGAAGACATGTAGAGCATGAGGAGTGGTATTACTTGAAGAGCGGAGGTCATACAAAAATAATGTCAGTGACCGGAAACATGAATGGTCAATAGCTGTGGAGAGTGCATCAGTGCAAAGGGGCATTTAGTGGGAGGTTGGGTGGGTGGAGGATGGGAGAAGGTTGCTTGTGCATGTTGTGATATGAAGGAGAGAGGGTAGGATCATATGGTGGTGAGTTCCTGGTCACTGGTGATACCAGATGGCCTTTCCATCACACGAGCTGGCCATTCTCCCCATGTTTCCCATACCTTTCCCATGGATGATCTTATCACATGACCCATGACACAACATGGCTTGACATGTTACAGGATCTGCCGCCCACCATCCACCCGAGAGCTGCCTGCGCACTGTCCCACCCACTCACTTCTTTCACTCTGTGCCTGTTTTAGGTTTGAAGTAACCTGAACTTAATGTACATGAATAATCTGTCATTGTCAATATCTCCATGCTAAAGAGGTTAATGGTAATCTGTTACTATCCTCCTGTCATATTAAGCCAAAAAAAATTGCTGTTTTTAGCTGCTCAAGTGTAGAGATTTGCTGCATCCGTCAGACAAAACATGCAAATAGAAGATTCTACCGTCTGTTTTTCAGAACTTGTTTTTTGGTGTTTACCAGTCTAAGCATATAAAATCCAATTTAGGGTCGCAGCTAATGAATCATGATTTACTCTGCAGTGGATGATTAAAACCAGCCAGAACATAATTGGTAGCCATTTACGGAGCATCAGTGATAGTGGTGAGGTGAGGTGCCTGCACAGAGAAGACCTGCTCAAGCTACAGCCTGTTTACTCTGCTGCCATCTGAAAAGAAATACAGAAATATCCTCTTTTATTCTCAAGCTGTGAGAATTCTTAACTCATCCTTTACATATGAGTGCACATATTGTTTTTAATTTCATTAACTTAATAATTATTTATACATGCAGTAATTTTCAGTCTCAGCAGAAGTAGCTAATAATTGTTACACACAAATCTTTAACCTTCAATTATTATCACTTTTTGCACTAAAAAAGAGCAGGTGACCAAAGTAAAAAAAAAGCATAAATAATTATATAAATGTAAACAATAAATTGCTACTCTGTAAAAACTATAAAAATTGCTTGAAATGCTCCTTTCACTGAAAATCTCCTGACGGTACATTTTACCAGACATCTGGTCCGTGAAGAGAGTAAAACAAACACTGAGAAATATGTGCAAATCCCGTCTGACCCAGGCAGCTATCACACATTACTATACACAGTACTTGTCCAGTGAACTGTTTGTTCTTGCTCCGAATCTTATGAACACGTTTTTTTGGGGGGGTTGAAATGCGGTCAAGTTCTGTGGAGCGTCAGGCGTCTCAGCCACTCAAACCTTGGCACCGCAGATCACTCCCCGTCCTCCTGCCGTGGCACCCCCCCCCCCATCTGTCCTAACCCATTTGGCTGGCTGACAGTGTGACCGATGCAGGCCTGCACTCGCTCACTCACTGTCTGACCACTGGCGAGGGCCATTATGCTCTCTCAGCTTTCATCATCACGCTGATGGAATTAAAAAAAGGTGAGTGGCAGTAAATTGGAGGGCTGGAGGGGAGGGGGGCTATGTTTGGAAACGACGTTGGAGAGAAGGAGCATCGCATTAATTGGATGGCAGCTTATTATCTTGCTCGAGCTGTTGTGTTTTTTTTTTTTTTTTACCTATTCAGCTCTGCAGTGCATCTGTTATCAATAATGTGTGCAGGGTGCATACAGTATGAGTCTGTGTGCATGCATATATTTCATACACACACTTGGAAACGTTACATTGTGTTTTCCTGGTTTACATTTTGTACTTCACATCACTTCCTAATGACTACTTGGCTGATCAAGAGGTTTTTTTTTGTGCATTTTCTGCTGCCAAATACATTAAATCCTCCATTTGGGGGGGGGGGGGGGGGTGTAGA
>JAPZDY010000022.1:3465354-3478270 GCA_029783645.1 Ctenochaetus hawaiiensis
CCCCCCCCCCCCCCCCCCCCCCCCCCCGCAGAGACAGTATCAGCCCACTCTCCCTTCAACACACAAATGCGCGCACACCCAGCACGCACCCACACAGGCATGCACACTCACACAGACACACACACACTGGAGGCTACACAGGATCATCTATTGGATCCCCAGCTTATTTACTCAGTGTTTGTCTGCAGGCTACAGACAGGGTAGCCCTGTTTATGAGGGAATGGGATTCATGGTTTCCCTGACTGTGTCCAATAAACACTTTTCTATCTGTGCTGCTGGAAGTGAGCAACAAGAGTCATGTTTTTGATCGTAAAGATAAGAAATCAACTTGCCCCGGAGGAAGCAGAAGAGGCTCAGTCACAGAGTGGGAGAGGCCGACCGGAAAGCCAGAACTCCTTCCACTTATAAAAATATGCCTGCAGCCACATCTGTATTTATTGTAGTGACAATATTTACCGGATAATCTCATATCCTAATAGTGGTGCGATTACATAATGGCAACAGTTTGGTTATTACACAACCTGATGCTCTAATTTAAGAGATATGAACACCACTCTCTTGTTGAGTAGACTCAGGAGCAACAAAGAAGAAAAGGAATCTTTTTCTTAAAGACCTAATGTGCTGTCAAATTGATCTATGAAGTACAAGTGTATGTGTGCATGCATGTGTAAGCTTTCTGGTGCATACTGTGTTTGTGTGTATTTGCATGTGTCACCACAGTAATTGGCTTTCCTTTAGTGGCTGTGGTTGAACTTGCAGATGTAACAGTTCTTTGGGCAGAGCTCAGTGATCCTTAAGTCAATGATTGATGACAACATGGGATGCAAGTTTCTGTTTTCCCAGCATCTATATCATCGAAAAACAGCTGTTGGTGTTTAGAAGTGCTGTGAATGACTTGGACCCGAACTGACAGCCAAACTGGTGTATATCTGAGATTTCATTTCCGCAAGGGGAAGAAAACAACCTTTCAAGTGTAGGTGGATTGTAAGAACATAAACATACTCAAAACAGCCCACATTTGATGATTTATTGATATGAATATGTGCTGTTTATCTTAAATAAAGCATAAGACTGTACAGCTCTATGAAGACCATGCACTGAAGTTCCTTCCTCCCTTTTCCCTCTTTTCATTTGCTCCATGCTGGAAATACTGCTGCCACCCAGACCTTTAATAGCAGAGGGGTCTAGCTCTGGGGCCTTTTTCAAAAGAGCTGGGGCTTCTCTTATAGTTATGCATAGTTCATATAAGCTCCACCCCACTCTGTCCTGCAGCTGGGGACCTCTCAGAGGGGCCCTGAGGGGGAAGGTCAAAGTCCTCATAAAGCTTCCCTCAACCAGAAACGCAGGAACAAATACCTCCCTACTTCTCTCTTTCTCTTTTTTAACCCCCTTCAGTACCATCCACATTGCATAAGGCAGTACATGCAGTGCGGCTGTGGGGGCTCTGGAGGGATGGCTCAGGCCCCTTGTGCATGTTTAGTCTAGAACTTTCTTTTGAGGGATTAGCCCACTTCCGGCCCTCTGGAAGTAGTCATGGTACCGCTGAGAGCATCGATCCTCCATCATCGTACCATCTGTCCCATGCTGCCTTTTGGGATTAATGATCCCGTCCGACAACTCTTTAGTGAGGCTCTATCAGTGCCGGCTGATGATTCAGATTACACTGACATGTGGCAGTGTGAAGAGCTTGTATGACACATCTCCGATTTATTTTGCTATTGCTATATTGCCATAAACTTCTGTATTGATAGATATAAAGTCTATGAAACTTAAGCAAAAGGCTCATATCTGGCTATAGCATGAGGATATAAATCAAAATCAAATCTCTGATTTTCAGGCTGAAAGACAGTTCACATTGTGTTGTGTAGTAATGTGTATCTCAGTATCTTCTCAGTAGGCAAATTGCCTTGTCAGAAGTTGCACTACATTTAAGATGTTGCCAGCAGAGCACGGCTGAACAGAGAACAAAAATTACCACAATGTTTTGATCAGGTCCCTTTCTATCAATGTTAAGTTATTGTAGCTATTACATAAGTATTGTGGAAATGACTTTTTGTGCTCTCACAAAATATTTACACAATGAGATTTTGGACAAATAATCATCAGTAATGTGGTTAAAATATAAGTAGATAAAGGCACATATTGAAACAGTAAAAACCATCTGAAAAGTTCCAAAACAACATCATTTCACTGTGATGCAGCATCTAAAACCAGGAAAAGACTATGCTTAAACCAAGAAAACATTCTGTCTCATATCAATAAATTATTAATGTACTGTATTACCAAGCCCTACTTTTAGTATCCCTTTGTGTACGAAAAAAGTATGTATCTAAGTGTAGTAGATCCATGTTTTGCTTACTGAGAGCTCAGTCACGAAGCCTGTTGGGAGTTTGAAGTGAGGACTGGCTGTTACTGACCCGCTGGCGGTTGAAGTGCACTGATGAGGTCCGCCACTTCATTAGAATTCTGCTCTGAAGCTTGCAACACACAATAGTGGCTGTTACTTCTGATGGCTTGAGTCCAGGGAGAAAAATAAAAGAGAATGATATAGATGGAAAGAGTGAGAAGGGAAAATCCAAACCAGAGTAAGCTGACTGACCTTGGGGCCACAACGGCCTCTGCTTACAGGCAGCCTGTGCTGTAACAGCCGCAGCTCTGGCCCCAACGGTGCCTGCACACAAACATTATGCTAACCAGTGGCAAGAGTTCAGCCAAACCAGAAACAGAACCTCCTGAAATGGGAAAGACAAACAAGCTCCTGGCATTCTTAGGGCTGCTAATTCTCCATGCAGACAACAATTGTACACTTTAATGGTTCCTACAATAGAGGCCTCAAGACACTGGGCTGGCTGTCATATGCCATTACATCTAATGGCACATCATTGTTACTCATCTTCCCTTTTTTCGCTTGATAATGTGCTCAGCCCATTCCCAGAAGAGCCACTGGTGAACAATGGAGTGATGCACCTCCTCACACATTCCACAAGGCTCTATTGAGCTGTCTAATGAACCTCTAAAGCAAGGCCTGCACTAGCTGCTGGGGCTCCACCAAAATGCCATCTCGCCCCATCACGCCCCCCTGATATTTAATTTGTTTGGAATGTGTAACAGGCTGTGAAGTGGAGCGTGGTGCAGCGTTGACCTGTGCCAACCAGGTCTGCGGATATGGAGGGACAGGTGCCAGCCAACCGTGGAAGGTGCTGTGCTTAACACAGTGCACTGGGCTTGACAGTGTACAGTCCCTGGCCCTGTGGTGTCGGCTTTGAGAGCTGCCAGTGTCCCCGTGCTCCAGACAAGCAAGCTTTTAGTTTGGTAACAGGACATCGTTGCTGTGCGTTCTTCTTCTGAAGACGAGGCAGCTAAAAGTTGGAGAGGAAAGGTTGTGTTAGGACTCAGTCGCAGGCTGATGGAGCCGCACTATGAAACACAGCACAAGTTACTTTTTTTGTGCTGACACTCTGTCCCACACTATTAATAGGAAATCTAAATGGAGCCATTTTTCTACAGCTGTTATACTCAGCTATCAGAATTTATTTCAAAATGATGCACTGATGTAATACTCCACATACAGAAGCTGAATTGACATTTGTGCTGTATTGTATAATTATATACAGAGAGAAGACAGAACAGTTATGACCCGATGGTATGGGCGCATTAGCTATTCTACAGTGAGAGCAACCCATTTCCCATCATTATTTGTGCTGTTACATGTCTCAAAAGGGCAGTGCTAAAAATAGCTCCATCCTCTGTGCGTCTGCCTCTGTCTGGGATTTTAACCAGGCATGTTCCTATTGATCAGCCACTGATCTTTATCTGCCCATATTTATTCTAAATACATGTTCCAGAGGTTTCTAGAAAGGCCAGTTAGATGATGCAAAACACTTGAGACAGTAGCCAAACATGCAGCCGTCAAATTTTCCAAAATTCTGTCTAACAAATTCCGTACATGTTTTTTATTTTCATTTTTAATTCTAAATTTTTAGTTCCTTTTTAAACCTATTTTTTTTAATTAAGCAAACTAAACACTATTTACTCAGTATTTAAAATGTGTTTTCATCATGCAGCTAATAGAAATACAACTATTGATAATTATTGTGATTAGTGGACAACCTTCATCATGATCAATGATTGGTATCAGGAATGCAGCTTCCAGCGATCAGCGATTAGTGAATTTGGAAATGACTGAAAATTCTGAATGGACCTCCCTTAGTTTTAACTGTGTTGACTTTACGGAAGAAAAAAAAAAAGCAGCTCTGAAAATTGATACCGAAGGAAAATGCCTTTAAAGCACACACACAGCTGAGGAATCACAGCCAATATTTTCCTTACTGGACTCCATCTGCAGTCACCATGAAGCTCACATGGGTATTTATTTCCCTGTGGCCGTCCTAAGTTGCTGTTGGTTACCAAGCTGCTTTCCTGGATCCTTAGAGATTCAAGGAGGGTCTCAATTTAATACCCTGTTGGTCAGCAGCTGTAGCAAGGCATGTTTTTTTTTTCTTTTTACCTCTGCAGAATTAGAACGTGTGGAAAAGAGTGCACTAAACCCTGAGACGTTTTCAAAGTTAAGAAAACAAGGCCTGTTGACACAGACCTCCTCGAGTTCCCAAATTCTTTCCATCATCTTCTAGTACAGTTAAGAGAGGCTTAATCCAATAAAACCCACTCTATGCCTGTTTTGTGCACTGTCTCTCTTGAATCCGGCTCTTAGTGTGAGTGTGAGTGTGTGTGTGTGTGTGCTGGGGGTGGGTGGGAGTGGCCAGCTGCAGCCTCTGTTGTTCTGTTCAGGCCACAGGGGAACAGAAGGAGTGTTTTTGGGGTCATGGAGCAGCTACATTCCAGACTTGAATACTCAGATGGGAGCATTCATTCCTTTGTTTGCTTCAAGCCAAATTTCACTTCCACTGTACTTCCTGTGTCACTCACCCACAGTTCTTGAAGCATAATGTCACTAAAATCCTGGTGCTAATTAAGGCTGCTGGTGTCTGTAACTGGCCAGCAGAACATGAGTCAATGCCCCCCTTGTGCAGTTCACAGGCGTCACTTACCAGTGAGCCTGCAGTCACGGGAGACCAGACTTGAGTGCACCCGTTCCTTGATCCCTCATGTTCTCACGCCGCTCATGTTGTGACTTTAACAAGGTCTCGTTATGGTCTTGTACTGTTAATGGTGATAAAAGTGAAACATGCTGAGTGATTTACTTCCTTCTTTAATAACCTTCAGGAATGAACTCAGATTGTACTTTTTACACTCAGGAAAAATTAAAGGGAAGAAAGGCAGGTTTTTTTCTGTAGCTCTGTGGTGCTAGAGACAAGAGACATCACTGTTTTACATCATTATTTGACAGTTTCCATAAAGACAGAGCAAATAGCCATGATATGGTAGTTGGAGTGGGACAATCTGGTGAGCAGCTGTGACAAAACTGTTGCATGTTGACGCACGTAGATGCAGGAATATGCAACAGTAGTCTACTCTGACACACATGTGTCCTGATGTGCATCTGGCCTTTACAAAAACAAACAAAGGCCCCTGCTTTTGCTAGCTAACAGCACAACCAATCCTGAGACCTACAGACAGCAGTGGGAACATGTTATCTCTTTAGCTCTGAGCTCAGCCAGGCCCCACAAATTCCCAGCCACCAGGCGCTCACCTCATTACCTCACAGATGAGCGCCTCATCCAGTAACACTGAACACTCAGCTGAGAAACCACGTATAATTAAAGCAGTCACATGGATGT
This sequence comes from Ctenochaetus hawaiiensis, assembly GCA_029783645.1. Taxonomy (NCBI): domain Eukaryota; kingdom Metazoa; phylum Chordata; class Actinopteri; order Acanthuriformes; family Acanthuridae; genus Ctenochaetus; species Ctenochaetus hawaiiensis. The sequence continues at coordinate 3,471,093 of JAPZDY010000022.1, forward strand.
GCTCGCCGATCCGGTGACTCAAATACTTGACAAATCAATGTGTGTCATTACATTAATGCAAAATCCTGTATTTCCTATGTGATCTGTCACTGCTTGCACTCTCACAAGCTAGAGTCTTATCTAGCAATGTAGTAAGTTTGGCTGGTCCACTGAATTAAACACCTGACAAATCAATGTACACCCTCATGTTGATAAAAAATTCCTGAAAATTCAATATTACAGTGAAGCTGCACATTGATCACCACATTACCTTGAAAAGCCCAACACAGCTGGAAAAACCAGAGGCATTGCTACCTCCTGCTGAAAAATCTCTATTCATTCATTTATTTAAAAGAAATCCCTTTCGCTGATGCCCGTGGGTCCAAAATCTAGTACAGCATATTTATCTGTGATCTCATAGTATATTGACCAATAGACCAACTCTATCAACCGCAAAGCATTATTCTGAATATAAGAAGAAGAAGGTTCTTCTTTTGTTAGTAATTATTCTGAATAAAACATAGTAAAACTTAATGAATTAACTTAGTGGATGTGTAATAGAGTATTTTATTTGCATTGGTTATGAGTTAAAAAGCATTAAAAAGCCTTGACATTGTTGTTCAATGAGGTATGGCCCTAAAAATAGAGGTTAATATTATCATTGCCATACTGTAGGTAGTATACCTTGCATTAGCAAATGTATCAGCCTGAGCATTTTACCAATGGTTCAATTCTAATGTACTGATTAAAAAACTCTGTGGGTTTAAGCCCTCAATGATCCATTACTGCTGTATTTTATTTGTATGGTTTTAAGAATGATGAATATGCAAGTACGAGCATGTTCTGTTATATTACTGCTGACAAATTGCTTGCACCCTCCGAAAAGTCCTGAAATTTTTCAGCCAGTCTCAATGAAATATGTTTGTCGCAGCTGGAGTTGGACGCTAAATCTGTGGGATGGCCTTCAAAGGGAAAGCTATTGTGTCCCCTGCCACATTGTGGTGTGGAAATCACAGTGGGCACGTGCACAGAGGCCGATCTGAAATTACAGGCCTCCGTCCACACTTTGCAATCTGAGGCTTGCAGGCAGCAGGACTGGCATGATGTCCCCAGCCCGTCGACCCTGGAGCCCTGAAACCACAAGCTGCTGCTGTGGGGCTGTACTCCAGTCTCTGTGGAAAACAAGCCTCCTGTCTTCTCTGTCCAGCACACACCAACAAACCTAATTAACTTTCACTCTAGACTGAACACTCCTGCCTCTCATCTGCAACAGCTGTGCATTTGAAGAACTCCTCTGTACTGTGATTACTGTACAACTTCCTGAGAACTTAGACAACCAAACCTTAAATATCTGCTGCTGTTTGTGGAATGTTTTCTTTTAGAGGTTTGTTTAAAAGCCAAACTTTGCAATGTTGTGTTCATCTTGACCTGTTCTGGGGTTTAAGGAGTGCAGAGGTGTGCATTGTGTAGAGCAGGTGCTGGAGAGGAAGTCTTTCATTGTCCTTTCACTACAGATAACCTCTCCAGGGAGGAGTTGCAGTCTGCAAGATAAGTTTAAAATTAGATTTCTTTGGTATGTTTACTTTACAGAGGCTGCACACTTCTGTGTTGTTTCTTTTGTGCGTTGTGGATGCTGAGTGAATGTTACAGATGCTTCTATGCATATTTCAGTACTGTGTACTGTATATATTTGGCAGTATTTGTGAACTTTGCTAGCGGCAGCATTGCAGTACTATGCAGTGAAGTTCCGAAGTGGGTCAGCCTCTCTGTAATGCTGAAGCTCCTGTTCGCTCTCAGAGGAACGTGGGAGAAAAAATGTATAGCCAAGAGAACTCTGCTACTGTCATCGCTGTGACAAGACACATTTCTGTCCCTTGTGGACAAGGAGGAGCTAAAAAATGATACAAGATACCTGTATACTGGATTAATGCTCCTGCAGTGATGCATTCAGGAAGTTATCCATCTGTCTTTCCTATGCATAATCAGAAATAGGATGTTCACACAATACTTCTCCAGTACTTCTCACTGGAGTCACTGAACTGGAGTCCAGTTTGTTAGTGCAGCTTTCTTTTCATTAGAATTTGAATATTGTTTTTGGGTTGAGTGAGTGTGCTTCACAGTAATAGAACTGAGTACTCTCTGAAAAATCACAATATCAGAACCAACACCAGTATCCTTTAAGTGACACTGATACCAATAGAGCACTCCATTTGTTATCTTTTTTTTACTTTATTGATTTAAAGCATTCTGATGGCAACTCAGCATGCTAAACTGCCAACTTTGTCAAATATACATACTTAACTTCATTACCCACAGAGAGTATAGGCTGTAGCTACTGCTGCAGTTGGCCAATCACATGTTGCATTATATCAAAGAATGATTGCAGTGATTGGCTGCAAGCAGAAATATTCAAGTAGTCATTTTCTCCCTGATCTGGGTGAAACAAGACCTACTGGGTGCTTTGTTATATCAGTTGATACATCAAAGGTATTGAGTTCGAACAGCCATCCCTAAAAAATGAAGCAATCATGCGGCTGCATCACTTTAATCTGTATGACTCTTTGTTTGTGTGGATATTTGTCTTGTTAGAAGTTACAAACTTTGGCTTGGGTTTCAGCTTGGCTGCTTTGAGCGATGAGCATTTGGCTGCTCGTGGATCTTCCAGTCCTCCCTGGCAGGCAGAGCCGCTTTAATTGTCGCATGCCTCTGGAACGAGCCTCGCTAATGGAACTGTTGGAGTCCCAATCAGTCAGTGCTGTGTTTTTCTTGCTTCAGTATCCCGACTTGAACGTGCAAGGCTGACTTGATGATGCAACAAACTGCTTTGGTTTAGGTGACACCACTCAGGAGGCTGTGGCCTGAAGGAATGATAACTCTTTCATGCCTCTTACGGGACGTCTGATATCAAAGCAGAATCCAGCAGAGATGGTGTTTTATGTTAATGTCTGCTGGGTCTGTTTTTGTGTTTGTTGCCTGGCTGGTCTGGTGAAACAACGTGTTTGATGAAATATGACAGCCATGCGCTCAGACACTTACAGAGATTAATTTCTCAGACTGTGACAACCTAATTCAAGCAGGATGTGCAGAGAATCTGTTTTTTGATGTTACAGTACTTCAGGAAAACCTCAGTGGGGGGGCTTTTTTGTTGATGCCATTTAAGATGCTGCTGTGCTCTAGTAAGGTAGCTCAGTAAACGTTTCATCACAGCCGGGAATCCTCGTTGACATTGTTTAGTGCTTACACCCTAAAAGACCTTCAATAGATTTTTACCTAGAGTGGGGCATTTCCCGTAAATCTTAATGGATTTGCACAATAGGAGCTTATTTGTCATTCTCTGGCTTTACTGGGGGATTGAATCAGAAATACCACCATCTCCTCATTGAAAGTGTCCAGAGGCTGACTCATAATGTTTTGTCCCCTAAGTCTGTAGAGGTGATTTGGGAAGCTGCCATAAATGAGTCAGGATCCATGTGACAGGCCCCCTCCTCCGGCCTCCCTCCATCCTCCTCAATCCTGCTGTACAGCCGCCTACTGTTGGAGCAGCTGATGAGAGGAGGTTTAAACATTCATATCAATATGAGCTTTATTTCACTACACACTCTTGGCCTCCTCTTTGCTCCCCTCTGTTGCCTAATTTTTATTTTGGCAGTAGAACAAGTACTGGAGCTCCTGGCAATGAAGATGAACCTCTAATAGAGAGAGATGTGAGCACCTTGTCACCATATGGGGCTTGGAATTCCACAGAATTGCTCTCTAATCTCCACAACATGTTAGGAATTCAAAGCCCTTGTTTTTCAGGAGAAAATAGCGGTCCGTGCACCACGTGGCATCTTTTTTGGCTTGCAGTGTGGAAGTGGCATTTGTAGCATCCCTGTAACAGTTTGAATCCTGAAGCACGCACATGCACACATGGGAAATCTACCATGTGGCTTTGTTGTTGTTTGTAAGACACCCCTTTTAAGCCCATTTGTCTATTGTATTCATTTCACTGAATGTTAAGAAACTAACAACAGTTGGGAATGTTGGTAGACTTTCTGATTTGTAGACTTGGCTGATTAGACGTCTCTACTGCTGAAGTAAACTGCCTCATATCATTTTGCTGTTTCTTTGGTGTGATTCACTGCCAGGCAGCAAGGCCGTTTTGCAACTGTGTTATTGTTCTTAGAGGTCCTTTACTGACTTGCTAAATGCTTTCCAGACCAAAATGATGTCCTCATCTCTGGTTTGGCTTTTCTTTTTTCACCTGGTGATGTTTGTAGCCTTTAAGTGGGTTAGAATGGGTCAAAATATTGTATTGCATTACTATATTTTCGAGTTCATATGTTGACAGTGTGGCTGGTATTGTTTTCCCATTTGGGTCTGTGTGTCATCATGGCAAATTAGAAGAACCTTTTTCAGTGGTAACTACCAGAGAAGTTTTGTTTATCCCAGCGTATCTTGGGAGTTGTTTATGTGTCTGTATGGGAACAGATTTTGCCAACACAATTACAACACAAGCATGCAAGACAAAGTCACAAAACTTCACAGGTGCATACTTAATATCCAAATAAAGGCTGTATTTGAAGATTTACTGGGCACTATTTTGCAGATTTAATCAATCCTGTCCACTTTAATACATGAAGTTAAGCTAGAGACCTTCTTACAACAAGATTATACCATCAACAATCCTTTTTTTTAGTGTAATTACAACAGATTTTACAATGGTGCTTTTGAATAAAAACAGTGCAGTGTTGCTTTTCCATGGAGCAGTCAGATATGACTTCTGTTTGTGTCTCAGCAGAGAGTCAACACAGATGACAGCGGTTTGTATGGTACAGTGCCACTAATGGTATGAGATGTTTTCTCTCTTGTTGGCATCAAACCTAGGAGAAATATGTCCAATTGTTGTGTTTGCTGAGGCTTTTAGGTTGGGGGTCTTATTACACAACAATGTTAGTAATGTGTAAACAGTCATCATTTTCTTTCCCAGGGCACGGGGACTCATTTGTGGTTGAATTGCATACAGTTTCTTTTTGCATTCTTGAGTCATAATCTGGAACAGGCAGTTCCCTGTTTGATACATTCCACAGGTTTAGCCGAGGTCTTCAGATACCATCCTTCATCAGTCTTTGTTCACTGCATCACTGGCCTGAAAAAGTTGTTTTCATCATTTTGAGATATTGCTTAGTTCCTTCCTGAGGCCAGAGGACTAATGGGCTTTGGTCTCTGGAATCCACTTCAGTGTTTTCTCCCTCATTGGGCCGTTTGCCGAGGCCCCTAGTGGGGCAGAAAACAATAGGCTTCATCTGAAATATTCACCATGACTTGGGCATTCCAGCGAGCAGTCGATCTGCTCACAGCAGTTTAGTGGTTAGATAAAAATCTGCTCGGAATGGAGAGAAAAGCACAACTCCAATGCTTCCAGGGATCCAAAATAAGATTGAGTGTTCATTTTGTTATTGGATGGTGCCTGCCTGCTATCTGTCTAACCACTCTCTGGCACACAACGCTCATGGCCTTGTCTTGTCTCTCTTTGTTTCAGTCAGAATTTCGGCCTAACGAAATGAGGGTGCATCCGGAGACCTGAATTAGAAGCAAAACAATTGTTGCATATCTTATTTATTTGCTGGAATTGCTACAGCAGTGGTACTGCGACTACATCTGCGCCGGTCTTACTGAGAGGGCCGCGCTCCTCAGTGTTCAGGTGGCTGCAGCCTGGATAGTGTGCAGATGCTCAGAGTAATTGGAGTGAAATCTGGGGATGTCTCAGGTTGGAGAGAGGTGTAAGTCCCACTTTGTATCATGGTTGTCTCCCTCTTCAGTGTCCCAAAGTCAGCTGTCAAACACACACTCCACACACTCCATCTGATTGAGAAACCATCTGCACGGCTGAGCTGCAGAGTCAGCTGTTGAGCCTGTGCACATAAATGCTGAAAATACTCCCTTTGGCTTTGATGATGAGCCCTTATACTTATTTGTTAGAAAGAGTCTAGACAAGACCTGACTTTTTAATAAAACTGTCACAAGGAAATACGATATTTGACTAATAAGAAGAGGCTCGACCGGTGTATTTTTTTATATTCAAGAAAATAATTGAGGGTTTATGTGAACATTCTGTTGTAGGGTAAAACCCAGCTGAGCCATCATCAAATAGATGGGTTTAGTGGGTAGAAAAAAAATGTCATATGCAAACAGTGAACGTGCTTCGAGAAACGAAAATAAATAACTATGGTCGCAGAGTGTTTTAGCTGCTAGCATAAAGTAAATCCAGTACTGAAAATAGATGAGGAGTTCTTCTGCAGTGATGAGGTTTTGTCAGTGCATGTGTTGGTGAGAATTCTCACATTCATTAAACAGTAGATGATATGTAATAACTAGAATGAAGGAGCGTCTGTGCTTGGAAGCAGGCATACAGTGTGAATTTCATATATGCTAGCCCTCTTTTTTAATGCTAAAGCTACTTAGTGAGGGTGGCTTATGGGCTTCAAACCCTTGCTACCTGTTGATGGTTTAGAAAACACATCACAAGGTTTAGTTTTCATGAAAGAGATAAGAGATAACTTTTGTAATCAATGATGGCATTATCATTGCTAAAAGCTAACTGTATGTCAGTGGAATTTCATGTTCCATGCTAGCAAGTAGAAGAGAAGCAGTTCCTCAATTTTTTTTTTGTTTGCTCTGTTTCATTTTGTTTGGTTTATTTTTTTCTTTTTTTTTCTAATAATGAGGGGTCAATAGAAAAGCAGGGAAAGTTTTTCTCTGTTTCATTAAATCATCTACAGTGTGGAATTTCAAGACACCACCAAGAACAGCAGGTAGATAGACTTTTTAAATTAACTCTGCATAACTATTAAACTACTGGGGACCAGTTTGCATAACAACTAAGGGGAAAAACATTAATAAAACATGCACCTCTTAAGATCACTCTACATCTGCGGGCACAGAGGAGGAAAATGGTCAAACAGTAAAGCAAAAGTAGACTTTTAGAAAAAAGACAGCAGACAAATGTCTCCTTTCTCAGTTTTTGTCCTTTTAAAACAGTGTTTATGACATGTTTAGTGAGTCAGGTTAAGAGTGAGAGTGGTGAAGATGAAGCTGTGAAGCAGCAGCGGCAGCAGGTGTGGTGGAAGATTGTGATACCATCAGAATCTATTTGTGTCAGAATCCTAAAAATCCCTTTTAGCCAGCCAAAACACACATAGTATGGTGAGTATGGTGAG
>JAPZDY010000022.1:3481935-3520405 GCA_029783645.1 Ctenochaetus hawaiiensis
CTTTCGCGACCCCCCTGCAGTACCTCCGCGGACCCCCTAGGGGTCGCGGACCCCCTGTTGAAGACCTCTGCTCTAAATGATCTTATCCTAAAGTAAAAATAAAAATTTCTGCATTTTGAGATGGTCATGATAATCCATTGATTGCACAGGAAAACTGTTTGTGTAGACTGTTAAAGGTTTGGTACTGTTTTTTTGTTTTTATTGGAGATAAAAAGTCTCTTAGCTTGAGAAAAAAAGCTGCTCTGTAGTCTGGTCGTATGACGGCAGATACTCCTGTATCTCTTTCCAGTGGCAGCTGAGTGAACAGGTCGTGCTGGGGTGGGTACTGTCTTTTAATATCCTTTGGGCTCCTTGAAGGCACCTCGCCACACCCATATCACTGATGCTGACAATATGGGTGTCAGTTAAGTTCTGGTTGGCTTTAGTCTCTCACTGCAGAGCCAGCTAGAAATGTCTGTTACAGTTTGTAACCATAACAGATGTTTAGGGATAGTTTGAGCGACAATTTTGCCACTGGCTTTTATTTTCTCTTCCATTTAGTCTGAAAATTGGAGTTCTTCGTCTACAATCTGTTAGATGGTCTAATTGCTTGTTATTTCTGCCCCCCCCCAACACCTTTTTAGCAAGGATGACACATTTCCAGGTCTTGATGGATAAACTGGTGAATAAACTGCTTTCAATTCCAATAAGAATGATGGCCAAAACTGTGAAAAATAACACTAAATTGTAAAAAAAAAAGTCCTAACTATACTTCGATGTAAATCCACGGTGTGAGTGAGCCTTGGTAATGTAGTAAAACAGCCCTGTGTTGGTTTAAGATTAGGACCGGCTCTGGCTGATGTCCCAGAGGTCACCTCAAGGGTTGTGTTGAGATTTCCTTCCTCTAGGGAGTCATGTTATCTGTCATCTAAACTACCCTGACCCATCTCTTAACAGGACAGTTTAGAGTCTGTGTGCTGTCATCAGTGTCCTACCAGTTAACAGCTATTTTGGGTCAAGATCCTGTTTACTGGAATAACAAATCTTCAGAAGTCAGCATTTCCTGTTCAGCAAAAAACACTGAACAGCGGCAGCTGATGCAGGAGGAGGGGGTTGTTTCTTGGAGGTGGGGGGGATGGATGGAGACGTTTGTGTGTGTGTTTGGTTGATTAAAGGCGGGGTGGGGGGTTAGCAGCCAGATGCTGGGCCTGCAGCTGGCTGGATGTGTGGGAGGGGAGCTACACTGAAAAGCAGTGGTGCCAGCAAAGTGGGGCTTAGCCAGACACTGAGAGGAGATAATCCATATTTCATCTGCATCCTCCTCTTCCTCCCAACCACCTGCAGAGGAACACAACACAGACCCAGAGCATGAATAGTGCATGATGCAGAAATCAAATTTGAGAAGTGCTGAGGCTTAGTTGGAAGAAAAAGATCCCATTCTTTATCCAACACCTATGGGAGCTCAAGAATGACTCTATTAGACAGTGAGATTCAAAGTTACACCACACACCAAAAAAATTATTAAATATATATATATAAAAAAAACTCCACTCCCACCCACCTACTTGCCTATCCATCTCATGCAGCAGGCACCTCTTTGGATTTGGCCAAAAGGCTTTACTCTGCATTCATAATATATACTCTACCCGAGGCTCTCGCCTGATCATTCAAAATGTAGTTTTTCTGATATTTGTAATTCATCCAACAAATGCTTGGGATGAAAACCACACTTCATAGCGAATGAGCCCCAGCTTCAAAGACGCTGTTTATGTTTTTTTATGGTACGGTTTACACAGTACCAAAACTACATTTCAGATATCTGCCTCGTTTAAAATATTCATGATCAGCTTGCAGCTTTGAAAGTAAGCTTAAAAGACTCTTACTTACTCAGCCACACACACACACACACACACACACCACCACCACCACCACCAGAACGAGAGCTTGTCTATTGTCTCTCTGCATTTTTATCCCCTACTCAATATTCAGAGGAAATCAGGTAGACTTGTTTCCATTAGCTTGTAAATGAGCTGTTGTTTTCTTGTGGCACTATTAATTTCTTATTAAAAACCTTAACTGCAACACAATGTCATCTGCAGCAAACCAATAGAGATCCTGTTCAGATCCAATTTAGGCCTGTTTACCTCTTTCTGAGGCAGTGGAATACGTGAGCTGCAGACATGGTGGCCTTGCCTCTCTCTCCCTCTTGCTGGACTTAAAAGCTTTGTCATGAGGAACGCTCTCTGTGCAGACTGAGACTCTGTGTTTTTTACTTCTAACCCTGCGAGATGAGAGGGAGCTCTGTCTTTGTTTTGGAGCGATGTGAAGGTCGTGGTGTCTGTGTTCTCTGGTTGACCCATAGATTTTAGATCTGCGGTAGTGTTTAACATTAAGCTCTGGCTCCGAGCTACTCCGAGTCTGAGGGACTGTGTGCAGAAAGCTGCTCCAGTCTTCTGTCTTTATCTAACTTTAAACAACTGTCTGGAATTTTTTCTTTTTCATCTAATTAACATTAGAACAGTGGCTCTTTTATGGCACAGAATGATAGAATTCATTACACAGAAAATAATAGTTAGCCAATTGTAAAAAAAAAATCAAGTGAGATGACTGATTATTATTTATAATCGCTAAAGTCATTCAACAAACAAAACTGCAAAACAATCTGGCTGCTAAATTGCTTTTTTTTTTATAAAAACTGCATTTTGTTAATAGAATATTTCTTGGTTTTGGACTGTTGGATGGACAAAAACAAAAAAAACAAACAAACCAACATTAACAACAACAAGAAAACCCAAAACAATTTGAATACATTTAATCTAGAAACAATTTGTAGAGGGATGATAAATAGTATTAGTCACAGCCCTTTCTGATGCATTAGACCAATCAGTATGGTCCTCTTCTAACAGAAAGGGTATTAAAGGTGATAGTATGTGTTTGTTTAGTTAAATTAGTTTTGAAATTACCTTCCATTTTTCTTTTTAAAAATGTTTTGCCCAGATGGAAGCTCTCAGTTAGAGGGCACTCAGTTGCCAGGCACTAACCTGACAAATGCACACCTGCTTACCTACTCACCCAAGCACACGGTGTCACACATTTACTACACGAGGCCTTTGAGCAGAGCAGGGCAATATAGATGTAAAATCACATTTCTTTTTATCTGACAGAGGGAGAATAATAAATACAGTAAGTGGGCCGTAGCTCAAACCTCCTGATAGATTTATCCAGCCGCACAATGGCTCTTTTATGAGACACATATACTTACAGCCTCACCTTATCTCACAGTCCCGTTGAAGGTTAGCAGTAAATTGGTAGGGAATTCTCCATCAGCCACTTCCTGTGGCTTGTCCTCCGCCTCTGGCTCTGAAGCCACGCCATCGCCCACAAAATGAGCCTAATCCTTTACCAGGGGTATGGCACAGGGTCGTAAAAATATCCCCAAAGGTGGGTTAATCACGTTTGACTGAGTGCATATTTGAAAAGCAGTCGCAGTAACTGTGATGGACTGTGTTAGCTCTACGAGGTGTTATCTACGCATGCAACAGCGGTTCTTCAGAGCAGGGGTCTGATGAAGGTGAAGGTGCCTTGGGGTTTTATAGCTCCTTAAGGAGGTTAAAGAGGGTTCCTGCTAAATTTAGAAGTAGTTCAATTTGCTTCAAAATATGTCCAAACACAGTGAATGAAGTCTCAAATTCCAGTTTCAACTCTCCTACCTCCGTGGGCAGTGTAGACATTTAATACAGTTTTGGAAAGAAATCATTAAAAGCACAAATTTTGCAAAACAAGTTCATAGGTTCTGTTTTGGAATATATGACTCAAAACAGATTGAGAAGGTTTAGCTCATCCTATAAAACACGGTGCTGTTTTGATGACATCCTGGCTTCCCTTTGTAGAGAATCCCCCAACTGCACACACCCAAGCGCCACAGTCCCAGAGGAGGACATTTAGTCTTTTTCAGAAAACAGTACGAGCACCCTGCTAAGCCTGTTAGCAGTCCTCCATTATGACTGCTCCAGGCTCCACTGTTTGCTACACAAGAGAGACAGAAAGAAAGCCAGAGATGAAGAGAGGGGTGGAGGGTGGGGGGGTGGGGGGGTAAGGCGTAAATTTCCGTTAAATGAAGGACCCCGAGGCTGCAAATGTGGACGGGGTTTTTTTTTTTGGAGAAAGGGTGTCAGGGGAACAATAAGTGTTGCACTCGTAGCCCGACAGGAAGTGGAACATACGTCCCCTTTCCAACTTCCTAAATCTCCATTAGACCTCACATGAACTGAGCTTCTGCCTGTCTCACAGCCTGCTCCACATAATGCAAGCATACTGCCCCCCCACCTCCCTCACCCAAATCACCAGTCATCTGACGGAGTCATGCTGACAGTGTTCCAGAGGCTGAGTGCAAACAACCCCATGCTCCAGGAACCCAGAGTTACGCCATCACAGCAAACCCACCACCCACCAACAGTCGACTGCTGCCAGCTATCACTAATCTGCCCTCACAGTGCTAAATTCTTCTTTTTCTCTCTCTGTCTTTCCATTCTACGGCCGCACCCGCTGTCCAAACAATCAAACCCTGGCCATGAGCGCTAACCCCTTTCCAAGGTCCATTGTTTCAGTTTTACTCCACAGGCTCCCTGTGGTTTTTTTCTTCTTTTTTATTTTTTATTTACCGTCCTCCTCTCGCTCTCTAGCAATTTTCACATAGGAACTTTGCTCAGTGTTTGCTGAATCAGGACTGGACATTGTGCTGCATTGCCCTTTCACACATGTGGCATGCATCGGGGATTGTCTGTCAGATGTGTTCACACATGTCGGGGCTTAGGTGAGAAGAGGAGTTTGAATGTGATTTTTTTGGGTTACAAAATACTGTCTTATCTGTAATTTTAACTGTTAACTGTTGATTATATTTGATTGTGTTAATATCAATGTCATATGCATCCAAACAGTTCTGCATTATCACATTAAATAACACCAAAGAAGCTACAGTGTTTCGAGTCTGTATCCCTCAGCAACAATACACATCAGTGCGCCCACTCACTCTGTAACTTCCCTGGACAACAACTTGCTCTGTTCACACATGGTCTCAATCACATGTTACATGGACGTGGATATAGCTGACACGTTTAAGTCCACCAAATGATTAGCGGTGTGTTCAAACATATAGCTCTGACGGCAGATATCCTCAACATTTATGGTTAGTAGTGCATGTGTGAAAGGGGCTTCAGTCTCTTTGACCACTTACTGAAAATCTTCACAATTTATTTATCTTACTGCTGCTGCCGAGCTGCTGAGTGCCTCCATAAATTCCATGTCGAGAGTGAATTTTTGTATGTTTGACTCTTACTCTGGGCCTTGAATTGTGAAAGGAACAAGTGGTATGTGACTCCGTGTATGCAAGTGTGTTTTCATGCTCGCTAAATAATTGATTGCATCTGTAAGAAATTACCAAAGGTTTCCAAACATCTTGCTGCCAATTTAAGAGGGAATTTCAGCCTTTTAGAGATTAAGGTGTTGTCTAATGTTGTTGAGGGTCAGGCTGGGGTTTCCATCTGCTGTTAGGTAGTCAGTTTGGCAGTACAAAAAATGTGTTGCTCCTTCAGAAGTCATTCAAGCTTTTACGGCAGAGTTTTTTAGAGTTTTTTGCCGTCTCTTGGCTGTGAGGCTCATAGGTGACCAGTGTCTTTTAGAGTCTGAGCCTGTCAAGCTGCCTGACTAACCCAAGTTTTTGTCCAAGCACTGGTGCAAATGAACAAAAGGGCACGTTGATGGAGGGTGGCGTTGGGGGTATTGGGGGGGAGGGGGGGTCTGGGACTTTCGGGAAGCGGTAGAATAAGCAGGACTGCTGTGGGATGTGATTGAGGCGTCTGAAACCAGGAGGCCAAGCGTGAAAGAGATGAGAGAGGCAGAGAAGCCTAGATTTGGCCCAGGATCAGACGCTGGAGAAAGAGAGATTAAGGTCCCATCATTCCCAGCTGCATCATGAGGGCTTTGGCCCTCTCCCCTGCAGTTATTTGTAAGGGTTTTTGTGCCCGTTTGTGTGTGCTTTACCCCCCTTAACAATTTACTGTAAAGATTTTAAAACTGAAGCTTGCACATAAATGTCCAAATACCCAAAACCACCACCGCAGAGTCCAACAGCAGGTCAGCTGGATTACCAATCATTGCAGAGATGGGACCTCTCCCCCGTCTGTTACTGAGACAAGGCCTGCCTGCCTGGCTGGCCTCGGATATGACTGAACATTCCCCTTTCTCCTCTCACAACCTGGGAGAGCACGTTGTTTTGGGCCAGTGCCATGCATTGTCAGCCTCTCCAGTTCCCTTTCCTCTACTTGACTTCCCTTCTGCCTCTGTGTCATCCCACAAACAAGCCTTGTTTTGGATGGATGTTTGGATCACACGGCCATGGTTCACAGTTGTTTTTTAAGGGTCATCCTGGTGCACTATGCTCTCACACACGCTCCCTCTGTCTTTCTCATTTCTCTTTTCAACTTCATCATGTGATTCCTCACTGTGGAGAGCTGCCGAGAGGGCAGGTGGTAGAAACAGAAGGGGTTGATGGGAAATTGAACGACCCAAGGTTAGCCAGACGATCTTTGCTGGAGGATTAATTGTGTAAGAGCCATGTAATGATTGCTGGCATGTCTCCGGAGTGAAATCCTGTTAGTCACTGCACAGGGGTCAGGCTGAGACTGAGGATGTCGTGTATGTATGCGAGTGTGCACGAGGACGGAAGGTGACTCTGATCAAGCAGATATGCATGACCAGGTGGTAATCTGACAGGCTCTGTTGTCTTAACCTAAAATCTCTCTCCACTGTGCTCAGGCTGGGAAATACATACACATCTTATTTCTGCTCACAGAGCTCGCGTGGGCGTGAGAGGCAAAAATGTCCCATACCTAAAATAACTGACTACAAGAAACATGTGGTGCTGACAATGAGGATGCTTTCTTTTGGATGATTTTCATACATACCCAAATGTCTCGTTTCATTTCTTTAATAGTTTATTTTCCAATTAAAAACGATTTGCTATCATTGTTAAGGCTGTTATTCGCACCAAAAGACTAGTACCAATTACTTTAATACCATATAAAAGGCTGGGTTTTAATTTGCAATATGTTTTCAGTAGCAACAGACAGGCAAATGTAACACCCTATCCAATTTTCTTTTTGATCAAACACCATATTAAGTTTGCCAGATTTAGACTGCATTTTATTTCAGTCTTGTACTGTGTTAACACCTATGTACAGTGTTGATATTCGGTGTCTTGCCTCTGAACTCATCACTCTCCGCAAAGAAAGGCCAAACAAAGCCCAGCAGAGAATGGAGACTTGCTGCGTTTCACAGGTGGATCATGGGAACATAGAGAACATACAGGTGTATGCTGGGGTGGAAGTGGAGTTGAGTGCTGGGTTGGACAATGCTTGACAGCAGCAGTGGTTGCAGAAAAAGGAACATAAAATAAGTAGCAGTGGCAGCTACACGTGTACTGTTTAGATTAGGCAACATTAAACTTTTGAGAACTTTCTTTGTTAGATTATGAAAACGTTAATATGTTGATACTTCCAAAGTTCAGGTATTAAAAAAACTTTTGTTTTGTTATTTATATTGACAGTCAGATATTGTGTTAGAACTAGAGCTTAGGAAGGATACCCAGCCCTTACTGTCTGGATGAGATTTGTTGGGAAATTTTACCAGAAAATATCAGAATTTTAGTATTATTGTCAAAACAAAGTTGTTTTTGATATGCATTTGTTTGTAGGTAATGACTGTTTGGACAAAGACAGAAAACAAGAGATGCCAAAAAGGGCGAGGACTTAGAATTATGTTGCGTTCCCAACCAGAATTGTACTTGAGGGTGACTCATTATCTTAGCTCCAGCTGAGGTTTCTTGTTGCAGTTTCATACTGGGTGAAGGAAAACCCCTTATCTGTGTACTCTCCCTCCTTTTCCATCATTTTACTCTCTCTCCCCATCCTCAGACAACACTGAGCAGCTTATTGAACCCAGATGATGAATGAGTGTGGATTGATGGCAGATAGCATCCCGGCTTTAATTGACACCGCTGTATCACTTCATCTCCCATCTTTGTATTCTCCTACTTTTCTTTTCACAGCACAGCAATCCATTAGGGTTCAGATTAGCCGCTCTTTAGGAGTCGAACATCCCTGCACGATCTATTGTAATGGAATATACTCCACAGGAGATTGCTCAAGGGCTCTTTTCAAGGGTGTTGTTTTGGGAAGCACTTATTGTGTTGTAAGTCACTGAGTTGTGGAAGGGCACAAGTTCATAAATTTCTTCCCATTGTTGGCATAATTGTACACAATGCTTTAATATAGCATAATGTAGCAAAATTAGCTGTAAAATTCCTGTTTAGATGCTGATCAGAAAGGAAAGATCCTGCTCATTCTGCAAGCCAAAAACATTGGGCTGAATAAAGTTCAGGTTGTACAAAACATGAGGCCTTCTTTACAACCAAATCCCTGTTTGTTTGACACTTTAGCCTCTCTGCTATCACTGGCTGTACAGAAGTGATTTAGCTGGCAAAAAGCTCCCGCAAGCTCTTTTCTTCTCATCAGATGTGAGCTCCAGCTCTTGGCAGGGCTTTTTAGGCTAGGCAAGGAGACAAACATTCTTGTCGCTTTGTTATTTACTTGGGCTCAAGAACACTAAGGTGTCTTTTGTTTCTCTGGATAAACCTGATCCTTAACAGATAGGCTTTTCTGGGTTTATAGAGCTTGTGCTTTATATTCTGTTCTAGGTGCTGTTAATATGTTTTTATCCTCTTTATCCAGGTTTGACTCTTGCTGACACCCACTTTTATGTCTGCATGGCATGCTGTACAATACAGCTGTAGTTGTTCCAGATGAATAGGGGCATTAAAATGCTCTGCTCAACAGGATTGTCAGGTAGTTTCTAGCTATAAGACACCTTTTCCTCAGTTTTTTTTTTTGATTCAGCTGTTTGGGAATTTTAGCCTGCAACCATCGGATCATAAGCTCACTTATCCAACCCTAATGAGGTTTCTACTCCTCTGCAGGCTAATGCAAACCACAAGATTTGCATGTCCTCAAATTTTCCTCTCCTCCCTTAAAACATTCTCTCTTGTACCCTTCTGACACTTAATCATTCATCTCTCTCAGATCGGCTATTGACTCACTGTGCTCCACTTCTCCTGCCCTTGACTAAAGGGTATATTTTCCCGCGCTTCTCCTCTCAGAATCAGCTTCAGGATCCCACGGGACCAACAGACAACCGCACTAGTCCACAGCCAGACGGCTTTTAATCATTTATGTAGGGACTATGATGTCAAGTTCAGCTCCACTCCGTCCCTTAGTACTCGCAAAAACTAGTGGGAGAGAGCAAGGAAGGCGGACAAGAGCTGCTGCATTAAGCTTAGAACGAGAAGTCAGTTTGTCAGCAAACCCCCCCAGGAGGATCCCTCCTTCCTCTCTGTCCTCTATGTGTTTTAAACTACTTTTATTGTATATTGCTGTTAGTGTGGTGTGTACCCTGTCTTCATCTTACGAGCCATTAAAGGATGAGATATGATAGGGATGCAAGTTAATTTGGTCCAGATTTCACTGGCAGAGAGAAGTAGAATATTCACTGTAACTGTCCTTTCTAAGTAAGAGGTGTTTCAGTGAATTTCACTAGAAGAAGCATCATGTAGCAATGTGACAGGGTGAGGCAGAGCTGTATTAGTTCAACTTTAAAGGCTGCTGGTGTACCTGTTAATTTAAAATGGGCAGCCGAAGGGTGACAAGGAACCTGAGAAGATCGTTTGTACTTGTATTTCTGTTTCTGAGCAAGGCCTTTTTTGGCTGTCAAACTGGTTATTAATCTGATTCCGTGTTGCATAAAAGCATCGTAGATTTTTAAATTAGCACTATACCCACCAGCAGACTGAAATAAATAATCAGTTGTTTCCCGCACCAGGTGCCAGTGGCAGTAATTCACCTTAATAATTGAACAGAACAAGGATGTTGATTGGAAGAAACTAATCAGCACTGACCTTTGTGAATACTATTAGAAGGTCCTTTCCAGTAGAGCTTTGCTGCTTAGCCTGAGGTGAGTTGTAAAAAAATATCCCTCCCTCAGCCTAGCAATGGATGTGTGTAAATAAATGTGTCCCTTTCTTTGCAGCAGATAGCTCTCTCAGTCATTAACCCCAGTAATGAAACTTCGGGACCTTTTTCCAAGTGTAATGACCGAACTCAGCTCAGCTCAGAGTGCTAATTGACCCTAATACACCTTTTTCACTAGCCAATAAAACCCCACTTACACCCGCAACCAATGAACTTTTGTCTTCAGTGTTCCATCAGCGTTCGATCCGGGGTCAGATGACCCTGCAGTGACATGGGTGTCTGTCAGCACCTGCTCCAATCAGCAGTGATGGAGACAAGACACAGAAAAAGACGCAGAAAAAGAGATAATTAAGAGTAAGTTTCGTTCCTGCAGTCTTTTGAAATCCTTTAGTCAGCAAACAGTTTGAAAGAGAGACTGAAGTTAAGGATACATTCATTTTACCACTGAGACGTTGTCACTCACAGATTCTATGTTCATGACACTGAGCATAACACATAAAGAAAAAATCCTCAAGGCAAACTGATCGGTTTTCAGAAGGTATGTCAGCTTAATTAAAATACATAAACAAAAACATGTGTAAGTGCTTATTTTAGTAAGAAGCTATGTAAGTAACTGAATAGAGTGGACAAGTTAAAAAGCAGGGAAGCGTGGTGCCAATAAATTATCGGTCTACTGGGGTATTCATTTAAATACTTTTTAACCTGCTATCCGATATGAACAGAGCTAATGATATTAAGCCATATTTAGCAAATATTGACTTTACAAGCACAGCATCTACACACTGCAACACAGCAGGTGGCAGTTTGCACCTTAAAGGTGGAGTGAGCATGTGAGTGTAGCATGCAGAGTCACACATTGTAGATTAGAGAGGGAAACATGTCATGGCTGATGAAGGCATTCTCTACAGTTTTAAAGGAAGACAACATGATTGTAATTTGCAGTGTATGTTTCTGTGTTGTTGTTCTCAAAGCTCTAAAGGCAGGGAAACTTCTCTTTTTTTCTCTTGGTATTGGCTTGAAGAAACCGGTTATTATCAGTAATAGCTAAAATATGTCCCTATTGTGAATCTCCGGTTTGCCTCGTGTTATTAAAGAAAGTTATGCATAAACCCAAAATAAGGGCCCAGGTCTTTTTCCCAGCAGGGACATGGAAGCTGGAGAGTAATGGGAATAGGGAAAAAAGATCCTCAACATAGAAAGTGCACACTTTTGACTGATCAGCAAGAAAGACTGGAGATCAATAAGGTCTACATGAGGCTTTGAAGTCTTAGAGGAGTTAACCAATCAATGAAGAAGTGTTCACTTGTTAGTGTCTTCCAAGAAAACAGGCAGCCTCCCTCCATCAGGCCTTACTTGTGGTTTCTCAACACAAGACAGTGGAGAACAACAGTGAAGCTCTTGCTCGTGCTCTCTCCTTGGCCTTCACTCCGTCTCTCCCTCCAGCTCGATGTAATTGGTCGCACATAAATAGTCTGCTTGCTTCAGTTGTTTTTACCATTTTTCTGTGTGAGGTGAATTTGCAAATAGTTGAAGATAATTGGGGAGGCACTGGAGGAGATTTTTTTTTTGTTTTTCCAAGCTTTGATCTTTTTATTTTTGGAGTAAGATCAGTTGAGCATAAACTAGTTGGTGTTTTGTCACATCCATGATTAGAGTGACATTCCTCACAAAAAATGCTGCGGAAGCAGGAAGTGCAAACATTGGAAGTGGCATTTTAAAAACCTTGAAAGAAATCATCAGGGTCAGTTACAGTGATCTGGACTGTGTGTAAGTGCATAGCTCCCTACTTCCTCCTTTTTTTTTTTTTTTTGAAAGAAAGGAACTCCAATTTTCACCACGCCATCCTTCTCCAGCTTTCTCCCTCTCTCTGTTACTTTCGATTTCCTCTCCCTCTCTTGGCTCCGTGCTGTTTTGGTTATCAATGATTGCCTCAAATGCCTTCCTTCCCCTCTCCATCACGAGAGCTGTAATTTTGTCACACTCATGCACAGCAGCGGGCCAGGCCAGGGCGTGCACCTCCAACCACTGACTTCATATCATTTTCAATCAGCAGGAAATGCAGGGGGAAACACATACTTCTCTCACACTCTCACAAAGGGTCAGGTGGGTTATGAGGGACTCTGAACTCCCTTTCACCCTCAGCCCATGGACACTCCTTCTGCAAATCCATGGCCCTCCATAAAAAATTGAATCAAAAGCAGTCCTCCAGTCTTTTTGCTTGCATTCAAAGGAGTTTTGACTCAACTGCAAGTCTCAAGAGGTGCTACCCTGCATTGCAGTGTTTGGATATAACTTCAGAGACAAATAAATCATGAACTGTCAGGAGCAGAAAAAATAGAAAAACAATATATCTTTCGTTTTTTTCCTGTATACTGTATAGGAATGTCAAGACTGTGTACCTTTACATATGTATCACTTTCGAGTGTTGTTTCAAGCTATGTTTTGAGGTCTTGTTATGTAGCGAGAAGAAAAATAAGGCTATGGAGAGTAGGGTGGTGTACAGCAGCAATAGTCATTGCTTGTTTATTTTAATAGGACTGGATTTGCTTAACCATAACTATGATATTTCCCTGCCTTGGCAAGTGTTTTACTTCACTAACCTTATTTATAGTTTACTGCAGTAACCCTCTTCCTGTGAGTCTTTTTGACCCTAATATGTAAATCTGATGGGTTTTAACAACCTTTAAATGTATTGCACTGGATTTATTTGTTTATTTACATTTTTATTACTTCTCAGTATTAGCTATGTGGGACTTGACAGTTTTTATTAAATATTTTATTCCGTGAACTTTGGGTGCGTCTTCTATTTAGATCTCCTAGCTCTATATTCTTTTTCGTACACGTTATTTTAGGAATATCTTCTGTCTTTTGTCTGCACTGTGTTGGACCAGAATGCACAACATTTCTTTTTTATTATAAAATAACATAAAAATGACTAATAAAGAATATTGAATCTTAAATCTTTGCAGTGTGCAAATATAGCAGCAATAAATCATTTTAAAAGCATTACAAAATGATAAATTGGACATGCTAACAGTGTCAACATTAATGGCGTGTAAATAATGAGGATGCTATCTATTTGAATGGAATCAACATATTTGACAGAGTGAGTCAGTAAACAACGTATAATGACTTTGCAGTGATTATCATTCTGCAAATGTCACTTTGCTTATTTTTATATCATAAACACTTTTCATTCATCTCCTCATCTAAGTATTTTTTTTTTGTTGTTATTTTCTTCAGATTATTATTCATGTGCTGTTTCAAACCTTTCATCCCTCTAGTTGATTCTCGAGTGTTACATTGCAAATTGCAGGTGGCATTATATTTAATACCCTTCATTTGCGATGTTCTTATTTATGCTCTATTTTTCTCTGCTGGATTCTAATATTATCTGTTGTCGCAGTGGCCCAATTAAAGTTTCATCTTGTTATACATAAAAAGGAGATTACCTGGATGTTGGGCTGTTTTTTTCCCACATTGTCTGACAACTGAATAAGAAAATCTTTAACTCCTGATTGTCTAACTTCTCTTTCGCCTCTGTCTGTCCAGGAGCAGAGCCCCAGTAACGCCACATCCCTGGCTATGATGCAGGAGCCACAGGAGGTGGTGGAGGAGACGGTCACCATAGAGGAGGACCCAGGCACCCCCACCTCCCATGTCTCGGTGGTCACCTCTGATGATGGCACCACGCGACGCACGGAAACCAAGGTAGCACACCATGTTGCACTGACTTACAGTTAGTATTGGGGTTATTCAAGAAAAGTGTTCCATGTTGCCTATTTCTTAGAAAGTAATGCACAGCTTCTACCAGTTCACTGTCTGTAAAAAGTAATTTGTTACATGACTCTTTACGTTACTTTTGCTTTACTCAGTAACATTGCCTGAGATGCATTGTCAAGTAATTGCCAGTTTATAAAGTTAAACTTTAGCTCTGACCAAAAAACCAGATCAAATCCTCATCAGGACAAACATGTCTTTCTTTCTTACTCTTGAATACCACAAAGCCAACAAAGACGTTGCTGGAAACAAGCAAACAGAGCAAGTCACAGAAAAAAATATTGTGGAAAGAACAGAGCTCAGTAGTTTGCATTGGAGTATCATGGTGGGACTGGCAGTAGCTTAAACTTTCTTAAAATAAAACTTATTCAATATATAAAAGAAGTGGTCTCTCCTAACCAAGTACATATTATTTGCCTCTAATAATATATAAATAAATACACATTGCATATGTAACTTGCCTTTCTGTCACTGATTTATGACAATTTTTAAAGAAAAAACATGTTTAGACTCATAAAATGTTGATGCATTAAACACACTAAAACTATTTATGGTCTTTATTGGAAAAAAAGGTTTAAAGATCACCATCTCTCACTCTTCAAATATTCACAGACTTCAGTCTAAGAGTCACATGAAGTGGTATCTTCCTTATTGAAACCAAAAGTCATTCTCTGTGCCACTGGAGGGTTTGATGCTTTACATTGCATCCTGCTCATATTGTGAGAAAATACAACATTTAATAGTCAGCAACTTCCTCTGGGCTTTTCTTCTCTCCTCTCGGCCACCACACTTCAGCAAAGTGAAGAAACAACATAGCTGTTTGAATGTAACTGTTCGCAACTAAATGTGCCAGTCTACAAACAGATAGGCTGCTGATTTTGTCAAACTGGTGAATAAAATAACCACGATGGAACACCAGATAAAGAGTTGTTTGTACACTTGTTGATTCTCAAGCATACTGTGGTTTGAGGGTGTTGATTACCAAGAGTTCTCATATCATGCTGATTTTGCTGTTAGTTGATGCTGTTGTTCAGCTGCTTCAGAATGTAAGAAAATGGCAGACTTCCAAAGTTAGCTGTGAGTTGCAGGTAAAACTGATGACCTTTAAAATAATCTACTGCACAGAGCTGATATTCAGCTATCACACATGAGCAGGACACCTCAGAGCAATCACATTGTTGTGGAAAAGAAATCCCATTTAGCTCATAGCTGCAAAAAAAAAAAAAAACTCCCCAAAGTGCCTTTGATCCATTTCAGAATTGCTTTAAATTATGGTTATGGATTACTGCTGCCAAACAGCACAGTGCTGTACCTCCACTCTCAGACTTCCACCCTGAAGAACTCTAAATCCCATAATCCTAAAGTGGTTTCATCTCCCTCTCATGGCTTTATTTATTTGATTATTGTGTTTTCATGAGCCAACCCCCCCTGTGTTCTCTTAGTTTTGTGCCTCTTAAAAGCTCTTTTGTTGATTCATCCTCTGCTGTGTTCTGTTGTTTTTCTGTAAGGACTTGTCAGCTAACGTGAAGGTGAGTGGACCTCTATCCCAGTTTGGCTTTTCCACCACGCCACCATTCTATGTGTGCCCATACAGGCTATGGCAGCAATATGCAACACAATCTGCTTCATTACGAGCCAAATAATACTAGAAAAAGGCTACACTCGAAAGTACTTCTCAGTTCACTGCTTGTTGCTTCCACCTGCTAAGATGAGACACATTCTATTTTTTTAGTTTTTCTTTGCATGGTCTTCTGTCTCCATTTCTGTCCTTATTCAGTTTTTTCATAGTTAAAATCTCAACACATCATTCGTGGACATTATAGGAGATACAGAATACCACTGCTCAGCACCAATAATAGATTATACATCCATATACGTAGGATCTTTATTGTGAAATATAGAGAATTTCTTTACAAAGCTCTTTTTTAAATGTTGCCATTACATCCTGAGGACTGAAGCAACATAAATCCCTCCGTCAGGAATTGTAATTTGCAACTTTTTAGAAGATAGTTGCTTATTTTAATGTGTTTTTTGCCGGGTGTGGCCTTGTGTTAGCTTAATATTCATTTTTGTGTGGTGTGAATTACCATTTTAATAGATTTGGCATATAGACTCCCCCTCTTAAAGTGATTTGGAAGACCCAGTGCTGAGAAATGATTTCAAGTTGCATCAGTAATCTGCAGTTGCTTGAACCAGAATGTTTCATCTTGGTGTCAGGTTGGGGTTATGACAAATTTTAAGCTTATGCCTGTTTGTTGTATCTTTGAAAACTTTTGTTTGGATTCAGCGCTTTGAATTTGATTAATCTTAGAGTTGTTCCGACATCATTTCTAAAATCCAGATACAGATTCCTGCACTTGTACCTTGTAAATTGGCCTATACCAATGTGTAAAAAATATCTAAACATATCTAAAAAAAAATCAAATGCTAAAGCTTTATTGATGTTATGTTGATGTTGTGCTTAAAGTCACTTGTTTTATTTTGCAACTTGTACAGTGAAAAGTCTGTTAAGTTGCATACAGAATGCAATTTCAAATACATAAACAACATGGTATGGGATCAGTGTGTAGTCATGTGTACTTGCTGGTATGCCAGCATTTAAGGCGGCATCAAAGGCATTTTTCATACTAGCGTTGGTATCGGAACAACCCTAATGAATCCACAACATGCAACATCAGAAGACTGAGGCGGGTTTTAAAGCTCCTCCCTTTCCTTTCTACATTTTGAGACACACGTTCAAAGATAAGCCTATATTTCAACATCTTGCTTGGTATTCAGTTGTAACCATGCTGCAACTGACTGCTGCTGCTGCTGCTAATGCTGCTGCTGCTGTTGCTGTGGGCTTCTAGGCGAGTGGAGAACGCTGTGTAGAGCTCCTACTCTAGGGACCTTGAAACTGTAATTAAAAATCCTGGTCTAATCCCTCATCAGGGAGGGCCCGTTGCCCTCCAGCCTGTTTACTGCAAGGGGATTGGCCACACACACTCTCAAACACACTCACACACAACATTCACATGATTTTATGCATTCATACACAGAAAGAACTTCTTAGGGATAACAAACACATACTTGCAGTGAAACATCACACTAATCAAGGGCTTTGCAGCTAAGGGAGGAGGAAGGACACTCCTTTAAAGGGCCTGCACCCTGCTGGGAGGAGAAATCTGTGCTTTTCTGGAAGTCACTTTCAGGAGGAAAGCAGATTAATGTTCAGGGTGAACTTCAGCAAGCCAACGTCTCTGTGGTCGCAAACGCATCCAAACCCATTCAA
This sequence comes from Ctenochaetus hawaiiensis, assembly GCA_029783645.1. Classification (NCBI taxonomy): domain Eukaryota; kingdom Metazoa; phylum Chordata; class Actinopteri; order Acanthuriformes; family Acanthuridae; genus Ctenochaetus; species Ctenochaetus hawaiiensis. The sequence goes on from JAPZDY010000022.1 coordinate 3,499,045, forward strand.
GAGTTTACTCAAAGAAATCCCTCCACTTGTCTTCCTCAATCTTCTGCTGTCTTATTTTCCTCTCTGACGCACTTTCATGGGTTGTTTTTCACCATCTCTCCTTTTCTTTTTCTCTCTACATTTCACAGCAACTCAGTTTTTTTCATGATTATGTGCTTCATCTGTTCTTTTGAACCAAAGTCTCTCTGTACTATCTAATGCTTACACACTCCTTTCCCTTGATGGTTACTCCCCATCTGACTGCAAGAAGATGAAAAATGGAAGAATCACCCATTCCCCTGATTTTTCTGGCCTAAAATGTTTTTTTTTAAGTGGTAAACATGTTTCTAGCCGACTTAGTATCAGCAATTTTGCTTGTTAGATTACTGGGAGAGAAGCAGAAAAAGTGGCACCAAGACAAAACCACTGACAGAATGTCAGCAAAAGTAATCCACTTATAAAGTTTTACCTTTTTCTTACTTCATACTTTTAGTCACTTCATCTCCCAACAGTACGCCATGTATTGTGAAATACAGCCTGCATGCATGTTTTATCAGCCTATCAACATTGCATTACAGCAGTTTATATTACTCTACATAGTTTCCTGAGTTTCCTGAGTGTTTTATTTCATGATGGCATTGTGTGCATATGACATATGCCTTGTCCGTTGACATGTCTTGTCTCTGAAATCTAAATTATGTCCAAAAAATTTCCACTCAGCTTTACTCATCAGAGGAATGTAAAACATCTTGTCACCTTTTCTTTGGCTGCTTGCCATAATCAGCCAGGCCCTACCAGCACGGTGACACAGAAATGCCAAGGGAAATTAAAAATGAAATGTCTTGATGTACAATTATTGATCACTGAGTTGATGTATCTATTAAGATCAATTGTATTGTTACGCAACAGACTGCAGAAATGTTGCTCACTCAAATATGTGTTTGCACAGAAAGGTCAGGAAAAGTTTCAGCTGACAAATCCATTAAATGTTGGACGTTTATCACATACAGTCGGAAAACAGCTACAAATAGACTTTCAATAGCAGATTAACTGCTCATTCTATTTATGTTTTCAATCAGTTCAACTCAAAGTGAATTGGCCGGGACCCTGAATGCGCGTATGAGTCAAAACACATGCACGCTCAATTAGATCCTCGTCTGTCGTCCTGTCCCAGCATGCCATGCTTTCCCTTGGCCATCATCCAGCCCTCTTTTTCTGCTGGCAGACACTCTGAATGGAACGGCAGTCATGTGCAAGGAAGAACTCAGTTGGACCAATAAAAGCAGGATTTCTCCTTTTTCCTCTGGATATGAGCTAATGAGAGTTGAGGCAGACCACGCAAACAAATAAAAGCACTTTCACTAGCCTGCACACACTGAAGAGGCAAGCTGCAGGAGGCAGGAGATGGCTTATCAGGTACAGCTGCCGTGAAAAATCAAGTGTCACTGTTGACTAGAACAGAATACAGAGGAGAAACATTTTTTCCACTCTGAGTTTATTACTTTTTCTTATTTCTGACAGACCCTCTTCTTCAGCAAGCAGTTTTTTTAAAATAGTTTCTGGAGCATAGCAAGGACATACACTGTCCTGTCAATCATAGCTTAAAAGTGTGCAGGGCTGTTTTTTGTGCATTACAGAGTTTAAATAATATGGTGGATGTACATAGATGCATAATGATTCTAAAACAGTTTACTGAGAGCTCTACCTACCCATCCCTATAACTGTAGGTGACAAAAGTGGTCAAAACGATCACCTGCCGCACCCTCCACCCAATGATGCCGACTGACACCTTGATAGTCGAGGCCAGGCCTGCCACCCGGACCCCCACACCGGTCTCAGTCTCCACCATCCCGTCTGAGACAGAATCAGTAAAGGATGCCGAAACTGTGTGACTTTTGCTGTGTGCCCAACCCCCCAGCCCCCGCCTAACCTCAGTGCCCCTCTAAAACATCCCTCTTTTAACCATCATGTTTTTAAAGAGGTCCACATTTAGCCACTTAGATTGTGTAGCACTGCAGAGAAACTAGCAATTTCTATTTCCGTCGTCTTCACAGACGTTCTTTAGACAGGACGGAAATGTGTTATATGGACTTCACTATCACAGGTTTCTTAAAAAGCTGACCTACTACCTCCTCCTCTCCCACTAACTCCTGGCCAGGGTGTTCATTTAAGATCTCAATAAAGTGAATGCCGCAGAGGTTGTGAAACGTCTTACAGTGCTGTAAAGTGGACAGTCAGACGCCTGCTGCCTTTCCCTGCATTTTTAACAGCTTCGTAAACAGCCAAGACTTGGATCTGTCGCCCTGTAGTTGTTTCTAATGCTTTTCAGTACAGCTGTGACTTTTCAAGCATGCACACACACATTTACATACACACACACACACATTTAGATCTATAGTATTTTTCATTTGCAAGCGCTAACACTCTCCACCATTTTAGCAATTCCCTTTTAGACCTGTTTACAACTACTTCAGAATATATCAGACACCAATTTTTGAACATAGGTCCCTCAACTCCCCCCTCTTTCTCTTTGCGTGACGGTTTAACGCCTTGTGAACTTGAGAGTACATCAAAGAGTGCTTGAACACTGTGTGATGGCTCCCTTTGCACCCCTCATAAATTGACTAAAAAGCTGTGTTAGTATGAGGCAGCTGGGTATGTTAAGGCTGGGAAGCTATGGCATTCGGCAAACTCTCCTTTTAGCTCTGACAGCCACAATAGGAAAAAATGAATATTTCGACAAATTAAAGGTGATAAAATTACCAGATATGAATAAAAGCGTTCTGACATTATCTTTCATCTGGAAAGCAGGGGTTCTCTTGTGAAAAGATGTTTCAGGAAAATCAGCAAAGCATGTCACAAAAATAAATAAAATTGTCATTTAATAAATTACGTTTATAATGCCGATGTGATGAAATTCAGCTGTGGCCCTTGTAGTCCCCTTGAGTTTATGATGTGAAAAAATCAGAATGGCCTTGTTTAAGTGCTATCATGGCTTGCCACTGTGAATCAAGACGAACGAAGTGAGCTTGTTTATTCAAGGTCATAAATGTGCTTAAGCTGAAGTGAATCAAGCAAATGAGCTCTTTATTTTTAACTGCACAAAGCCAAGGCAAACTGGCATCAGAAACAATATTAAATTACTAATTACTGCGAACATGGAAATGAACCTCTGCATTCCTGAAATAGGCTTTGTACACAGCCAGAGTGTAATCAAGAAACAAGGCCAGTGAAGATATAAATATATATAAATATATATATATATATATTTTTTTACAAAGTTAAAGAGGATGCTGTGTTAAACAACCAATTTGTTGTTTATGCCTCGGCTCTTGGCAGCCTCCCCTGCAGTGAGGGTTAATGCTTTGTGTCTGATTCTTGATATTGTTACACGCCTTTGCCCTCTCCTGATTAAAATCTAGATTATTGCATCGATGGAAAAATAAAGAAACCATATTACAATTAAGAGGGCTGATGTCGAAATTATACCCATCAGATGTAGAAATGAGCAGAACATTTCTTTTTTTTTCTTTCCCTGAGAAATTCAGACTGACATTCCACAGTCGTCAAGTGGGAACGAACCTTTCTGCAGCACCTTGTCAAGCACAACATGACTTGCGTCAGACCTGCAACCCTGCAGATGACGATTAATTTTCATCAACCTCATTAATTTTGAAGATGAATCTATAGCCGCGGACAAAATAGCCAATTATCGGCCACAGCAGAATTCACTGGGCAGCAAATTGGTTTCTGTATGGGCCCAGAGCCCAGGGAGGGAGGGGGGTTGCTGTCTATAATTCTCCCGTCAGACAGCCTGGGAGACAGCAGAGGAAGTAGTTATTTAGCAATAACATGAGGAGAGTGTGAGATAGATACATGCAGGTCCTCCTGCTACAGTGGGATGTTGCTCTGATCCCTTAGGGAAAAAATGGATTCCAGGTGCGGTGGAGCTGTAGCACTAAAAGAAGGCTGTGTTACAGCAAAAACCAGGAAACTCAGTCTACAGCAACATTTTGGGTTTACATTTGGCTCACAGTGTTTGCCTTAAGCAGATTATTAGTGTACTGACTTTGTCTATTTTTGAGGTATAACCTAATGGTGATTCAGGCAGTACAGCTGATATTATGACAAACATTTTGGTCAATACAAGTCCAGCACTGTCAAGACCAAAATTTTTAAATCAGTTTTTCTGTGCATTTTGGGTTGATGATCACGGAATTAATTCCAACCAACTGTAGCTTCAGAAAACTTATATTAGCTTGACTTTTCAAGAGCCAATCATTAAATAAATAATGAATTTATGGCATAAGGCCTTAAAAAAAATTAAATGCAGTATCTTCAGAGCGTGGTCATGTTAGACATTAAAACAATCTATGACATGTTATGGCATCAAGTCCTGATTAGAGACTCACAAAAGGTCTTTTTGACCCCCCAACTAAGGCTTGATTCCAAAACTCACCTCAAACAAACTCAGCGTGAGTCCTGAAAGAACTCTCACAAGATTTTTTATTATTTTAATGACATTTAATGTACCATATTACACCCAGTGACAGAAAGTGAGATGCAAAGTTTGACTGACTGACAGGTTTAACACAAACACTTCTTTAGGTTTGAAATGCATGTTTTAATCCAAATACCAAGAAGTTTTTCTCACTGGTCTTGTTTATTTGTCAGCCTTTCACAAAGTTCCCTAATCAGATTGCTGAAGAAGCAAATAACATTGTTTAGTCAACAGCAGTGATTTTTGTGCATGAAGAACCTGAACGTGGAGCCACCAGACGTCCTCACATCCGTTGGTTCCAAATGTAGGTTTGCTTTTATATCTTTTAGTGTGTCAAACTACACTGTCCAACAGAGGTGTCTGTTTTCCCTCTGTAGGTGACTAAGATGGTGAAGACAGTGACCACACGTACGGTGCGTCAGGTGCCCCTGGGCCCCGATGGCCTGCCCCTGCCAGAAGGCTCATCCCCACTAGGCAGCTACACCGACTCCATCGACCGTCGTTATATGAAGAATGGAGGTGACCGCTTTATCACACCTCAAGCAACCTCCACCCTGACGCGCTCCTACAACAACTCGTACAACGATTCATATGGCGAGACCCCCGAGAGCCAGTATGTCCGCCACTATGGCCTGCACGACGGCTACGCTGATTTAACAGACAACTACGGCAGCCTGTCACGTGGCGTCAATTTCCGGCCGCCGCGATACCCCTACCTGCCCAACAGCTACCGACCGGAGAACAGCTACACGCTGCCTATTCGTAAGGATGATTATGGCCATGTGGCCCAGCCCCAGGTGCCTATGGGTAGCAGCACTGTTGATCTGAACCGCTCACAGCCAGAGCGCTTCCAGCCCGAGCCATATGGCCTGGAGGATGATCGCCGCAGCTTGGGCCCCGAGGAGGAGGAGCCATACGAGCTGGAGCCTGACTACTCCACTGCCAACCGACGCACCCTGCAGGGGGCCAACCGAGGTCGCACCCACCGGGAACCTCTTCGTAATGGACCACGAGTCAGGTGAGAATGGACTTAAAAACACTTGATAAAGTAGAATTTTGCTTCTAAACATGAGCACATAATCTGCTATTCCACCACATTGCAAAGAGTTGTTTTGATGCATCGTCAACAGGAGCTTGCAGGAGATAATGATTTCACAAAGGTGTGTGAGTTCATACAATATAAATGTTGTTATTCTTATGTTGGACAGTGAGTTCTTGTTCATATGCATGAATACAGGCTTTGCCTCGGCATGAGATGAAATACGGCCTGTTAAGATGAGAAGGAATAGAGAACACTTGTCTTGTTCTCTCCATAAAAAAGACTCCATTACATCATGTGTGCAGGTAAACAGATGTCTCGTCTCCTTGAGCAACTTGTTTGAGAATGGAAGTGAGGAAAAAAAAACAAGCTTTTGATTGTCATTTTTCTGCAAATGGATAGAGAACAAGTGCTTGTGTCAGAGGTAAAGAGGCAGGAATTATTTGAGCCACGATTAGGGAGGAAAGTAAGGATGGGGTGAGAGTGAGAGTGAAAGGAAGGCTTTTGTCAGTTATCCCCAGTTAGCTTGCAATGCTTTTTCCTTTTTTGCACCCTGTGTTGAGAAAAGTATAACCTCTGGCCTCCAGCGGGCTGGAAAAAAGCCTGTTAGCCTCCAACAATAACATCCCCAAAATGAACTGTTGTGTCCTAATAGCTTCCAATCATTTTATTGCCGCCTGAATAGGGGATCTGGAAAACGTTCACCCTCGAGGAAACTGCAGTGTTGGTTTGGAGTTGAGTTGCTGGAAAGACTTTTAAAGACCACGTTTCAAGTGATTCGTTTTAGATAAATACATTTAAGATCTGTGCACTTTTATTTCAGTTTGAAGGCAAAATGTTTGGGTCAAAGCCAGATCTGAAGGAATAGAGCCAGAGGAAGTAAAGAGACAGGAAAGAGCGAAACAGGAAAGATAAAGTCTGTGTGTGTGTCAAAGGTGATGCTGAATCCAGGTCTCCTGACATCTTGATAGCACATAAGTTTTGCTTTCTGACTTTTCCTAATTAGGCTCATGTACACAGACCTTCATGCACTCACAGGTAACCCGATTTTAAAGATGCACATGACGCATGGAAGAGCAGATGCCTAATCAGGCTCCGTCTTTACACACTTTGACTTCACCCTGACACTTACAGACACTGTATCCCCCTCCCTCTTTCTCACACACACACACTCAATAAAAATCCACATCTTCAGAAAATGAGTCACTCCTTCATCCGACTAGTGAGAGGCGCTTGCTTTGACAGGCAATTTGTAGCCTGCCTTACATGTGTCACAACACAGCCCCAACAGCCACATACACCCCTTCAAATACACTAACACACAAACATGCACACACTGACAACTGCTAACATTAGTGCCCAAACACAAACACACACCTTTGAAGCCGCTCTTGACTGACTGCTGCCTGACTAATTGCAGCGAGAAATGTTTCCCTCTTCCTTCTTCCCTTCGTTTCTCCTGCACTCACATCAGCTGACATCAAAACACCAAAATGTCAGAATACTAAAAGTGTTTTTTTTTTCTTTTTTTTCTCACGGGAACAGTGACAGTCGGCCCTCCCAAAGTGCCCAGGCTCCTCTGTGCACTCACACTGCAATTAGTATTCTTCCAAGGAGGGGAGCGGCGACTCCAAAGTGCTGTAATGAATCTGGGATTTAAAGCAGTTTAATTACAGCTTATCATTCTCAATAATGCTCTGACAAAAATGAAGATGTTTAGCACTAAAACGGCTTCATGCATTGGTGTCGAGCACTCATTTAGAGCCCATCATGTGTTTGGAATGATAATGTGTCACTGTGTTTCTCACTGGAGCTCCTCGAATGTGTGAGCATGCCTCGCTCTTGTACTTAGGTTTTAAGATTGCTTCAGTACAGATGGGTGATGATTTGAGGGGCATGCTGGTTAAATAAGTGGAGACAAATGCTTGCTGCATGGTTTAATGAGTTTGAAGATAATGTAAATCATATGCTTTGGAATGTGGTACGCCGGATTCTCAACTAAACACAAAATTAGGCAACATCTTGTGGTCACATTTTCTAAAAGTATTTACTCATGTCATTTGTCATAGATCTGAATGTAGATGTCTTTCATCACCAGCCAGTTGAGCAGTCTTTGGAACCAAAGCCTTTCAAAAAGCAATGTTCACACTGGAAGTGCTCAAATTAGAGTTTTTGTTTGGCTATGCACATTATTTGCCTAATGTGGCTCATTTCACATTCCAGCATGAACTGTTCATGGCTTTGAACTGATGTGCATGCACAAAATAACTGTAACATGTCTTAAGACTTTATACACAGTATGCATACGATGTAAAAATTGAGGTCGCTGAAGTCAGTGTTAATGGTTTTGTTTTTAAGGCAGTGTGTGTGGAAGTCATTGGATTTCGGGGCAGACATTATTAAAAATCTGGAAGAAGGAGCTGAAAATCTACTTGTGATTTTGTTTTGGAGCAGTGGCTGCTATGCTTAATAGTTATTCAGTTTTCTGCTTTCAGCAGGGTGTCATTAGCTGTGTTACCAGCAAAGGTGTCACAGGATGTGTACAAGGCAGCAAGGAAAGTGACCAAAATGCAGACAATGAGGGGGACATGAACCATTTAATCATTTAATAGGAGAGTGATAATACATAGGCTTATAGACAGAGGCACCAAATCCAGGTTCAGTGTTAATGAGGCTGGAAAGCAAATTTATGAGGCAGCACAGACAATCTGACAACTGGCTGGGATTTAGGAGTTAGTAAATAAACTGACATGTTGATATAAGGCTGAGACAAAGGTGAGCAGGTGTATGTGAAAGTCAGGTGACCAGGATTGATGGGAAAGTCTGAGGGAATCTGGTGGACAGATGAAGAATGTCAGTAAAGCTTAATAGAGATTCACAGCCATGGGAAAGAGTGAATGTTGCTGTAAAAATGGGAAGAAAGGTGAAGCAACCAAATAAAAACATCTAAGACAGCCCTCATAACACAAGTATTCCATCTTATTTTTATGTGATGACTTTTGTTGTGTAGAATCAAAAAACTTGGTGAGGATGGCAAAATTTGATGAAGACAAACATCCTGACTTGAGGCTAATTACTTTAGTACGACTCCTCTGCTTTTTTCAGCTTTAATTGAGTTAATTAACTTGTTGTTTTATCAACATTCTGGATACTTTTTTGGTCTTTGAGTGGTTGTTTTTATCATTGTAGCTTTATTTTTTGGAATATTTTAAGACTTTGTAACTTTTTCATAAAAAGTAGTAACACTGGAGAAGGTTATTATTTCTTTAATACTGTGTCGGTGCCTTGCTCAAAAGCAGCAGAATATAGCTGCTGAGGGAGGGAAGGGCCTCTCTTTTCTTCTTATCGCTGTGCAGCTTTTTGTAGATAATGACCATGTCTGTCTCCTCTCTTCCTCCCAACCCCCCACTGTCTGGATGTGAGTGCATCTTACCCTCTTTTCCTCACATCCCAACCTTTGCCCAAGTGTGTTTGACAGTGTGTGTGTGTCCAGGAACACCTTTCTCTGTCTGTGTGTGTGTCCCCTCATGTCAGTGTGATTAATAGCTGCTTTTGAACTCTGCCAGACTACAGTAGCGTCTTTAAGCCAATCTCTAATGGCTCATCTCTCCTTGGGTGACCCCTATCAGCTACACTTGCCCAGATGCATCCATGGGGTCACCACACACACATATGGATATATAAACACACACATATGGATACTCACTTGAACATGCACACACACATTCATTCCTTAATTGAGATGGGGGGATGGTGTGTCATTCTCCTCCTCCTCAGTCCTACCAAGAGGCTTTTACTGAGAGTTAAATATTCCGTTTAATATTATGCTTGAGCCCTGCCATGTTTGGGGTTTCTCAACAACATCTCCATGATTACACAAGAAACTTCTGAGCGATGTCACCCTCTCTTAATTGAATGAAAATAGGCAGTGGTGACAGTGGATATTGGCATCAGAACAGCCTGAGAAATTAGAAAGTGGCAAGACATAAACACTCCAGCACTGCTGTTTTTTTTCCCCTTTTTTTCTTCTCTGTCCCGCAAAGACTCTTGTGCATCATAAAACAATTACAGCCCATAATTCTGCAATCTGCTCGGCAGTGAAAAGCTCATAAATACTGCAGAGATGTTATGTGTACATATGAGATGCAAACCCCTTCTTGTGAGTGTCTAATCCTTTTCAGTTGATCTTCTTTTATGGGCCTGCTGAGGAAGAGGTTCAGGCACGGCCGCGAATGATGCATGATGAAAAGTAAATGACAGAAGATAAAGGAAACAAGAAAAAAACAAGTGTGTGCTGAAATCTGGGGACATAAACATCTCATATCTCATATCTATTATATCTGTTTATCTTGTCTTCTATTCTTTATTTCCTTGTAAGAAAAAAAAAGAAGCAAACACATGCATCTGAAGACGAGCGCACAGATACATAGAAATAGACCGGACATTTAGCAGCTCGATTAACATGAGGAGAGCGATCTGCTGTAATCACGCTCAGAGCATCGCGTCTTGCAGCAGAGCCCTTTCACATCCTGTGAATATACCCCTCCCTGTACACACAATGGCGCCAATTTAAATGCAAATCCTGACATTCCCATCACACTGCCTCGTGACGCCTGCTTTACCAAAAGCCTCTGCTGCATCAGCCCATATCTAAATGAGCCACGTTCTACTCAACTGTACATCTCATCTGTGTGTGTGTGCGTGTGTTTCCAAGGGAAACTTTGTGAGAAATTTAGTGTGACAGGTATTAAGAGAAAAAGGCAAAGAAAGAAATACAGTATTGATAAAGAGGTGGTGTTTATGCATGCAGGTCTGTGTGTGTGATGTTGATGATGCTGAGACTGTATACTGTCCCTTTGTCAGGTTGTTGTTTTTTTCTGCCTCCTGTTGTCTTGTTATGTCCAATATCCCACAGCAATATATGGGAGTGTGTGTCTAGATCTCGAGGTGCGCAGGGACGCTTTTAGTAACCTCCAGCACGTGCACACAAACTAATAAAATTCCCTCTTTTTCCAAGCAGTCATTCATTGAGCTTTATGTTTATGCCAAACCTCAGAGCTGCAGTCGTTTTCTAAATGATGTGCTGGAGTCATGCTTTTGATTGGCCTCTCCTTTCATACTGTGGTTAAAAGCTGCCTATAGAGGTTTGTTGCTACCCAACATGTTCCACAAGCTGGAAAACAACTCCTTTCATAAAAAAAAAAAAAATGTATTCATGATACATCAGATTCATTCTAGTTTATGTTAGTTGCGTTCATGGCAGTCAGCACTCTCTCTTTTTTGTCTGGAAAAACACCTGTCTAAAAAGACATTCGTCCTCCGGAGTCCCAGCTGTTCTGAACATGTGTCCATGACACCCAAAGCTTGTCCTGCATGTTTGCTTTAAGCATTCAGTGCTGTGTGTGTCTTTGAAGTTGGTTTGAATTGTGTGTCAGCATTTGAACACAGGGCCGTACTTGACTGCAGTGGTGCCTCACTCCATCTCTATTAATCCTCTTTCCATCCATCTGAATAGGGGATTAAGTATCCTGTTACTTTGTTCAGGCTGGAATTTTTTCCTCCCAGTTCATCTTGTATTGATTTCTCTGGCAGTAAATTGCAACAAAGTCATGCCATAAAAGCCAATATGTTATTGCGAAGGCTTGTGGAAGAGCAAACAGAGTAAATACACCAGACCTGAGGCGAGATGGCACCCCCCCCCCCCAACCACCACCACCTTCCCCAGCATGCTCGATAGGAACTGTAAAAAACACACAATTAACATAAAACTCATTAAAATTAGAGCTCAGCCTGGAATTCCCTGCCAACTACCGGCGTTAAGTAGCCATTTTGTTACACCACCAACCCACCATACATCAAAGATGGTGAGAGGAGACCAGCTGGTTCATGTAACGATAGTAAACAAGTCTCAAGCTGTGGGATGGGTAGGGCAATGATAAAGGCAGCGCATAAGTACACAACCCTAATTAAATTCCTCTCCCCATGCCATAACTTTTCCAACAAAATATTCCTCCATACTTTCAGACAACTCATTGGTACATGTTCAAAAAGAGCAATTGTTGTTGAACAAGTTTTCAAAAAAACAGTCTTTGTAACTTTTCTGTCACTGTAAAATGTGATTCCCAGGACTCCATCTTTTGAATTGGCCCCGCAAGTGAAAAATGGTTCCCGTGATTAAAGAGCCTTAAGTGAAATAAGTAGCCCGCACCTCTGCAATAAATGATCTGTCATTGGAATTCAGTGCCTATATTTTCCCCCATTTTCCAATAGAGAATTGATGAGGCTGCCTTTGGAGTAAAGTACCCTCAAGAACATAGACTCAGAAAGGGGTGGGTAATAGGGATTTATTGATGGGAACCCCCTACCAACCCACAAAGAGCAACTCCACTCTTCTCCCCTCAGAGGAGAGCACTCATTTTCAGTCACTAAAATGAGTAGAGCTCAATACTGTTAAAGTCCCCAGCCCTAACAGTAGTAATAGTAATGAGGCTAATGCTAGCAGAGTAGTCCCAGCGTCGTGAGCAAAGGGAGCTCCGGAGGCATCATAGGGGGCTCTGCGTCCTCCCTAGGGTGAAAAGGCGCAGCTCTTCTTTCTGTTCCCTGGGGAAGAAATAGAAGACATCAAATCCCCTCTCTACTGTATGGTGGCTTTCAGAAAAAAAAGAAGAAAAAATAACTTCATAAGACTTTCCTTCAGAGCTCTTTCTTTGGTGTTGGCTTTTGACTCTATGTCTTTGTGAGCTGACTATCTTTTTCTCTGTGCAATCTCTTCCCCTCTCTCAATCACTCTCTCCAAGACTTTATGTTTGTTGAAATCTGACATGTTTGTTGCTGCCACCTGACAGGGAGGAATAATAAGCAGAGTGTTGCTTACCATATCACTCCTATTGCAGGGAATTGCCACTGCAGACCTATTAATAACACATCCAAAACCACAGCTCATCCTGTCTCCCCTCTCCTCTCTGCCTTGCACTCCTTGCGTTTTCCCTCCATCACTCACATCTTCTCACCTCTCACTCACCCTGTCCTCTCCTTTCCCTTTTCCCCTCATTAGTCAGTCTCTCACCTCAGTTGGCCTCGCTCAAAGTATTTTCCCTGGCTGTCTAATTCTTCTCTCAGACAAATCTGTCTGAGTCACCCCTCATTTGGCTCCTCCATCTCTCTTGTCCTCACTGTCCTCTCTTGTTTTCGGCTTCCAGAGGGTATCCGGACGACCCCATTGAAGCAGAGCTGATCGATGAGCGCCACCCTTATATTCATGGCATGTATTCAGCACCGCTGGCCCAGCCGGAGAGGGGGAGCATGGCCAGTCTGGACCGCATGGGTGGCCGGCGCTCACCATCCATTGACAGCATCCGCAAGGACCCACGCTGGCGTGACCCAGACCTGCCCGAAGTCATCGCCATGCTGGGCCACCCCATTGACCCGGTGAAGTCCAACGCCGCTGCCTACCTGCAGCACCTGTGCTATGAAAATGACAAGATTAAGAAGGATGTGCGTCAGCTGAAGGGAATTCCTGTTCTGGTGGGGCTTCTTGACCATCCCAAATCTGAAGTCCACCGCAAGGCTTGTGGTGCCCTGCGCAACATCTCCTATGGCAAGGACAATGACAACAAGGTGGCCATCAAGAACTGTGACGGCATCCCAGCCCTCGTCCGGCTGCTGAGAAAGACCAATGATATGGAGGTTCGAGAGCTCATCACCGGTAGGAATAAACATTTTATATTACACACAACAATCTGTTATGTAATGCATCTTATGAAGGACCTTGTTTAAGTTAAAAAAAAACACTTATATCAATTTATTTGTGAATGATTTTTTTATCATCAAGTCAAACCAATCCAAGCAGATAAATCATTTAAAGTCTCACGTTCTTATTTTCTGTCCAAAAAGATCTGTCAAGGGGGTGAAATTATTTAAAAAAAAAAAACCTATGGATATGTCTAATTGCATCCCTCAAGGGAACCATCATTTACAGTTTCTTTGCCATAGATAAAGCATTCTTATATAATGCAAAACCACCTGCATAGCTGCTGCTGCCAAGGCTGTTGGCTGTCTTCTCGGCTGACTGTAAGATTCCTCTCTCTGTCTGCTTAATTAGTCTCAACTCTCGTGCAAGTTACAGTAAGTATAAAAGTGCTTCTTTGAAGCCTTTTAAGCTGACACGATAGTACCTTAGTATGCCAGTCCTTTCCAATCACTGGCTGCATGCTTCCCATCACTTCAACATTCCGTCCAGGAGTATTATGAGTTGGCTCCCTTAATCCCATACTCTGCATAGTAATGCAGGTCTGAGTCATGCTGTTTAAAATAGCAGAATTTGATTGTTCCCCACATCACTGGTTTTTTGCAGCAATATTTACAGTGTGCTGTTTTCACATCTTAGACCCCTTACATTACATGATATGTTTGTGCCCCAGGCATTCCATATGGAAAAATACAGCACTTGCAGAGTTAGCAATGACGTGTAGCTCCCTGTATACTATTAAAGGAGTTCAAATGCATGCACGGATGTGATTAGTGTTTTGAGTGAAAACACCAGTAAACTGACTTGAGCACTCAGTAAATTGTTTGGAAATGGGATTACTTACCAATCTTAAAGAGAGAAAAAAAAACTTTTAAACCTTGGTCATAAAGCTGCTTTCTTTCAGTGACGGCTCACAAAGTTGAGAGTCAGAGGTTTTACAAAACATTGTCATGTTTGATGGTTTCAGCCGTATGACACTGAACTGTGAGCAGAAGAGACAGATAAAAGTAAAATGAGTCTTCGTAGAAGAGCAGATGGCAAACAAACATTGATTTTCTGAACAAGAGCTATTAGCTGCATCGTGTAATGAAATATGTTTTAATTCTTTTAAGAGGAGCTATTGATTCAAACGCCATGATCGGGTTTCTTCTCCTTGACCTGGTAAATGTCATCTGGGGAATACAGTGGTGTGTGTTTTTGGGTGTGTGTGCTAAGCTAATCCCCAACATGATTGGTTTGACCTGACACACTTTGGCTGCTATGCACGCTTTGCCATCTGAGAAGGGGGCTTTTGTTTTTCAGTGCACAAGCGTGAAAAATGAGAAGCACTTTAAAGTGAGAAGTTTGACCTTCGTACAGTGACCCTGAGACATGGATGAAGTTACTTTTAAGGTAGTTTTACAGTTTGGGGAATCTGCGATTTGGCAGCTGTCAGTAGTTCCTAGCTTGACTTCATGTTGTGAAGATTTGTGCAGTTTAAGAGTGAAAATTAGCACAACATACTGAGGTAATAAAAGCAATATTGGTCCTTTACAAACCGTTCTTGTTGAACTGTGGGGTGTGTTTATGCATAAGTGTGTGTGTGTGTGTGTGTGTGTGTGTGTGTAGCTTTCCTGTGCTGTGACAGAGATGTCATGGTGAGCGATGACTGTGCCGCAGCAGAAATGATGCCTTTACAGCAGCGTGTTGCTCCCTATCGTTGCTAAAAATAACCCTGCACCACAAGACAAGGAGGACAGAATGGAGGGAGGCCTTTTTTATTTTTTCCCCTCTTCTTTCCCTCTCTCAATCATTATCCGCCCTCCCTCGCTCAATCTAATTCTTTTCTCCCCTCCATTCATTATCTACTCTCTCACTGATTCTCTCTCTCTCTCTCTCTCTCTCTTTTTACTCCCTTTCCCCTCTCTCTTTCCCTTTCTTTCTCTTTCTCTCCAGCTTAGGGTTTCCAACACCAGAGCTCTGGCCTCAGTGAAACAGGCTGGTCACAATGCGAGCTCAGCTCACAGCCATGTTTTTCTACCATTAAATATGGGTTTTAAACATAGGCCCCTTTTCTTAGTCCATGTGTTTAAAGAGTTTGCTGTTGGAGTGTGTGTGTCTGTGTAAAACCACAGAGAGCTCTGTTTTCTGCAGGAGTAAACGGGTGACGTGGAAGGAGCCAAGTGGTTTTACTTTCCAACATACAAGACAGACAGACCAGCGGTTCATATTTTTAGAGCTTTGTACCGTTCAGAGTTATTTTATTTTCCCTCCTGGTAGGCTCTGGGCTGTTTGTGCCCTTCAGCGATTCCATGCCTGGAAATGTCGATTATTAAGCAGATTTGTCTCTTATTTATCCTGCAGGAGACTTTGAGAGTTTTGTGAACTGACAGTCAGGCAGGTAAATAGTGAATTGGCTGCATTTAAGTTGTGCTTTCTGGTCATTTGACCACTTAAAGTATTTTACTTTATGTATCTCATTTACCCATTGACACACATTCATTCACACACTCATGGCTGAGCATCAGGAGCATTTTGAGCTTAGTTTCTTGCTCAAAGGCAGTTTTGCACACTTACTAAAGGAGCCAGTGGTGACATGGCCTGATCATCAGACAGCGTCTTTACCTCCACAGCCACATCACCCCGGAGGCTTGTGCCTTTTTCATTCAGATCAGAAATGCATATAGGGCAAGTAAGCAGGCCTTAAAGCACGATGGAACATGATGCCCAGACATCAGACATGCCATATCTGAGAGAAGGATTTGTGTTTTTTCTCTGAGTTGAACATATTAAGTTACTGTGTGGACAGTTCAGTGTAGTTGATAGTTTGGTCCAAATTATGTACTGCTTAACAGGAAATTAAGATTCAACTGTTGTATTTTTGCACCATCATCCCGTGTTCATGAATTGAACCAATTTAATGACAGTTTCTTTCAAACCTGAAACCAGTTAATGTTTTGACCAATTCAGGGCAAAATATGCTTTGAACTTATTGGGAGCAATTTAAAAAAGATATTGGCACTGACACATGCTTTAAATGTACATCTTTATTTGTACAAAAAGGACATAAAAATGTGAGATTTTAAGTCTATTGCACTCATTTGCAATTAATCACACCTGTGTATTTTTTTGCTTTATGGAGTTAAAATAACTTCTGTGAAAAAGGTCAATCAGCAAGTGTCAGGGCGATGGGTTTCACAATTTAAAATCCAACTGGACAGAAAAAAACCCAGAAAAAATGCACAGTTGGTCATATTTTTCATTCGACCCAGAGCAGCTCCCAAAATAGCAAGACGAACATTCACTGTAAACTACAGTCAGCTGTTGGACAGCGAGGGACACTGAAGGACAGTGATCACTGTACAGAACTGCATTTAAATCTAATTATGAGAATCTAATCTGGAGAACACAAATCAAATTAGATTAAGATTCTCACCTCTGTTATACTCTCATTATAGTCGCTTAAAGTAACACATGCATACGATGCTGCATTAGAAATGACATGTAAGTGATGAATATTTCAGTCATTAAGTGATTGAACAAGCTGCATCATATCCATCGTGCTCGAGGTGCCTGGCACTGTTTTGATCATACAGGTTTGGCCCACAGTTTTGGCTCAGTAAACTGATCTCAGCACAGTTTCAACATGGTGTGCTCTTACATAGGGCACACACTGTATACACATAGTTGTAGGTGTGACTTAAACTCATGGACATGATCCTTATCAGGATGTCGAATGTTGTGAAGTCATGACCAAAAGACAGGGATCAACCTCAGGACAATTCCTCTTTCTCTCTCTTTATCACACACACACACACACACACACACACATAAATCTTCCATTTCTGTAACTTTGGGAACGTTTGCCACAGCAGACAACAGAGTCCACTTAATGAGACTTCCTCCTCCTTTTCCTCCTCTCCTCTTTCTCCCGCCCTCTCCCTTTTTTTCTAAACTGATCTCCTCCTCCCTCACCGCTGAAAGTGTGATGGATGGCATAAAGGGTGAGGAGGAGAAGGACAGGGGGGAGGAGGCGGTGAACGGTAATGGGCAGAACTAAGTTAATAGCCCAGCAAGAGGAGCAACATGCCTGCCAGTGGTGCCTGGAAAATTTCATTAGCCTGAGCCTCGGCTCCAGTTGCATTCCCAGTCCTGCTCCCAGATCCTTCAGCTCTCACGTGCAGGTATCAGGAGGGGAGATGTAAAGGAAAAGGGAAGCAGTAAATAGAGGAACAGGAGGTTAACATTTAGTATTACTCAGCTCCCTTCATGTCTCCTTTGCTCCTTATCACATCATTTCTTTTGACAAATACAAACTCTATTTTGATCTAAGCACTGTTGGGTAATGTCAAACTCTGACAGCAATCTGACAAATCCAAGCTGTCCCTTTGTGGCAATAAATGATTGAAGAGGCAGGTGATAATGTACATGTACAACTTGGCTTGTGGCTGGATTGGTTTTAAGACAAAGAAAACAAAAGAAAATTACAGGTTTGTGGGAAAATTCAAACACAGTTAGAGATTGTTGCAGTATCAGTGATAACAGTGTTCTTCATGAGCCTTTCCTATGCATTTTCTAATTTAAAAAAATTAAGCATCGTGTATGTGTACACACTTAGGGATATTTTTATAGCAGAATGAGTTCTGTTTACAGGAATATATCACAATATATTTCACAACTTGCCTCTCACATTTATTTCATTACATGCTGCTCTTTAGATGGTTTCCTTCACCACCGACTCAGCCAGACTGTTTACCCCCTAAAAACATTTCTCAGCAGATAAACAACATTAATAAACCAGAACATTTTTAGATCTTGAAAGCAGTTTGACTCAGTTATAGAAGGTCATGGTAAAGTCTTAGAATTTTATATCATGGGCTGCTGGGAATCGTGACTCAAATAGATAAGAAACTTGGGAGAAAAGTGGCAGTATATCGAAGATAATCATTTAGCATCTGAACCTTTGACTCCTTTTTCATACACCGTGCAGCATTAAGATGTATCAACATCTTATCACCAGAGTGAGTGTGTTTGTTTGGGTGGATGAGATTCTAGAATGGTGTCGAGACACTTATGTGAACAAAGCCAAAGAAAATAGTTTTCTAATTTAGCAACGAACAGGCACATTCACTAACAAATAGCCAATACCATGCAGTTTACTGAAGTTGTAAATAATTGTATGAGTCCCTGGACATTCTTTAGCATGAGACAGTACTCCTTACATTTTCACAGTCAGTGATGTTTTAGTCCAATTCAACTTTGTCTGACCTCACTCAAGGCTTGAGTCCACGTCATGTGAACATGTTACATGCAGTGTTGGGCAGGTTACTTACTCTTATAACCTACTGAATAATGCAATTAGGGTTATATAAGTAAACAATAATCAGTGTGTAATGGTCACAGAGGTGTCATTTAACTGACAAACCAGGATCAGGTTCAGGAAAGCCCCTTCTGCCTGTTGCTGTATTATCAGTGACTCCACCTATGTGCAGTTGTACCTCATTTTTCTTCTCCACCTTGTCCTCTCTTCTTCCAAAACCGAAGACCAAGGATGCAAGTGTCATTTTGCAACTTTCTATCAGACATATTCTGTACAATGAAAAGCTGCTTTCAGTGTTATCAGCATTGCTACTTCTTCAGTATTCTTTTCACATGGTGTCCTGGTGGTTACGTGTTTGGCAGCTGACGTTCTCCTCTGTCAGGACCCTGGACTACATTACTTACAAAAGTTTTTTATATTTTGATTTAAGATCAGTCGGGTTAGTGTGTATGTATTCATGATGCATGATGTAATCTAACAAACACAAACATAGTCCATAAAGTATGGTAGAAAGTCTAGGTACGAAAGGAGCCTCTGACATTGCAATTGCACAGTAAAACCTCCTTTGTTCTCCTCTACTGGCTCTTTAACATCCTCAACACACCCACGTCTGACAAGCTGACAGACGACCGCACATGGACCTAACCTGATACAGAATCACTGCCCTGAAACCGTGGCAGGACACGCGATGGAGATCGTCACTTCCACAACACTCTGTCATCTTATATAACACCGTGTCTGTGGGCTGTATGCCTGTCTTACTTGATGGATCACAGTCACAGCAAAGACATACCTTTTCCTCCTCTCTGGCGTATGTGATCAGTGTTGAGCTGACTGTTCCATGAGCCTGAACAGTGTTCCAGCTGGGATACTGAAGGTGACGGTGGACAAGGGCAGACACAGTTAGCATGGCTGGAAGAAACTCTTTGAAACATTGTGCAGGTATCTGGAGGTACTATTGTGTATTTAAACTTGTATATAAACAAGACAAGTTGAAGACAGATGCTGAGATATTTCACATTTAACATACAGAGTTACATATCAAGCCAAACAGTGGAAATGGGCTTTTGAAGCTGTTTTATGAGGATGTGGAAACAATAACACTCAAAGTGTAAATTAGAAACATCACACACCATTAATCTCATAGCAGGGTGTGCATAAAAAGCTTTTACACCTGGACCTTTAATGGTTAACCTGATGTCATATAAATAAATGAGAGGGAATTTTTCACTGATTATTAATGTGCTGTTCAATTTACTGTTCTAAGGAGAAAATGTTTGGCACTCTGTAGTGCTCATGAATAAGTTTTCAGGTAGTAAATACTGTATTTCTAATATACTTAAGTTAGATTTTTTTCTTTATTCACTGCTTGTCGTACTCCAGCTCACATTACCCTTTAATGTGTTTACTGCATGTTGAATGTTGTTTTTCATCAGTTAAACTGATGCTTATGACACGACAGCGGAGGTAATCAAGCGGTTGGCCTGGCAGGCAGTCAAGCATGGATGTGGAGCATTGGCTCTCCACTAATGCATCTGTGCAAAGGTTTTAATGCATACACAGTACTGTGCTGCAATAATACCAAAAATAACTTCATAAGTCAAGCACATGTGAGCCAAGTCTTCTACTTGAGTTGCTAGTTTTAGTTATTAGGTGGAAGTGTTGATAGAGTAGACGTTCATTTTAAATAAAGATGTGTATCTCTGAATTTACATGAAAAGAGGAGTGGAAATGTTTATGTGTGTGTGTGTGTGTGTGTGTGTGTTTGACATACTTCATTTTAATAGAAAGAACTGTCTCAATGCCCCATATGTGCAATAAGTGGAGGCAGGAAAATTAAGAAACACATAAAGGCAGAATAAACTACAGCCTGAGCTATAAAATGCTGATTAACCATGTACTCCTACACAAACACTCACACACACACACACAAATACACGCACACATTTACCGAAGGTGAAACATGGTTGCAATATCCAATGAAAGCAGAAAACAAGGTTGTAAATAATACTGATGTGATTTCTTCAATCAGAGTTTCAGTTATGCTGATTTAAGAACACCCATAAGTTTAAATAACATCTCAGCTTGTTTTCAGCCAAGTTTAACGCACCATGAAAGTGCTTCTAAAAAAATCAATGTAGAATTTTTGTGGGTGTGAAATTTACAGTAAACACACGAAGCACAAAATTAAACCAGCCTATATTAAACAATGTAATTACCTAAACACCAGTTGTTAAGGGTTTAGGGGACAAAGTGCCCTGAAATTAGCCTGTCAGGCAATGTTTTTTCTTTTGTTCCAGGACAAGTTTTGTTCTAAACAGACTTCATGAAACAAGTGGAGAGTTTGACGTAGGTTCGGATGTTATGATGATATGATACAATAATTACAGTAGATCATCCATATTGTTCAAAATGTTGCATCTTGTTACACTAAGCACTTCCTAATAATATGGTCTGTCAAACACACAAGATTATCTAAAATTGGCTTGAGGCTTTAGTTTGTTTGAGTACTTTGCATAACATTTGGGATTTTGTGTCCCAGAGTGCAGCCCCACCTCAGCTTACACGTCTAATAGCTTCCCAGTAAGAAACTGGTTGCCTGGTAGTCTGTGACGCACAGGAAACAAGTCTAGTCACCAAGTGTAGCCACAGAGAGAATGAAGGTTCAGTGTTTCTGCTTTGTTAGATAATATGGTTACTGTGGTGATGTGATGGAGAGTGGATGAAGTTACAGAGGTCATGGGACTTATTCAAACTTAAAATATCACAGAAACTCTGAATTTGGTTGGTCTAATG
>JAPZDY010000022.1:3547617-3559820 GCA_029783645.1 Ctenochaetus hawaiiensis
ATTCCTTTCCATCATGCAGACCCGCCCCCCTCCCCCCCGTACCCCACATCTGCCTCAGTCTAAGGCCTCTATCTTCAGTCCTCGTTCCAGTCACTGCTGTATCTCTATTAACCCCCACACATACACACACACACACATATAGACACACACACCAGCAGTCCACAGGATTATCTAGGCTTATTCTCAGAGGCTGGATAGCCAACCTCCAAACCCCCCCATCCCAAACTGCAGAGGACATCATTTAGCTTGTGCTGCAGTGCATCAGTTTTTCTTATGGTGGATTGTGGATTTTTTTTATTCCTTTCCCGTCTCTTATTGCTCTCTTGTTGCCCCGACTTGATCCATGACTCCCTGTGGACTATTTACAAGACAGCTGTCCCATCCACTATAAAACATTCATAGCTCAAACACACTCAGTCACTATTGCCTCCATCTCTCTATTCATCCATCCACTTTTATTTCTTCTCCTTTTTCCTTTCCTCTCTCACCAACTACATTATTCCTTTCCTCCTCCTTCACTCTTGTTTCTTCTTCCTCTTTATTCTCCTCTCCTTTAACATCCATACTTTGTTATCTCTTTTCCCCTTCTGCTTCTATTCACTTTTCCTACCACCCCACCCCCATCATTTCTCCATCACCTCTCCATTTCTCATTCCTCCCCATTCTCCCCTTACTTCTCCTCCACCTCCTCCTCCTCCTCCTCCTGCTCCTCCTCCTCCTGCTCCTCCTCCTTCTCTCATCTCCTGTGTTGCTGCACTATTTCCCTTTGAAATCCCTGTCAGGTGTAGGTAGGTGTAGCATGTTGGGAATCGACTGTACGTTGGAATTTGTGGTGAAAGCACAACACCGCCCTGACAACTCCAGCTCGTTTTTCAGCCTTTCAGGCTCAGGTGAGTGACTAAAAACTGCCAAACAGGAAATAAAGGAAAAGCTGTCCGCTGCCCCCCAACAGCTTTTCTCTGTGGGCTCCCCACTCTTTCTGTTTTTATCTTTCTATCTTCCTCTCGTTCTCTACCTTTTTCTTCTCCTCTTTCTCTTTGGCAGGCTTGCGCTGTTGCATGAGTTTCTCGTTCTGTTTGTGTCTGAGTGAGGACGTGACTTGCCTGGGTAAAGACAGCAGGCACTCAAGGTG
Organism: Ctenochaetus hawaiiensis; assembly: GCA_029783645.1. NCBI lineage: Eukaryota > Metazoa > Chordata > Actinopteri > Acanthuriformes > Acanthuridae > Ctenochaetus > Ctenochaetus hawaiiensis. The sequence continues at coordinate 3,548,750 of JAPZDY010000022.1, forward strand.
ATGCGGAAACATACTCCACTCTGACAAACACACACACACACACATGCACACACACAGAGTCATACACACTAATATGTTGAGAAGCAGATATACATCACTGTCCACTCTGAAGCACTTGAGCGTTGTGGTGAAGCTGTTGCTACTTAACACAAACTTGCACAGGGAACAAGCAGGACCCAGCCACTAATTGCAGTCCTTAGGTCTGCATTTTTGCAAGTTTCTTTGGAATTGTGGGAATTATAGGTGAAGTTACAAAAGATCTCAACTTAAAGCTACTGTTCTCAGCAAGCCACCGTCTTCAACACATCTGAATGATGTGTATAAATTAAAAGACCTGTGTCATTTCATATGCAGACTAAAAAGCAGTGTCTTCCTTTTCCTTGTTTTTCTTTTGCTTCCTGTCTCACATTTATGCAGGATGAACAGATTTGTTAGTGGCTATTCAGAGTGGTTTCCATAGCAACCCTAGTACTACCATGATGTACCCTGTCATCTCTGTGTATTGTCTACATCAGTAGACAGAGCAGTTTTGGCATATCTGGTGCATTTTGTCTTTGTGGTGGAGATATGGGAGGATAAGGGAGAGAAAATAAGAGAAGCATGATGGGAGAAGCTGAGAAAGGAGAGAAGAAAGAGAGAAAAGAGAAACAGGTAGAGAAACTGTTGAAATGCTCTGAGCTCCTTTGTATCTGCTCTACATCTGTAACCAGCTTTGTGACGATTTCCAAACATATATATGCTATTTGTGTGTGTTTGTGTGGTATAAATGGCAGCAACAGCCTCATGGCTATTGTGCACATTGTTCATTCTTATAAGACAGACTCTAAAGCTACACTCACATCATTTTGAAGGGGGCCAGATTGCCATGTTAATGACTTGCAAGGGTCCAATCAAGATGTCAGCATTGTAGTTTGACACACCTGACCAATAAAATGGGCTGATGTAAGTATATTCATTTGCTTTTTATGGGATTCTTCTTTTGCTTCCAGAAATGAATTACTGGGGAAAATATCTCAGTTGCAATTTAGACTTGTAGATTCACACGACTGGTATTCATATCATACTTAAAGTGGAAACTGCGGACAAAGCTAACTCCCACATAATGTGAGCATCCTAAAAACAATGATGGGATTTGTTGCTGGTTGTGACAAAAATACCAGCAGAAAAATAGGCTTATTTTGGTTATGTTATAAACCACCATTCATCATATCGTCACCAAGACTCCAGGTGTTTGGTTATAGCACTGCTGTTCAGCTGCTGCGAGTTCAAGTTTAAATGCACTGAACCGACCCAACAAAATAGTACATTTAACTTAAAAAATGACTCAACTTTGTTCCCCTCAGTTCATTTTGTCACAGCATAACATGCAGCTTTAACCTGTGCCAAACATGGAAGAAGCAGCATGTGGCAGTAATACTAAGCACCTCACATGTGCCCTGTGTGGCTGCATGCATCATGCAACATCTCTTCCTCATAACAACTACTTCTATTGTAAACTTTTGGCTATATTAAGTCTGAAAGCCATGTGGTGAATAGGTTCAAGTTGTTATGAAAGGCTTTTTACACTCAACACAACTCAAAAAGTGACATATCTTGTCAATATGTTTTTTTATCCGCAGGGAAATAATATCTCCACCTTGCAGAGATTCTAATATAAACTAACTCCATCCCCTCAGGCCCTGAAATACTATTACAGTAGCGCAAGGAACATTGGCAACAAACAACAAGAGCATTACCGCTGTTGATCCACTGAGAGGCTGGATAGCTGTTAGGCACATTCTTGAGCGAACCACAGAAAACTAATACAACAATGGCTCAAGAGTGAGAGGCCCTCCGGCTCTGTGTTCCTGTCCAAAGTTCAGGGGTTGTAGTGGAGAGATGGAGCATTTCCGATGGACTTTGTTAAAGGAGTGCTTGGCCATGTTAGACAATTTGGTGTCAGTTTGTCAGCGTGTTTCTGTCAACGGTGTTGATGTGTCTTCTCTGGACTAAAAGCCCACAGCAGGACTTGGCTGGCCTATCAGCAGAGGGAAGAGGAAGTGCTCCCCTGTCACAGCAGAAGCAGCTTGCTGAAAAGGGTCCTATTGTGCTAAATGATAGGAAAGGAGCTTTCATAGACCAGACTTTTGATAGTGCTGAAGAAGGACCCCTGTCGTTAAATGGCAAAGATCCACAGATGAAGGGTGGGAGGGCTCTGTGTTACATGTTTCCTTCATGCCTTCATCTCTGCCTCTCTGTCCACTCCGTCTCTTTCCTCGACTCACTCTTTTGTCTCTCAAAGCACCCCCGTTACACCGCACATCTTTGTGGTCCAGAGCTGATGGGTAACTGTCCAAGAGATGGGCCAGTTGCCACCTTCTGCCTCTGTCAGCATCCAACGAACTAAGGCCAAACCACCGTGTGGGTATGCTAATGTGTGGCGCCCTGGGGCTGCCCATGGAGATGCCAGTCTGCTCTGGGGGCCAACAGGGTGTGATAGGAGATGAAGCTTTGACTCTTGGACCATGTCGGTCTGGAGGGGTGAAAGGGGGGTGAACAGCCTATGCATCCTGGCAGTGCTCTCCTCTTTGGCTCTGCATGGCTCCAAAACAGTTTGGAGGCCCTGGGAGAAAAAGGGAATACAATCCCTCATCACATGTTCATCCACTGACCTAGAATGAGGAGACTTGCAAATATACATGGGCTGAACTGTATTTGCAAAAGAGTGTTTGTTTTCAGTTTATCCTGCGTGAAGTAGCAGATTTCCATAGTGGTTTGCCCAGCAGAAGGGACACCAGAGAGCAACGCAAAGAGTATTTAAAAGCCAATAAGTTGTACTTTTTGTGCTTATTTCCCAGCATGCATCTCGCACTAGACCTGATTACATGCCTGACATTGAGCAGCATCTCCAGAATGCAAATAAAACAAAAACTTCTCTTCTCTCTGTCAATACTCAATGCATATCACCTCAAGTTACACTTAGAATTTAGAATTTACAATGAGGCTCAGTTGCACTCATCCCTAAAGGTTACTGCCACCCATTCTTAACAATATACCATTCATTTACATGAAGCCCTTGATTGAAACCATACCACAAAATAAAATAAATGTAACACAACAAAAATAATGAAAAAGGCTCCAGTCTTGATCAATTTGTGGTCATTTTATTGACAATTTCAAAACCTTCATCGCAGAAGTTGCTGTAGGTTTTTTTGTTTGTAGATTTGAACCTTAATAAGGCCCAGAAGACTTCTCAACAGCAGGATAAGCTGTTTTTACACACGGTTTACATGTATTATCATGCACTGGAATACTCACAGGGCCCTGAGCTCCATCCATCAGGTGCTTCTACAAGCGGTGAAAAAATATAACATAAGAATTGTTTGCGAACACACTGACTCACACTGTCAAAGCCCTTTCTCAAGCCCCTGTGAATGCTGCCAATTTACTTGTTTTGTTTACATGGCTGCACTGCTCACCTTTGTTTTTTTAATGAACTTGAGAGAGTCACAACCATTATTACACCAGTGGCATTCTACTTTTAATGATGTGCTGCTTTAGCCATTATCCCGCCGTGGCTCTGCCCTGTGAAAGTCTTCATTAGCACTATAGCACTCTGCTTTATGCCAGTGTGTACTTATATAAAGACACATTTACATAAAAAGGGGGCTGGCGGGGTGAATGTGCATGAGTTACACATGTGGAATGAGACTGGAGACTCAACAACTTGAGGCTTCCCCACTCCGATGGCCTCATTTATTTATGCCTGTGTATCACCGGGTTGGAATGAGAGCCTGTAGTCAGCGCTGCTCTGCAAGTTATTGCTCCTCTCTTTTTTCCTCACCCTGTCATACATGTCTCTATCTTTATGTGACGCTTACCTGAAGAGACTGAATAATGAGAGAAATGGAAAAAAATCTCCTTCCCCTACAGTACTGAACATCGCGAGCATTTCAATTAATCAGACGTCAGGATTGCAACGGTCAGAGGATGTGTTACTGCAATATTCCTGTGAACATAGAATTACTACCAAAGTGCAAAAACCTGTCACTGAAAAGATGACATATATGCAGACAGATAAGAAGATTTTTTTTATTTTCTGCTCTTTGCTTTCTGATTTTTTTCCGTCTGCCACTCTCCGTATATTCCTCCATGCCTTCTTCAGGCTCTCACAGCACTGCAAGACCCCCCTTATGAGTTGTAGGCAGTGAAGATGGAGCTGTGAATAAAGGCGATAGTGCAGTGCTGGTAAAGATGGGCCAAAAGAATCTGAACATGTTGTAGAAAGATTGGATCGATGAAAGCCACTTTGTTATGTGCACATGCAAGGTCTTTGTGTGTTTGTGTCCATGTATGCACAGATTGCAAAAGTGTGTGTGCGTTCCTTCACGATTGCAGCCAGCCATCCCAGACAAGGGCAGATGGCTGAGAGAAATGAGTCGGTGAGGTGTTTGTCTGAGCGTGTGAATCTGAGAGAAGAATCTTCATTAGGCTCACACATACATATATGAGTGTGTATGTCCTTCCTTAGCCGTCAGTTCATCCATTATCATTTTCCAGCCTGTCACACCACTACACCTTGGCTTTAATACCATCAGTAGTGAAGCTACTTGAACCAAATGAATGCTGTAACTCTGCGCTGAGCATCACTCAATCACTTCAGCTTAACTTTGTCTCTGACCCAGTTTTCATACACTGCAGTGCCACAAAGCCTCTTCTCTTCACTTCCCGGGCACTAATTGAGCTTCACCTCAATTGCAGGACTTGTCACTGTTGTCTTCTGCTTTGAAAAGTAACCTGCTGCTCCTCCCCTCTCACCTCATTTAGGGATGAGCGCGAACCTCCTGAGCATGTTGTGCGCAAGATACACACCGTGCACGTTTTTTGTTTATGCAGAGACAGAGCTGGGAGTATGTGTGTGTTTGTGTGTGTTTGTCCCTTAGCACGAGTTACGAGGCAGAGCTCAGCAGGAGTCGTGTAAGGGGGTCACAGCTGTATGTGATGTTTGCAAAGCCAACACACGAGCGGGGAAGAAGCCTCGCTGGGCTCAGCACACTAGGGGCTGGCACCAGTGTTACGCTTTAATGTATTCATTTATGGATTTTCTTCTATTTTTGAATCATCGACTAGGTGGTGTGTGTGTGTGTGTGTGTGTTTTGTGTTAAGTGGTTGAAAGAGGTCATTTACTGCTTTTTGCACATTTTCATCAGTTTTTTTTTCATTTTGTTCAGATATGTACTTGTGATTCAAGGTAATTTTTAATAATACATTTTTTTCTTATTACTAAACTGCCCGTGTTTAACAGGAATAGCAAGCAGAAATGCTGTAATGGTAAGTTTACAATAAGCGCCACCTCAACCAATTAAAGCTCATTATGAGTAGTAATATGAGGAGTGTTGACAGTAACCTTGATATTAAAAAAACACTGATATTGTGTTAATGATACATATAGTATCATGGCGACATCTTGTAATAATTATAATAATAAAGAGTATCTTAGATCATCTCTGTTTCTTTTCTGTTCTTCCTTTGTCACAGTAAATGGCACCCATGCTCCTTTAAGTTGGATGCCAACAGCCATAAACAGGAAAACCTCTTGAACTGTAATTGTTCTTTTTATTCACTATTGTACAGTTACGGTTTGAACTCTCTCTCCGCCTCTATGCATTAACTTTTGAGTCCTTCATTTGCCAGAAGAAGACAATTATTAAAAATTATTTAAATATTATAAAAACTATTATAAAAACTATTATAAAATATATTTTTTAGCACATTCTCAACATTTTGCGAACTCTTGATATTCTAAACACAAAAGTCTAATTTATTGTAGTATATCAACTTTTGGTGAAGTGGAGGATCTGAACACTTCTTCCATTACTGGTGCCAGAGCCTGCACTATATAAGTGACCATCAGTAGCTTGGTGCCCCTTGGATGCTTGAAAACAGAGCATACTCAGTGCTCTGTGCTAACTAAAAGAGAAGTACACTTCAGTACAGCCCACGCTACACCCCTGGATGCATCTGTATTTAAGTAATCTCATCATGTTTGCAGTCTGTCACAGAATATAGGGCCGTGCGTTGCCCTGAGCAAAGCCAAGGTCACGTCACGCTGACAGCTTATCTTCTCCTCTGAATTGTAATTCTGCCTAACAAACTGACAAGTGGCGAGCAAGGAGGCGAGCAGGAAATGACTGATGACAACAAGAACAACACTACAGTATACGGTTTCCAACAGAGCTCGACCTGGACAGAGCTGTAAGGAAAGCCCTGAAATAATGGTGCTGACATTAAACCCCCGCTGAGGATGCCGAGTTAAAGCTCTGGCAGAAATTTTCTCTGGCTCAACAGCGAGAAATTCCACTAAGGATAAAGGAATTAGTTTAAAGGCCCAATGAATTTCCCTCCACTCTCATCCTCTTTTGTTGAACAGTACATGTCTTTTTTTGTCTTAGGTCTCCTATTTATAAAACGCCAATTTCATAAGTCGTTTCAGTTGGTTGCCAGACCAAGACCACAGGAATTACAAGAAGGAGGAAATGTGTTTAAAGATTATGCCATGAAAAATACTGTCATTGAAGTCTCCAAGTGCAGGCAAACTTGGCAACAGAAGTTCAACATGGCTGACATTTTGTGCAGGGAGAGAGAGAGTCTACCTTGAAGATGAAGTGTCTGTCAACAGGACTGCCTGCAAGATGGTCTCCAGTTTGCTGAGTGTGCACCCAGTAGGCCCTGAAATATGAGGAGCATGCAGAATGTTGCTGAGTTTCTGGTTTGCACACTCTTCCCTCTTGCGTAGCCCCCGAGAAAACCTATTGATGTGATTCATGCTTTAACACATGGTTACAACCAGGGTCTTGTGTGTGACGACTTCTGCTTCCTGCTTCAGCTGCGTCTTTGAATACAAGCCCAGGATTTCTTGAGCAGCACCTACAGTAACATCCTCCCAACCTGGCAGTTCCTCCCACACACACACACTCTGGAGCAGGCTTGTCATGATTTTGGAGAGAAACGCCACAGGGATGAAAACCCTGCTCTTGGAGTGTTAACAACTATGTAGCTGTGTCTGCATCTGGCAGTCTTCGGTGCGTGCCCAGGCTCTCTGTAAATTACGGGTGTGAGATGCGGATTTAGAGGCACAAATGTCAGTTTTTTTCGGTTTCCGTTGTACCTCGCAAGCACACAAATGACACACTTCCCTCCTTTACTGTTTTCTTTTCTTCTACTGAAAAAAATGTAAGCCAAAAATGAGGAGACTTTACCTTAAGTTGCCCTTTTAAGGGTTTTGATTCATGCTTTTATTCTCGGACCCAAGTTAGGCTCACATTACAGGAAGATTTTCTTTTTCTACATCTCAAAAATGTACTGAGGGCCTTGTCAGCCCTTGCGCATCAATCAAATAGGGTTACTATATATCCCTGCCCACATAATACAGGGGTTTTCAAATAGAACCTTGAAAATACTGGCCTCTGAAGACATGGGAAGAAACAGTGGGTTATATTTTCTTAAATCTGAGCCTGGGAGGATAGAAAAGGATTTGAAATTGCTTGTGTGCTGTTGTAGACGATAGGAAGGAAGCTGCTGGTGAAATGGTATTTCTGTAAAATAAGATTTTAGCCACCAGTTTTAAAGCATCAGCTAACTTGTGATCCGGGCTGCAAAAGTCTGTGAAAGCCTCAGTGAGTAAGAGCAGATTATGCCTCCTGTTGAAGTGCTATGGCCTAACTTCAAGCTTTGTTTTGATTCCTCATTCTAAGAATATTACTTCTTACTTTCGCCTCAGATTAATAGTCTCTTGAGGTGACACAGAACCATGGCTTTTACATCAGCTTTAAAGCAAAATGCTCCATTGTTGCATATCTTACATGACAAATTCCTAAAACTGATGTAAAATACAACCTGAACATGCATGTAGTTGCCAAATTTTGCTATTAGGATCATAAGGATAGTGAAAAAATTGGGCCAACAGATTCGGACAACATGTCTTCGCTTCTTGTGATGGGAAGTATTTTGCCATAAAAAATGCATGGCTCCCTCAGGAGATGTGAACAGCTCACGGTGACCTTGACTGAAGGAACGTGCTCCCTCCAAACATCCTCGCTCTAAATTCTCTGCCTATATTAATTGAATTGTTTGCATCTTGTCGATTCCTTGTAAAGCACTCAGTAACGAACCTGTTTGTGCAAAATAAGAAAAACCCTGGACGAATAAATTTGATTTAATGTGATTCGTTGCCTCTGTCTCTCCCTGTGCCTGCACTATCTAATAGCTGATAATGTAATTACGTTTTCATCAGAGGGGGGTGTAATGATTGACTGTGGTGGAATGTGTAATGTGCCACTGAGATAAACATCCCTCTTGAACACTCTGGATTTGGTCAGGGCTGTAGGATCAATAATTTCTCCTTCTCGCTCTCTCCTCCGTGATAAAACTGAAATACATTTAATCATAGAGCTCTAGATTAATAAGAGGAAAGACTGCTCTAACATTTCTTAGCAGAGGTGTCGCAGCCTATCGTGAACCTGTATAGAAAGCTTGTGTGTGGAGTTGCATAGATTTTCACTGGATCTTTGCACAATAAGCCTCAGTCCAAAGTTACTGCCTCTGCCAAGGTCGTCCGTTGTTACCACAGGTACTCTGTGTTTTGGTAAACTCAAGTTTCTTTCCTGTACTCCCTTGCCAAAGAACCTCTCCCCATGGTCTGAGATAAACCTCAGCACTGTGCTGCCGCTACCTTCGCACTGCCTAATTGGCCTGTCTGTCTTGCCATGGAGTCTAACCAATGTATGTATGTGTGTGTGTGTGTGTATTTTTCTGTATTTCCCTGCAGGCTTTGAGCTGCTGTATCAGCCGGAAGTGGTGAGGCTCTACCTATCTCTGCTGACAGAGAGCCAGAACTACAACACCCTGGAGGCTGCTGCCGGGGCCTTGCAGAACCTCAGCGCTGGACAGTGGACTGTGAGTCAAGGGCAGGGGGAGGGGGGGTTACAACACCCAGGCACTCTGCTCTGTCTGACTTTTACAAATTTTTCCACTTACAAATGACACTTCTGCAACTTGACCTCTCAGAAGCAGATATCTTGATTGTTATTGGATAAAAACAGCCTGCTGGGCTTAAAAAGGAAACAAGAACTGCCTCCAGAGAGGCTTTGAGTCACTTCAACAGAGGTAGATGCTCTGTCTGTGCAAACCAACTCTGTACGCTGCAGCAGTTAGCTAAAGCTTAATCTTTTCCAATGATGCTCTCTTGGTCGAGACCTTCAACCTAAGTGGCTTTACATGACTCCTCAAGGGTTAGGTAACTAATGTCCTCCAAACTTTCATCTCTGTTTGATGTTTGCTTCTAATGGTGGTTGATATGAGAACCTCTGCAGCCAAAACTAGACATTTATTCCAATTAGAGTGTCTGTGGAGAGACTGTCTGGCTTGCAGGTGGAAGTGAATTATCAACAGGGAAGGCTAGTTGTCAGATGCCAGTTTACAGAGGCAGCGCCCAGGGCAAGAGTGCTCACTTATGTTTTTCAGCAGGCTGGCTGTATTCAGCCCACAGCAGCATAATCACTGCAGGGCTTCTCTTAACACCCGTGTGTCAGACTGTAAACACACCCATCTTCCACTGAATTCATCAGCGGCACCAAGCCTCTCTACTCTGAGTGGAAAACACCTGAACTGTTTTGATTTTTTTTCATGAGTTAACATCCATTTATTCAGTGGCAGTGATTTCCAGCTGAAGTAAACATTTTGAGGAGATATTCTCCTCTTCTGTTGGTGTGTTTTTCTCCTGTTTAAGTTGACCAGAATGCTCCGCAAGGTCTAGGAAGCTGTGGAGCAGCTCACCCATCACACTGTCACATCTGGTGGCTGGACAAAGCACGTCCCTGCTCCCTGAGAGGATATCAGAGCTACTTCTTAAAATCCTCCTCACTCTCTGCCACTCTGTAGTCCTCCACCACTGAACTGACCTACCAATAAAGGCTTACTACTGCCACCTGGTGGTTGAGCTGTGCCCCTCTTCTGTTTAATTACATCTCTTGGGGTACATACGCTTAGAAGAGAAACCCCTTTTATGTCAAACTTAATGTTTCATGTTACAAAAAAAAAGAGAAGTCAAATCTACTGATGTTTAAATTAAGACAAATTATATCACATGTCCGTTCAGAGCTCCACTGTGTAATGTTTTGAATTAGTTAAACCCAAGGAGCAGTGCAGAGGTGCCTTGTGGTTACTGAGCATGAAGGCACATATACAAAAAGTCCTCCCCTCCCTCTCCTGGTGTCATGGCGGTGACCTCCACTCCTTCACTGGAGCTCTCCCAGTGGCCAAAAGAAAAGATGTGTGGTCATGCTGGGCGGCTCCCAGGTGGGAATCTGTACGTCTCCATGAATGTCAAACAGGATGTTGCTGACAGTGTGTGCTCACTCAGCCGAGACGTGAAAAGTCAGTATTATATAAAGCAGTCACGCCATGCCCTCTGTCTGCCCCCCAGTGGTCCAACTACATCCGAGCCACAGTGCGTAAGGAGAAAGGTCTTCCCATCCTGGTGGAGCTGCTGCGCTCCGACTCTGACAAGGTGGTCCGAGCTGTGGCCATCGCCCTGCGCAACCTGTCCATCGACCGCCGCAACAAGGACCTGATCGGTACAAACCATCGGCAATCATTTAAGATTTTTTTTTCTGTAATTGTTCTTCCTGACAGTGCCAGCTGGGAGGAGAGGCCATCATTACGCAACTCCTTTATCAGAGATATGGGCCCAAACTTCAGTCCTTAAGTTACTGACTGTAGAAAGCTGATAAAATCTTCCCACTGAAGAGTAACATTAAGTGTTTCAAAGCAAATTTCTAGAATTTTATTGAATTACATCAAAATAAGTGTTGAGTCTTCTTTCAAATTCTAAAATTCTGATGAAAAAGCATTTGACAACAATTGAAATGTCTGCAGTTCTCAATATTCAAAGATAACATAGACTCTTAACTGTACTGTATGACTGGAAATGGTAATTACCTTTATTTACTCTACGTGATATAATAACACAATGTTTTGATTGAATTAAAATAGAAATTTTAAGTGAGATCTTATTATCTCAGCCCTGTCACCT
>JAPZDY010000022.1:3561666-3576282 GCA_029783645.1 Ctenochaetus hawaiiensis
GTATTTTTAATGTAATGTGATTATTTAATAATATACCTTAAACATTAAGGGACACAAAAAGAGGCACTGTACCATTAATGACGCACCTTGCAGAGAGAGTATTTTCATGAGAATGAGTGTTAGCAGAATCATTTGCTGTTCCTCATTGGAGAGAATTAATTAGAGATGAATCTCCAGTGACTTGAATGTTTAATTTCAGCTTGTGTATGAACCAAGGTATTACATGTTTAAAACATAAAGATATTTCTAATCAAGGCTCACAGTCTCAATATTCTATTGATGTACACAGAAAATTGACGTTGCACTTGAGTGTCAGCTTGTAAACTTTTATGAATACTTCTTTTTTTTTTTATTCACTCTTGGCATTGAAACAGAAAATACACTCTCTCTGTTGTACATGTCCCTTTTTGAGCTGCATGATGCTGTGTTCACTCACTGATGCTTGTTGTTTCTCCCATTTTAGCCCACAGTGACAGCCACCCCTAAAGCAACCAAGAATGGCAAGCCGGGCTACGACGACACCACTTTACCCCTGATGGAGAAGAACCAAGGTCAGTTAAAGTGTTTGTTTTTTTGAGAATCGCTGTTTTTGCCTGTTAAGGACAAGGTGGGTGGGATAAAAGAAAGTAGATCCTGTTGGTTCCCAGCAAAATGATAATTACATGTCTCTAATTCAGAGTCTGAAGACCACACAATGATCCAGTGTACAAATGTAAGAAAACACTGGTGATATTCTTGTTTTGATCTGTTATTGCAAACAAATCCACATTAGTTGGGGAAACCAAAAATGTTTAGTCTGTTTCTTTATACTTGAACTTTTTTGTTCTGTTTGGCACTCAACCTGAGCTTTCAATCCCAACTGAAAAAAATAATTTTTTAGAAAAGTCATGAACATTCTTCCATTTATAAAAGAGATTCAGGATGTGCCTGAAATAGGTGAGCAGTATAGATTTTAGCAAAGGTCACTTAATTGAACTTAATTTATTACTTTTGCTGAACTATTTTTAACAACAATACAAATTTGGTTTCTAAGGGGCCTTTTCAGCAGAATGATGATGTATATTGAATTGGCTTAAATTTAGCGACACTTCCAGTGTTTATTGTAGTGCAGAAACATGTCACCCAGTACAGTGATGTTGTTCATTGTTTTGTTTCAAATATTTTTTGGACCGAGATTGAGTTTTATAGCAAAAAAAAAAAAAATAGATATTTTAGACTTGTTACACAGGCACTTATTAGCAGGATCACCGGATTGGCAGGATGTATTTCACATGGATTTATAAACAAAAAGAAAGATTGAGAATTTAACTTGATTTATTCTTTATGGAGCCCTTCATAAGATGTGTTTGGTAACAGCAACAGTTAGAGTAAAAATATACCAGCTGTTCATTTACTATATTTTTAGTTCAATAAATCCTGAGTTGAAGTTTTCCACCCACTTTGTCCTCAAAGCAGGTTCAAACTTAAGTCTAACATTTATCTGAAAGCAGCGTGTGTTTTTCTTTTTTGTCTGTTTTTTCCTCATGGCTGTATTGAAGCACTGTGCTTGCCACATTACTACTCTCATTCTGTGTGTAGTGAAGCTGTGGTGTGTTATATTTTGCAACAATGCTTTTCATGGGGGTCAGAGATGAAGCACATGAAATGGGAAATGGAGCTGTGAACAGCACACTGCTGCTGTTAACCTGAAACCTTCAGCCCTCACAAAGTTACTTCTGACTGAATGTAGAGAAACGTCCTCATTTTAGATGCTGAACTCCTTTTTTATTTTGTGTGGTGGGTTTTCAAATTGACATAATGGGGTCGGAGATAATGAAAATTTTCCCACCCATAAGAAAGTGTGTTCAGCTGTCTCCACAGTGAAAGAACTGGGCTAGAGGTTTTCTATGACAGCAGCAGTATACAGTGTGTGGGGGAGGGTGTGGGACTTGTGCAGTACATTGGCCCAACAACAAACATCTCTTTGACAGAGGAGTCAATAGCATAGCAGCAGTTAATGTCCTGTTTTTTGGCCATGTGCCCCCCCTCCCTTTTTTCCTTTTTTTGTTTTTGTTTTTCTTTTGCATCCATACATGAACATGAATCGCGGCGCTCATGCCTGCCCACTCTCACTTTGCATTATTCAATCACTGGCCGAGAACCATCGCCCTGAAAGGCAGCAGCGTTTTGGCTCAGTGACTCAGTTTGTGTGTGTGCCTCTTTTTGTACAAATGGCATATGAATGCTTTTCAGGCACCAGGAAATGTGGCAGTGGTGATATGATACCTATGGATGAGCTGGGTCCAGGTAAGAGCCAGACTGCATGATCCTCCTCAGCCAACGGAGAGCCAGTTCTCCTCTAATCCCTCTCCAGTGTCCAATAGTGTCTCTGACTTGACTTCTCCTCTACTAGTTCTCTTCCTGTTGCCAAGATGATATTTTTATTTTGAAAATCCAAAGCGCTGAACAGTCTGATCTGGGCATAATGGCCTTGGACTGGACTACAGACATGACGCTCTTTGATGCTGCATGCAAGACCCCTCTCTTAAAAGATGTTTGTGCAAAGCTGGGCCTTAATGAAAAGCTCAAACCATAAGATGTGGGTGGTTCTCCACTTGTATCAGTACACTCTTAATATATCACAGGTCCAATTTCCTGTGCTGTGTTTCTTCAAAATGTTTAAAATCATAGAACTGCAGCTTTTATAGTCCTTCATTGCTCACGGTCATGAAATTCAGAATTTTTCTGACTCTTGGGGATGATATATTGAGAGCAAGAGTTTTTAACCTTTTTTGACAAAGTAACTTTCTAGAAGTAGCTGTTTTGTCTTTTTTTTAACCCTCTTACCCAAAGGTACCCTCTGACGGTGTAAATGCTGGTTTTCTTGCAGACTTCTGGACCATTATTTACTCTATAATGAGCATCTAACAATTGCTACTTAAAATTAAACTAGGACAAAAAATGCCCTTAGTATAAAAGAGGACCTGTGTGTAGCTTCATACGTGACTTTCCAACAGGAAGAAGAGCTCCCAGGAGAAAAAATGATGACGCTTTTACAACATCTAGAGCTGTTCAGTAGAAATGATTTGAGTTTCTAGCAGCTGCAGTTTGAAGTATCACACAAAAATTTAAAATGCACAGAGTAGCAACATTTTTCTGTGGAGATTTTTGCAACAATTTGATGCCAAAATTAAATGTATAAACTGGAAAGCTAATTGTGTGGCTTTAACCTGTGTTACACATTGTGTTACAATGCTAATATTAGCACAACATTTAGCATATACCATGCAATCCTGTGCACTGAGCTGTGATTTTGTTTCACTTAAGTGTTTCACTGAGCTAACAGATGGGGAAAAACTATTAAAGTAATCATACCCAGTGTTCGGATACACAATGACAATATGAACATATCCTTATAGCTCTGCTGTTGATGTAATGAATTAATAGATAAATAACCCCATTATTTGTGTGAATGCATTACCTGCAGAGTCTTGGAGATATAAATTAATCTGCTCATCAGGAGCAAATAATCACAGTTTGATTCATTGCTGCTGCATTTTTTGTTATAATAGATTTGAAGAGGGGCATGTCTGAGCATTTCCCTCTGCATCTAATGCAGGTTTAATCAGCCATTATTTACCACAATAATCTTTTGTCCCCAAGTGTGCCTGCTCTTGTCCCTTTGTTTTGTCACCTTTCAACAGGTTAGAAAGTCTTCAGGGTTTTTTAAGTAATGTTCAGTGTCCAAAATGTTCACAAAATGTGAATTAGTTTTGGCCAGTGTTTCTGTACTCTTACATGCTTGATAAATGCTCTCCCTGAGCTGTGAAAGTTCACTTTTAAAGTTACTCATGAGGACTGGGTCAAATATGACTTGTAGATACTTTATCTAGTTTGTGTTAAACCTGCTGTGGTGGTAACAAGCATGAGTGCCGACAACTCTACGAAAAGAGTTCCAGCGCAGAAACCTTTCAGTCTGTCTTCCTCCACACAGGTTAAGACAACAGCATAAAAGGTCTGTCATTCTGTCATCTTTTTATTTAATCAAGGACGGCACACCATTAACTGGCTGTTGTTCTCTGACCTCATTAGATGGTTATTCCACCATTGACCAGAGGGACAAGGACTGCAAATACAAGACAGGTGACGGCTCCGTGGACCTGACAGAACGAGAGCCATTAAAGGTACAGACAGACGTCCTCTGGTCCCCTGGGGGTTTCAGGGCATGGACGATGAAATAATGATGTCTCATTGAAATATTATCACGTCCTTTCCCTCTGTGTCTCTCTCTTTCCCTCTCTCTCTTCGTGTTTTCTCTGGTGGTCCTCATTAGAAGCTCTTAATCCTATCGATTCTACAGGCTGGAAGTTGTCGTTCTCTGTTAACGTTGCCTGTCACAGCTCAACACTGTGGACGGCCTCAGATCTGCAAGCCGCTAGTTAATTGAGTGTAAGCTTTTGGTGTCTGTAAAGTAATTAATCTGAGACTGATTAAAAGAACCGCCAACAAGCGCTCCTCATGGAGACGACCCTTGGCTTGGCAACGAACAGACAGCTGCATTATCAAGTGGTGGCCTGCTGATTATACAGCCGCTTCACACTGCAGCCAAAGTTTGTTTATTATTAAGCTGATTGGCAATCCAGCCTCAAAGAGGAGTCACAGGATAATGGCCTCAGAGGATGTCTGACATGTGTTAGATGACTCTCAAGTACTTTTTGTAGTTTTGTGTTTGATCTTTGTCAGTGCTAGATGAATTAGATTTTCCCATGGGATTTTTAAATGAATGCAATCAAGAGTCAGTTTGAGTCAGATTAGCATACGTCTCTTCAGGACTGTGGTCATGTATCTGTCTCTGCATGAAGGTTATGATTAAACCTGAGAAAAATTTCTGAGCCAAAGTCAGGCTGGTGCAGAGTTCATAGTCCAGTTAATTATATGCTTTTTTGGCTTTACATTTGAATTACAACAACGATTAAGTTTGCTTTACGTAGGCAGGTATTCTGTTTGTCTTTTTTTAAAATACTTATTAAAATAGGGGTGTAACAATTTTAAGTTAATATCATGCAGCAAATAAAAAATGTACAACTCAGTATCTATGCAATGTTTACTGGACAGTGTTCACTGTGGCTACAAGTTAGCTACATTTAGCAGCTAATGCTAAATGCTAAACTGTAGTGTTAAAGTAATTCAAGCTTAACAGCAGAGTCATAAAGTTAGCAACCTGATTTGATCATGCCAGTTACAAGTATCTAACAGTATCTTTCTAAAGTTCACTCATGTTAGCTTAAGTTAGCTAGCATAAGCTAGTGCCAGAACAGGTAAGGATGTAGCAGTAAAATCTCTGACTGAAATGAGCACAGGTGAACTTTATTACTGAAAGTTCAAGTCTTTATTTGTATGACACACACCAAGATATTTATTCCTTCAAAAGTGATCTTGTCTTGTTTTAAAGTTTAGAGCCAAATTTTCAGGTCTCAGTCTTCCTTTCTAACGTCTCATTTATCAGTGGAGCACATATGAGTCAGAAAACCGAAAAAAAACTGCAGCTTAAATATTACGCAAGGACACCTATTCCTTCTTAGAGTCAAGATAAGACACCATTTGCTTCAAATGTAGACAGTGAAATAGTGAAATCAACTTACATGGTAGTTACTTTGCCTTACCCATTTTCAAGTTACCTTTCAAAATTTAAGTCAAAAGTGTTGCTTCAGTGATGTGTTTGGTTATAAAATGACCTCAACACAAGGCTGAAAAGCAGATTTTCACTGCCCTCTCTGATTGAAAGGTTCAGTGTGGTTGCACCTCTCTGTCGTTGCTTAAAAGAATTGACTCTCTTTCAGTTTTAACAGTGATATCACTGTGCACTGATCACACGCTGAAGCAAGAAAATAAGTGTTACCACTGGACTCATGCATAATTTTTTTTCATGTAATGTTTTGTTGGTCTTACAGACTTTTTTTTTAGTTTTCTTGTTTTTAATAAGGCACACACTTTAAAGTTAAAATACAATCAAATATTGCTTTAAGATTCAAAGCTAACAAGGAATTGTGCCTTTAAAGACTTACTGTATCTCTATTTTCAGAATACTGTACCTCCATATACAGCTTATGAATACATTAAACATGCCTTTTTATTACAGTGTTATTACTCATGTTATAGGCTAAACATGATGATCATTAAAATTTCATACAAGAGAATTTACCAATCAGGTGGTCCATTTAGCAAAAAACATTTTTGGTATTACATGATGTCTTGAAGCTGCTTAGAGGATTTACACCAAGTGCAAATAGCAAATTTTATCCAATTGTAGCATAAAGTAAAGTAGCATAAATAGAAGGAAAGTATGGCAACACAAAATAGCAGCTACCAGCAGCTTCAGCTCTCAAGAGTTCTGACCTCAGTACTGACTACAATAATCCATCTCTTCTTCTCATTCTCTTCTTCATATTCAGGTAAACTACCAAACCAGTTAATGCTTAAGTTTTACTGTCACTTGTTAAAAGGGCAGAGATACACAGCGGGCCGTGGTGTTTGTCTTCAAAGTGTACTGAGAACTTCTTGTGTTACTCCTTAAAATCTGCGGTCTCTTCTTCCCAGAGGTTTTCTGCCTGCTTTGAATGTAACTTGACTGTTCAAATTGCGCTCTCCCTCTTTCATTTGCATGGTTTGGTTTGCTGTTCTGTAATGGCTCTTATTTATTCCCAAGCTTTCCTGAAGGCAGGAAACTAACACTAGCTTCTCTGATCCTAATTGCATGTGTGTGGGCGTGTGTAAGTGTGTGTGCGTGCGTGCGTGCACGAGAATGTATTTGTGAAATGTATTGACCTCTTTTTGTTCTGCTGTGTTTTGTTTTAACCCGTCCTCCTGTGGCCACAGAATGACACAAATAGGAAACACTATATCAGGAGTAACAGGCCTGCGGTCAGTCTGGTGGACGCTTGTGATGTTAAGCCCCAGCCTGTTGACTCCTGGGTCTAAATGCATGCATGGTAGGTCTGACAAATAAAAACACAAAAACAGTAACGACCTTCACCTTTGTGGTTGGACTGTATCCTTTTCATTTCCTGTTCGTTCATCGCATCTGCCTGTGTTCCTTTCACCCTCACGCTTTATTATGTAGCCCTGCTGTCACCCTGCACCAAGAGTAATCAGCTGGAGAAGTCACCTTGTTCTTTTCAAGGCAATTTACATTGTTCACTTGCAGCTCAGGCCAAATCAGTTTACAGGGTAAAAAAATTATTTTCTTTAGGATATTAAATAACTCATGCACTGTATTTTCATATGCACTCTGTTGCACAAAATTGCATGTACAGACTGAGGGAAATGATGCTTCAAATATCTGAGTACAACAGTAATATGAAAAGAGGCCATTTCTGAACTGCACTGACAGCAGTTACTCTAACAGACGGCCTGTCAAGCTTTAGATTTCTCCACATCAAACACTTTGCATTGGACTGTAGAGGATATTTGACATTTAAGAGAAGAGGAGCAATATTGTGAAAAATAGTGTGTTCACCTGCCAATGGAAGCTCATTAGCATGTCTGTCTAACAGGCAGCTGATATCCGACAGTAGATACCAAACTTTACTTGCAAATCAAAAGGGCTCATAATAAACTATCTGGTTGGTGGGACTGCTATGTGATTTAAGTCAATCCTGAAGCCGTCAGAGTTTAAAGCCACATTAGCAGGTCTGTCCTGCTCTCTGTCGTATTCCAGCAACCCAAGCCGAACTTGTCACAAGAGATAGTGTCATGTTTCCCAAAAACATTGGTTAGTACTTACTCTAAAAGCTTGTAATATTAAAATGAAACTGAAAGGCTTAAAAACACAAAAAGGAATCAAAGCCAAGCAACCAATGTGGAGTACATTAGAAGGAATTAAAAATGAATTTTCCTTGTCATACTTAAAAGACTACAAATGAGAATCTCTACATGGCAATGCAAAACAAGCTGATTGTTTTTTTCATTTACAAAACAGTTAGGTCTGACCAGCAGGCCAGGAGTAAGGCAGATTAAGGTAAGGTTTGGTTATTTTGCCACCAAAAGGGAAGGCATTCCCCCTCATCTCCCCAGAGAGCCAAATTAGAGTAGTAAAGCAAACAACATGTGCAATACACTGCCTTCAGACTTTGCTCTGTCTCAAGATGTAAACTTCAACATGCAGTCTGTTAAGAAGTCCGACCTGAAGACAGTCTGGAGACAGTTTTATTGATCCACCCAGAAGGCTATAGGGGAGCTCCACAGCATCAGCTACTATGGGCTTCGGGCTTCTTTAAATCGTTATACCAGTGAGCCTCTGGCAAGCAGTAAGTGGAATATAATGAGAGCAGGAAAAGATGGATCAACGGACCGTCCAACCCAGTGGTAAACTGCCAAATAAGAATCACACGTAACACCAAAGCAACTGTCAGCAAACTCTTTTTTCACTGGCTGCACAATAAATGGAAACCTACAGATAGATATGACTTCCCCAATCTGAAATGTATGTAGAAAGTAGACCAGCTTTAGTCTCTGTTTACATGTCAGCGCTACCTAAAATATATGCCTAGATTAACTTACTGCTACAACTTTTGTGAAACTGATGGTAAATGATGAAGCAGAATCATTCTCCTGCACTTCAGATGGATCGACAGAATAAGTTATCCCTTCATGAAATGCAGATGGGAGAAAGATACCAATATGCACTTACTCTCACAATCTCTTCCTCGTCAGCATTTATCATACACATCTTCTTTGATAACAGAACAACAATCTCAGATTGATAATTTATCTATCATGGGTTGACGATGGAAACACAGAGTGTGCACAGAAACAAATAGATGTAGCAGAGTGTGAGCTCACACGTACAGTAGATACAATTCTGAAATACTTAGTCTGATTTTTCTGTGTTGGAATTCATGGTATGAAAAACTAAATTGCTTTTTTTGCCCTTTAAATGGCCATATTTCCGTGTAAGATTCAATTCAATTCAACTACTCTTTGCAGTTTAGAGATTCCCTTAAATCTATCTTGAAAACTGAAAATCTAATGTATGTCAGCTTTTATCAGATTGAGTGTATTAAGATACGACTGAAACCTCTAATATCAAATGAAGGCTTTGTGTTGAAACTGTTGGGGTTTTTTCTCCGCTAGGGACAGTATTTTGTCAAAACATCCCTCTGCATCTGAAAAAACAACCGCATTACTTATTTTTCCATTTTTCAAGTTCATGCACTTTTGCTACAAGGCAACAGTTACAACAGTTACAACGGTTACACATGTCAAAGGGACAAAAACCTAAATAATTTAAGTCATTTATTCTGGACATATTTTATTAGGCGTGCTTTAGTGACTGTGCCATAAGGTGTTTGATTGTATTCCCAAACTTCCAAACCCACCATTGAACTTCCCATCACATGACCTTTTACAAAGCTTCAAGCTGATCTGTGAGCTTCACTAGTTGTCATTTTTCTGTCAGCAGCTTGTGTTTTGTCCTGTCTCTTCCTCACCGCTGTTTTCCTTTGTCAAATCTGGCTGTCTTCCTCATCCTCATCTTCTCACCTCGTAGTCTCAGCCATTAATTATCTGCTCAACTCTTTCATCCTCATCCATTGCATTGTCACAGGAAATAAATCACATGGTGATTCTGGAGAAGTACAGTGGTGTGATATGTGGTATCCTTTTAAATTTAGCTACTTAAGTAAAAAGTGTAATAGGTAACATTAAGAACCATCAGGTAAGTCTTTTTCACTTCATTAAGCACATGCAGGATTTCATCCAAACCATTAAGCATCTGTTTTGCAGTCTCTTGCCTCCATTTGCCATCTGGAATGACATGATTGAATCATTTGTTTACAGTGATGTGATTTGTCAAGTACAGTGATGATGCCAACTGATTGTTTTTGCTGCGTGAAAACACATCAGGAGATGTTCATCTAAATTCATAATCACTGATGGGGAAAACAGTGGTTCTTACTGAAAAATCATACAATTTGCTGGAAAAAGACTGATATTATTGATTTTATTATTGTCAACAAATTCCAGAAAAAGACCAAAACCAGCAATGAACTGATCCTTCCATAGACAGATGGATAAAAGCACCGCTTACAAGCACACTAATTGTGTGGTGATCAGCAGCTGAAAATAGACATCAACAAATGCACAATTTATTACAGATATTGATAGATATCTGTAAGAAGATAATGTGGGTAATAAGGATGTAAACCAGTGGAGTGCTACATATATGTCACAAACAACGCAAAACTCAAGTTGTTTTTTAGCTGCTCTGATTTACTTTTTAGCCTTACCTTAAGACAACCTTAAAATACAAATTTGAGATAATATTATATCACCTTATAAAGCACTAAAAAACCACAACAAGCTGAAAGTTATTTTTAAATATCACGGCTTTAAACAGTTGCTTTGGCTAATGTGATAACAGTGGCCTATTTAGACATGGAGAGGCAATGACTTTCAGTTCAAATTCTGTTTCTGACCACTTGGAGAAATACTGTTTCTTACTAGTCTTGACTCTTCAGCTGCTAAATGCTACACAATGCTGACCAGCTAGTAGCTAAGTTTCTGTTTTCTGCTTACTGTATGGGAAGCTGTTACACCAGCTGCCTGTTGTGACTGGAGATGAGGTTAATGAGAACTAAGAGATAAATCTAGTACACAAAAGTGCAAAATGAAGAATGGCCCAAGGGACGCTAAAATGCTCAATTAAGTTGCAAGGATCTGCAGAGTTGGGTATAATACTCTGGGTTTGTCTCAGAAAGAAATTCTTGACTAGTACAGCTTTTTAAGATTTACTTATTTTAAGTACAAACAGATTGGCTGGGGGCTGAGTGTGACAGCCAGAAAAGTACTTAGAAACAAACTTACTCATGGTTGGTTTGGGAAATTTGTTGACACATATAATAAACAATAAGTCTTGCTGCCTAATAGTAGAATTTTAAAAACTTTATTTATTGTCATGTCCAACTGTATGGATGGTTCTTCTAATATTTTTCTTTCTTGTCCACATTCTCCAGGCTTAAAATAGCAACAGTGCGACACCCCAGCTAGAGGAGGATATCTTATATCACCACTGCCATTTCACACGGAGCTCATCTTCGGAGTTGGACTTTGTACAGAAAAGAGGATTTAAAAACAAAATAATGATCAACAGCGACTACCCAGCAGCAGCCAGCACTCTCATGCTTTTCAGAAAAAAAAAAAACTTAAAAAAAGAATGAAAAAGTGACAACTCCTAATACTTTCACATATCCACATTCCCACTGGACATCATGTGAATTTTACAGTGTTGACTCTTGTTGAGCTCCACCTGTGAGAAGAAACTGATAGAAGCCGGTGCTGATGAAGGATCAGATGTAGGAAGGATGGACAAAATGATGTGAAGAAATGACTGGAAAAGGAACGTGTACTGGAAGGAAAACCGTAGGAGAAGAAATGGGAAATTAATGTTTTCGAATTTAGTTTTCACAGCTGGAAGAAGTTCATGCCTCAGTTTTGGGGGGTTTTGAGAATTTCACTTCCAGTTTGTTGTCAAGCTTTGGTGTTTGGATGTTAGTAGGCATGGACTGGTGTGTTTGAAGGTCACTGAATGTTTTCTGATTGGTGAGGTGGACACGAGAAAGGAAAAAGGAGAGAAACAGGGAATAAGAAGAGCTGTAGGATAGTGAATAATCATGTACTCGCAGCAGCAGCCTGCCCTCATAGACTTACAATCCATTTGGTTCACTCTGTTTTTTCAAAAAAATATAAACGATGAAAGTGCATTGAGGGGCTTCAGAATCGAGAGGCTTCGAAATCAAAAAGTGCTTAACAGGTGATTGATGTCCATTTCATGAAGTAAGGAGTCGGATTGTTGTGGTCTGGAGAAAGGAAGTGACATAGTGTGTGCATAAGATGGAATCATAGTTTCTGTTCACACTGCATCGCAAAAGTAACTTTGTGGTCAACATGAAAGAGCCGAGTGGCATGTTGACCCTCACTCACAGAGCTGTGGTTACGTGTGTAACCACTTATATTGTGTAGCGACGCAGCTTCATGAGTTTCCTGGCTGGCTGCTCTTTGTCAATGATGTGTATTAAAGAGGATATAAGGCATTTTGTTAATAAATGATGTGTGTTTTTGAAAAGAGAGGCAGAGGATTGTTCTCTTGTTGAAAGGATAGATCTAAGAGCATTTTTTATTTTTGTTGGATTTTATATAAATGTATATTAGGGTCAAAAGGAAAAAAAAACAGAAAAATTAAGAAAAAACAAACAACAAAAATAACCGACTTCTTAGTTGTATATTAATATCACATTGTTTGGAAAGCACATCTCATTTGATAAAGGCTCACCATGTTTGTAAACAAGAAATAACCACGTAACTTATATGTGTGTCAAATATTGTCGAGTTACGCCAACGATCACCTATTTATATTTTGTATTTGTCAAAAAAAAAAAGTTACAGAAAAAAGTTTATCCACAGTGTTCTTTCTAAAGGCGATGAATCACATGTTGTCTGACAGCCTCTGCATCTTTAAATCAGACACTCCGTAAGGGGTCAGAGGTCAGACAGACGGAATAGGATAGACAGAGATGGCAGTGTTAATTAAAGTCCCTATATTTTTCTTTCCAATGCATTCAGACCAATTTACCGCCAACCCTGTACCTTTCTTCATTTTTTGCATCTTAAAGAGAAATATTCAGTCGTGAGCATGAAGAAAAACTGTACAGATGTTAAAATTCTATTCTTTCCAAGTGCCAGTTTTTTGTGGTGTCATTTGGATATTATCTAATTCATTCATGAGCAGGAAGAGTACAGATGAGCAGAACTGGATGTTCAAAACAAAATAGAAGAGTTGCATTACACTGTACAAAATAAAACATGAACATCGCTCAAACACTTTATATTTTTACAACATTTTAGGGTGAGCAGTTGTAATGTAAGAGAGATACAGAATCATTTTTCTCCTGCTTGACGAGACTGCAAACAAAATCCAGTGGGGAAGTGTACAGTCTCCTCTCCAGCATCGGTCTGTCTCCTGCTGCTCTGTGGACAGGAGACACAGAGAGAATCGGAGCTGGTATCACTCATGTGTCATCAAGGCGAATGGCATGTGCCTGCATTGGAGTCTGATTTTCTTTGTGATGTACGTATGTGACTTTATAAAGCTTGCGTATTTTACACAGTGTTTACAAAGATGTATGTTGTGGTAAAAATCAATAAACTCCAAAAAAAAAAAAACATACTGTATAATTTAATTTCAGAGTTTAAAAAAAGTTATAAAAATACCCAGCATCCCTTTCGTGTGTCCTCAGAAGTCTGTGCTTTCATTGGACAATACTGAACCCTTGCAACAAAGACCCATATGACTGTCTATTCCTGACTGCACTTTGCAGTACCACAACCAAAGGATCTGGAGTTGTATTTACATGCATTCATTAAATGGGTTTTTGGTTTTGTGGATGTGCAGTGTACATTTACAAAATAAAGAGCCAACCAACTGTGCTGTAAAATCAATGCAGGACACGGACACACATCGAATCAAACAAACCTACCTGTGTAGATATAACTGATCAAGACCGTCAAAATAAAGTAACTGTAACACTCAGTAGCAGATGTGTTTGTACCTATCATGTGCCTTAACCTTTTCCATGGTAGATAAAGATAATTGTGTTTTATATAACTTTATTCCTCCCTATTTGACTGTCATCTCTCCATCCTGTCTATTCACATCTCCCCCCTTCTCCTGTGTCATCCTCCCTTCCCTTTTCCTCAATTTAAGTCAGTCATTCATCCTGCACCCCCACCCAATCCACTGTCCCCTCAATCCCAAGTAGTTTAGACTGTTGGTGGGTTTCTGCCTTGTATTACGTTGTATTATAAACTTTTAAAAAGATAGAGTCATTCAAAAAACGGTTTTGATTTCCTAGAGGAGTAAAGTTGTTAATGCTTTCGTAGCGAGCAGAAGCGATGCCACAGTGACAGAATGTATTATGTTAATTTTACTAATACCCAGAGGCAAATATTACGCTTGTTAAACATAACGGAAAAATACTGGTTTGTAGAGTATAAATTTGGTGTGTTTTCAATAAATCATGCCTGGAAAGAAGGTGCTGCTTGGCTCTGTGTCTTATTTCGCATCATATTATCATTTCCAGTGAGACTCAGGGTCTAAAAAGTCATGATTGCTTGTCCTTGAGGCTACAATTCTCATTACAACACATTCAAAAAAAAAACTCAAAGGGTCAGCTCATCTAAATTACAGAGAATTGAATTTCATTTGTATTACTCAGTGAACAGTTTACTTTGGGACTACTTTTGACTGTGGATTATCTAGAGCAGCGGTCCCCAACCACTGGGCCGCGGATCTGTACCGGTCCGTTTGTCATTTGGTTCTGGGCCTCACAGAAAAAAATAAATATCTATTTCTTTGATGATCAGAGTCTGAAAGATGTTTTATTTTGTAAAATAAACGGATTCTCTCCCAATTACATCTGCCCGTGCTTGACACAGGTTAAGACAGGTCAAGATGCTCGCCAAAGTCTTTGGTATGTTACCTCAGTTAAGCCCTCAAGCTAGCAAAAATGAGTAATGACTCAACATAATGGTGAATTGTATTTTTATGCACTTATATTTGTTTTTATGTTGGTTGTATCATTT
>JAPZDY010000022.1:3577039-3588340 GCA_029783645.1 Ctenochaetus hawaiiensis
ATAATGCATTACGTTTTTGAAGTAACTTGCCCAACACTGACTGGTACTCTAAGTGAAATGTTTAATTGCTTTATGGATTAAATTCTGTTATTTTGAGAAAATGCTGATACATTTTACAAATGGCCTCATGAGACAAATTAAGTCATACAGTAGTTTTTAGTCGTATTCTCCTATATTTGTAATGTAGTTCTTATTTATCTGCAAAATAAAAAATGTACAATACCTCAATATTTTAAATGTATGTAATATTTTCATGAAGGGTTTTTGTTGATAATATGTGTATGAATTATGAGGATTATCTCATTATATTAATTGCAAGTTCATGTTTTTATGTATTATGTTATGTATACTATATGCACACACACTCTGAGGAAGAGGATCAGTTTTTATTCGACTGTTAACGACCCATTTCTCTTCAGGCAATTCTCTAGCCACCACATAGCCTGCCAGGGTCCTTTCATAATAACAACATGGCTGCCTTCTGTAGAGGCAGGCACCGGTGGAAAAGTACTAATTGTTTTCATGTTTTGACAAGAAACCTGACAGGTAACAACATGTTATTGAAATATTTTGTGTTAATGCGGAGAGCAGAGTGGGTTCAGGCGAACAGTTGGCTCTGTTTCCATCAGCACGCAGATAACTTTTGTTGCAAACTAGCAGCGCTGCTTTGACTCTCGTAGATCGGCTGGATAATTTTGATCCTGTTTAATTACTGCAGGTTAGATAACGTGAACTTTTCTGCCGTGTCCTATATTGGGAACGCGTCAACTGTATTAAGCTCCCTGGCTATATTAACAGAAAAGCTTTGGAGTCACAAGAATCACTGAACCGCTGAATGACATCCAGCTCTTTCCACACCTGGAGAAATAGACCTGTCAAATATTTTGGCATATTTTTTTGGTTCAGCTCGTATAACGTTGCAAGATTTCACTTTACATAGTTGTGTAGATGAACTGCTCCTTACTGTTGGCCTTGAAATCATCCTCCTGTTATTAGAAAACTCGCTATTTTAAAACAGCCTATGCTGAACCTACATGTAAGGGTCTCCAGGTTCTCCACGCAGCAGTGATATGCAGGAGCCGTTCACATATAATCCAGCAACCCGAACTGCAGCATGTTGCTACAATCATCCTAACACAAAAACCTGTTCCTTGAAATACAAATATTTTTGCTGTATACTGAATAAAGGAGTAAAAGTGTCACTTTAAGTGTCCTTTTAAATTTCTTGAAGTTTATTTGATGGAGTTTAGTGGTCTAAACTCCCCAGTGCAGAGAGCAGAGGTTTATATATGTGAGGTCAATGTAGAACTGATGGGTTCATAACTATAGAATTAACATTCGTTTTATTGTGCCTTCCATTCATCATCTAATGTGATCGTACAGGGAAGTATGACTATGACCTGGTGGTTATTGGTGGTGGTTCAGGAGGCCTTGCATGTTCCAAAGAAGGTGAGATATGTGGGAGTGCCTCTTACTTCGTAATGTTCAGACATGTATGCTTTTTACCCTCATTTTACCTAACAATAACTAACATTACCGTGTATCCATATGTACAGCGGCACAGGTGGGACAGAAAGTTGCTGTTCTAGATTATGTGGAGCCATCTGTTAAAGGTAAAACACATTTTTTTAACCTGTTGTACCAGCTTGTTATAAAAACACAATTTGTTGTCTGAAGATCTTCTGACAATGCTTTTCAAACAGGCACCAAATGGGGTCTTGGTGGCACATGTGTCAATGTTGGCTGCATTCCTAAGAAGCTCATGCACCAGGCTGCTCTTCTTGGCACTGCAGTCAAAGATGCTAGAAAGTATGGCTGGCAGATTTCAGGGCCAGTCTGCCATGACTGGTAGGTCTTTGACCTTAAGTTTTTACATTAGCTTTTAATCATATAAAGGGAAAAGTAAACAGAAGTTAAGATTGGCTAAACAGCACCATCTAGTGGTGTTATTGTAGTAGGTTGTAAAAGGACAGAGGTGATTTATAGTGAAGTCTTTAATGACAATAAGACTGAAACTGTTCCTTTGCTTTAAAGGTCATACAATCTGATTATCAGTCAGGTAAAACGTCAGTCATTAAAAAGAAAAGCAACCTTTAAGACTTTAAGGCCCAAACCTAAAGTTTGAGGAATATGAAAATGGCAACTGTAATTGTAATCTGCCCCATAATGGGTCAAATCAAAGTTAGATGAAAATATGGCTTGACAAACACAATTTTAATATATGGTGTAGGACATTTTTATGTCTGTGAGCCAACACACCTGAAGTAACTACGGTTGACTACACAGGCACAGCATGAAGCGTCTTTTCCTTTGTGTACTCTCTGTTTACCAGTTTGATCTGTAGTGCACCTGTCAGGTGAGTTTACAGTATTGCCTCTGTGTGTTTGACAGGCCCACCATGGCAGAGGCTGTTCAGAACCACGTCAGGTCCTTGAACTGGGGTCACAGAGTTCAGCTGCAGGACAAGTAAGTGATACCAGCTGGGCTTGCTTTATTCACACTTATGTCTCCATATGATGATGTTTCATTACTGGTGTAAGTACACTGGTGCAACTGGTGCAATAGGACAACAGAGGATTTCAGGGTCCTGCAAAGAATGGTAATTGATGCCACTCAGTTATTACAGTTATTGTGTCACCTAGCCTTTACACCAACCATTTAGATGCAAGACTTTTATTTGCTTTAATGTTAACGGCTTGCAAACGCTCATGGTTTTGCGTGTTTCATAAGTCCTTGGGTGTGTGTGCATGAGCATGCGCTTGTGTTTTGGATGAGAAAGGGGGCCCAAGCAAAATTTTGGCACCGGGCACAATCACAATATGTTACACTGCTGTGCTTCATGTAATGATTGATCTGGAAGCAGGCAATAGGTAGCTACCTGTCTTAAATGATTTGGGGGGGTTTGTTTTAGCTTTTTTTTGTCTCGGTGTAATCTAAAATGTTTGTATCTGTATGGCTTTTGAAATCAATCTCGCCTGCCTTGAACAGTCAATCTAAAGGGTTGCACATATCTCACCAACTTATCATGTCTAACCCTCACACCTCTCCCTCAATTTAGCAATGTATCTTTCATTGTCCATGATAATTTTACCTCATATAAAAGGTATTTCCATAAAATAATGAAATATTTATACTCAGGTCTGTTTTTCCTAACTTTTTTCTAACTTTTATGACATGAAATATCGCTGAGGGCTGTACGCTTCTGTCGGTACACAGCTGAAGGATTGAGAGTCAGCAACTGCGTGTTGATTGAGCGGCTGGCTGGAGGGCAAACAGGTGTTAACCTCTGCAATGGTTACATCCAAGATTAACTTCTGTTCAATCCAGTAACATTGTTTTCTTGGACCTAGCACATTTAGCAATGCTGCCAATATGAGTTTATTTCCGTTTAATCAACAATTAGCCTTGGAGGCTTTTAAAACAGCAGCATTGTTAACCACAGTGCAAAGCAGTCATTTGGCACAAGTATATTAGTTAATAATATAATAAAAAGGAGCATAGATGTTAAATGAATGCCCCATTTTAATCAGTGATAATTGAATTTGTTTTTCCAGCAAGCAATTAAGTTTTATTAGTGTGAGCAGAACTCAGCAGTGAGTTGTGAAAAGTATCTAATGGAATCAGAACTATCAGAGTTTCCATTGTGGGTAAACAGATTTCTGAGACCTGGTGCACCTTTCATTGTACAAACTATAATTTTTATGTCAAATCAGCTAATGAATTAAAAAACACACACTGTAATCAAAATTAAATGGATAAAATTAAGTGTTATTAACATTCAATCTAACTTCTATCAGTCGATAAATTTACTGTTTTTTTTTTTTTAAAATCCAATCTCTACTTGAAAACTGTCCAACTTACTTCATGTTTAATTTAGATAACAACACAAAGTTAAAAACACCTTCATATAAAGATGGCAAATGAGTGGCTCTTATCTCTCATCTTTACTCTTTGGAGACTAGATACTGTAATGTGATGCTGCAAATTGCCGTTTAAGGGAAACCTAGGTGGAATTTATGATTTCACAATGGATACATGTGATTTTTTTTTATTGATGAATCAAAGCAAAGCAAAACAAAAAAGTTTTCATAGTAATTTGTGAAACCAATCATGCAGCAAATCTTCATCTCCATTATTGATCCACTTGTCCAAAATTTAAGAGACCAATCCGTCGAGATATAGCTCATCTCCTATTTTACATTCCCTGTCCTCCTGTCAAGGAAATGGAGAGTAATAACACATGCAGAACATGACATGATATCCACCTAACACTCAGCCTGATGCCACCTGTTCTCTTTGCAACTACAGCATGTTTTTTTTTGTGCTGTATTTTGAGTTCACTTTGGAAGGGTTACCTTGGACTTAAGAAGATTTTAAAAAAAAAGAGAAATGTAGATGTTAGACAGTGGGACTTTAGGAGGAGATAAGTAAAAGAAATGATGATGAGGGGTTTGAAAACAATCTGCAGATATAGTTTGAGATGAGCACCATGACAGCAAGTGAATGCACCACCAGAGGCTGCCAGCTGTTTACTGTCTGTCTTGCAGGAAGGTGAAGTATCTGAACATGAAAGGAAGCCTGGTGGATGAACACACTGTGAAAGGAGTTACTAAAGCAGGGAAAGAGGTGGGTTTGTGTACAAGAAGATATTTATTCATACATTCAGTCCATCCTAAACAAATCTTAAAATATAAATGCACTAAAAAATATATGAATTACTTTGTATAACATGTTTTAAATGCTGCCTTTTATATTAATGGTGATAAATCTGAAGAATGTAACACTAATGCATTCAACAATATTTTTGCTTACAGCTCTCTTGCATATACACAATTTATGAATTCCTATGTTTCACAATATAAATTAAATTTTGTTACCATTTTGCATCTTTATTAGTTATCTATTTTTTCTCTCATTAATATTTTTTTTAAAGTTGCAATTGAATAAAAAAGGCTATATACTGTATGTTTGTATATAAAGTACAAACTTAGTTAACTTTGTAATCTTAATTTGTATGTACACCTCCAAGCTTGTTACTTGTTTCAGTGATTTCAAAGTGTTTACATCATCCGCTTAATGCAAAATACTCTTGAGACGCCTTCCTTTCCTTTGATATGTCCTTCTTTTTGAAGGTCATGAACAAAGGCTGTTACTTCACATGTCCATCCTCTTTCCTACAGACGATCCTGACTGCCAAGAATATTGTGATCGCTACAGGGGGGCGGCCCAAGTACCCCACAAATGTAAGTAACACTGCCATCATCACTTCCCTGGGGTGTTTCTCTACCAGGAAGTGTTGCTTGTATGATTGGTTACCAGGTAGACAAACAAATGAGAAGGATCCAAAACCACAAAGTGATGCAAAATGTGCTTTTGAGGCTTTACACTAAGGCACACAAACAAGTCCAATGCACAAAAGATTTCAGGTGTTTAGAAAACAGCCTGTTTGCTGTATTAAACACCTTTGAAAGATCTGTTGATAGTTACATTGAGAAGTTTTTCTTGTTGCAGGTCCCTGGAGCAGTGGAACACGGCCTTACAAGTGACGATATCTTCTGGCTGAAAAAGTCACCTGGAAAAACGTGAGAATGCCCCCCACCTACACAAGCACGCATGCACACGTACACCCTCTATATAAAGATATTTAAGGCTGTATCAACAGTTTAAAACTGAAACTTTGCTCATATTGTTAAAATCAAATTTAACTGAATTCAAAATAATCCTTTTAATGTCTGTCATGAGGAATAGATTGTGATGTGGGTTGGAACAGGCAGGAGCCAAGAGACAAACCAGGCACACAGCTGCTTTGGTAAAAAGAATCAGAGACAAAATGGAGCATCTGATAGACTTAACATGCAAACATACATTGGATTCTGCTGTCATTCTGAGGTGTTTACCTGCAGGAAGAGTGCTCAAAGTTTATCTTTAAAAACTTTTCAAATTAAAAGTGGATTCATTTTCAGCCTAACCCGTCTTTGCAGCATTGAGCTGTTGATTGTGTACCTGTACTGTATTTAGTGTCTCTTCTTTGACTGCTTACTGCAAACAAATGTACTTTACCAAATAACTGTAACAACTAGAGTCTGATTAGTGCTGAGTTCAGTCAGAGGCTGAACAAACCCTCGCCATTGCTTGCTACAACTATAAAAAAATATTTTGACAAAACCAAACACAAATGATTCCACTTTCAGACTTACAAACATAACTACATTTTTTAGGAGGGGAAATGAAATCATAAAAATTAAGAAATTAATCAAGAAAAAAAAAAAAATATATATATATATACAAACACAAATATGTTATTAAGCAGATATGAAACAGTGCCTCTTACCTATGATAGCTTATATTCTATGATAAGGCCCGCAAGCATTTTAAGCTTTTCACACCACCAAAGTTAAAACTCAGTCTTTCTTCATTATCTTTCCTCTATTAACATTAAAACTGCCAAAATAAAAGTCAGTGAACCTCAATGCAAATATTTTTCAGTGGCTTTAGACCCACGACAACATCAGCCTTTAATGAGTACATTTCAGTAGTTGCAGGATTGTGGGCATCTTTCCCTTTACACTGAGGCGCAGGAGAAGCCGAACCACTCACCTTTGCAGTATTAATGCCTTGCTCTAATTCATCAACTTACCTCGCTGGCTGACACGACACATCTCACTGTCATGCACTGTAATCATTCATCAGTTACATGCAGTTTGTTTTTCTCCCTTCCTGTCAGCCTGTCTTCGCCTCATGATTCAGATTAGCGGCGTGCATCCTGACCTTTACAGAACAAGCTCTTTAATCCAGCCATTTAGCCTCTGTCATCGCCTGGTTAATTGGTCTTTCCCTGATGTTTCCTCTTGGCACAACACGCAGACGGTGACTAGTGGTTGTGGTATACCTGGGTTTTGGTTGTTGTTTGCTTCACGGTGACAGATAAGCGGAAATAATGGTTCCAGTATAAAGCTTCAGATGTATCTAGGTTGTCTGCACCTGGGGCATGGTGTTTTAATTGTTTTTAATTATATTCTTTTTTTCTGTTTTGGCAGATAATTAATACTAGCACATTTTTTGCAATGGATATTAAGTGCTTCATTTCATTAATTAAATCTTGTTTAGATATAAATTGGTTCATTTATAATTGGAATTTCAGTATGTGTGGTATTCCAGTGTTGTATATGTATAATACAGTGTAGCTATTCAGATTTTTGACCACTTGGTGGCAATACAAAATCATTTATAGTCAACAAATCAACATAAAAGCACTGTAACCAGCCCTTGACTATTACCAGAGTGGTGTTTACCCATTCAGCAAAACATCCATGTATAAATGAAGCAGAATTATCCACTCAGAGACACTTGAGATCAGGAAGTCCTTTGATGCAAGTGTGTGATGGTTAGTGGGGGCCTCTGCCTCCCCGCAGGCAACAAGGGTTAGCACTAGCTTTAGCTTTCTCCATGAGAGTGCTCAACCACACGCTTTGGTCGGAGAGGTTGTTGTGCTGCTGAGCTGTCAGCTATGCAGGTGAGTTCTGACTGGGCTGCTTCTGCTGGCAGGGTTGGTGTGTCTGTATGTGTGTGGGGTGGGAGATGGTGGTGGTGGGAGGCATTCAGGCGAGTGATGGGTGTCTAATGGGCCTTGGAGCACATATTCACCTGAGTGACAGATTTGGCCCCAGGGCTGAAGGCCAGATCTGGCTGCCATCATCATGTTATCAGGAGAACACACTGAGCATGAGCAAGCAGGACCGTGTCACTGGTCCATGAGTAGGCCAGTATGTGAATGAGCTGGAGCACTATGAGGGTTTGTGTTGTTGTGTGAAAGATCATGCTTAAAGAGAATAACTTTAAGCACATTATGTCTCACATGCTCTGAATATTATTTCGGAGCAATTTATGCTTTTATGCTCCTCTGACAAAAATGTCAATAATTAATAATCAGTTAAATGATTATTGATGGGGTTTCCACATAAAAAATATTAAAGACAGAAAACAAGACATTAAGAAATAACAAAAACTAAATAGTTCATCATTCTGTCATGCAGCACAATGGTTCAGTCGTTAATAATTGGTGAAGGTGTATGTTCTCCCTGTGCTTGATGGATTCTCTTGGGTGCTTTGGTTTTCACCCACGATCAAAAACATGTACATTAGATTCATTTTCCTGTCAGCAGCCTTGACCGTGGCACTCGCTTAGATCTTAAGTTGGTTCCCAGTTGCCACATTATGGTTTCTCTCCCCTCAGGGATGTGATAAATGCTGAGGACCAATCTGAGTATGACTGCATGAGACAATAGAGATTTCTTCCTCCTCATGGGCTACACCTCTCATCAGAAAGTACGGATAAAATTTGATAACTTTTCAAGTAGCACATATAGCGTCCCCATATTTTTAGGAGTATCACAAGTAACTTTTCTTTAGCAGCATATGTACGTTTTTTTGTGGTGTAGCAGCTGGAGAGGCCTTTAAGTCATTAATAACAGTTGATGACTCAGATATTTTCCATTAAAGAGTAATACAATATTTTGCCTGTTGGTTACAAAGACTGATGGACAAATTTTTTCATTCACTTCTGTTTCTCGACATGCCCCTCTCTAACGCCCCCACCCCCGCATACTCCCTTGGCTGCATGTCACCATCATTGAAAGGGGTCAGACGGGTTGTAAAGGATCTATAACATCACCTTTTAGTAAAAAAATGTAGCAGCTGTATAGACTCCAGACTAGTGTACAATGAGAAGGAAGAGGGGCAAGGGGAAAGGAGACAGTTTCTCAGTGATGAAAGTATAGAATCAAGCTAAAGCTCTCTGCCTAATCTTCTTTAAGCCACCTCACAATAAGTGCTAAGTGCAGCTGTGCATTACACAGACACAGAGAAAATGTTCACCAGGGTTTTTTGTGGTAAGTGTTAGTATGGACAAGGGAAGGATGTGCCACAGGCAGCCCGAGCTGTCAGGTGAAGCAGAACTATGGGAAGGAGGTCGGTTGGGTTGGGGAGGTAAAAACAAGGGAGAGAGAGGGGCCTCATCCATGAGGACGACGGGCGTCACTCAGCTGGCTGATGTGTGGACTTGAGCCCTGAACATGGCACACCCCATCTGCAGGGATTAGCTTAAACACTAACAATTAGCCCTCCTCAACGCCACTGATCTCAGGGCTGGATTACAAGTCTGATTCACCTGGACCACACACATACACTGACACTGCAAGTACACACATGCACACAGACACACACATATATGTTTTCCTGTCCCTATTTTCTACATGTTCTTCACACCTCTTCACCTCTCTCTGAGGTTATGAAGTTCTGTAATTCATCACCTCTCTAATTCATCGATTTAAAGTAAACACTTTCAACTTTGGATTTGATTTATTTTATTTGGCCAAAGTGTACCTCCCAAATGATGAAATGTATTTTTATTGTATTATTACTTCGTCTAAGAGCTTCTCTTTTTTTGTGTGTTTTGCAGGCTTGTGGTTGGAGCCAGCTGTATCCTTTGTTTGCCAGAGAGCTTTTAAACAGAACCCCTGTTTAAGGTCTTGTGATCAGTAGAGAAATAGTCAAGTTATTAACATAACATAACATAATATAAAAATAACATTGGCATCAGACAAGCTTAAAAAAGATTTTGGAATAAATATCTTTAAACTCAGGGTGGCATATCTTCAGGACTGTAGTGTTACCCTTCAGATAAGTTATTAATCAGACACACAATGTGCTGGTTATTTGTCAAACCTGGATAAAACATGCACAGTCTTGTTTATATGCTGCTGCGTGGCTGTAGTTCACCTTTCTTTTTTTAAGTTGTTCGAGTCATGTGTGATGGCCACACATCAGGTGCTACTGTCCATGTAAAAGTGCTGTGATCCTCAGCCAGGTGTCCTCAGATGTGGCACTGGAGTGCGCAGGCTTCCTCACAGGCATTGGCTTAGACACCACAGTGATGGTTCGCAGCATCGCCCTCCGGGGGTTTGATCAGGTAAAGCTTTCTCAACTACAGTTTGCATATCATCGAAACATCAATAGTGATGTTTAGCATGCTTAAACGTTGTTATTGTCTTTTTCTTTATGCAGCAAATGGCAGGTCTAGTGACAGACTACATGGAGGCATATGGGACCAAGCTTGCATGGAAGTGCGTCCCAAAGAAAGTGGACAAACTCTCCTCAGGAGCTCTGCAAGTGACCTGGACTGACACCCAAACAGGAAACGAACACAAGGACACCTTTGACTCTGTGCTATGGGCAGTTGGTGAGTCTGCATGTGGGTCTCAGCTTGGGGTCAGTTCACTTAAACCTAGAGCAGACATAAAATTTATGATATGACTGAGGAATATTCCAGTAATATGCTCAAGGAATCCCTCTTACCCTATAAACATACCCATCTAACTGCAGAACTGAAGTGGTAGAGGCTCTTCATGTTGCTCTTGAACATATGAGCAGAGCAGATGCAAAGGCCTGAGATTTAAGACTTGGACACAAGTGCGACTTTTTGCTTTAGTAAGTGAAAACTGACTTAAAGTTGTTTTGATAGACACTGAATTGACTGAGACTCCATCGGCTCCTATTGTGCACCTATGAAACAATATATACTATAGAACAGGACAAAAAATCTATTTCATTTTCTTATTCTTATTCTTATTCTTATTCTTATTCTTATTCTTATTCTTATTCTTATTCTTATTCTTATTCTTATTCTTATTTCAGAACCCAGTTATGTTTTCTTCCTGTAAAACAGAATAAAAGAATGTTTACATAGGTAAGAACCCAACACTTTTAACCAATAAAGACCTCCACCAACCAACTATTCTTCAACTTTTAAAGGCATAGAGCAGCTTCTTTGGCTGGTTATCATTCAACATAGGTACATCAGAGGACAAGTGGCACTCTGAGTAGTCCTCTTTGATTACAGTGGTGCTAACATCTTAATCACTGTAATTGCCCATGTTTGTTATGTTGCTTTTTAACAAAAAAATAAAAAAAATCAAATTCACCCAAACATTGGGTTGTTTTGAGGCTTGACTTGTCTTAAAAGTGTATTTGATTGTGATTTGTCTCAAGTTACTGCATTCTTGACTTGGACTAAAACTTAAAGACTAAAAAACCTACCACTGGGGGTTGCTCAAAAATATTAGTCAGGTGGATTTCTTTTCAAACATAAAGGTTCTTTGCTGCCATTGCACAAGTCAACAAGAAATTAAAACACCTGAACTATGACAATGATATGAACGGATAAGGTTTACAGCGCAGTTCAGTGTATAAAGTAATACTTAAAGTTAGATGGAGTACACCCCCCATATTGTTCTCCATATCTCT
>JAPZDY010000022.1:3604616-3626207 GCA_029783645.1 Ctenochaetus hawaiiensis
TTTATTTATTTTCATGGCACTTTTCAAGCATATTAGAAAAATTTAACAGAACAAGAATTAATTACGAATTCAATAAAAACCAAAACCCACAACTCCCTCCCCTCAAAATACGGAAATTAGTAACACTAGGGCGCATAATCAGTTCACCCTGAGCTCTCACATACAGCAAGTGCAAAAAGGAGAGATAGAAATTGTATCAATTAGCTACATTTGGATAAAACATTTTAGTCATAAAAGCATGTAAAAAATAAGGTAGAAGAGGTAACTACATACACTGTATATGAGACATGATTTCAAGTACTTCATAATGATCTCATTTGAGATAGAATACAGACATTTAGAGCAGATAAAAGTGCAAATAAAAATGCTAAAAAAAATACTAAAATAATGATGCTAGAACTGTAAACAAGAAGTAGGACGATGAAGCTGAAATTAAATCACAAAAGGCCTCCACTGAGGCCAAAGTAGACAGTCAGTCTGCTCATCTCACACTGAGGGAAAATATGATTCTAATGAGCAAATTTTCCAAGATATCAAGACTTATACTGGACATCAGCAAATATGAATTGTTTGTTTTAAGAAGCTCTATCAGTTAATATAAATATGTGTCCACTCTTTCATTCATTAATGGCTGAAGTTAAAGATGTGAGATTTAACAACCCCACATTGATTAATATGGTATTGATGGAGATAACCAACTCAACAAGCCTCTGCACAGAGAAAAACAAACTACCTCACTACACTTCCTTAAGCTCTTCCCAAACACCAGCAGAGCAGACAGAGCATCAGTTACACCACCTCGACAGTTTCCTTCTGAATGTGTCTGCTCTGGGGCTCTGGTGTTATCAGTTTCAGTCACATCAAATAAATCAAAGTAGCGTCAAGTGTTGTGATTACATCCCACTCTGCAGCCAAAACACCTGGCTGCAACCTCAAGGAATTGCCTGAGCCTGAGTGGAGCATGTAACTGGCACAGACTGCAAGTCTGGCTGATAGCCTTGTTTATAAATTTGCATACTGTAAGAATGCACCCACACACACAGGCTGAGCCGCAGACATGTTCTTGTCATGTGATGTGTGTGGACTGCATGCTGGGCTCGCCCTGCGGCTGCTGTCGATGCCCCTTTGATTGATTTTGTCTTTCCTGTTTTGCCAATAAAAGCTGTGGGTGTTGGGACATACTGCTTGTGAATGAATCACCAAAACATACACACACACACATATCCACTTATACCCTGCATGCAGTGTGTCTGCTAAGTTTGCTTGTGGAGCTCACAGTTATAGCCGCCTGTGTTTATTAGTTGGTCACTGATATGATGAGAGATGGCTTGCGTGGTATGTTTTGTGTGTGTGTGTGTGTGTGTGTGTGTGTGTGTGTGTGTGTGAGGGCTGGATTGTGTGGGGGCAGGTGGGAATGTGAATATGTGGGTGTGTCGGCAATGTGAGCTCTCTCGTACGGCCTGCGTTTGAATGCCCTCACATACGACATGTTTAAATGGCATGGTGTGGGCCTACTCTAAGCCTGCATTCAGTACACATTAACATCCCTAAAAATAAAGCTGTGGAGTGCTTTACCTCCTCTCTGTCTTTCCAAAACAAATTTCAAATTTTCAGACAGTTCTATAACAGGAGCGCCACTGTTGCAGACACACTATGGCGCACACACGTGCACAAACACCAATGTAAATATAACCAGCTCAGTAATTAGCCTTTACAAAGTAACCTTTGGCCTTTGTTTTATCCTGAATGACAAATGAAGTAGCAGCAGAAATATGAAGAGTGAGCATCAGTGTATGTAGAGGAAAATAGACTACTGGAAGAGGACGTGAAGTATACATCCTGACTGATCTGAGTTCTGAGAAATATCTTTATTGGCTTCCTTGTCAAGAGTTATATACGTAAATTGATACCCCTCTCTGTTAAGTCTGAAGCTGGAATCAAGAGGTGATTGAGCTTAACTTAACTTAAAATGTGGAGGCTGGGTGAAACAGCTAGCCCGACTTCTTCCAATGTTATAACATACGTATATTTTTATTTTGTATTCAGGCTGAAAAACAGGATTATTTAATTCACTCAAATGAATAAAAATGCATTCAGCCCAGCCACAAGAAGGACAAACAAAAATCACTATCATCAAGAAAAAAAAAACTAATTCTTACCAAAGAATTGGACCGTCAATTTTCAAGAAAGGGTCAGAAGGGTTTGTTGTTTCCCTTACCCTGCCACCTCCTGTCCTCAGCCAATCAGGGAAGGTCTCTGGATATTAGAGGCTATCTGTTCCCCATGTCATCAATCTCCCCTCATTCATAAGTAAATGGAACTAAATTGTGCTTTGACAGAACATTATTTAAAGTGACCCCATCAAAAAGTACAATTGAAAACATACATACTATTTGTTTTGTCCATTAACAGTTAACGTTTCCTTCTTTGGAAGTAATGAATAATACAGTGGAAAAAAACCCTCAAATACATTTTCATGGGCAAATGTCCTCCTTCCTCTTGAAGAGTCAAGCAGGTCAGATATTAAGGTCGCCACAGAAAACCTGTGTGAACAAACAGAAGTAAATGCAAAAAAACAAACAACTTAGAGCTATCATATGTCCACAGCCGTCATATATTATGAATACCAACATAGTTGAGCATGAGTTTGGTAAAATAGATATCAGGAGTATAAGACAGCTGAGGCAAAAGAATAACTTGTGATGTCTGTGACTCATGTTATGTCATAACATTTCCAATATAATAAGCAGCAGTTGAGTCAGAGAAAAAAGCTTTTATTTCTGCAAGTGGAAGACAAAAAAATGTTTAACAAACATAAAAATTATATTTTTCTATGTGGTATAGCTGTGAAAAAAATCTGTGTTACATCAACTGTGTAGAAAAACTTTAACCATACCTTGTGTTCCTTGAATTAGAATTGAATTAAAGACAGAGTTTAATTGGTGACTAGAACAAATTTTAAAAATGTAAACTCCTTAGTGTTATATTAGGGGTCAGAGATAATATTTCCTTCCCTGTGGCTTCCATTGAACATGACCATGAGAAACAGCTTCATCACTGAAGAGGAGTTTCTAAAAGAACTGATAAGAATATTAACTTTGGACACTGGGTGCCTCCCCTTCTTCATTATTCCAAGGGAGGATGGTTTCATGTTGCTGATAGTGCCTGTGCATCAGACTTTTTTCCTTCTTGCTACACACTGTTTCATTAAAGTTGTGTTTTGTTCCAAGCCTCAAAGTGACAGGCAGGCCAGTCACTCCTCGCCCTCCCTGAGATCTCTCCATTCACACCTGCAGAGATGCCCAAGGAAAACATGAGCTAGGAGGGTCTCACCACCACATGTTGTGATACCTGGATATTCAACACACACTCCCATACACAGTATCTCTCCGATAACTTCATGCATACGTGTCCGCTGATAAGTAGAAGGTTCAGCTAGACATATTGTGTTTGGCATCTTGGTGCTGATTCTTTAAGGCCCTGATTTTAATCATATTCAGGATATGGCGTGTACATAGAGCATACGAAACCCGTTTATTCGTTTCTCTGTTTACATGATCATAACAGTACCCAGGTCCATCTGCAGATGTGTCTTGATTTCCAATCATTTCATTCACTATGAGATAATGAAACGCTGGATGAAATGTTTACATGCCACTGATCCAGGTCTTCACTTGATCACCTTAGGTTATCTATCCAGGTTTCTCAAAACCGGTTAATGTCATATTCACGTTTATTAAACAGGTGTAAGCTATTTAAATGTGCAAAATGTGACGAGGACACCCCAAAGACCCTGACATAACCATGATAATAATGTGTAAGTAAATGAACTTGTAAAGTTGCATACACAAATTCATTCTTGGGCCGACTGATAGTAAAGTTCCATATTTGAGGGAACCCTAATAAGGTCAATCCACCCTGTTTTGTAGAGTGGTGTCCTTTTTCTTATTTTGATGGATAACACCAGTAATGTGGAAAATATCACACACATGTCTTTTGACTCTTTTATGCTAGAAAATAAATGTATTAAAACATTTTCAAACCAGTCTTTGCTGTCAGTCCCCAGTGGTAACATTAGTAGATCTGTGAGTACATACTGGCACCCATTTTAGTGGCTTCAATTACCCAGAAATCAACACAGTGACAAACTTATTATGTTCTGAGTGAGAAAGAGTTCTGCAAACACTAGTGTGTGATTAAAAACTTGACATTGCAGCACATTTTCACTTTGAACATGCCATTGTCATGCTTAATGTCATGTTTTTTTTTCCTCTACATGGTTTAACACTGTGAAACAGTCACAGCTTGATCAAGTTTAGGGAATAAAACTACTTGGTTTTGTTTAGGACAGTATCCTGAACTGGGACTTATACTCTTCTCCGTTGACTCCTGTCAAATTCAAAAGCATGTTGTGTCTTTGTATGTAAAACTTATTTTGGTGTAATTTCTCTGTATGCCAGTAAAGAGAATTCCTCATTCTCATCAGTCCATTTCTCTAGTAGCTCTCTGTGTCCCCACTATGTATTCATTACTTTACGGTCAGTCTTGGCGGACTTAAAAACACTGTCTAGCGTTCCTCCCTGGAGTTTTGCCCTCCACGGTGCACGTTGCAGTCCTTTACCTCTCCATGATGAGAGAGGAGTCTGGTAGCACTTCCATCTATTTCTATCTCTCTGTGGCTTGGCCGCTGCTCAGGCTGACCCACAGCCTTTCTAATTTGGTGATGAGCTGTAAAGTGACCTGCCTGCCCCCATGGTTGTGTGGCTGGAGCGAGAGTGGGATTCCAGGGATTTCCTTACCAGGCGGTCTCTTGGGTTGGATGAATGATACTGTAACCCCACCTCCCCCCAACACATGCACACACACACACAGACAAACAACCTCCTTTTCCCCGGACTCCTCAGACCCACGGGGACACCAGCACTATATAACCATAGTGCCCCCTGGCATTGTCCTGCACACCCTCCCTGCCCCTGAGTAAGCTGAGATGCCAGGAATAATTGATGATGAGTTGGGCCATGGTATCTGTCCAGGCAGGGCAGCAGACACTTTCTCCAGCCTCCTGCTGAGAGGTTACCATCCTGCCACCTCCATTTGCACTAATTGGTTTGAACCTACTGCTGCTCTACAACTGAGACTCACCCTTCCCATTTTATGTCATTAAGTGCTTATGTATTTAATATAGCTTATTAGTAAATTAGATTCACTGGTAATCCTCCTCAATTTAAAATCCAAAATATTGTATGTCTCGTTTACTATAATTAAAGTATGGTATGTCTAGGACGTGAGAGGGCAATCTAAGTGGTTTCAAATGTGGATTAAAATGAATGTGCTCCACCCCAGTAATACACTAAATGGTATACTGGGGTGTGTCCCTGAAGACTGCTTAAGAAAAAATGTCACCGTTTATTTGTCCAAATAAAGCCAGTTGAACATGCTTTTAAAGTTTATTGAGTGTTATCCTTAATTTTTTGGGGCTTCTTTGTTGCTCAGACAAATATATTATTAAGGTTTCCAACCCACTATGCTCTACATGCTGTGCACCTCCACCCACTGATCCACCTGTACTCCTTATTGTTTCATTTCAGAGTGCAGAAGGAGGATTGACTGACTCTAATCCATGGCCACAGAAGAGGTTTAAAACACTCTGGTTTCATCTAATCTTTGCAGCTCAGACCTAGCCGAGCTTGAAACCCGCTTTCTCCATGATAGGAATGGACAAATAAAGGTCTCTCCCAGCACTCCCATGAAAGGGGCCTGTGTACTCTGTGGATTAGGGCCCTGTCTTTTCTCTGTCTCCCTTTCTCCATTAGACTGAAAAGGATGAAAAAAAAAGACTCTCCTGTTTGTGCAGTACTATGAGGCTTTGCACATTCTCCAGTCATCACTCAGATCTGATGTTTTTTTTTTTGGCAGTCAGTGTTTAATAGCTTGATATAGAGGTAGTAGAAATTTAAAAGAGTATATATTTGAGGTGTTAGTA
Source organism: Ctenochaetus hawaiiensis (assembly GCA_029783645.1). Taxonomy (NCBI): domain Eukaryota; kingdom Metazoa; phylum Chordata; class Actinopteri; order Acanthuriformes; family Acanthuridae; genus Ctenochaetus; species Ctenochaetus hawaiiensis. The sequence goes on from JAPZDY010000022.1 coordinate 3,610,600, forward strand.
TCCCTGTTTTTTTAAAAAATTGGCAAATCTCCACTTCTTCCCTTTTTCCCTTTTGTCTTAAAAATGCATTTCAATTGACTATCTCACAGATATTGGCATAATCAGAATTCTGTTATCTAGCTTACTGCAGTGCTGCTCTTTATTTATCCAACTTACACCTGCCTATTTATTTTTGCTTAACAATTCTTTAGCCAATTTGTTTATATGTAAGGACAATGCATTACCATGCACACGTCTAAAAATGAAAGTAGTCAATATACACATGGGGCGGCATATAAACATTCCAGTGGAAAGAATGAAGACTTCAAGGAGAACAAAGAGAGCGAGAGAAAGAGAGAGAGAGAGGATGAGGAGAGAGTGAGTGTTTTAACTATTCTCTTCAGGCAATTTCACGGGCAGCTCATCTGCTGTAAATACAGGTCCTTCAAATCCGGCGCATGTTTTGTATCCCTCCTTGCTAGGCTGGCTGGGTCTCTGATAACTGTCAAAACACCGGTGTCTCACTGAAATGGTATTTTGTAAAGTCTCCTTGAAACTTCTTCACTTTACTGACACTGCTTTACCAAGCGAGAACGCCTGTTTTAAATAATCGAGGTATATGTGTTATTTGTAGCCGATGTTGTAGGTATTTGCTAGCTTGGTGCTAACCGTCTTGTTGATAACTGCATGAAGCTGAGCATTTAATGTAAGTGCTTGAAAGCAAAAATGCAGCCTTTCCTTATTCTGTTTTTCATTCCAGCATTTTATTTTTTTAACTTTAGTTTAGAATTGTAACGCATGGATACTGAATATAAAGTTGCCTTAACAACATTCACCAGAGCTGCATGGCCAAACCAGTTTTAAACTTTGGCTTTTTAACAACAATCTGTCTTGCCCATCCGCAGTTCTCCGCTACACATTTTGTATATAATTTGCGATTTTTTCCCGTAAGTTTGAAGTCCACTCTCAGGTTTTCATGAGAAATACAATTCATAATAATCTTTTTATAACTTAATGATTGTAGATCAGACTATGTATGAGTTTGAAGATTATAATAAGGTTGCATACGGTTTGGTTTGACAGTTAATTGATAAGTTCCAATGAAATGCCTTAGAAGGAGCCGTACATACAGTTGTGTGTGTGTTTGAGAAGCAAGAAAAAACACAAACATTACATGATGGATTTAGATAAAACAAGATTTAACATAAAAACAATTCCACTGTTACTGTTGACCACACATTTTAAAGTTGTCAGGTGCATTTTTGTTCTAAAAAATTCTAAAAAGTTGATACGTGACTTCACTACTTAGGGTTGTATTAGTATTGTTTTTTTCTTAAGCTTACCCATTTAAATGAGCTTTTTTAGGTAGATAGGACAGCGGAAGCTGTTTGCCATGTTCAAATAGTTAGCCAACTGTCAAACCTATCAACATTGTTTACTTGGCTACATGTAATCACTCATCAAACCCCTGTGGATGACTGACAGTTGTAACACTAGGGGATGTGCAGTTTGACAAATTGAAACATTTTGTTTTTTGTGCCCTTATCCCCAGTTGCATGATTTCTAATAGGCATTATGGCTCAATAAATATTTACTTGTTTTTTGTACCTTTGCTAAATGGCCACTAAAGTCCTTAGAGATCCAAAGCCTATTCCACATCTAATATGTGGAGATGTTTGATGACACTTGAGCTGTCGACCCTCTTGTGTCCCTTTGTTCTCTAGTGTCCAGGTAAATGACCTCATGGAGGAAATGGGTGATAATGCAAACAGATAAGGTCCCTGGTACCTGTTGACCACAGTCAGGATCCCCAAAAACAGGACCCTCTGACATAGTGCTCCATCAGTGCCTGCTTCAATGACACCCACAAGGCATTAAGGCCTTATCTGCAGTGGCCCCTGCTTAGCATTCACGCCATTCACACGAACAATGCCACCTCTTCCCACTCATTGGATTTGTGACTGACAGTGGGTGTTGGTGCACTTGTGTCTGACTTCAGCCTCAATCTGACACTGGCCTGTTTATCCAGTCCAGATAACCCCACTAAGACACAATAAAGGGTGTGTGTCTTCCTCGCCACTTCCCATGTTGTTTGTGTAACTGGACTTTTATAATGGGCCTCGCTCTCTATTTGACAGGTTGGTTTCCTCCTCAGAAGGATCTGTATAAGTTGGGGGAAGAATCAGGGCAGAATGGCTGACTAATGATCTTAAAGCCATCTCAGCACCCATTGACCAGACAGTGAGGTGGCAGTGCTCCCTTGGCAAGATTGTAAACCAGGGTTTTGTCTCAAACTTTTTGATTTTTTAAGGTGTGCTAATATGTTAGAGAGAAGAACTAATTTCGCTTTGAAAGGTTAGAACTTTGTTTTTTTTTTTCATTGGAAGGCCTATCTAGAATGCAGCTTTAGAGTTATGTGTAATCTAATTTGAGTTTTCATCGGGCAGCTCAGATCTCATATTTGACAAGGCTGATATCAGCCGGGGATCTTGGGATACCATGCCTCCATAATGGATCCTGTGAGCTGGGGCATTCTAATGCTTCTGTAATAAACTCCTGTGATCAGTATACCCCCCACTCCCACCCCCTTCCTGCTCATATTTATGAATGGCAAATTTGACAAGGGGGCAGCTCAGGTGGGTAGCTGCCGATCACATGATACCAGCACTAAAGAGCCAAGCCAGGAATGTGGACGGGACTCCCCCCCATCAACTCTACTCAAAAAAAAAAAAACTTTGATGCCTCATATCACAGCGAATACCCTCTCTGTCCCCTCCCTCCTCAAGCCCTCATATGTGCAGTGATGCCGAGGAGGGGAACGGGTGCTTCAGTCCAGGGCTGGGGTGGGGGGAGCACAGATAGTGGCTGCGTTTGATCTGAAGGTCGCCAGCCCCTTGCTGGTGTTGAGAGATCCTTGGCGGTCGAGGCTGGCTCTTATTTAATAACATGAAGGGGAAGCGGACCTTTCTCTCATAATTAGGCCTAATTACCCAGTAGGTGTGGACAGACGGCCCAAGAAGAGACAAACTGCCTTTATCCATGGACTTAGAGTCAGATTACCCCAGAGCTGTCTTATCTGTTAGAGGGCCAGCAGGAGCCTCAATCCTCCTCTCTTGCCTCTTCCCACTGGCTCCTGTATCCAGCTCAAGTTCAGCCAGCGTGATTTATAATGGCCAGTCCACCTCACACAAGTTTAATTAGGTCTAGCTTGTGACCCTGTTCTGTAATTTCTGAGAAAATTCTCTGACCTATTCGTTCTTTCCTGTTGTCTTTTGCTCAGTCACCATCTGAAAGCCTCTTCTAGGTTCATTACTTGTGCTCGAGGATTTTTGACCAGATGATTACATTTACCTTGCCACTCCAGCAAGGTACATTTGCATCAAATGGAGATGTTTTGTAATCTCAAACTTACTGGCTTGACAAGTGATCAGCTTTATTGTTTACTTTGCAGCCTGTCTCTGTTGGCAAGAAACAATTTAAGGGTCCTTACAAATAGATTTGAGTGACATCCTGCCACCGTCTTGTTTGCTTACAGTGTCTGTCTCTCCCTTCCTGAGCTGCCTGCATGTTTGTATTTGGGTTTGTGGTTGACTTACTTGCAGCCACCAAAACAGACCTATTGTTGGGGGCAATTCAGACACTGGAAATGCTGACGCCTGGAAAGCTGAAGAAACAGTCCTCTAAGGAAGTCATGGCAGAAGAAAGTGGCCATTATACTCCTCTTTTGGAAATGTGTTTGTTTTTGCAGTCTCTATATGACATCTCCATCACTGTTCCTCTACTGTTGTCTGTGATTGACGGTGAGCTGTGGAAAGTCTTATGGTCCCTGGCCTTGAGACAATAAAAACTGACAGTTTCAGTCTGCTGTGTCCGTGACTCGCAGATCCATGCAGGCCTGCTGCAAGAGGACAATAAAGGATGCATAATCCACCTGTTATCAGGGTGAGTCTCACCCTGTCACACACTCACACAGGACAGGACTCAGGCTCAGGAATGCAGCCTGACCCACCCATTCAAAGGAGCAGCAGCTTAACTGATAGACCCTCATGAATACTGTTGACATTTTTTGCCATTTTCTTATTACCACACAAAACAAGTTTGTACAGTTGTTGGCAGAAGAGTTTCCTGTTGGTTTAGTTTAGAGATATGAGTGAAGAATTGTGTAAACAGTCATTTGCTTTAAACCATGCCAGACTTTAAAAAATGGGTTTTCGTCATGTTTTGTAAGGTAAGCACTGAAATAATGGCTATTTTTTCCAAGCATAAAGTGATAAACTGAAGGGCTGATTGGTCAGGCGTTTCTTTGTGATCACCATCAGACTGCAGCGTTGTGACCACAATTAGCCGAGCTGGTCAGGGGTCTCTGTCTCTCCGCTCCACAGATTCACATGGACAATTTAACAACTAACCTTCTGAAATGAGTTGCTCCTGGATGCCTTGGGCTCCAGTTTCAGTATCTGCTGATTGCATGAAGCAAAAGTGGAAGGGTTGATTGTGTGTGAGTGGTGGAGGCGGGTTGTGCTCATTAATTCAGATGACCGAAAATACGTAGCTAAACATATTGCACTGTCATATCTGTCAATTGAAGCTTGAGTCAGGTGACAGTTAAGCTATATCAGTATATCTATATCTGTATCTATCTCTATATCTATATCTACATCTTTATTTATCTTTATCTGCATCCTCATATCTATATCTATATTTATCTGTATCTGTATCTATATCTAGATCTGTCAGTGCTGGGCGGTATACTGATTCATACCGAGTACCGGTATTTTTTTTTTTTTTATGATATGAATTTTTCAGGTACCCCAATACCGGTGTGTGTGTAGCATACATAATGTTGGGAACAGCGGCGTACGTATGTCTGCCACTACGTACGTTTACCGCTACGTTTTGCAAGCGTAGCACGACTTTACATGCACGACTGGCTCAGTCGTGCATTAAAAAAAACACTGTCATATACCGTGAAACCGATATTATTTTGAAAAATAACATGATTTACATTTTTGGTCATACCGCCCAGCACTAATATCTGTATCTTTATATCTGTCCATCAACCCATCCAGCCATCTAATTATTGTCTAAGAGTTGTTTTGTATTTCAGCTTTATGAGTCAAATCAAGTGGTCTTGCAGGTTGTGTATGATTTGGGGTCCAGAGGTTTGCCAGCTGTGCCTTAAAGTAAAGCCAGCTGAGGTGTGTTTTGTGGGATTTTTAGTTATAAAACTTTTAATAGTGTGGTTTATCTGATTTTAGTTAGGGTAAGGAAAAATCATATTCTGGATTTGATTTGGTGCAACTGCTTATATCGAACATGTTACTGCAGATTACTAGGTAGAAAAATAATTTCATTGGGGTGGGGAAGGAATTTGCTTATCAGACTCAGGGTGGCAGCCATTAAAACCCATGAGCCTTTTTACTTTAATTAGCGGCTTAATTGCTCACTTATATTTGTGTGGTTTGTTGTTTTCAAAGTCATTACTGGTCCATTGTTTCCCATCACTCTTAGAAGGTGAAATACATGTTCCTGAATTAAATAACTGCCTGTTTTGGGTATTAACATGATCTTATTTAAATAAAGTAAACACAGGTTTAAGCAGGTTCAAATCACCTGTGATTCTTAACATGACAAAACAGTTTAGACATTGGACAGACAGATGGTTTAAGCTATCCTTAGTCAGTCACTAAGAGTCACTTGCGTGTTATTGTGCTGCAATTTAATGTTGACGCATCATTTCCTTGCAGCATACCTGCGGTTGGATGGGTTTCCTCATCTGCCCGGCCTGTAAACAGCATAAAAGCCTGAGCTCTCAGCTCTGCCTCTGGGACAAAGACTGTTGATCACAAGAGGAGTGAGAAGCCTGATTCTCCGTCTGTTTGCTGTAATTAAGTTGTCACAGGTTGTGATTTATGACGTATTGAGTAAGAGAGGTGTTATAATGTAGACTAAGAGCAGGAAGACAGAGAAAGAGAGAGCCACAGGGTCTGTAGATACTAACAATAGAGAACGCACACAGTGAATTAAACACAACTGTCTGCTGGGTGGAAGAAAACGGCTTCAAGGCAAAATGGAGCTACTTTCTGACAGTGTCTGCTCAGTGTTCGGTGCAAAAACAACATGAGATGATTTTAGATTTCACCTCAATATATATCTTGGAAGGAGTCACACCTGAGTTGAATAGAACATTTATCATTTCCGTAAAGAAAAACTGACTCTAGTCTTATGCAGCTATCACTTTTTACATTTTTTTAAAGGACTAAAGTTACTTATTTGTTGCTCCTTTTTCTGGTTGTTTGTTTCAGTTAGTGCCATGACGCCTCTGCAACCTCCTTGCATTTGTACACTAATTGAATGTCCCAGAGATGTCTCGTCCTGCTCCATCCCCCATCTACACCCTGAGGGGTGCTGGTGGGCCCCTCAACACCCTCCACTTTAAATGCTATGGAGGAGACCCTCCCCTCTTATATTCTGGGTGAGTCATACATTTCAACATTCATAATTTTTACTCTGTCTTTCTTTTTAAGTAAAGTTTTTTTCTGTTTATCTCTTCCTTGATTTGCCAAACCCTCTGCTTTGATATTAATGACACTTAATACTTACTTGGCCTTTCCAATAGCACAGGCACCCAGTGCAGTACAATTATTCCTAGAGCATCTACACAGATAATCTTTACAATATAAGGAATATTAATGTGGTAATAACACAGGAGCAACTCATTGTGGGATCCAGAAGGGTAAACTTGGATATTGAAGGTGACCTGTGTGTCACCTGAAAGGCTAAACACGACTGTTCACCCACATTTGCTCCCTCCCTTTTTCTCTTGATTATTGACATTTTATTTAAAGCAAGATTGTCTCCGCGCAACAAGAGGTTTTTGTTTTTAATACAGCACAATCAATCCAGCGATTTTAACTAAGATATTCATAAAGTGTGTAGCCTGCACGTGTTTGCTTGGACTAAAGATTGTTTAATACACCATTGAATGTTGACTCTTGTCCAGCTCATAAATACCTGGCAGAAGTGCATGTTTCTTCACACTGCAGACCAGTTAGAGCGTTTCTGTTTAACTGCACACACAGCTTGGAAACAGCTCATTTTGGTTAACATACAAAATTAAATGCAAAGTAGTTAACAGGCTAGTTGTAGCAAAGGTATGACTACCAAGTGCAGTTAAGTATAAAATAAGCACCCACCCCGAGGTACAGTTTAAGCAGAGCAATGTTGAATGATATGTTGTATATGCTTTATGAGTGCTATAAACAGCCTTCATAAAGCATGCGATTGGGTTTTGCAGGTCTGGGAAGGGTGCCATTCATATCTGGAACATGCACACAAGGAGGGCTGAGAAGATATTAGAAGGTCATTCCGGCAACTCAGTCATCTGGGTCAGCACACTGCAGGGGAAAGATACCCTCATTAGGTGAAGAAGGCACCTCTCTCTGTCTACTAATATGTCTCTCATTCTTTTCTTATTGCTTCTTTATTTGTAAATTCAAACCATTATTTGTACTTGAGTGACTTCATTGTCACACTGGTTTTGAGAAGAGAACCACTTGTGTGTTTAAAATGTAAGCAACTGCAGTTTGTGTCTGTTTTCGTTCTTTCTGTTGGTGGAGCAGTCAGGGACGGGATATGCAGGTCTGTCTGTGGGATCTGAGTGAAGGTCGCAGTGAGGTGGTGGACTCCCTGTGGACCTGCAGTGTCGGATTCTGTCAGTGCTCCACGCTGGAGACAAGCCCTGGAATCTACCTGCTGGCCTTTGCTGGACAACAGACGGAGGAGGTTAGAAATCACAAATGGAAAATATATACCATCTCTAGCTGTGAGTGAGAGTGTGTGTTTTGTTGTCTATGTGCTTTAGCTCAATTACAAGCGAGATTTCCCATTGTTAATGAATTTTTACTCCTCAGTATGCAGATCAACAATGAAAATAAATACGAAAAATACTCTTAGTAATTTGTTAAATCAGTCCAGAAGTTTATATGAGTGCTTTTTTCGAAATGCTGCTGTTTCAATTAACTTAACCGACATTCAGTAATATAAAGATAAATTCTACAAAAATATGCATAAATTACTCAATTTACATGCTTTTATGGTTTGTTAGCTTTGAAATAGGAGGGTTTTCCATTTATGCAAGGAGAAATTAACCTGACAGCCCTGCACTGGATGTGTCCTCTGTCACATGTGCTGTTTTTAACATGGAAAGACATCTTTTAAGTATTGGCAGTTGAGAGGTGGGACAGGTAGTTGGTAACAGTCTGACTTGAGAATAAAAAATGCCAACCTGTACAAACCTGACTAGACTTGTAGCTGCCAGTTTGTTGGACTGACTTAAAGCATTCACACATATTTGTGGCTGTTTGCCATGCATGTAGATTAATGAAGAATTGTCTGTCCAAAGCAGGAGTTGTTCCCTTTCCAACACTCCTGTCATCTTTCCTGTTACCACACCAAGATCAATCCATTAATACAAAATGACATAAATCTAAATGGGCGGCCAACTTAATATTTATAGTGACAGTGAATGTGTCGTGAGTCAACATGATGTTAGCATGCAGTTTACAGCCAGGAACTGTCAAACAGCAATCTGAACAGCATCATTAACAAGTCAGTCTTCATGTCATGAGACAGCATGCACATGGCAAGGATAGGAACTTAATGCCAGCCACCAGCTAAGTGATGGTTAAAGTTGTTAATGCTAATAACATGCCATTTAGTGAATCAGTTCCTCTCAAACACCTAATAGCTCTGGGAGGGCCTGAGAATCCAAGTGTAATTTTTTTTAATTACTTTTCAGCAAGTAAACGCTGCATTGGCTGATGAAATAGTCAAAGTGGCTTCATTTCTACTGGTGGGCCAAAAAGAATTCCCAAGCTGAAAGACATTATGCACTGGGATGAGATCACAGTTCTGTCTGCATAGTATGTATCTAATTAATGCTAAACACCCATGGGCCCTTACAGTTTTTTTTTTTTGTGGCATCAGTAAGGATAGGAAAAATGTTGGCCAGCAATTCGGCCATCTTTTATTGCCCCCTGATTCATGTTACTTGCTCCGCTGTGAAGGAGAACGCTTGAAAGGGACAGAGTAGTCACCTGATCCAACCAAACGTGCCTCTGCTAACCTGAGTCCAGCAGGCCAGGCACCGGGGCGCCTGTGATTCCTGGCACCTCAATAATGCCATTGTTCTAACAGACACAGACAGAAACACACACACACACACGCACACACATCCATACAAGGCAGAACAAAACCGGTTTTAGACAATTTTGTTATTTTTTCTCCCCACCCTTTTAAACAGACATAGAAAATGTCTGGCCAAAATGTCTGCTTATCGTGTAGAGGCAAATAAATCACTTATATGACTGAATCCCCTCAAGAAATAACAGATACACACTTGCCACCAAACATGCACAATAATCTGATTTAGAGTCAAAGGCAGTATGCAGGATGGTTAATATCAAGCTCTATATGACCAAGAAAACAGACAATTTGCTTCTCCTTTTTAGCTAGTTTTAGTGGTTTTACTGTTTACTGCTCAAAGCGAGATTCCTGCCAGCAGATTGCTGCCTTGGCAGAAACATTAATTAATGGTGTGGTTGTTTTATTTATGGGCAGTGTGATGCCACACAAGAACAGTGATCACCTGAGGCACAGAGTTAAAGGCCCCCTTTGTCAAGGCATGCAGAGGTAAACATGCAGGACAGATGTGGCCTCGTGCTAAAATACAGATCGCTCCCTTAAAGGGCTGTTTAATCTGAGGCCTAATGAGGATGAATATGTGGATCATCAGTATGGAGGAAGTCGAAGGAATGAGTTTTGGTTGTTATGTAGGTACACACATAAAAAAGGAACACTCTTTATCACTGGCTTCATTAGGCTGTGTATTTTATTAGAATCAGTGCCAATGAGTGCAAGAAAACACCATTCATGTCACAGGGTCAGGCTTTAGCAGGATTTATTATAGACAGCGGGACGGCTGCTCTGCACTGATGGATGATACTGTACTGCTGTTTTGAGGCACTCTGATCTGCGGAGGTCCTAAACCACAATGACAGATTCAGATTTTTGTTATTTAAATTTAGGTGACAAACAAAAAAAAGACTTGGCAGACAGCTTGTAGATAAATATACATACAACTGCAAAATTATATGTGTAAGTATAACTGACTCCAGTTAATGAAAGAGCATTAGGACAAAAGTAGTGAAAACAGATAAATTTAAACAAAAATACTTTGGGATAAATTCCTGAAAATGTAAAACAGGAGGGGGAAGGAAAACTTTGCCAGCTAGCTTTCAGCAGGGCCCTCAGAGCCTGGGTGGGCAGATGACTCACTGTTGGGTTTAGCCTAAAATTCAAACTACTCGAGAGTATGAAAATGAGACAAGTTCACTAAATTGAAGATATGCAAATCAGTTTAACATGTTGCAGCACATTAAAGAGTGGAAATTATGAAGTGTGATGATAGGTAGTATATACAACAAGGCAAGAAACTAGGGATGGCAGTGACAGTCTGTCTGTTAGTTTGTTCACCATCTTCTGTAACAGCTATTGAATTGATTGCTATTAAATTTAGGGCAGGTATCATGGCTAATGTTAAAAATCGGGGCTCATCCTGATTTTCTCTCTAGCATCACCATTAGTTTCACATTTGGTGTTCTTTAAGGTTTAAAGTTTGCAGGATCTGGCGGTAAATTTGCAGGTTGCATTTGGCTGTATAGCCTTTCACTCTTTTCGCTTTTGCTGAAACATGGCAGTGCAAGAAAGAAATTTCCTTGAATTGATTGTCATAAAATTTGGTTCAAACAGTCTTGTTGCTGTTTGTATGAACAGTAATAACTTTATCCATCTCTTAACTTTACATCTTGAGCCATCAGGTCCGGACTTTTGATTCTTTTCAGTCCTTTTGTTTATGCTTAAGTACCTGTAAAACAAATTAAATTCCCATCAACCTCAGCTGCACTGCATGTTGAGTAAGTTTTCTGCAAGTTTAGCATTGTGCTCTATAACATTGTCTGACTTCCAGTTTTGGTAATATGGCAAATAATTATGACAATTTTTTTTTTGTTTTGATCAACATCAATGTCCATCACTCATCGATTTGATAACACTACTAGTTTGAAGAGAATCCTGATAATGAATGAATGAAGCCTGAAGATACCACAACAAACACTGCTTGCTTAGCTTATACCTTTTCACCTTTTGGGGTGATGGAAGTTTTGTTGTGTTTCCTGTTTATGTCATCATATTTTGCAGAATCATCTTCATGTGTGCTTCATAGCTTTTGATGTATCCAAACCATTTCCATATAATTAACCTGTGTTGAATTTTTTGTCAACAAATACTGTAGCTTTAAAAAATTAACAGTACTTAAAGCAACATTACGTAAAAATTGGTACTTTGTGCAATTTGGCACTTGCACAGTTTCTGTCTACAACACTTCTGTAGTAAAAACAAATCCTGGGTTTCACAAACAATATTGTCAAAAGTATTGCATGTACTAACTACAAACACCACAGACCGACTCAGAAGAGCAGCACGCCGAGCTAACGTTACTTTAACTAAATCTCTGTTTAACTTGTTGTGTTGGTTTTTTTTTTTTTTAAAAAAAGAAAAAGCGAGTGAGCATCTTTGCTAACACACTGAAACATTGTGCAACAAACCAGGATAATTAACTCAGCAAGCCAGCAAATATTACTAAATAGTCCAACCATAACTAACCATAAATTGCAGTATTTTATTTTTCAAAGTTTCTGCCAGTGACTGAAAGCCTGGCAGAGCTTTTCACATCAAGCTTCCTCTGTCAGTGTCCTCCTCTTTATCTTCATCTCTGTCATAATGTCCATTACGGTTTCTGAGCCTGGTTGCATTTCTAACTCTCAGGGCCCCGGTTATGGTACCTATTTAGCTTTGTTGCCTAGAATTCTTCACTGTGTTTAGCTCTGTTTTAAACATGGTAATCATTTCTTTGCATCAGTCCAAAACTTGTGTGATAGAGGGGTAAAAAAAATGTCCTTGTTGTTCTAAGCAGTCAGTTGGAATTTCTCTTTAATATTGAGTACAAAGATGCTTAACTAAGAAAAGGTAAAGAACACACCTGCATATCATTAGCATGGTAGCATTGTAAGTGCCACATGCATGGGTGTTAAAAGTTGAGGTGACCATGTCAGCTATCTTCAGTAAATGTAAACATTGATTTTTCATGTGTTCTCTGCAGATCAAGATTGTTGAGCTTCCCAGTAAGACCCCAGTCTGCACCCTGGTACCGGACGCTAAGATGGGGATGGTCATGTGTATCAAACTGTGGCAGGTAAGCACCACACAATCCTCTCCTGTGGGATTTTTAACAGAAATTGTTGCAGTTCTTTTGCCTTCATAAAAATTAGCAATGTCCGTCTCTATAACTACAACTTCAGTTGAGCAAGTTTACGTTTGCGGCCGTTATCAAAAGAGGTAGATTCTTCACCTTCTCCTTCACCTTCTTATTTTCCATGGCACTTTTTTCAGTCTCTACCTGCCTAATTCTGATTGGCCAGTAGCCCATAACAAGATGCAATAGTAGAAGAGTCAACCAAAATGCACATTAGAGACGTGGCACATGATTTACAGCCCAACAACCCGTCCCGGAACGTTTTTCCAAGTGTTTCTTCTCAGCTGGCAGCGAGTTCCAACACTGTAATTAGAGCGTTTGGAAGGGCCGGGGGTTCACAACCATATATCAGCCTGCAGCTGTACATCCAGTCTGATGCGAGCAAAAAGTTAGCTTTCTGTTTTGTAAATGCTGTCGAAAGTTTTATTTTCCAGCCATTAACGAGACCTTGTAATTATTTTCACGGTTGATTATTAACTCTCTTGGTTTTGGGCTTTAGGGGAAAGAGTGGGGTTTCAGACTTATGCAAGACTGTCGATGGTTTGATTAAATTTTATGAGCTGTATAGTTTACAGGCAACAGAAATCAAAACACAGCTTATCATTTTAAAACCAGACTGAAGCGAGTGACTGGCCTGAGCGCGTTTAATGCTGAATTTCTGTAATGCTAATTAGGGTTATTTTAATAGGGTAACTACAAAAATCAATAAAGTTGACACTGTGTTTGTGAAATTATTATTGAGACATGTAGATCAGTCGGAGAATTCCAACACACATGTTGACATTGTGTTTGTGTTTTTCTTTGTCTCTCTTTGATTTCACTGTTACACCCACCTTTCATCATCTGATTTATGAACCAATGCTGGTTTAGCGTTGAGTGCCAGGAAACATAATGATCAATTATATCATTATAAATTATATAATATCATTGTAATACAGTACAGGCAGCTGTCTGACTTCAAAGCCGAAGGACTCAGGTGATTCTAAATCATTTCAGGCTGATTCCTTTCAAGGCCGAGGCATGTTCATCTTTTAGACTGACTGAGCGACTCAAGAGGTTAGAGCGGAGGGAGAAAAAATGCAGTCTGTGTGTGTCTGTAAACCCTCTTTCACACACATCTCTACCCACACATTCTGTCTGTCAGTCATAATTTCACATCAAATGCTCATATGCTACCCGGTGTTTCTTTAACCTCACACAGCAGGAGGCAACAGCTGACACCGTCACCCCTCTCTCTGCCCTGTCTCTCTCTATCACACACACACGCTCACACACATGGAAGAAGCCACTGACAAGGATCTCTTCTCTCTGTCTTCCCTCTCACTGTCCCTCCCTCTCTTCTTCCCACCGATGAGACGAGAAGTGATTATCCTCCATTATTTTCAAGACAGACTCACCAACAGATTTATCGTCGGCCTTTAGGCCCTCTCTGTTGGAGTTTATGGAAAAGATTAAATGTGGTGTTAAACTGCGCTTTCTTCTCAATTCAGCCTCCCTTCATCAAAAATCCCACCCAGAACCTGAGTTCACGTGCTGGGCTGTGTCGTAAGTTTAACTGAGAGCAAATCAGGCGTCTGGCAACAATGCCAGTTCACCTATTCATTTAAAAGTGGGTGATGTGTTTAGGCTGCGGCACTGCTGACTACAGGGGATGCAATGGCCTTGCAGTGAAAAGTTAATCGAGCCAGCTTTTTAAGAAACACAACCTGACGTAAGACTGTGGTGGCCAGTCAGATGATTGGCAAATTAAAACAGCAAAACTGAACAACCTAACTATGAGGAACACAATGACATTTTTGAATTCAAACTAGCATTTGAATCCTATGTGTGTCGCAAGCCCGTGCTAATCACAGAAACGCCTAGTTTGGTTTGAAAAGAGCCTAAACGTTGAATTCTACAAATCTGATTGGATGATAAGCAGTGAACAATACAGCGGATGTGGAGAAAGAAAGTGCCTCCACATGTGGGTTTTGACGTGTGTGTGGATGCAGCGCTTGGCCAGGGGGACAGTATTGATGTATTATGTGCAAGGCTTTTAATGTGAACAGAGGCTGGCGGGGAAAAGGAAATGTTCCTATACAGATATCCATCACTCTCAGCTCATCACCTTGCTGCCTCGTGGCCATGACGTCATGGAGGAGTGGGACAATAACCGGAGTAAACGATTGGTTCCTTATGTTGAGTCGGATCCTGCCTGAGGCCTGTGGCGGCCACATCAGCAAACAAGCTGTTTGTCTCTGGGTTGTTCATGGTTTTGGAAGGATTTACCGCAGAGGGAAATGACATAAAAGTGTTCTGTGAATATACAATAAAGTCAGGATTTCACAGACATATTGCCCTGTAATTGCACTTAGATTTTATTTATTTATGTTTATTTATATTTAGTTGTTTCAACAAGGACAGCAATCATTGATCAACAGAGAAAGTACTGTAAATGAGCCAAATTTAGCATTAAAACCAAATATTTAGCTGTCATCCATGGGAGGATTAAAAAAAGGCACCCTTAAAAAACAAAAATATGTACTGTGTGTGTGTGTATGTACAGAAATATATTGTAAAAATATTTACAATATATATTCACTCTACAAAAAATATCACAGCACAAAGCCATGAAGAATTAATGCCTCAGTTTAACACATTGCATTTAGCTGCAATCCACTCAAAATACAACTAGTACTTCTATTGCTATAACTATTACTACTTAAACAAATAATAATAATTATAACAGGAAAAGAATAAACCTTGGATCACTCAATTGAAGACAAGTCAACTGTGTTATTGTGGAGGCCTTTATTGTTAAAGGATTTATAAGTGCATTTTTATTTTTTTTAAATGTGCTCTAAATTAATCCAGAGCTACTGTAAAAGTATTAGTGTACTTATATCAAGAGTTTATGACTCAATAAAAACTTTTTGTAAAAAACTAAATTTAATTTCACTTGACACAAAGTGTATCTCTCTTTTAATGCTGGGAGATGCTTAAAACGGGACTTTCTCTTAGATCAGGATGTGTGGTTATGCACACTGTATGAAATTTAAAAAACATAATGGGCTGGATAAATATTATTGAGTCAACATGATACAGTTAAATATGTGCAGTTAAGTTCTGGGGCTCCTTCTGAATGGATAATGTAAAGACATGTAGGGCAAAACTAATGTCTGCTCATGGATTGACTCATTGAAGAAGACTTAATTTTGTATTATTTGTAACTTTTTAATGATACATTTATCATTATCAATAGTTTTTAAAGAATATA
>JAPZDY010000022.1:3626233-3638645 GCA_029783645.1 Ctenochaetus hawaiiensis
ACTTTTTAATGATACATTTATCCTTATCAATAGTTTTTAAAGAATATACCAATTATTTGTTAAGATTTGCAGTTTCTTTTTATTTCACATGACAGTAAACTCAGTGTGTTTACCACTGTTGGTCTGACAAAAAGTGCTAATTAAAGATAAGACCTTGGGGATTTTTTTAGAAATTGTGAAGGAAATTTTTGTTTTTTTCCCCTTATACCTCTCATATCAAAAAAAATAACTGGACTATCAGTAATCAGTAAATCAGTAAATCAAATGCCAATAAAAACAGTCCTCAGTTTTAGCCTCTAGCTGAAAAACAAAGTATGGAGGTAAATTCTGTCTGCAGTGAATTTGTCATCGGCTGGAAACTAAGAGAAACCAAAACGGACTTAATGTACGTATTGAATGTAATATATCTGCAATGTAGTTATGTTGTCTCTGTTTATTAGAGCTTGCTTCAGTGCTCCCAAAGGTTGCTTCTCTGAATTTCCTGTTGCATCCACTACAGAGGGATTTTAAACCTCTCCATCAATAAAATTACATTAGAAGATGAGGAGAGAAGAAAGAGGACATAAACTGGGATGTCCAAAAGCTCCTGTGGTGTTGCCTTCTATGGAGGATATGTTGATGACCTGACTTGACCACAGTGGTCTGAACTGAATTTTCATCATCTCACGTTTGGGACATATATCCAAAGTTGGTGCTTTCAGTCTGCAACCTTGAAATGGTTGCTTGAACTAATTACAAGGATTTTTAATATGCTCCATTAATACACCAGTGAAAAGAATAGCGCACATGACTATTAACAGGTCAGGACTAGGACTAGTAGCCTTCTAGTGAAGCTCCAGCGTCATTGCTCTCTCAACTGGTCCCGCCTCTGAAAGCAGCTCCATCCATCTGTCTTTCCAGCTGTTCTATGGTGATGAATCTGCTCCCAGAGCCCCAGCCCCACTCCAGCAGAGAGCCCTCTTGTAGAAAGGCCTATGGAGGATATAATGAATTAGGTGTCTACCCAGGGTTCCTCGACCTCTGACCCATGACATCATCAATCAAGGAGGTCCTACACTTAAGTGAAATGGTGGGCCCCAAGCCTGGAACGCTTAGCCCGGGCCCTGCCGGCAAGCAGGGGCCACTGATTTTCACTTGTTTTTATTTGTTTTCATAATCCCTTAGTGTTCGTCCTCGCTGATGTGTTTGGAAGGAATACACGACTATGTCTATAATTTGTTTAAAGTTGGAAGAAGAGAAATATAGAGCGTTAAGTGAAAAGAGGACTCGAAGATGGATGAAAAAATGGCAGACATGACCTCCTTGCACATATGGAAAAAATTTCTTTCCCTCCTTGCTTCTGCAGGGCACAGTTCTTTCGCTGGGGGCCTAATGGTTTTCTACAGCAAAGGCATGAGTCAGAGCGAAGTGTGTATCTGTGCTGCATTCAAGTCTTGTGAAATGTATTTTGTGGTTCCACAGGCCAGTGCAACGTCTTTTAAGCTTGGAAAAGTTTACATTTTTGTTTAGATAACACTGAGGGCATTTATGGATATAAAGGGAGGCAACAGGCATGGTACTCTATACCGTAATTTCCGGACTATAAGCCGCTCCTTTTTTCCGACGCTTTTAACCCTGTGGCTTAATCTATGATGTGGCTAATTTATGGATGAAAATAAACGAGAAAGTGTGTGATGAAGTAATTCTGAGGCTGTTAAATTCCGACACTGAAGAAGACAGCGTTAGTGGTTTTAGTTGTTAAAATTTATTGGGTGCGGTTTATATTCAGGTGCAGCTTATAGTCCGAAAAATTCGGTATACATGCACGGAGCAGTTGTGGCCTTTTGGCAAAAGAGTAGGGAGATCTCATCAACTGTTCCTCCCTCCTCCTGTCCCAATTGGTGTCCTTGGTTCCACTAATATCTCAAAGATATACGAAGCCTTTCGTTTTTATCGCTTCACCTGTAGGTTCCCGTTTACAGCAGTGATAAATAAGCTCCATCTATACCTCCACACATTCTCTGTGCCTGTTTATCTGACACACACAGTTAGAGGGAGCCAGCACTGTTATCTCTGACTTCTTATATACTTCTTACCTTTTTTGTCTTTAATATACAGTATATAACTGCATTTTATTCCTGTTACAGGTTGCTCTCGCTTTAATAAAGGTAGTGTGGTTTATGTTTTGCTATGTATCCCCTTTGGTGCACCAGGTTTCCTGTCATATCATGTGATTAAAAGATTTACTGTGATGTTTTCTCCACTTGCAGAAATTGTTGCATGATCTCCAATGTCTTGGGGCGAAAAAGAGATGAAGCAAGACTAAACCGTTTTTTGCACAAGTTTGTTATAGCATGTAAGCATGAATAACTTGTGTAGAGCTGAAAGGATGTTTGATTAATTGTTTAACAGAAATGAATTCATTTTAATTAATTATCACTAAATACTTATGAGTGAATTTGTGTTTTCCTGTTTTAAACTATAGTAAGTTACTTAATGGGAATCTTAAACAGTTGATCGGACACACAGAGCAATGTGGGAAATTGGGATGGGTGTTTTTATGACCTGTAAGTAGACAAAATTATGAATTTAATGGTTTTTAAATAACTGAAACTAAAATGGCTATTACGTTAGATTTTTTAAAATTATGGTACAGTGCAGTCTTAATGTTATTTTTTGGTAAAACTTTTTTTTTTTGTTTTAATCTTATTTGCTTAAGCAAACAGTAGAAATAATCCCTTTGCTGAAATTTGGGATTTTGCAGTATTAATATTTAAAATTACGTGTTTTTTTTTAATTAATTGCAAATATAAGAACATGACCGTTTTTACCACTGTAGTATAAAGTCTACCATTAAAAGAGAATGTAAAACAATAGCAGGAGAGCATACTTAATAGTGTAGTAAAAGCTAAAGAAATTAGGATTAAATACCCCTAATAAATTACCATATAAATAAAAAAGGAAATAAAACAACTACACTCATCGTTGAAACTAAACTAAAAAGTGGTCAGTGAATTTTAGTTTTAAATTATTTGAAACCGAGTTTTAAGATGAACAGTAGATTTTTCAGGGTGTTACTTCCTTATGCTCTTTGCATCGGTGCTGGCAGTGAAGCCTGTGGCTCAGTAATATAGATGAGGAGCAAAGTGAGGAGTGGTGTAATGGAGTGCTGGAAAGAGAGAGCAGCAGGCTGACGAATGGAGCCCACAGCGTCCTTCCGAGTGTCAGCGGGAGCTTCCAGCATGATAACCTCTGCTCCACTCAGCTCCCAACACCATACAGTGCTCTCTGTGGATTTTACTACACTCTACTGCCACACACATCTTCCCTCACACTCCCCTCTCTTCCTCTCTCTTCCTATCTCCCTGTCCCTCCTCTTTCTTCCCAACCTTCCTCTCCTTCAGCCAGAGTCGGGGCCTGGACCTCTCCTGTTGGCTGGATACGAGGACGGTTCCCTGGTACTGTGGGATGTAACCCAGAGGTCCATGCTTAGCCACACCAAAGCCCACCCTGAACCTGTCATGTGCCTGACCTTTGACACCAAGTGTCTGAGGGGCATATCAGGGTCCTCAGAGAAGAAACTATCCTCCTGGATGCTGGACAGACAGAACAACCTTCAGGTCAGGAGAGCAAAAGCTGTGTTGTGTTGTCTAGTCCTGTGGGTCCTGAACCTTTTTGTCAACACCACCTATCATGTTCCTGATGTGTTTGTTTGATTTTAAACTACTGGGAATTATACATCGGTAATTGTGACAGTTATCAATATGCAGCACAAATGCCAAAAGCTTTTTGAACGTTCCTATGAAACCCAATTATTCATTGAATGGAATTGCAGTATGTTATGGTACAATCCCAATATTGGTGTTTAGGTCAGTCAAGGCAGGTTCACATTTATTTGACTACCTTTTTTGCATTACTTTTTGCTAGCTATCGTCTTTTAATTATCTATCAATTTCTAACTTTTTTTAAAAACATTTAAACTGTTTAAGCGAACTTTTTTCTCTTTATCTGATTCTTTTAGTGCTTTGCTCATAAATAAAGTACAGCATTACATTTTTTTTCACTAGGTTACTACATCAAACATTTCACCCAAAACATTTTCAAGTACTTTTCAACTATTTATACAGTAGTTTAAGCTGACTATTTTAACCATTTTTCCAATTTGCTTTTAGTGTTTTAAGAATTTTTATCCAATACTTTTTAATATTTTTATTACTTTAAATCTGTGGTGCTGGAATTTTTTCTGATCATACAAACAATGTTGACGGCCTCGGCTGTAATATTCTCCTATTTGTTGTTGTTGTCTACTCAATCACTATTGTTGTTCCCCTCTCGTGATCTAGTTGTTGTTGGTTGACATAACACATCAGTATCAGTGCATCACTATTGGTGTGCCAGCCCAGGAAAGTTGCCACAGACTCATTCCCATTTAGCAGGTTTATGCAAACTTTTTAACCCTTTCCATTTTTTCCCGCAACTTTTAGACTTTTCGGCTCACTTGCTAATTCCGTCTCTTGTCATTTCCGTGGTATCATGTATTTTTTACATGTTACATCTAACTCAGTGTGTGGATATTTTCAATCAATCTATAATACCTATTTTTTTTTATTACAATCTTTCAAAGTATCCATTGCATATTCCAACTGCATTAGTGCCTATCAAGCCTACTGAAGTGTCCCTAGTTAAGTTCCTGAATCCCCTACTTGTTAACTAATTGTTGCACAAGAGAACTAAATGCCAGAAAACAGTACAGAAAAGTAACAGTAGAGATGGGACGAGAGGAGTGTCGCCTTTCTTCAGGCTCTCATCGGGGTCCAGAGAGGAAGACGCTCGGCAGGGCTCCAGGGGCCATAAATCAGGTTCTAGTTATACAGTGTTGGCAGGGCCCAGGGCCGGCCTGGAGCTTTCACTCCAAATTTAAACTACACAGACATACACTCACACATACATACAGGTACGCACTGACACATAGCCACATGTTAGGCCTGATAACATACAGACAAATCACAAAATATAATTTCATGTATTACTTTGTAATAAATAGGAAAGTCCTTGTACATGTGTCTCATTTGACAGTTAATATAATCAATTGGTAAAGTGCTCCTCTTGACTATGACACTATTAATATCTTGGTCATTACAGTACATACAGTTTCACACATATTCACTAATAATGACAATACATCCAAACTAGACCCTGAAGCTCATACCCGAGCATTTTTTGCAACACCAAAAGAGGTCACATGAGCTTTCCATCGTAATTCACTTTACATAACAGGCCAGTGCTTCAGAGACTTAATGCCTCATGTGAAGCTATTTACTTTTGATTTCATAAGCAAAAGGGAATGCTCCCATTTTTCAGCCAACCTCATGGACAAGAGCAGAAAGGAACATGAGGCTGATATAGTACACTCCTGCACAGTGAAGGGGTATTATTCTTTCCAGGGCTTTTTACAAATGAATGCTTGAATAAGAAATATTTGCAAAGCCACGTTTTTTTCCCCTAAAAATGCCTCTAGAAAAACACTACAAAGGATATGATTCAATATACCAAAAACAGGAGGAAGGTGGTTATTCGGTTTATTTTGCTCAAGCAACAAAATATTGATTCAGCATGTAATCCAGGATGAGGATGACAGGAAAAAAGCACAAGGAGAGGGAAAAGATCCAACAGGGGCTTTTAAATTATCCTAAAGTGCAGCTCAGTGTGACGTCCAGACAGCTATCCTCAGTTCTTCCCACAAAAGTATTTTTGTGTGGCAGCAGTAAGGGGCGGGAGGACCTGCCGGGTGGCGGACCCGGGCCCTGGGTCCTGATGGACGACCCGTGAGAGGTAATAAAAATATCAAAACCTCGGAGGCCCCTTAACCAAACAAAAAACACATCTGCAGTAAAGGGAACAGTAGTTCACAGTGGGAGGCTGCAATAAAGGCTGAGGAGGCTATAAGTGCCACAGCATCCCACTTCCCACAAATTACCTCTGCGATACAGTCCAGTGTAGTGGAACTTGCTGGCAAGGAAGATAGATGCTTTTTGTGAAATGGAGGGGAAACTGAATTTGACACAACACAGCACAGTTATGATTTAGTGAAGCCAAAAGGCTGTGAAGTGAGCTTATCAAGCCCAGATAAAGACAGATAGCCTCAGGAATGGAGGTTAATTTATTACACATGGCAGTCAGGGGCCTTTATCTGCTGTTCGACCTGGCTGGCCTGATATCTCCTCATAGTAATGATGCATCCTCAGCCTTTTTTCTTCTTCCTTTTAGCATACATTTTTGGGAATGTGTCAGGACGAGACTATGAGGGTGTGGGTGTTAGGGTTTACAGTCTGCTAAGCCAGATGGACATATATTTAGGCGGCCACTCAAAACTATTGACAAGTACAGTGACGGGTTCCTCCAGTACAAAGAGAAAAACAGGTCACAGGCTGGAAAAAGAGAGTGCAGGTATAGACAGAGGAAGATTAGCAGTGTAAATCAAGCATGGCTGACAGCAAGCTATTTCTGAGACTGATGACAGTTCTCTGCAGGTGATACTCCTGCCCCTCATATTCACCATAATGTAAAAACATCCTCACTGTCTCCCCCAATAGTCACCTAAATTTTGTCTACTGTGAGTTCTTGCACCCTTCAGCAAGATATGACCTGACTTATGGATCAGGTCATATTGGACTCAACCCTAGTCTGCTGTTTGGTTGATGTATGCACAAGCTGCTGTCATAAAAATGATTGCTCTTTTTAGTGAGCACCCTCCCTCCTCCTCTTCTCTCTTTTCTGAATGGGACTGCTCACCTGTTTGACACATCCATCTCCTGTCAGCCAGAGCCAAGCTCTGACAGGCAAGGTGACAAAAGGCTGTAATCTCCCCACTGCGAGTGTGATTCAGGGACAGGGTGTGTCAGAAATACCTACGAAAACCCTCCCTGCTGCTAGGCTCGAGTGAGTGAGTGATGATGGGACATTTCAGTAGATGAGCGTGAACGCCAAGATCCGTGCCAAGACTGAGAGGAGAGACAGGGAGGAAAGTGGAGTGAGGCTTGAGTGAGATCTGCCAAGTGGACGCTCCTTTTGAATGTCTCCTCTGTCGGTGAGATGCTACAAAAGGGGATCCTGAAGTGCGAGTTTGTATTGGAACTCTTGTAGGCCACAAAAAGTCTTGTGGGCCCAGCTGCTGAGCAGAGGTGGTAGCCTCCTGACAGCTGAGAAAGCTGGCGTTTAGACAGCAAATCTGCTTTGTGTGTATGTGTGTGTGTATGTGTGTGTGTGTGTGTGTGTGTGTCTGTCTGCATGCTGTAACACAAGCAAGGAAGGATTTTTCAAACAAAGAAATGATGAAGACTAAAGACGAGTTTTGTCTATTATGAGATAGTAAGGAAGCAAGGGGGAAGAAAAATGGGGCCTCAAATAAAATGAGCCAAGACTCCCCGGTTAGAGCAAATGGATTTCATTACATATGGAGTTCTGGTTAATGGCAGTGCTGGAAGTCAACAGCGTTTTCTTGGTATTCATTCAGCAGTGATTTGACTATGAAGAAAGAACACCAATTCTTTTGCTGGAGAACATGTAATTAAAATGACCGCCAAAAAAAGGGTTAATAAATAATTTTGCTTATTCCTTAAATCTGCTTAGTATTTACTCAGTGAATCAGTAAATTATTTTGTCCATAAAATCATCAAGCTTTTACAGAGCCCAAGGTGACATCGCCAGATAGAATGTTTTTTCTTACCTACAGAGATGAAAATCATTTTAATGTAGTGGAAAAACAACAAATCAAAAAACCATAAAGTCACATTTGACAAACTGGGTCTAGAAATTGTACATCTGCTACAATTCCTTCACTCTTATGTGACTCATAAGTTTGTGTTTTTCAACACAATGTGAACAACAAAATATACATAGAATCTGATTGTTTCAAATCTGATTTGGGCCACTATCATATGAAGTAAAAAAAAAAAAGACAAAACTAAGACACTTAAAGTTTGTTATTATAATTGATTCAGCTTTGAATTATTTTTGTGCTTTCCACTTCATCAGAAAATGGTAGAAAATGCAAATCACAATTTTTAGACCCTAATATGATGCTTAATTTTTTTTTGTCAAACTAAGCCATTCAAACCAAAAAATATTTAATTTACAGTTGTAAAGAAAAACTAAAAGCAGCAGCACAAGCACATGTTGGATTTTTTTTTGATGATTGACTTAAAATGATTATTAAATTTTAAAAAAAGTTGGTGATTACTTTCTTCTTATCAAAAATTTTAACTAATTAATCCTTTTTACTGCCAATCAACACCACTGCCACAAGAAATCACAGACTAAACAGCACTTAAAAAAATAGCAGAAAGAATAGCACTTTTCTCTCTAAGTTCTCAAACTGTAGAAATTAAAAAACAAAAAGGCAGCCAGCTCTGCTGAATGACCATTACTACACCATTAGCTATTTACTACTTACAATTGACCCTTTAATGAAACAAATGCCTTTTCCTGACACAAACTATGGGAAGCAAAACAAACAAAAACAGACACTTAAACCCATCATTATCAGGCCTCTAATGCAAACCAGATGGAGAGAGGCAGGGGCATACCAGCTTCTTGAGGTAATAACAAAGGTCCAAACAATCTTTGACCCCCCAGGATTCTTCATATCAGTATATCTGGTAAGTTTTGTCTCACCAGCCACGCTAGTAATACCAGTAGCAATAGTTTGATTACCAATTAAAGAAAAAAGAAAAAGTACATTACATCACTGCTCAGTCCGAACTTAGCTTTCCTGCTCTGTTTTGATCAATGACATTCCTCCCCGCTGCCTCTCTCCCTTGCATTCCACGTTATCCACTTGGGCTACAAGTACCTGGCTTATATCTTCCACATGCAGCTTGTGGATAGTTCCTGCCCGGAACAGGAGCATGCAGATAAATTCTCCACCCTCTCCTCCCATCCAAGGCCATTAGTCTCCCTAGACACAACTTATGAAGTCAATTTTACGCTGTCCAGTTTGATTTTAGCTCCCACATCCAGATGTTTGCATCCCAGCTATGGGTCCAGCAGAGATCTCTAGTTCGCAGGAAGAGCACGTTCGCTCCCCAGGAATGCTGCCCATAGCAGGCCCTTTAGATAGTGATCTTAGCCGCCATTCATTATAATATGTCAGAATGTTGCCCCTTTAGAGAGATTTATACAGTCCTTGGGACACCGTAGATCACAAGGAGAGGGAGCTGTGGCTAATCTTTAGCAGGCAGACCTTACAGCAGTGTATTTATCGGGTCTCTTCTCCTGCTGACCGGACCTTTCATTGTGAACGTAATTCATCAGAGGCGCTTAAAGCAACAAGGCCTCTGCAAACAAGCATTTCAGTGAGATGGTCTCTTTCTCTTTCTTTCAAACTGTGACAAAGGTAACTCAAGCCCCGTCGTGTTTCCAGAATAGGTCTAACTCCAAACCAAATAGCAGGACGCGGAGAGATTTGCTTGCGGCCCTCGTGCCATAATGTTTTATGGCCAAAGATTGAGTCCCAGGAGTCCACAGCCAGGCTCAACAGACATCTAGCCTTGTGCTAGGACCTCAGTCATCAAACCAGCTGATAGTCTTTCCCTGTCGGTGTTTGTGTTGGCCTCGGTTTCCTAGACGACAGTGATTAATTGACTTACTGACCTAATTTGTTTGTCTGATTTTTTTTTTTATCTCCTTATTTGCATTAACAACAGGCTCATTTTATTTTATACTTTCCTGACAATTACCACAAAGAATCTAAAACTCAGCATACTTGATGTTTCGTATAGTCTTCTTTTGTGGAAGTGTTTGTAACACATGTAAAGGTAAACATGTCCGATACTTGCAAACATCTGCTAAAATCCTCTTTCTCTTGGTGGCTTTTTTACAGCTCCAGGGCTGTGTGACACTGGTCAACCCTGGGGTTTCCCAGCTGTGTATCAGGGAGGATGGCAAACTCCTGGCATCAGCAGGCTGGGACCATCGAGTGCGGGTATTTGGGTGGAAAAAGCTGAAACCACTGGCAGTGCTTCAGTACCACACTGACATGGTGCAGAGTGTGGCCTTCTCTGACCACCAGGACCCCAGACAGAGACTGCTGGCCGCTGGATCCAAGGACCAGCGAATCAGCCTGTGGTCAATATACAACGAGGGAGCAGACACTGGCTGAGCCTCTGAGCTCTGGGAAGATATGTCAACTGTAAATCATGACTTTTTGACTCTCATCTACACTGATATTTGTGTGACCCAAAATCAGTGGGCAACAATGCAGTAATAGTCCAACAAGGTGCTTTGATATCTGGACATATGAGCTTTGTATATTATATTTAGCTATACTTGTCTCTTGATGGTGAAGTTTTGCTTCAGCATCGCCATCTAGTGCGAAACCATATTGATGGATTGAAGCAGTGTGAGGCACCTATAAATAGCAATGACTTCTGCAATGTTTTTCCAGAAATCATGTTATTAAATGGTGCCAATTTAAATCTTCTTACCACCTGTCTCATCTAATTCTTTAGAGAGAGACAAATACAGTTGTAAAGTATAAACCCTAATACATTTATATGACACCCACACAGCACCTTGCTTAGCTGCTTACATTTTTAAATCTTGACAATTAAACATAAAATAAACAACTTTTGCCTGCATTGCTGTGAATTTAAAAGAAAAACCTGTTGTGTTAATAACAAAGTAAGTTTAAGTTCAGTCCAAACCACAAACCCTCTCTGTTTCATATATTGCTAATTTGCCTTATACTATGTTAAACACTGCATCCTGCTGCAGGAATCATGATGATACATGGCCAAACTCTCTGTTGAGTGTAATCTCTTAAATGACAACTGGTATTTTAAACCTCAACCTCAACTGTTTTTATTTAGTTTCAGTATTATCCACACCAAAAATTAAAAATTCATAATTAGACATGTGTTTACCCACTGATGCAAGCATTGTTACCTTAAGAAATCCAAATGCAATTTCCTAAACATTGGCTACAGTTAGCATCTGAAACATAAAAGTAAACATTTATAACATAGTAACTACAAAACTTTGGTAAGTCGTGGTTTGATACTTTGATTTGTGCATTTTTAACAGTGAGTTAAGAAGTCTTTTTTTTTGGTAAGGTCATTTCATATGTAACTAAGCAACCTTTACAGTCACTCTAAATGCATCTGCATGCAGAAAGGAGTCACAGGGGAATTTTCTTCCCACCAGTGTGGCTGCTGTTGGAGGTAATGACGTCAACTGCAGGAACTCAATAACAAGACCTTATACTAACATGATCCAGTATTTACAATATGTATATTACAAATGTGTACACCTGTACATATATATATATATATAGAGAGAGATATATAGCAAAGCTGGACAGGCAGACATGGTCTAACTTAAAATGGGAGGCTCTTTTAAATATGTGCTGTGTTTCAAATGGCTCATTAAGCCCTTGCTGAGTATTTCTGCCCACTGTTTGCTAAAGCCTTTTGTGATACTGTGTGCAGCTACGTGATTATGTTGACTTATCTGATGGGAGATTTGCTCCAGTGGATTTGAATTTGTGGTGTACAACCCACCTGAACAGCTATGTAATCTTGTGTTGTTATTCTAGCAGGTCTTAGCTTAACACATTGGCCCTTCAGCCTGACCTGAGCTGTATTTGTCAAACAAGGTTAATCACAGCAGGGACATAAAGAATAGAGAGCTGTTGGTTTAGTGGAGGTGCTGATCTGCAGATGTTCTCCATAGTCAGCATTATCTGTTTAAGGTAGCTAATTTTTTATTTCACCTCAATTATAGATCAGAAAAACTGAAAAATCTATATTAATTGCTAAGACTTTTGAATATGTAAGGAGTTAGGCTGAGTACATTGCATCTTAAAATCACAAAATTAAAATATATATTTAGCACACATGTAATGCTAAATACAGATGTCCTTTTTAAGAAACAGACATTTGTCATGAATGAGGCCAAAGGTCTTGTTGTGAAAATCCCGAAGAAAATAGAGAGGCGTTATTTTTCTGTCCACTGTCTCTAATAATATCTCTGTGAGTCGATGAGCAGCATGGGAGCTCATGTGTTACAACAGCGTGCCGAGAGGCCGGGGGCCATGGCTTCAAACGCTTGACGTTCTGCTTCATAAAGGCTTTGTCTCCTGGGATGACCCCAAGTGGAGAAGCTCATCATGCTGTACAGGAAAAGCCTGAGAAATCAAAGAGCCAGACTAGCATAATGGCCACGAATCATTAGTGCACAGAGGAAAGACAGGGTCATTTGCTAGACAAGCTGCCTTTCTGCGGTGCTACTGTCATTAAGAGAAGTGTGTAACTGCAGGTTTGGTTGGTTTCTTGCTTATTTTGAAGGTGTGTTTATACTAGTGTTGTCACGATACCAACATTTTGGTATCGATACCGATACCACCATGTATTTCGATACTTTCGATACTTTTCGA
>JAPZDY010000022.1:3641234-3659494 GCA_029783645.1 Ctenochaetus hawaiiensis
ATTTGTGCCCTTGAGTATTTACAAATACAACTAATGCTACTTTATACTTCAATCCAATACAGTTGAGAGGCAAATTATGAAATTTTGTTTATTTTACAGGTTAAGATTTTGCATGCAAAATGCATATATAATATAAGCCAATTGATATAAATTAAACTACCAACAGTAAGTGAAATAAAATGGTAAAATGAGGTTCACCATGACAAACAAAATTGCCACTTAATTTGATGTCAATCTCACTCAGGCCATTTTTCTGTGTAACAAACCTTCACTTCACTTCCACTTCCATGGGATTCTAATTTCTTTTTGCTTTCTTTTCTTTCTGCTTTTTTTTGACTGAGCATTTTCATTTTCTTGTATTGCTATTTTTATGCTAGCAAAGTATCTGAATACCCATTTCACTCCTTTTTTATTGTTACCTCACTGTGCTAACTATCCATTAAGTTGTCAGGTGTAATACATGCTTTCTTACATGGCCCCTGAAACCATAATAGCGGACGTGGATCCTTAAAGTGCGTCCTCAGTGGTCTTTGGACAGTGTATAAGACACTAGATACATCAGGGCTAATATTTGAACCAAGCAGAATACCTTTTTAATTTGACCTAAGTATTGATGGAAATTACGAGTAGGATAATTAGCACTTTGAACAGAGGCAAACTTATAGATGACTTGTTTTCTAACTTTACAACTGATGGTAGGTTAGTCACTTGTGTTGGTCACTCACATGAGGTCACAGTTATCCAAATTTAGACAGATTATAGCCTGCTGGGCTCCCACATGCATTAACAGTCTCCTTGATGTTTCTTCTGTGTTGTGAAACCTACAATTAGTCCGAATATCGACTATTGACCCCTCTGTCTCCCAACCCACTCGAGCCCCGGCGGGCGGGAAAAACCTTGCATCGTCTCGTGGTGCTTCTTGGTTTCCGACTGGCTGATCCTCTGCACCTGCGGGCCGGCGTCAGTCCACACCGGGCGGCTTCATTACCGGACTACACAGGGACACGAAGTTTGACACTGAACAGGTTGTTCGGGTTTCTTATGTAGACGAATAAGCTTCAACTTTTAAAAGAACCTTTGAATTAGTAGCCCATTATTCGTTAGTGTATTTGGTGTTGCACTAAAGGTCGCTATAGCTCATTAAAGGTAAGCTAGGCTATATGGGCCTAAACTAGCAAACTAACTAATAAAATAGCCTACATAATTAGGTTACTAAAACAGACAGTGTGTGAATTCCTCTGAAAAAAAAATTCAGACAAAACGGAGGTTTAATTAGTAGGCATAAGTCTAAACTGGCACTTTCTTTTCAGATGTCATTTTTTTAAACAGTACAAAGAGCTACCATAGATCGATCAGGCTATAGCTTTAAATTAGGCTAATTAATGAAATTGTTAGGATGCCATTTTCCATATTGACTTCACGATAAAGTAAGCTAATAGTGCCAGAGCTTTGGTCACCGTTCAAACAAACTAAGAAATTATACAACCAATTAGTCGGCGTTTAAATGAGTGGAAACATTATTTAACCTTTGACACCTTTACAAGCCATTAAACAGTCAGAGGTCAGGCGCCCTCGGGCATCCTTTTCCCTGCTCTCCGCTCAATGGCTGCTGGGTTCAAGGAGTAAAAGTACATTATTGAAATGAATCATTAGGGTACGTCTCCCCTTGTATCGTGACAAGCACAAATCCAAAGCCGACTTTTTTTTCTAACGAGATTAACCTTGACAACAAAGCATTCCTCATAGGACTTCAAATAGGAGGTGGAAATGGCTGCGCGGATAGGAGCAGGGGACATTCTTAAAATATCACTCAGCTGTCCCATTAAATGTGAGCAATGATATCCTTCTGTGGAGAGAGGAAATGTACATGGGTCTTTTTTCCAGTTTGTATGAAACGACATAGGTTCCTATTTTCTGGGAGGTAATTTCTCAAAAAAGCACTATTTTCGGAATTCAGATTAATAAATATTTTTTTAATTAAATGAGTGGCGCAATTATATGATCATAGGTAAATGTTCAATCAGCCGTCCAATAGTATTGTTTTATGCCATTACTTGAAATAATTCTAAAAGTTTTAAGCACTTATTTTAAGTAAAAAAAATCCCTCTAAAGTTCTGGACTGCAATAATACAGTTTTAAATGGCTTCTTGCTACAGATTTTAGAAATTAATCACTAAAAGACCCTTGCAGAAAACTGCTTTCTGTAACGTGACCACAGCGATTCAGATGCACACAGGGTTTATCCAAACTAAAAAGGAAGTGTGTGCAGAAGTAGGAAGTTCAGTTGATAAGTAGGCCTACCTTTATATGGGTCTTATTTTTAATATAGAACCAGGTGCAGATTTCAACATTTGAACTTTAGTGCTGCCTGATGTTTTGACAGCCTCCTGAATCCTGACTACCAGTGACCGCAGGAACAGACACCTCAACCCAATTCAACGGGGCAAATCCGGTTGGAGAAATCTGAACAATGCTATCAGTGAGCTTTTTTTAACCCTCCCCCTTCAGCAGGGCAACAGCAGCAGAGTGCTGAATGGAAAATCTACTCAAAGACCGTTTTCTTTATGAATTACAAGAATTTAATGTTTATTTTACAGATACAGAACAGTCATTCTGCTTCATTTATTTACTTTGAATTGCTGCAAGTCAGTGCCATAGTGAAAGCCTCTCAGAGTGGCTCAAGATGTTCATTCCAAAATCAAATCTTGTTTCTTTTTTTTCCTAAAACAAAAAAATTTTGATGTGTTTCGACACCCTCTCTGATGAGCTCAACATGCAAACATCTTGTCTACCTACAAGGTTGATGGACTATATAACATATGGCTTTTTTGAAAGCAATAATAACAAGGCAAATCAAAAAGTGCATTCAACACAAAAGAAAAGAATTCAATCCCAGTCTGTGATCAAAGGTACTGTCTGTGTTAAGGAGAAGTCCCTCCTGTCTCCACTGTTCGATGGTTCACCGTCTGCACCTCTCAGGTAAAAACGTGCCCTTGTGTGGGGCTACTGCCATGTGGGTTCAAAGGTCAAAGGTGACCCCTTCAAGGACTCATAGCAGGTGCCCGTGTTGCACGCAAAGAGGCATTTCCATTAAATAAATATGACAGGGTTTATCCAGCAGAAAGGAGTTTCAGCCTGTTAACGCACCTGCAGGTTGCGTACACCATCAGCAAACAAGATGGTGTAGCCTTGCCTGGCTTCTACCATCCCCACAGTGCTGTGCACCATTTGCCCTGGTGAACAGCAGTCATTATCTGGGTCCATAGTCATAATTAGAGGGGGCACTGGTGGCTGAGTACATGTTAGCTGTGGCTGGGTTCATGTGGTGGTGGTACGTGTGTCCTCTGATACTGGGTAAAGGATAGGGCGATGGTCTGGTCTTGGCACCCAGGTAGTGTTCATAGGTGGTGGGGTACTTGTAAGGATGATGGTGCAGGGTGTCTGGGGGTAGCGGGTGGGGGTCTGGCCGAAGGTCGTGTGGAGGGCTGGGTCGGCCGCTGGTGAGAGGGACTGCGTGGAGGCCTCCCGGGACTGGCAAAGCAGGGCTGAGGACCCGGGACATCAGTTGGTGAGCAGGGTCGGCGTGCATGGGCGTGCTGCTGGGGTCTCGCTCATACTCTCGCCTACTGTCCTCTATGCAGGAAGAGATTTGAGAACGGTCAGAACAAGCTGGTGTGTTATACCTGCACACTGTATATATGCTCATGTATGGTGTATGTTCAATTCTACACTCTAAACTACAGGAGGTTATGAAAAGTACAGGTTTTAAAAATGCTCTTATGAAACCAGTGTTTTTAGGGTTGAAGCCAGTAACAGTTTGCCCTGTGCAGTGACCTATAATGAATTCTGTTGTCACAGATGTAATACCACCAAATGAGCAGTATTTACTAATTAACTATTTATATATTATTTTATGAATACATGATTGGATAATTAAGTAGAAAAATTGCACTGAAACAAATAAAAAATGTAAATATAAATTATCTGTAAAAAAAAAAGAAACGTGCAAAATTTTGTACTTTGCCCAAAATGTTACAAGATGAATTCTGTATAGTTTCCCAATTAAAAAGCCTATTTTAGTTATAAAATGCTTTCTGATGGTTAAGCAGATTTTTAAAGCCAAGGTAAAACTCTCAATTTAAATAAATATTTAATTGTTCAAATTATTTCTCAACTAATAAATAATATCACCATGTCAAGAAAATCTCATTTACATTGCAGGTTTTCCTGTGTTACGCCGTGGCCACTTATATAAGAGAATAAAAACCTCTAGTATGTCAGCAGTAGATGACATTGACTGGCTGATGGATGATATTTAATTAAAAGCCACTATTGGCCTGAAACTGCCAATGCACAAATGAAAAAAAAAAAAGATATATAATATGCCAAGAATTGAAAGAAAAACACTTTTTCAACGGTTGAGCAACTTAAAGTGACTGTGTTTTTTTTTTGTCTGATAGCAGGCACAAGTGTTGATGAAACAGAGTGAGCTGCAGACCTTTCTCCGTGCCGTTCTGCTGAGGGGGAGACGACATTGGGTTTCTTGTTCTGGCAAAAGCGCTCATTATTGGCAGAGAGCCTGGCCTGTGATTCCTGGGCCTGGAGCAGGGAGAGTGGATTCCGTTACATACTCATTTAATGAATGTCAGGGGCACATATTCTTTATTATATATTCAAATGATGAATGCACATTTTAAGAGTTTACACTGATGCATGTAATAAGCATTTACACATTGACAGGCCCCCAAGTTACAATGAATGAAATGTGAAGCAACCTATTACATGACTCAGATGGGTCTGTTCTAATCAAAACGGCTATAAACTTCAGCATAATCGTTCCAGTTAATGCTTCGAAGAAAAAAAAGAAAAAAGTCTTTTGCAGAGCTGGATGAACAGCATTTGGAACACAGCTTTGCATTACTTCCAGCTGCCTGACAGTATACCAGATGGGTAGGGTTTACGCCATTGTAACGATTAGAGAGTGTCTGGTAGTTTGTCAATGACAGAAAAGCACAGTCGATTGACTTTTAAACAAAATCCACTGATTTCTAAACTTCATGCCACTTATTGTGTACCTTTATGTGGAAAACTCCACCCATCTCATACCTGAGTGAGGTAAAACAAATGGCAGAACTATTTTGCAAATGCAGGCTGACATTTTTAAACCGTGTGGAAACATGCCAATAAGACTGTATTGTTTGAGTGTAAACGCTCACCAGTCCTCTGGGTCACAGTCCCTGAATCCCTTAGCAAAGGGGTTGCTGGCTATCTTCAGCTGTGTGATCTGAAATCCAGAGCACAGCATTAAATAAATCCAAACATTGTAGTCATACACTATGTCATTTTCACTTATAATTGCACTTGATTTCTATCGTAAAGGACAGCAGTGATAGGCTGGCTGGATAGATCAAAAATCCCTGTGTTTGAAATAAGATCTCATTTGAACACCCTGCTGTCTTAAATATGTAGCAGTCCGAGGTGTGTTGTTCGGGGCTACAGGATGAAATCCATTCCATGTTATATAAAACACAAGTGAATTCATTTAAATGTTAGTTAATACAGAGCTTACATTGTTGTAGACATTTTTTTGCTCTTTCATAGCACTTGCAGCTGCATAGCTTTTCCTCTGTAGATTCCCACACACCCAATCAGAAGTTATACATTATCATACCTTGACTATCGTCATCATAAACTTAGTGTATTTCGAAATAAGTTCTACCCATTTGTGCCATTTTCCCCATTTAATGAGTCACATTGTAAAGGAAATAAATGACACACTAGCCTACATGTGGCCATCTTGGCTTCAAGTGTAAAAATAATGTCCACGTCCGAAAATTAATGACATTCAGCATAATTTATTTAATCGTCGTTGTTTAACTCTCTAGCCTAAACTCTATGTGGTCACAAAGTTATTTTATCACAATAAAGTACTACCACTTTTATTCTCGCCGTCATATAAATTGCTGATCGGAACTGAGTTTTATTCTAATGCTTCACTCGTTACGAGTCAGTCTGAATAAGCGATGACTGAATTTAAACAGACTGATAGAAAACAGAGCAGGGACGACGCGGACAAAACTGCAGCACAGCTGTGCGCGCAAAGCAGAGGCAACTTTTATTCACTGAAAGGGCGCAATGGAATATATATATATAAGTATATCAACTGCACACAACGATTCATTCATTAATGATTTTGTAAAAAAAAAAAAATCAAATAATCTAAAATCCAAATTTAGGTGTGTTAATAAATAGTTGAGGTGTGATGTCGACATTTGGCTCATGGTATCACTGCAGATTATTTAGACAAACATAGGCTACAGTCTGTTTGTATAACTTTAGAATTAGACCAAATCTGTCGTATAGCTGTGGTTATTTTCTCACACTGTGAGTTTCAGGATGAAGACGACTTACCCGGTGGTTCTGGTATGCTGTGACCGCTGTGAAGCGGGTTTCCTCAAAAACAAAGGTTTTATAATTCTCCTCGGCATATTTCTCGCTGTCCTTGCGGGGGTCCACATAAACCACATGAAACCTGGGCTGGTAGCGGTGCATGGAGTTTAGAATGATCTGCAAAAACAAAATGATCCATTAGCACTCATACAGAATTTTAATGCAACACTCTAGTGTAGGATTGAAGGTAAATTCTCAGTAGGCCTACACACGGGAATCACTCAAAATGTTACTTTCTCCAATGTGCTCTGCCTATTGTCCGCACAAACGTTAAGTTCACTAAAAACCTTTCTCAAAATTTGAGTGAAGATATTCAGAAACTCCCTTTGCAGTTGACGTGTGGACGGGATTAGATTGCACAAGGCACACTATTTTCAAGCTCTTAGTTTTTTTTTAAAATTTGGCTGTAGTGAAAACGATTAAAGAATTTATACAAATAAATTATTATTGGAAAAAAGGGCAAAAATAGAATAAAATACATTTAATACAAATCAAATAGGCCTAGTTTGATTAAGTAATTGATTGATTAAAAATGGTTTTTATTCGCCTGAATTAATATTGGACCCTGCAAACCATCTCCAAAATAGACTGCATAATTGTGGATATGAGCAGGTTTTGTGAATGCTTTTTAAATGCAGAAAAAATGATGCTCTTGTAAAATGTGTTGAGTCATTTATAACTAATTTTATCTAAATATTTAAGGGCCTCCTGAGTTTATTTTCCCAGCATGATTCTCATGTAAAAACATAACCATGGAGCAATCCTATAAATCCCTACCTCAGCCAGCCCTCCTGAGTAAGTCTCGCCTATTTATTTGGCGCCTAAGATGTCCACCAAAACCCTAAATCTCCCGATGACTTTCAGATTTTTTCAAAAAGGTGCAGTGGCACACAGGCGATAAACTGGAATATCGAGGGAAAGGGGTTGAAACAGTTTCCTATGAAATAGTCCACCTACTGCTGTCATTTTGTGGGGTTACATTTGAAGGCTAACTAAAATGCTGTCCCTCTTCTTAACGGCCATATAACTCCACTGAGTCTCAATACCTAAAAATAGTAAGTTTATGGCTACAGTTACCAGTTCATCATCACGTTTTTTACCCCCTTAAGATACCATTAAAATATGTGAGTACAGTGCTACATAATGCTTCTCCCTGCAATAGGTTGAATGGCTGTACAGCCTAAATTACATTATAGGCGAAGGTTTTTTTAGACGATAATCTGCGTGCGTTTATTTTCAGTTGTGTACTTACATGGCCGTTGTCGTCCAGCAGGTTGTTGGTGAGTTTGAGTTTATCAAAGGAGACAATCTGCTTCATCCACTGGGCGCCTTTGGCCGGAGAGTCCGGGTGGTAGTGGACCCTGCCCGGCGTGGCGGGATCAGCTTTACCTGCGACCAGCCACGATGAGCTGTGGAAAGCGTACCTGTAAAATCGAAAACCAGTTTATTAAGCACACGGTATCCGATTGTCCGACATTTTTGGCTTCAGTGAAAGCTGCTCACGCAAACAAAATTTCCAATCATCTGTTGGATTGTATAGAGAGACTCAACAAAATAACAATGATAAGGGAAAAAAATTCTGACATAAAATGTATCTCTCATGTCAGGCATTACCATTTATAAAATATTTAAATAATAATAATAATAATAATAATAATAATAATAATAATAATAATAATAATATAAAAGTTTTAGTCTAATCATTTATAAATTCATATATGTTTGTATAATATTATATATACAAAGGCCTACGTCATTTTCTCATCAATACTAATTATCCATTCGTTGCCTTCTCTAATGTTTTAACAGTCAAATTAAATACTGCAGTCAGTTGTGCAGCTCAGTACAAGCCGGACTACTGCAGCAAAATGTTTTGCTGTATTGTAGTGACAGATGTATTTTCAGTCGTCTGAAAGAATCCAAAAGTTACCTGTAACGTTTGTCATCTACAGGCAGGAAGTCCATCAGGAGCATGTAGTCTGCCATGGGATCCATCCCAAATATTTTTACTTGGAAAGTCGGAAACATTCTCCTGGCAAAGAACAAAAGACATAAGGCTGCTGTTAAATCTTGGCTTGGTTGCTGTTGTTGCTTGCTAGGGTGCGCATTTAGTTTTTATTTTTCGAATCAAATCTAATGTATGTGTGTGCGTGTGTGTGTAGCCTACGTATGTGGACGGTAGTGTTTAACTGTTTGAATTACTGTAGACTCGTCAGAGGAACCAACAAGTGATTTAGCCAAAGCATTTTTCAGAAAGTCAGCATGTTTGCATAGAGACATGCAACTCCAGGCCTGCGGTGCTTCATTTGGCCCGAGCTAGAGGCTACAGGAGAAGAAAGAAGCTTCAAGCTATTGAAACTGACGTGATTCAGTCCGTGCATAACCAGATAAGACTCTCCCTGATCTGAATGGAGCGTTTGTGTTTGTTGCCTTTTAGCGCCACTTTTGTCATTTCTGGCAAGAGGCTTTAACCTCTCTGCTCTTTTGATGAATTCCAGACACATAAAGGACGCGTAGTGGAAATAAGACGGGCGTTATTTGGGTAGGCGAGGTGTGGCGCTGCTTTTTAAAGAGTTCATTTGTGAATCTGAACTTATCATCAGGACAGTTTATAATTTATGAACTGTATTTTTTCTTTCCCCCTGAAACTTAAATTTAACCCCTTTTGTTAATGTTGCTGTGAGTTCAGATCTTGCAGCAGCTCGGTCAGCGCTCATGCAAACAAACATTTGTTTTTTTTCTCCCTCCACCTCATTTAGGTTACCATGTAGAGCAGATCCATATCCCCAAAGAACACAAGCTGAGATTTGAGTAATCCGCCGAGTCAGTGAAAGGGATCCTAAAATCAACGCTCAATTAACGTCAGTGTTGTGGCTAGGTGAGGCTGAAGGAGCTTTTAAAGTGCTCTGCTGCAGATCTCCTTTCTCCTGTCAGACAGCGCGGAGCGGGAAACTCAACCCTCACTTTTAGGATTAAATCAATTATCTCATGCCTCTTTATATTAGCCTAATATAATACAGGAAAACTAAGCGTGGCATTTGGGGACGCTTATATGTGCCATACTTGGCTTTACCGGCTCAAAATAACAAAACTAGTGTTACATTTTATTGGCTCTCTAGGAGGGTCAGAGGTCAGTGCTGGTTAGATTCAGTCCTGTCTGGGGATATAGGCAGCCTGACACAAGTACAGATTATAAAAGAATAAATTATGCAGTAGCATGACTCCTCTAATTCCTTTATAATTTGGAAAGTATAAAATGTCTTAAATGACTATAGCCCTGCTTTTAAAAATAGCTGTAGTCATGCAATTGTTGCAGCCAAAATGGATGTTTGTGAGACTGAAAAGTGAGGGGAGGGAAGCAGACAGACACTCCTATGATGGGAAAAATAAGAAAAATGGGAAAACACGCGTCGGGGCTCAAATAAAAACAAGACTGCAACACTGTAATCACCTCGCACAGAAGCTGATCTTCGTTCAAATGTGTAAAAACTCGTTAAGATTAAAGGCCAAATGTTCCATATTACAGCATCGCGTAAAATTAAGACTGACGGTAAAGAAAACCAGCTGAAAGTCATTGATATCCTTAATGGATCTATAAAACGCAACGGGATCAGATCAGCTAGTGTTTACACGTGATACACACACGAAAAACACACATCCACATACAAGCCAACATGCGTTTGACTTCTTGAAACATCCCCAGAAGCAGATCTGAACTACTCAG
The DNA here is from genome assembly GCA_029783645.1 of Ctenochaetus hawaiiensis. Lineage (NCBI taxonomy): Eukaryota > Metazoa > Chordata > Actinopteri > Acanthuriformes > Acanthuridae > Ctenochaetus > Ctenochaetus hawaiiensis. Next base: position 3,651,409 of record JAPZDY010000022.1, read on the forward strand.
CTGCTTTAACATATAACAAAACAAATATTTCATAAAGCCAAATGGTCCGCTGACACTGTGTCATTGTTTATCATTTTAATTAATTAGGTTCGAAAACAAATATTTAAGGTCAAACTATGCGACAAAACAGATGATAATTTCTGTTGTTTTAGAATTTACTAATATGGACTCAAAAATGTTATTAAAATAAGAAAAACAACATACATAATTTTAGAAAAAATTTGTTACTTATGAACCTTATATAAATTAATAAAAACATTATTTTTCAGTGAATGAAATTTTCCCTTTTTTAGTTAAGCATTATTAGAAATATTTTAGGCCCACATTTTCAAATATACATTCATAATCAAAATTTAAATATATGCACTCTGCAAGTCTATTTTTTGTTCTCAGCCTAAATGTTCAAAAGTACTTAAATTTAATACAAAAACTTCATTATTTCGATGACATGGTTTTGCTCTTAGGCGGGATATTTTGTCATATTATAAGTTCTTATAAAGCTGAATGAGTTAGCTTTTTATTTTCCAATCTATCCGAATGTACATTAAAAAAATGTTATTGTGGAGTTTCTCGCCTGTGAAGCATTTGCTCACCTGCCAGCCTTGGTGACGATCATCTCCGTGCCCAGCTGATTAAACTCGTCCCATAGCGCCTTCATCTCTAGCTGGACGTTAATGTTGGCCACTTTGGGGTTCTTCTTCACTATAGTTTTGCCGTTCGGTGTGGAATTGGAGGACGAGGAGGAGCAGTTGGGAGTCCCGCTGTCACTCGACGGGGCCTGGCCCGGGTTAGACCCCGGGTAGTTGTAGTTGTGCTGAGCCGCCGGACAGGGCTCGAAGTGGGACTCATGTTGACTGTAGGGATCCCCGGGGGACGGAGAGAGGTGGTAGCCCCCAGGCGTGTTGAGGCTGCTCAGGCTGCTCGTCGTGAAGGCTGCAACATCGCAAAAATGGGACAGCTGCGTCAGCCACGGACTGGATATGGCTGAAATCATCCCAAAAGACTGGATTTACTAAATATGCCGTTTACTTTAGGTCGGTTAGAACACAGATAGGAAAAACAGAAGCAGGATTCGGTGATCTCCTGATGAAGATGTCACGCTTAAATGCACCCTTTTCGGTTTAAAAGTTTCCGTCTCGGCTGCTTATTAATCCCCGTGGTTGCATCCACTGCCAGCATGCTACAGTCTGTCTGATCTAAAATATCAAACGGCCAAAAGTGACGAAATATTTCCAAAAAACGCGTTGCTCGTGTGGAATCTCAGAACTGATCACAAAAAACAAGCTTTGACTGCGTGCGGATTCGTTTCTTCTTTGGATCGATAGCGCGCTCAGCGGCCTCTGTTGTGCGCTGCTGCAGTGTGTTTCACTGCAACCCAGTCTCCTCTCTTATCTGACGCAGAGGGCCTCCCCTTTGCGATAAAACCGGTTCTTATTTCTATTTAGATAAGGAACTGCAGGTAATGTGCCTTTTCCTCGCCTTGGGACGAGACTGATTGACAGTGAAGTGCGCCCCTTTTTAATGGGCTTTCCGGCACCCATTTAACTTTTGGATAAGGGTATCGCCCACATCACCCCCGTTAGCAAACAATAGAGGATCTAACCGGCAGAGCGGAGAGTAAACGGTTTACAAGGTAAACACACATCGATTTGCATGAACAAACAAACAGGCAGCAGGTGACTGTTGCTCTCTCGTTTACGGACAAAAAGATATATGGAATGGATATACACCCCCCACCGAGCTGGATATGCGTATTATGGTCTGTTTTTACCATTACGCACAGGGTGCCTGTAAACCCTCCTCCTCTTGGCTGCATTTTCAATGTATGTGATCCCAAATTTGACTCTTTGTCCAGCGCTTTGTGGTTTTGGAATGGGAAACTTTTTTTCCACTCTAGCTGCTTTGTATTCAGTTTTATCCTTCCTGACGATGACTACGAGGACTAAATTTGCACACGTTTTCATAGTGCACCAACCTTGTCAGAATTTCATTTTATACTTATTCATTACTGTATTTAAAACGACGCCCCAGTTTTGCGCCCTGATTTCAGTCGTGCGTTTCGGAATAATGTCGAGTAATGATGAGGGTCTTATATCATATCGGGCGAGATGTATACATGCAGCAGCTCTATGGGCATCAACAAACAGATTTACCTTCCATTTCCCGGGTGACAGTACTGTAGTGCATTTTAAAGGAACTGTGGTTGTGCAGGTCTGGCTTGTCCAGGCCGGTGCTCTGTTTGTCAAACGCCGCGTTTCCTGCTTGTTCTGCAGCCGAAATCAGAGAGGCAATACTGAAAGCATTTGCCTTTGGAGAGAGGGGACCGCCGTCGTCCATAGGCAAGGGATCGAGTCGGGAAAAGCTGTCCCTCCTCCTCCTCCTCCTCCTCTGCTTTCTAACCACGCAGAAAGCAGGAGAAGGCTCCGCACAGAGAAGAACATGCGCCAAAATGGGGTTTTCACATACCGCCACCGGCGCTCCGTGGGTGCGAGAGTCTGGGGTAGACTGTTCTTAGAGTATTCCCACGGCTACTGGGAAGACGCGAAAAGCTCCTCGGTGTTCAGAGTCATCTAGTGAACCTCTAAACACGTCCTGGTGTCAAAACATAGTTCATCCGCAGAAAAGAGAGAGAGAGCTTCCCTTGTTTCTCCTCCGGTCGGTGGCGGGGTGGTGTCATCTGAGTCCTGCCTTGAGGAGAAGCTACTACTGCTACGAGAATGTCAAAAGTGAGCGAGATCCACGCCTCCCCTGCACCACAAGGAAAAAAGTGTCTGCGCTGTGCACTGGATGTTTTATTTCAATATGTCAGTCATTTGAATTCAACTACAACGTCATTGCAATGTCCGGCTTCAGAGTGCGCCACTTTTGCAGTAAATCATGGGCCTATACATGCGTTTGCATATTTAAGCTCTCCAAGCCCATATTGAGCTGCTCTTGCCACGATTTTTCTTGAATATAAGGGTCTGAAGTGCACAAATATGTAAAAATGCAAGAGCCTTTTACGCGATAGTTCTGTCTGAAAATGTAGTTTTTCTTTTTAAACAAGAGTTTGAACAGCGACGGAAAATAATTTAAATCCTATTGTTTCTTTCAGTTTCAAAAGGTTTAGGTGTTTTCTCAGTAAAGTAGTACAGAGAAAAAAATATTACTTTTTATTCAAGCAAGATAGCAGTAAACAAATCGGGACAAAAAAGAAAATATGCATCCGAGAGATGCAGACATGGCAACAAGTAAATATTTTACTTAAGAAATAATTCACCAGATATTCTGGTAACACTATCTACACCGAGAGTTGTTTTTCTTACACCAACCATCCATCCAGGCACTTATGTGTCTACTGAGGCACGTTCCCAAATGCACCATAATGTATTGCGTAATATCACACGATTTGATCCGAAATGCACGCAGCCCCTTAACTCTTACATGGCTTGCCACGCTGGGAGTCTGAATTTAACCATTTTGCCATGCCACCTTTGCAGTGAGGACAGAGAGAATAATCACACGTGGCACCTCAGACCGGAACTGGACTTGACCTCTGCGGCTTGTGCCGCCACCACCGCCTTGTTGGTTCTCAGCTTATCGAGGTTCAGCTTTAATGCAACCAAAGATGTGTTTTGTTGGAGCCGCTGCGATAGCGACCGGATAGCCTAATTTACACTGGAGTCATTGAATTAAGTGTGAAGGCAGCAGCGGGGTTCTAATGGGATAAAGCAGTTAGAGGATTAGGCCTATTTGTTTTGGATGTTTCTCTGTTGGAGGCAGGAAGCATAAATAAACCACTGCAATATGTTGTTTAAGGCAAATATTTAGATAGATAGATAGATAGATAGATAGATAGATAGATAGATAGATAGATAGATAGATAGATAGATAGATAGATAGATGTCGTGGCCTCTGCCTGCCAATTTGGCTACCCTACTAAAGAAATCACGCTGGCGCAGTCAAAATCAGTGTAAACCATGTAAACCATCGCCCACATGATGTATTCATCGCGGTGCATGCCGGGCTGTTTTATCAGATATGATGCCATCGATACCGACTCACTTCATCATTGCCAAGTCGGAAGCCTCCTTTGTAAATACTCAGGTGATAACAGACAAAATACAGGAGCAGATCAAAATGGGAAGAGACTGTGTTGGAATTCGCTCGCAGGCCTCAGCAGCGGCCAAAACACAGCGGAGGCATTCGACCCTGCACGTCTGAGCATAAAGATGAACTTTCAGCTTCAACAGCCAATTAAATTGTAAAAAAAAAAAAAAAAAAAACAGATCACACGTGTTTCGTGTAGTCGCTGCCCACGAAAAATATCTTTACACATCTAAAAACAGTGCTTGAGAAATAAGAGTACCAGAGTAGATTCTAAATTGGAAGCTCACAAAAATATATTTTTTTAAATATAAGTATTTACTAACTACGTAAAATCTACACCTTACGGTTTAATGTGAATAATTGCATATTTTTCAGTGAGTAAGAGATGAATCACGCAGGGAAACATTATCTGTGCTGCTTCAGTCTGCAAGAAAAACACCACGTGGGGTAAAGTTTCCAGAAGTTTAAAAATTATGGAAAACTTTCTATTAAGTACCACATTTTAATGCAACATGTATTATTAACGAACCAAATTCTCTAGTATAATAATGTTTTTTCGTTATAGCATATAGCTGCTTAAATAGGAGAGATTTTTAGTCTGTTAAAAAATAATTTCATGATTTTTGTTTCGCTCATTTTTTACTTGAATACCTTTGCTCTTTCTTAGTGCTGCGATCTATTTCCTGAGGAGTTTAACACATAAAGCTGACAACATCTAGACAAAGTGGGCAAAGTATGTGAACAGCCCTCACTGATTAGAGGATACAGGCCTGAACACCGTCTTCACCGTTTCTTATTCACTGACTGATGGATAAAGACCAGAGCGGCAAACTGTCACATCTCTGTACAGCCTCTATTCAGGAGGATTTAAAACCCATACGTCGGTTTGTTTTTGTTGAAAATGTGATTGTGCTAAATTTATTATTCAGAATGTGACCAATGTGGAACTTAAACTTGTGCCCCCCAAAATGTTTTCAAATTATATAAAGAATTCAGTATTTTTCGGTCCATGTCAGGACAAATATCTTTGGTTTTGCTGGGTAGACACAAATTCGGATAATTTACAAGTAACTGCTATTTCGACTTTTAAAAGATGATTAAATTCAACATTTTGATATGATTTCCAAAATGGCAGCATGCATTATAGCCTCGGACTTGCACTTTTAGTGTCAATATGCCCCGTGGCACTGCTGATTTGTTGTTTAATGTAGACTATAATCTTTGCATCCGCAAAATAAATATGCCCGCACTTGTTCCCTGCTTTGCTGCAGGAATGCCTCCCTTCTTAACATCTAAATTGAAACGATAAGGCTTAAGGGTTCACTCTGAAATTCACGGTGTTTAGGGGGTTGAAATAATGAAAAATAGTAAAATTTTACACAAGGAAGTGTTTTCGCCTTTTATCATGCGTCATTCTCTGCTTTCTATCCAGTCTGTACTTGGAACCGGTGCTGTCTTCTGGTGGCACAGTGAGACTCCAATTTACATAAACGAAAGTAAACGACAGGCTACTGCAAAAGGGTGACAAGGGCCAACAGAGGGTAAACCTGTGGCCCCCCAGGGTCATTCGACGTGTGCTTTAATGCACTTGAACGAGCGATCATACTCACAAAACAAAGAAATAAAACAAAGAAAAAAAAATCGGTCAAGTGGCAGTTGTTTTTTTTAAAAACTGTACACTAATTTGACACTTTCAGACAATTATTCACTCACAGCACGGATGCAACATTTTGCAGGTTTTCTTCCTGTTGTTTTTTTTTCAGGAGAATCGGTGGCATGTGTTCCTCTTGCTGCACGAGAGGCCTGTGTGGTCCTGTGTGTCCTGTTGTGGTTACATGACGAATCACCAAACCAAAAAAACTCCCGCCAGTGCCTCATGAAATGGCACAGATCTCGTAAACGTCAAGGCTCGGCGGTTGCTATTTCTGTGTTCTTATTAAACAGAGATGTGATTAGGTCATCGGTATATCTGGAAGGACCTGTATGCGCACGCTCTTCTTCTTCTCTCTTTGTGCTCCCGCTCCCCTTCCATCATACACACAATAAAACAGAATCAAAATCTCCTTTGATGTTTTTATGCTCGTGTTGTGGTGATATTTATTTCTACAGTCTTTAATTTAATGAGCCTGTCCCTGCCGCAGTCAGGCTGATAAAATTATTGATTACACGCTCACGTCATTTAACAGATAATAAATCACGGGTTTTTCAACTCATCATAAAAACAATCATTTTCATCTTGATGTTGCGTGACTGTAGCTGTCGGGTCCGAGGCGGCGCACTCCGCATATAAAACCCGATCCTATCTAAATATTAGTCCAGATCCTTGAATAAGAAGGAGAGGAAGTGAGCAGTTGACCGCTGACAGCAAAGGGCCCGGGGTGTCCCCTCTCCCCGCGGGGCCTTAGGAAATACTCAGAAAGACGCAGGTATGCACGAGGAAACATTTGAAATGGTTCCTTTACTATCTTTACCTCCGAGCGGTGCTCGAAATGAGCCAAAAAAACAAAAAAATAAAAAATCTGTTCTGGAATAAATTCAGATGAAACAAAAAATGTCCTTAGTGCTGAATTCGCGCCTTATAATATCTTTAATGAAAAATAGTAATGAGACAAGAGAAAACTGTTTATTTTTAAAAATTATGTCGGCCATGTATTTTTTTCCTTTAAAATTTCGTTTAGGCTATTTGTGTTTTGACGCAATTAATAAAAATACAATTATACTGCCTTTTTAATACAACTTGTTCAGGGAACTGTGGTGGTGAAAACCGACTTTAATAGACCCTTGAAGTAATTCTAAGAATAGCATTACATTGATTTTCACTTTTGCTGTTGTATCACTATCGGTTCAGCTTAACATTTATATTAAAAACATCATTATACGTTCTATGCATAAGTAGTCGACGATATCAACTTATATAAAAGGTAGTTTACATAAACCTTTTACAAAATGCAGAAGTATGACTGTTATTTTTTCCTTTATGTGAAGCGGCGGCAGTCTGTGCCGCCAGACCCCAGCAGTGGTCTAATTTTGTCTGGAGGCTAAATTTGTGTTTGCCTTCATTCACTCCTCCAAATGAAAAAAAAGTCTTTTCCCGAAATGAAAGGTCCACATCAACAAGCATACTAATTGGAGTTTTTCAGTAAAAACGTCCAAACATTTTACCACAGTGATGAATATTTGTCCTATGTCTAAAAGTATTTGTTTTTCATTATTTGTAATTTCATTTCTATAATCTGTCACTGAGTGGTTAGTTATATATTTATAAGACTATTTTCGCGGCGTTGGTTGCTTACCATTATGAATATATTCAAAAATCGTGGCTCTAATGGTGTAGAAGCGATTATTACAGTACATACTGAGTTTATTTGTGCACGCGCGAGCACGCTGCCGGGCAGATATGCTGACGCGTTTTAATGTTCATGTTGTGTTTCTGCAGATCCATGTCGTTCTTCAATAGCCCTCCGGTCATGCGTGAAGGCCACCTTAGTACACTAATCCTACTGTCAATTTCAATAGATGTGCCTCAACAATACAAATATCACAACAAAGCTATAAGCCTGTAAAAGAATATCATTGTATCATAATATCATATTTTTCTATTATATTTTACGCCATAAAATTGTATAAAATCACTGTAAATCTACACAAAATGTAATCTAGTCTGCATCCATAATGTTTAAGTAGGTTAGACTTTTAGGTTTGCTTTAGGTGTTAATTCAGTATTTATTAATATTTATAATAAATTTTGCATTTATTTATTAGTCCGTATTTTACCTTCTGTGTAATTTACAAGGCTTTTCTCCATTTCTGAAAAAAAAGAAAAGAAAAATCGAGCCCAAACACATTTCCTTGTTGACATATAAATGTGGTTTTCCTGTTCAGCCCTGTGTTTTGTATTGGGGAGTGTGGGGGGTGGCGTTGGGGTCATCATAAAAGGACATGTGCATAAAAACACAATGGAAATGAATACAATGGTTGACCAAAGGTGAAAATCATG
>JAPZDY010000022.1:3659594-3674691 GCA_029783645.1 Ctenochaetus hawaiiensis
TTCCCTTCGTCCCCTCCCTAATTTTTTTTTTTTTCTGTGAATCTCTGACGGAGATGCATGGTGTTTCTAATTTGGCATGCAGACATTAATTCCAGCACAGCTGCTGCCTCCTCCTCCCCCTCCTCCTCCTCCCTCCATCCTCTCCCCACCTCCCTCCGCCACCCCCACCCACCCCCTCCACCCCACGTCTCCTCCTCCCTCCCTCTCTCCCTGAAGGCTTCTCTCTAATGTGCAGCTTCAGAGAGGCGCGGCAAATTAACACCATTTGTTCTGCGGAGCATGCCTTCTTCTCAACACTACAAGCATATCTTATGAGGTTTGTCTAAATGTGAAAGGGAGCAAGAGAGAGAAAACCACAGAAATGTTGCGACATTGTTGTTTTTTTTCTCCTCCCCATTCAAATCCACAGCAGATACAAGCCCAAAACACATCTCAGAGTGTGTGTGTGTTTTTTTTTTAGTTTTTACACAAGAGATTGCAAACCTTGTTACTTTCTTATCTCTGCAAAGTTGTGCCTTCAGCAACAGACGGTCTTTTGCCTCTACTCACCAGCACTGACAAAGATCAAAATGTGTAAATTGTCTCTGTTACAACAGCCAACATCTGTGCAACGGCTGTGATCTATGTCGCCTCAGACAAAATGCTGCAGTAGTGCTATTTATCTATTAGCACACATCAACAGTCTCTCCAAACAAATGTTTTATTCAAACTTAAACCCCCATTAGAAGCAAAAATCAGTTTTGTCAGAGGAATAGCAGTTGAAACAGTGCAACATATGTGTGAGGAGAGGGAAGGGAGAAAACAGAGCAGAGGGGGGTGGAGGAGGAAGGGTGGTGGGGGGGAGGAAGGTGTGGAGAGGCACGAGCATCTGTATACTCCCAGACAGGTTGTTTTGGTATTCAGAGTCCAGACTGACAGGAATATTGAATATGGCAGACCTGGCTTTGCATACTGTACACAAAGGAACACATGCACGGATACACACACACAAACACATTTACACAGCCCTCCAGACTGCCACCTGCCCCCCCCCCGCATAGACCCAGCAGGGCTCTCTCTCTATGGGCACAGCTCCTTTTGAACTATGGGCTAATTCCCTTTTGCACTTCTTGTCCTCCCTCCACTGTACCGCCCTCTTTCTCACCCCTTTTCCTTCTTTTATTTTCTTGTATTTTCTCTCTACGCCCTTCCCTCTCTCTATCTCTCTCTTACCCCTCTCTTGTCTTCTCTCCTCTGCGCCCTCCTCCCTCCTTCCTCCTCCTCCTTGCCTCCGAGATAACAGCATTATTAACTGGCCTAGTTGACCTACACTCCTGATAAACTCTTCCCACTAAGGATCCCTGCTTTTCTTTCCCTGCTGCTGCATGGGGATTACTATCTTCTGGACCAGAGGAGACCATAAACATCAAGTAATCGAAATAAAGTCTACCTGGGAGGAGATGGTGGATACAGATACACAGAACTGCACAGACGGAGAAAAATTGAAAGTATGAAATGAGGGAAAGAGGACATTCAGTGTAGCATTTGCAGCCAAATGTTACAAATGAAATGTTTAGAGGAGCTAATAATTGACGAATTATATTAGCTGTTAATTAGCTGATGATGTAAAAGCAGTTGGATTAGCTGGAGTGGGAATTGTGCCGGATGTGGGCTAGAGAGTAGTCAGCTGTGCCTCAGCTGGGAGAAAGCTGAATTACCTCTTTACCACAGGTGCATGCTGGGAGACTGCAAGGGAATCACCGTCTGAAACTGAACAACTGCTTGGCATCAGAGGAGTTTCTCTTTCAGGCACAATCCTCCTCTTGTTGCCTTTTTCACTAGAAAAAAACAATTTCCACTGTATAAGGCAGTAAAATAGAAGGTCTGAGGGAAAATGGTATGAAATTCCGTCAGCAAGCAAACTGCTGAAGGACAGACAGATAAACGAGACGGGCAAAGAGAAAGGGTATAGCGGTACATTTAGGAATGAACAGACAGGTAGGAAAAGCATCCACTTGAAGGCAGAGAAGGAGACTAGGGCGAATAGAGAGTAAAAGGAGGGATTAAGTGTTGCTGCACTTGGAAAGCTGCCGCCACATCTGCTTGTCCATGATGTCTGCTCGGCAGCCGTCAGCTGTCATTTTGGACCGCAGTCAAGTGGAGCAGAGGTACCGCCTGGCTCCCTGCCTCCGGGTCTCCTTTTGTACCCAAAAAGCTGGTTTGTCTTTCCACTGCTCTGAAAATGAGCTCTTTCTCCTTCCCTCAGCACTCCTCTCACCTTGTGCTCTCAACAATGACTCTCTTAAATGCAGATGATTTCCCCTGTTTGCTTGTTTTTCAGGTTAAGATATACAATATGTCCATTGCAGGTTCCTCCTGCAATTATTTGGAGTGCCACGATTTGGCAAGTAAGGCAAATCATAAATGTAACTTGGGCGTCTGCAGATAAGTAATGGCCCTCAAACCTCAGTCCAAACAACAAGCCAATCCATCATTGAAAACATGCCACTAACAGCCCAACAGGATGCATTACTGTAGAGCATTTAGCCCAATTATCACCACCAAACAAAGAATTTAAGTGTCCCAATGCATTAGGCAGGGTTGTAAATAATGGCATTGTATTTAAGCACTACCATTAGGGTTCACAAAAAAACATCAGTTATTCAACACTCCATTCACGCCGCACCCATCTGCCTAATAAAAGTGAGAGTGAGAGAGAGAGAAACAGTACTAGAGAAAGAGAGAGAGAAATCAAGAGCAGGGTAAAAGAATGGTTGGAAGGAGGGGCAAGACAGAGAATGATCCATCAAGATACCCACAGATATGAAGTTTGGCATATTTATGTATCCAGGGAATCCGTGCCAATGAAAAGAAGCCCTATAAAGGGAAAAGGATGTGGTGAGTGACTCTGAGAGAAACAGGAAGGTGAGAAGATGCTCTTGTATGTTGAACTGTTGTTGTGCATCAGACAGCCAGGCAGCAGGGTGATGAAATAAATAAATAAGTGGTCTCTGGTCTGTGCGGCACGGTGCTGTGCTGTGCTGTGCTGTGCTGCGGTGCCTGGTTGCCCATGAATATTCCATGAGGCAGAGAGTGGGGAAGTGTGCTGCCTGGAACATCTGGTCTGGTCCACAGGGACCCTCGTGGCGAGAAAGCTGCAACTTCAGGAGGGAAGGAGGAAAAAAATGCCAATAAAATGAAGGAAGAAAAAAACAGCAGCAATCAGCAAGCCTGCGCATCATATGGTTGATTTGTTTTGCTAATTTGATTTTAAGACCAGCGGCTGCAGCCAGTAGAAAACAAACTGAATGAATGAATTCAGACGGCAAAATAAATCCTGCACATTACGAGGGTCATCTTTCCCCGGCTTTAGCTTTGTGCGTGATCAAATATGTGATTCAGATGAAATTTGTATATGAGGCACTTACTGATGAATTAGCATCCAAATTGGCAATGATGTAGATGTCCAATTTGAAGGAGCTGTTGTGTTCTGAGCTGCTTTTATTCATAAACCACTCTGAATGAGTGTATTACATGTGTGATAACATTGGCACTCACTCAGTTGTCCACCTCCATATTATATGAGTATGTATGCGAGGGAGGAGTTGGGGGGGGGTTGAACATGCAAAGCTGTGATTCAACAATGCTCAATGAGAAGAAATCTGTTAGGATGGAAATGTGAAGATGTGAAGAGCCCAGCAAGGCAAAGAGGTCCTGCCATCAGCATAATGCACATAGTCGAATGCAAAGTAAAGTGGCACAATGAATGTGGCCTTGTTTCAGGCAACTGTATTGTTGAAGCCAAGCACTTCATGAATGAAAGAGATTGTCCTCATCGGAAAGATAGACCCTATCACCGGACGAGAACATCAAAAGTGGTCTTACCTGTGTTTGAAAACAGGAAAGGTTAAGATTATGAAAAAATATAGTAAGTAATTAAACTAAAATATTTGGTTATGGTAAGGAAAAGATTTTGTTCACAGTAATATTAGGTGGGAATGCAGGTCTTTGATGAAATAAAAACAATAATCTTCTTCACGAAAGTCAAATGTGCCTCCAAGTTTTTACTTGCTGCTCCTCCTCACTACAGAAAGGTAACAGCACTTCCAGAATTTTGGTGTTAGACGTAAATTACTACAGTGTGGAATCAAAGTGTGGAAGACAACTGTCCTCCCTGCAGTAACACCAGCTTGAGTTATTCTTTTAAAAATCTCAAGAGGAAGCACAAACATGTTGTGAAGAGAGAGTTATAAGTTTCATGAGTTATACATAATAATATTCTAAAGTTATATTATAATTTTAAAACATAATGACATATCTTGTTTTAAAAATGTACCAAATTTCTGATTATATTCCTTTCTGATATGATGCTTTTTTTTGTTCTTGTTGGTTTTTACATTGTAGCTTGTCATGGAGAAGTTGAAGTTCTGTGGTTACAACCCAGTTTTTCATCTTTATCTTCATGGATTCTGAGGTTTGACACCTTTCACTATCTGGTCTGTTTGTCTAAGCAGCCATGCAGAAATGGAAAGGGACATAGAATGAAAAGCACAATTTTCACTTTTTTCCTCCACCATTGCAGTTGTCTGGGAAGATGTGTGCCACTGATATTTGTTTATTTTGGGAGAGAAGGTCCTCTCTCCACATGTCCTCTCTGAGTTAATGAATATAGGCTTGACAGCCGCCAACTGTGCCCTTCAAAAGGCTCTGTGCAGCCTGGTCCATGTAGGCAGGCCTGGACACTCTGCTGCCTTCAGCCCAACCACACCTGAAGCAACACTGAAGGAAAGAGAGAGGGGAACAGTTATTATCAACTACCAGGGCATTTCTGTAAAATGCAGTCTATCTCATAGGAAAATGCCCTAAAATGTATGTCTTTATTTTGTCTGTACAAGAAAATGGCAATTCATGTGTTAGTGTACTGTAGATTTTAAACATTCCTTTTACTGTTGATAAGTTGAATTTGAAGTTGAATTTAGAGGGGCCGAGAGAGAACGAAAACAGTTAGGAATGTATGAGTAGGACATAGGAAGGGTAGGGTGGGGGCGGTGGGGGGTTTGCTTTGAGTCAGATCCTTTTTCAAAATCACTTCTTCTCTTTCCCTCCCGTCTTTGTTTTAAAACTGGGAAGCTTTTAGCTTTTGAAAAGTATCCTTTCCCTATCTGTTGCGCCGCGGCCCTAGTCGTCATCACCTCGCCTCTCCCCTCAGCCCTATTGGAGCGCCGGTAAATAGCTGGCATTCCTGCCACAAAGGACCAATGATGTGGGTTTGGGGCCTCCGTGATCTCTCCAAATTAATTAAGGCCTTTCTTCTCCCTCAAGCAGGATCCGAGGCCTTTGTCTGCCTAATACGTCTTAAGCCCAGTATTTAATGCAAGGGCAGTCTACACTTATTATAAATCTGTCACTGCCTGCTTTGCTCTTCTCGGACTGGCCCATGATCCGAAAAAGGCTTCAGTGTAGCAGAGAAGCTATCCTCCAGTCTTACTCTTGCCCCTTACCTCCTCCTCATCTGCAGCCCCTCCATGCTCCCCACTGGCTTGGTATTTATTTGAATATGAGAAGGCCTGCTTGTTGTTTCTGGCAGTAGGGGCTCGACACTGAGACCCCCTCCTTACCACCACCTCAATACCCTCAACCCCCTAGCTTCTTCCATGCCTCCATCGCCACAAATGCTTGCTGCATCTGTCCCTCTGCAGCCGCCCTGGCTTGTTCACTCCTCACCAGCCTTTGGTGAACTTGAACCACAGACCTCCAGTCAAAGGCCATTACAGACAGGCTCGCTCTGCATGCATATGACTGTGTGCGTGCTTGAAAGCATGTGTGCATATCCCATTAACAACTTTCCCTCTCTGGCTGAACTCAGTAACTGTATTAGTGGAGCTAATATCCAAGTCAGCGGGATGGCTAGAGTCTACTTTTTTTCTTCCAAAAACTCAGCTGAGTGAATATTTCCTTTAAAGTAAATCCAGTCAGTAAATACACCTATCAAAGGCTGATCCTGTTTCTTCCTCTCTCTCTCCTCTTCATCCTAGCCTCATCCCTCTGGCCCATCCAAAGAAAAGCTCAAATCTCAAGAGTCGGTGAAATGATGAGTCCTTGATAGGTCTCCAATTTGAGACGCTAAAGGTGTTTAGTGGGTTTTAACGTGGCATTTCGTTTTGCGAAAGCAGGATCAGGATTGCCTCTTACCAACAGCAGGAAGTCAACAACATGTCCATTAGAGACCCCCCCACCCCGCAGCCCCAGACAGTGAAATTAAGGGATCAGAGGCGTGCAGAGATTTGACCTTGAGGAATGCCAATACCACACCCCTGGCTGGAAATGTGCAGCAGTGGAGACAGGAAAATGAGCTACAATGTGGCTTTTTGTTTAGGCGTACAGGAGATTTGGATTGAGGGGGGACTATCAGGCCTTCCTGTGCTCCTCTTCTAAGATGAAGAAGCAGGAAATCACACAAGAGGTAAACAGTGTGCAGAATGGAGCCGATAACGACTGAATCACCCCCATCATTCCTGTTGGCATGGCTCTGGGCCAGTTGATAATGGACACGGCGCCCACCAAACACCCTGCTTCCATGTTGCAAATATTTCCCCACCTAAAGACATTTGCATTGAGCAAAGCTCAGTATGGAATCTTCCCTCGCTGGTGGTTTGCTTGGATCAGCCATATCTCAGGTTTTCGGCCGTGCTCTTGGTCACGGATACTACTCTGTGAGTCTTGTCACTCAGAGGATATGTCAAAAGCAGCTTCCACCAATCACAGCGAGTATTGGGCAGCCTGATACTGATTACAGCGATTCATCATGTCACGGACTCCTGCCACCACATGTTTGTTTTGATCTCTTCCTCTCCAGCACAGTGACAGTGAAAGATGAGGAACCATGTGGCCGGTCCGGCACTGTGCCATGGAAACCGCCAGCACAACCATCAGCTCTTGGTTCCAGCGCGGAGCTCTGTGCACTGGCCACAGCCCCTCTCAGAGCTCCATGTCGGGGCTGGGAAAGAGCAAGCTCAGTAGGTTGTGGGGGGAGATTTGGCCGGCTGGCTAATTGCAGACCCAAAAGTGTAACTTTAGGTGATGGGGGGATTAAGGCATGTTGACTTGTGTTCACTGGGGGGCTAAACTGACACTCAGTTCCCTCACAGCAGACAATTCCTGAAACCCCCTGGAGTTGGCTGGGGGGTCCAGGTCACATTAAGGGGGTACTGTGTGGCCTGCTAGGGCAGACCACATGACCAGCTCCTCTAAAACAAGCACTGCTGTGTCCATAATGTCAAACACTTCCTCCATCTGCATCCATTAGCCGACTCTCGAGGTGGCGAGGAACATTTGAGAGCTGAAGGAAAACAAAAGGTCTTGAGATTACATGGCCCTTGTATAATGAAAAAGTTCCCTTACCCATTGTACTGAGGAATCCATTCATTCTGGTTATACTGACAAGCTTTTTTTTTAGCATTAAGTAGTGTTTTTCATTGTTATAAATTAGAATATTCTTTGGTCATATTCTTATTGGCTTAATGTGTAAACTCCAGTCAGAAGAAATCATAAATTGCAGCATTTCTGGCCATATTTAAATGCAATGTTGACACCTTTACTAGTTTAATTAGAATTTTTGAAAATGTTTAGTCAAGGTACTTTTAAAAAGTGAAGTAAAAACCTTATTAAACTAAGATTGATTTATTATAGAAAAGAACATGGCTGACCATTTTTTTTACTAGTTTTTTACTTAGTACATGTGTTTGCTTTTTATCAATAAAAATAAAATTGTATTCAAATTGTTTCAATTCCAGATACTTTTCGATTAAATTTTTGAAAGAAAAAATGTACTTTTAATAATAATAATAATAATAATTTAATAATAAATTCTTACAAAACCATATTTTTACAAAGAAAATTTGGCCACAATAATTAAGAAAAGCTGTATTACAACATTTAAAATAATACTTTGTGGTTCATAAGCAAATTTAATTTTCACAGCTTTATTTTTTTAAATACTTGCCTAACATAATTTAACTATCACACTATAATTATGTTCTGTAAGTACTAGACAGTCATTTGATGTCTTATTGAATCACTATTTTTTATTAATTATCTAAAAACAAAACATGCTTATATCTTTGCAGCTGGAACCAAATATACATTTATATTTACAAAATAGGCAAAAAACTATTGATGAAACTTAAGAAAATAGATTTTTTTTACATTCCAAAATCCTGGTGATATAAATTTCAGTCATTACCAGCCAGAGTTGGTTTCACAATAAAACTCTAAGTATTATCTTTAGACCTTTTCAATTTGAGTCAAACCTGAGTCTTATTTACATGCCTGCATTTGCTGGTTTATATTTACGTGAGTGTGTCTGCCCCATTTTTCAACACCATTTTTCTTCTACTCATATTACTTTACCTCACGCTCACTTTCATAAAGGTATTCCACAGTCCCTCTCGTCCTCTGCCATACTGTAAAATAGCCACCTCCCATGGGGCTTAAAATAAGAGCGCCTAAACATTGCACTGACCTGGATGTGGAAAAAAAAGCAAGCCCTTGTGTTTGGGTCTGATTTCTCAGCTCATTAATCATGACTGCAGTCATATGTTGCGTCTCCCAGGCTGGCATATTTTCAGCCGGCTTGAATGTAATGATATTTATTAGAACATGTCCTCGCTTGCTGGATGTCTCTTACCGTATCTGACATCACTGTCCTAGATACCGAGCTGTGTTTACATATGACTAATAGGAAGAGGGTTGGACATCAACTTTGTTCACTTTTTGTTTTTTCCCCTCTGCAAAGAATACTGTTATTGAAACTTTTTATCCGGTTGACACCTAAACCCTTTTTGCTGCTTTGCCTATAAAAACATGATTTCAAACCTGTATTTAAAAGCAATGTGCATGATCAAAACTGTTAAAACTACATTACAAAACAAGCCTAATTTTTACAAACTAAATAGAAAAAACCTTTTGAAGCTAAAATCTTTGTTGCTAACCTATCTGTAAAAGCAGCATGACACAAAACTTAGGTATACTTTTTGAAAAATAGCTTCATATTTAAAGCAAAAATACAATTAACGATTACATTACTGGTAAAACAAAAATTAAGATGTGCCAGGATTTACATGGTATTTAGATTGTTCTTACATGCCGAATAAGATGTTCTTTAGATAAGCAAGACAGCTGAGTTATTTTTGATATTTTGTTTGTGGGATATTTATCACTTAGCAGTTTTTTGTTTTTTTTTGGTCACAAATAAACTCATTAAAATCAGGGATCAGTATTAATAAACCAAAGACAATATATGCAATGTTTGCATATATTGTTTGTAAAATATTATTCTTTTGCTGGCTTCAGAGAGAGATCACTGCCTCTCTCACTTCCAGCCCAACACAGCTGATCAGGCTGAAACCCTGTGCAGCAGGTTGACTGAAGAGAATGTTGCCTGTAGACAGTATGAGTGTGTGCGTGCATGTGTGTGCGCGGGGGTGCGTGCATGTGTGTGCGTGTGCGTGTGTGGGGGTGTGTGTGTGTGTGTGTGTATTACAGACCTTGGAAAAAGCAGTAGCTCCCCTGTGTGGTTTGCAAGTGTAAAAGCAACTTGGCACTATTTGGGGGAGAGGTGGGCATTTGGGCAGTGAGATAAGACCTGCACACCTCCACTGGCAGAGGTGGAACTTGGACTGCTTTGATGAAGCACTGGCATTAACAAATGCTCTGCTCTCTCACTCTACTGTAACACACCTGGATACAAGCAGCCATTTAATTGGAAGCGAAGCATTGCAGGTAATCTCTGGAATCTAGTTTGCTGCAGTGAGTTAGCATGCAAATACTACATGCTACAATACTACACGCCCTCTGTGTTTAACCCTCAGCCTGCATTCTTGTTGTTGATAACACACCTAGAAAAGCCTCTGTCATCACCTGTTTCACCATGTGACATATGACAACAGCTCGTCTAATACACACTACCACACACACACACACACACACACACACACACACACACCCACACGCACACACACACCTGCATGCACACAACCACACAGGAATCACTAGAGCTACAAAGCAATTACTCAACCTTGTGTTGTCAGTATGTCTTTCATGTTTCTGGGATTTTTAGTTAACATGCAGGAATACGCACATCCAAGTTACACAAAGTTATTTGGCCAGAAGCCCTTTAGTTCAAGTTGATGTTTTGGGTGAGCTTTGATATGGCGTAGCTTCAGAGGCAGCCTAATGAAGGATCAGGTGTCTCCGAACATATCAGATGCCTGCATGGAGTGGATGGATAGCTTCAGATGGCATGTGCCCTCTCTGGACACTGGACACTTCACCCCCTCCTCCAAATATTTACCTGACATGTCTCCGTGGGTGGTGGCCCATCTAAAGAAACATGTATACACACATTCACACTGATGGATTTTTTAGCGTACACACCAGGGTTTTACTGATTTGTGTTGTCAAAGCCAAGATGGATGGCTGTTTGGGCTGAAGCTGTCAGGAGACGGGTAATATTTTATTTTTACTTTGACTCTTTTCTACCACAACCTGAACAAAAATTACAGGTATAAAAATATTACTATTGTGACCTTTGTAAGTCCTCTGGAAGAGCATGTAGAACATGTAAGTCTATAAATGTCCACTATAAATTAGAAATAATGAATCATCAATCACGATTTGTGTTAAACTGATAAAAAATCAGATAGGTCTTCCCATATAAATGTAAAACACACCTTGGTAGGAGAATGATGACACACACACATACTTGACACACATACCTGCACACATGCTTAAACATAGGTCTATTCCCGCGTCAGGCCTCATTGGTGTCAACACTTTGAAGTTGTCGGTCGCTTGTTTACTGATGCAAATTATCAGGTAGGGGACCTTCAGAAGAGCAGAGAGCGTGGCAGCGTCGTGGGTGGCGGGTCCTGCTTCTAACATCACAGCCCAACTGCCCAACTCCAATCCCCTCCATTCTTCTTTAACCCCCCAATAAAGGAATGCTTTCAGCTGGACTCACCTGCAAGAGGGGCCTGGGTCATTTGCAAACCTCAGAGGGGCTCAAACTCTACCGAATGGCCCAGAGCAGTTTGGCCTTGTGCTAAAATGTAGGAATATCTTTTGTTACTTATCCCTTCTTTCCAGTGAAAACCATGCGTATCAAAATTTGTTATTTTAAAGAAAATCCAATTAATTTAAGTGTTTAGTGATCCTAAATGGGTTCAGAAAACATTATACTTACTTAACCAAAAAGAAAAAACAGTTCAAAACTCACTGGATTCTACTAAAAATGAATTGTCACAGAGTTTAAAACAGCTCATTAAAATCGATGTTCTATATATACATTGCATCAATGAAATTTTTTATTAATTTCACTGCAAAATATCCTTTTATCCTGTGTTACTGCAGCTCCTCAACTTATCCACAAAAAACATAAATTATTTATAATTACCACTGATCTAATCTTGCAAACCTATATATGCTAACATAATGAGTCTGAAAGTAGGTGGTTGTAATAGTTTTGTAGCAACAAATATTTAAAACTATTTTAAATTTTAGGTATGTTGCATAGTTATATGCTGAGATGTACAAACAGATGTTGTCTCATTGAGGAAAGAAAAAGGACCTTAAACTTAGAGCACTTACACCAAACTACTGCCATGGTGGTAAGTAGCATTTCCATTCTGAAGGTTCTCAGCCAAATAGCCCATTAAAATTTAGTTGAGGTGCTAACCAAGAAGCTGAACACAAATATGAGGGTAAAAAAGTCACAAGTTGTCCAAATTGTACTTTTATTACATTTGAGCTATTTCATTATCAGTTTTCAAAATGCAAATTATACTTTTTTTTGATTTCAGGTATTCTGGTTGTGCGAGTCTAAGCAGGAAGTGGCATTGAGCTTAACACTGGTGCAGAGTGCCGTCTGCTTGACCAAATAAAAAGAGTAAACAGGAGTGAGTCCTCTGGGATCTCTGCTGCCGCTGCTTTCAATGGTGAGAACTCCACACACCACCTTTTCCCACTTACTAACACACTGCCCTGCCATGTACAGCGTGCTGCACTGTGTATGTGTTTGTGTGTGTGTGTATGATGAATAGAGTTGTGTTTTGCAGTTTTAATGTAGAAAATGTGGTTCTATTTACTTACGGACAAATTATTCTTTTAGTATGAAATTAAAAAGAGATTTAAACATGTTTTGTGCCAGTGTGTGTTGCACCTTGGATTTGTGTGTGCAGCCATGTTGTGCAGTTTGTGTAGAAAAGCGTATGATGACTGATGATCTTTTGAAATGTCAATATATTCAAAACAAGAAAACAAACTTTGCAGACCAAAGAGTAAATACATGCAACATTCCATCACTTTTTGTGAAGCAGCAATCAATGGCATACAAGTTACAGTGTGTGACACAGCACCCCCTTTAGGCCAGTTGCTGTAGTATTAAAACATTGGAAATAAAGCACATCTTTCCCAAAGTTCTGTCAGCAAACTGTAAAGTGCATAATTTTTGATTTCAAACTACTGGATATTTACTGATATACGAGGGCATTTGTGTGTTTTGGATCCATGCTGAATTTGACTATGTGTGAGTGTGCATGTATGTTTTGAAGGCAGGTCATTACTGTGGACTGGGATTATCTGCCCCCTTCCACCTCCAACTACTTCCACCCCCCATTACTCCGCATCACCCCCCCACTTCACCCTTGCAGCTTGTGACAGCCGTTAGTGTCAGTCACTTAGTGCAGTGTCTGTGTGTGTCTGTGTGTGTGCGCGTGTGTGTGTTGGATTGTTTGCATTAGGGCTGACTGAGTAAACAGGGCTCAGGTTACCTCTGAAGGCTCTTCCATATCATACATACCAATTGAAATGTGGAAAAATATCACACGGGTGACGGGGGGCTACATTACGTGGTAGCACCAGATCACGTTCATTTTTATGTACAGCGAGGGGTCAGATCACATGTTGGCATGTGATGAAACTCTTAATACATCCATGGAAAAGACTCAGCAGGCTGTCTGGGTCTTATAATGTGTTTGATATGCACTTTAATCATCTCCCACATTTGAGAATGTGAGACTTAAGCGTGTTTCTCTTTTGTACCCACATCGAATCGAATCTTGTGTGGAGTCTACACATGTGCTCACGCAAGAGGTCTTCTGTCCACATGTATTCAGATCTCAGATCCTTTTTCCAGGAGTTTTCTATTTGTGCTTAAAGCTTAAACCACAGAAAAGCAGTCCATCTTGCTCATTCTCCTCAAATGGTTTACTGAGAGTTGGCAAAAAAAAAATGGTGAACTACATTTCGACACTCAGAGGCAGTTATTGCATCTTGTCTGTGCTGGTTTGATAGTTAAGCAGCTTAGCTTCTCTTCTTGTCACCTCTGAAACAGTGTTTGATTTTAGTCAATAACTCAATACTGTTGTATCCAATACAGTACAGGTTTTCTCAATGATAAATAACTCTGGTTTTGTTGTTGAAAGTCTCATGAATATCTATTTGAACAAGGGTCACATGTTACCTGCTGACAAACGGTGACTGTAAATTGGCAAAACTCAAACACAAGTTTCACATACAGAAAGACCTGACAATGACTAACCTTGTGTTATATCACCAGATTTGGCAGAAAGTTGACATCCAAGCAGGAGTTAGCCCCTTAGTTGGCCAAGTTTGAAAAAAAGAAATAAAAATATAAACTCAATAGAGATTGACTTTAATTACAACTACTTGTCAGTGTTTTTAAAAGTGGTTTTGCTTTCGATGCTTTTTGATTCTGTAGAAAAAAAAATTAATAAGCAGCAGCTGCCAATACAAGTAAAACAAGTAAATGTGCAGAATTAATGAAGATGAGGCAGACATGCATACTAATTTTAAATTCATCAGGAACTTAAGTTTCTTTATTATCCTTTCTTCTTCCTTCTGTATTTTCCTTTCCTCTGTGTTGCTTGTCCCTAATTTATACATCTATTAAATGCAGCAATTTCAAACTCATCAATCTTTTTTAAACGTTTAGTTTTTTTCATATTTCAATAAGAGCATAGAGACACAGTATAATATATTTTTTTCTTCTGTGTCTGATTATTACAGAGATGCCTGTGAGCACAAGCAACACACACACACACACACACACATTCTAACACACACTCTAACACACACTCTTACACACATGCGGCTAATAAGACTGTGAGGTCCCTCTGGCTATGTGACGTAATTTCTCTCTGTACATTTCGACATTCCTGAATATTCACTATTGCAGAAGAAGAGTTAAAGTAGAAATCCATTTTTCAGATGTTCAAGGAAAGATCAACAGTTTCAGGGGACATAATATCACTTGACCACTCCCAGACTGTGACTGCAACTGGAGCAGTATTCAGTATTCACCAAATAATGGAGCAAAACTAATTCAAATGCTTTGATTCACATTTTTTGAAGAATCAATTGATGTTGTTATAGTTGAATCACTGATTCCTGCAATTTGATTAGATTTCCCTCAAGAATTTACATTATGCATTATGGTGCATATTCTTAAAAAAAATGCATGTAGGGAGAGTAAATAGGTTCCCAACAGCAAACTTTTGCCCGAAGAACCCTCAACTGGTTAAGTCGTTCATGGTCATGATCTCGGTGCCCTTTTTTTTTTTTGCTGTTTCAAAACTCTACTACTGACCATTGTCTTATTATTTCACTTTCTTTTGTGTCTTTGGCTGTCCTAGTCACTTTTACTCTATTTCCCTGCTTGTCTCCCACCTTCCCATCCACCACCCCTCTCTCTCCCTCCCCCAGTCAGTTGATTTATTCCCGGCTCTGTTTTCCCTGGACCACATGGCCCGGCAGTTTGCCCTAACTCCACTCATCCAGAACCGATGTCATTCAGATCCAGTTAAATAAATGGCCCTATAAATTTCCTCCAATAATAAGCCCGGGTGCTGCTGGAATGTGTGGCAGCTCGTTGGGGGCGAGACGGGTCGGGAGGGGTGAGAAATCCACGCAACCCAAAGACGCGCACAGCTCGGGCAAGTGTGAGAAAACGTAGATGCTGTGTGGATGAGGAGAAATCTGGGTTGAGCAAGTGTGTGTGAGTGTGAGAGTGTGTGTGTGTGTGTGTGTGTGTGTGTGTGTG
>JAPZDY010000022.1:3680165-3713428 GCA_029783645.1 Ctenochaetus hawaiiensis
ATAATTGGAAATACCTGTATTTACTGTGCTCCCTTATTTTTTATGTACAATATTAATTTATCCATTTTGTCATGGACATCACTGCGTGTTTGAAGCAGCACAGTAAATAACTTCCTCTTGTGCCATACACAGACTCTGGTAGAAAACAAATATCCAGGCGGAGCACAGAATGTAAATTACATGCACAGTGCAACATAAGAGAGAGACAGAGACTTTCTGTTACTTTGTGTCAGTATGTGTGAATGCAGCATTACACACACAGTAATGCAGCAGGGACTTGCTAAGCCTCCACCTCCCAAAAGGCTTTTTGACAGATCAGGCTCCTCCGCTCTGAGCCAGACTCACTTATTTCTCAGAGGAATGACTCTAATAGAGACACTGCAGCTAAAATGCTCTGATGTTCAGCTTGGCTCTGTGTGTGTCTGTGAGCAGTGTATGAGGTTACGACTCTCTGTCAGCACTACTTCTGGTTTGAGATTGCTGCCCCTTGAATCAATAATGACATCAACAATAATGCCAACAATACTAAAATCTGTCTGAAGAACTCATTGAAGAGAGAGAGAGCTAATATGCCGGTGTTTTAAGTGTGTGATGTGTCTGCATATGAAAAGACAGACAAAGGGGCCTATTTTGGCTCTCTTTGTTGTGTGTGTACCTGTCTATTTGTCTCTGTTTGGCTATGCATTGGAAAGAAAATAACTCATGAGGGTGGGTCCGACAGAGGGATTGTTGAGTGCATGGGCTTGTTTCCAATCCGAGGTTAATCCAGGCCTTTCACACTGAAGCGTCTAGTTAACAGACAGCGTGGTGGGTGGGTAGAGAATGGAGTTTTTGAAAGGAAGAGGGACGGAGAGCAGAGGTAAGATGGTCAATGTCAGTATGTCCATTATGAATCAATATACATTCCCATTCAGCTCCGTTACCACCATCGCTTCCAGTTACATACTGAACATTATGTATACACAATGTGCCACCATCCTCAAACCTCAAGCACACACTCGCTCTGTAGATTCATATGTGCTTCTTGGCAGCAGCTGCAGCCCTTTGTACTGGGGGGTTAGCAGTGTGTGTGTGTATGTGTGTGTGTGTAAGTTCATGATTCACTGTGTGTGTGTGTGTGTGTGTGTGCTCTCTTCTACTGGCACAGCTGACAGGGCATTAAACCACTCTGAGCAGCATGTAGCCACTGGCATGTTGTCTGCAAGGGATTTAGAGAGAAGGGAAAGTCACTATGTTTTTCTCCCAGTTGCCCCACACTTCCTTTCTTTAATGTGGGCGTTACTCCCTTTACTGTTCTCGGACATGTGCGCACACACACTTAGACCCTTAAAAAGGTGAAAATCCACTGCAAATGATGAAATCCATCCTTTGAGGTTTACTTTCCTGCTTCCCAGAGTCTCTCTTTCTCTCTTTTGCCTGATGGATTGTTTCGCCCTGTTTTCGTCAACAGAGAATTCCACAGGAAACGACTGTAATTAAGAAATACTGATGCTGGATACATCTATTTGCTTTTCCAGAATGATCATTAGCAAAATGCGGCTGCAGTCGTTCATCACTGTACAGCAGCACTTGGCATCGGACACACGCGCTTGCTGCGGGCCTATCCCAGCATTTCTCTTGGCGATGACTTCATTAGAGCTCGATTTGCTGTCCTATAAACATGTGTCTCTCTGGGAGATATGATATAATGGCTGGACTAACTGTTCATCTGTCTTCTGTACACATGGTGAAGTATAACATCCCCAAGCAATAAAAGAGGTTGTACAAAATACTGGAATCAACATGACACAGCTTTTAATTTTGCATTTGATAAGTTTCTATTAGCTCTAAAATAGACCTGATATGTTTTCAGAGAAATATGAGGCAATTAGTAAAGTTCACAGGAGGCTCAACGTGTAGGGCAGAACATCAGTCATATGAACTAAGTATAACTTGGGAAGTTTTCACACTATTATAGTACACTGAAACAGCTGAAGTTCCCATTTGAGAAACACAGAAATCCTACGGAATAATCGCTTAACACCACTTAAAGTTGGACTGAAACTTCAGTTATTCTCACTTTTTTTGTATGGACATGTAAACTGTAATGATACGGCAGCTGTTATATAAAATTCTCCTTTTTGCAAAGAGGATAAAAGTTTGGGAACAAAGGCTTAAGTGTGGGAAACAATGTCAAAGCCTGAATCCTCTGACTGGGCCTTTCCCATGACCGTGGTTGATTGACATCTGAGCGCATGGTGAGCAGACTCACTGTCTGCTTCTGTGATGTTCTTTTAAACAGAGCTCATCGTAGCACTGTAAGCTACTAACACTGATACATGATGTAATTTAAGGTGTCAGTCCCTTAAAAAACTTCAGCATTTGAGAAGATCCATCAATTGGTTCAGCTTGTACTCAGCTTGGAAATTGGAAACTAGCAAGTAGTCAGCCTAGCTTGCTAGCATTAGTATTAATTGAATTTGGTTGACACCAGATGGACAGAGAGAGAGAGGAAGCTAGGGAGAGAAAAAAGGAAGAGAGAGAACCAGTTGAAAAAGTGGACAGGTAGTTATCATATTTGTAATGTCAAGTCAAGTTGGTGGCTGTTTTGCCCACAATCACTGTAGTGGACTGTCATTTCACATTACTGTGGATTCTACACAGCCTCTTATCACATTTAATTATGTCATAAACACTCAATTTGCTTTATTTATTGGCATAATATGTCTCTTTTTAGCTGTAAACAATATTTTTGTGTGTCCATTTAAAGGGGGAGAGAGGAGGATGGTGACATTGAGGAAAAAGAGATAGAGAGAGAACAGGAAGTACCAAGTGAAAATGTGGAGAGATACAGAAATCAAAATTGCTATTGTGGCAAAAAAGTAACTTTTTGGACAAAATAAAAAACCTCATTCCTCTCCCAGTAGAACTTTACATGTATGAGGGGTGAGTTCATCTAAAGCTCTGATCCTAGAATCACCCCTGGATCTCAGTTCTCACTATTCAGTTGCAATTACTTTGGTGAGTACATTCTTATTATGAGAAACTGAAATAATATAAAGAGTCTTGTAAATTGCCTCAAGCTTCATTTAAACATGTGAGACAGTATTTTTGTAACTCG
The DNA here is from genome assembly GCA_029783645.1 of Ctenochaetus hawaiiensis. NCBI lineage: Eukaryota > Metazoa > Chordata > Actinopteri > Acanthuriformes > Acanthuridae > Ctenochaetus > Ctenochaetus hawaiiensis. Next base: position 3,683,266 of record JAPZDY010000022.1, read on the forward strand.
CATTCAGAACAGCTTGCCATCCTGACTGGTGCACACAGCATAATCAGCTGTGAGGAGCAAACACCCTGCAGCTCTGGAAAATATAATAAGATCTCGAGCGTCTTTGTGCATCTGCGTCTTTTGCATCTGCATCCTGACAGGTTTATATTTAGAGGAAGCCAAAGGAAAACTTTACCTGTAATATCTGTTGCCAATTGTTCAAACATTGTCATAACTTTCAAGTTGCTGCAGACAGCCACATGGAGTCATTAAGTCTACTGTCGCTCTGCGGGGGGAAAGAGTCACATGTTATGTAGAGATGACAAGCTGTAATGTTTCATTCCACCCAAACACTGCAGCAGCTGATTTCTCTCACCTGTCAAGGAACAAATATCACTGTAATCATCTTACCAAAACTTCAAATAGGCTGAAAAAGGATGGCACAGAGGACATGTTTAGCATTTCACTATCTGTCATCTCCCATATATTTCATAATATGTTCATTTTTAGAAATCATACTCAGATAAAAGGCTGCTGTACAATCTGTTATCTGTGATTAAAGGACTGTGCTTCATCTCTACACATGACAGCCTCACATAAACAAACACAGAGCAGGAACCAGATTAAAACTCATAACAAGCCTGACAAACTAGTTGCTGTCTGAGTTAAACAACACAACACTCAGAGGGAGCCAACACACCAAAAGCTTTTTTGATCCATCTTTGTAAATGATTTGTATTGATTCATTCCCACCATAGCTGAGTCTCATACCCTTTTGAGTTGGTGGAGAGCATTGATTTACAGTCTGCTGGGGAAGTGTTGGAGAATGGAGGGATTTGACTCTAATCGTTGGAGTGTGTGTGCTGAAAGTTTGATTTCCTGCTCCTGCACTGATTTACTGCCAAAGTCTCTCTCTCTAATAAACACACACACACACACACACACACACACGCACACACACGCACACACTTATGTCTCTGCTCCTGTTTAGCTCTGAACTCTGACCTGACAGCACAGCAAGACCTCACCATAAATTACTGATTATTTGAAATGAAGTGAGCCCGACGTGTGTGTGTGTGTGTGTGTGTGTGTGTGTGTGTGTGCACGCGCACAGCTGAAGCCATCATGTGCATGTAAAAGGATGAAACAGTGATTTACGAGGGGCTAAAGCATCATTTTTCAGATGTTCCTCCAGGTTCTTTACTATCAAAGACAAGCTCATAAATCAATCTTAGCCGTAATGACCAATGTTATCTCTAACTGTCTTGCAAGTGTTATTTAGACATGTGTTAGACCCTGATTTGTAGAGGAGTGAAGGCATGAAAAGGTCAGACAGAGAAGTATATAGCAAGATTACGAATTCCAAATAGCTAAAACTTGATCTATATTGGGATCCAGTGTTATTATCAGCAGACAGCAGCCAGTACTGCATCTTTTTCCTTTTTTCAGTATTTTAATAGTAAAACTATGTTTTTTCTTTATTGAATTTTTACTTTTCAGTGTTTAAGCAAGCTGCCACTGTGGCAAATATGGAATAAAATTACTGTAATAGATTGCAAGTTGCACATATACTTGTGTAATGGTAGCACAAGTACAGCAGTCTGACTCCTATATATAAATAATTAATATATATATCTACCTTAAGTTTTGAACATTAACTAAAGGTAGCATCATAAACTACTGATCATGCAACACCAAGTAAGCTTTATGTTCTTTTAAGGGAAGGATGGTAATTTAATCTCTACAAAATTACTAATTCACACTTTAAGGTTCATTCAAAGGGACTACAATAGAAGATGTACTGAATATACAAAAAGCTCCTTTTAAGCAACACTTATTCCAAGTAACAGCGTGCAATCTCTGACTGGGAACTATGATGGCAGCTCAGAGTGCTGTGGTTAGAACTGTCACCTCACGGCTGGTTAGGTTTGTTCTGTCTGGAGCTGCATTTTCTCCCCATGTATACTCAGGTGGCCTGCAGGTGCCCTTACAGCAGTTTAATTGATAGGGTGTGAATGTGGTAGGGTGGTTACCTGTTTTTTCTTAAGTCCTCTGATGAATTATTTTACATCTTTTCTCTGTATTGCTGAATCATTTTCCCTGTTAAGCAACAGACAAGAAGAGAAAAAAGTTGGTAAGAGCTCTGGCACTTGTTGCAACTCGCAGCATGCAGTAAAAGAAAAGAGGCAATGACATAGCCTGGTTTCTGCAGAAAACCCACAACTCTGGGTGAGGATCCTACAATGGTTTCTGTGTTTGCATCAACAAACAATATTCTCAAGCAGACATGAAGAACAAAAGCTCATTTCTTTGTAATACTACACCTCAAGGTTTTTTTTCTTTCATTTGCAATCTTGTATTCAGTCTCACCTGGCGCTGACTCAAGACATCACTCAAGGTAATTCATCAGATTTAACTCAGCTCCCTGTGGAGAAACAAAAGAATTCATATTTAAGAGGAATTCTAGTATTGATTCATCTGGTTCCTATGTTTGCAATTTTGGTATTTAAATTACTAGTACTTGCTAAAAGTTATGTATTTTCCTTAGCTAGTCACCTCACAGGGGTGCTGCGTCATGACTGTAATGGCTGTTTGTAATCCTTTGAGGCAACCAAAGGATTGCAAACTACTTATACTAAAATAGCTTTTTGCCCCTTAGAGGCTACAAATACTATTCCAAGTGTCTGATAATAATAAAAAACAAAATGTTCTATCTCTTCATTTTTTTTAATTAAGAGTGAATTCTGAAATCACTAAAGTCTGAAAATGTTTCTTGACTTGTGTTTCTTCCTGTTTCTTCTTTCCTTGAGATCAACAACACCTCTACTTTTTGACCAAAGAGGTCTGTCTTTGCAAATATATGTTTGATAATGTTATCAAACATTTGCAATAACAATTGCAGTCCGTGAATGACAAAAAAACAGTTTTCTTGGAGGTAGTAAAGACGGTTGTAGTTTCCCCAATGGATCACACTGCAGCCATTAAAGCCATTTTGCAGCTCCTCCCTGCTGGATCTATTGGAATAGTTACAAAACATGCCAGTCATTGCACACCAAAACATGGAAAATAGGGCGCAAGTTTAAAAATACCAGATCCCTGTCAACTATCCTAAGTTGAGTGAAGTTCAAGGATACTAAATTTGATTTTTTTGATGTTTAAATGTTTACATCCCAAATATCTGTTCTTTAAAAGTGAAAAATTAAAGCTTTACTCCTGTGTATACGATCTTTTTCATTGAAGGAGAGGTCCCATTCTATGTAACTAAGTTTTCCAAGCTCCTTTCCTCTTTCAAATAATTCTGCAATGTAAGCTTCTTGGGGATACATGTTTGAGAATTGCTGCTCCATGAGGTCTCATTTGAGTTTCCAACGGTTAACCTGATGTCCTGTGTGACCCTAAAGGATTCGGAGGGAAACTGTTAGAAGGGGTTCTTCTATGTGTGCTTTGGACCCCGCTCCCCCTTCCAACATCTCTGGAGGTCCAACCAGGCCTGGCAGCCCCTCAAAGACGCCCTTCTTTTGCCCTGTGCCCCTGGGGACAGGAGCCCCTAACATTTATGCAAAGTCAACAAGCCCTAATTGTAGGATCAGCTTACAAGCTAAATTCTTCTTGAGCCCATTAACAACTGCAGTTAATTATAAGTCAGGCGGAGGGGTGTCTGAGTGTGAGTGACAGCGAGAAGAGGTGATATAGAAACACAGCGGAAGGAGGCAAAAAAAAAAAGAGAAAGAAAGAAAGAAAAGCCTGGAGGCATTTCAAGTTACATCACAGATTCAATCCACACACGCATGCACACAGGCACATTAGGCTTTTTTAGGCGGACCTCCCAGACTACAGTAAATCTCTACTTCATTGGTCTTTGTGGCAGGGATTTGCTCTAATGAAGGACGGGATCAGAGCGTTGACTCACACATTGTCCATGTAACAATAAAACCAATTTTCCTCCAGCCTTAATGTGCAGCTTAACAAAAGTATTTTAGTGCACATCAATCTGAAAGTAAGATGGTGATATGAAGAAGTTAGCCTTCACACTACCGCAAAAACAGGTTCAAGTACTTGATTGGACTGGATTTCAAAGACTTGAGACTAATCTGTGACTTGGTCCTACCTGTGACGTATACTGTATGTACGGTTAGCTACTGCTAATGAGACACTTATTTGCAGCATGTACACCCTCTGTATGTGTTTAAAAATCTGATCTCAAAACATCACAGTGACAAGCAGGTGTATAAAGTGATGGTTTTACATTTGATTTTTATGACCTTATCTTTAAAATCAAGCCCTAAAGACAGTTTGGGATTATTTTATACACAGGAAGACAAGTTGCTCACCAAATTCCCTACAACTTTGTTCCACTGTTTAGCAAGCCCCAGCATGGACGGTCCCTGCAGCAGCATTCAGCCTTATTCTCTGCCACAAATTCACTGTGGTACAATGAGTGCAACTTTTATAGACCTTTTTTTTAGTGTTGTATTTATCCTTTTTATATAAACAGTCTGCTGTTACAGAGAGCTACACCTCCCCAATCTCTCAAATTACACATCATTGCTTCTTCACTGCTTTAGGAAAGTGAGGAGTAAGGAGAAAGCAGCAATGGTGTGGTGAACAGAGGCACCATCAGACCTCGTGGCTCTAAGCCTGCTTTATTGAATTCTGTGTTGTCTTTATGAAGGCCGGGCTAAGACGGGACCAACAGGTGCCAGTCTTAAGTGGGATGAGCATTAGGATGTTCCTTTTGACCCTGAAGGAAATTGGGACAGCTGCATTGTTTGAGTGTGGTGGTGTGTTTTACTGTATGTGTGTGTGAGTGGTGATGGAGGGTCGGGGGGTGGAGTGAGGGGTTGGCAGGGTCATAGAAAGGGTGCTTCCAGTTCAAGGCCATAGGTAAGTCATAGTAGCACAGACCTTCAGAAACATCCAGGATTGTTCTTACACACATATGGAGCATTGCACAGCAGTGGGCATTTAGCAGGTGCAAACAACAACTTTGACGTGTACGTTTTCAAAGTTACATTGTATGATCATTATCAGCACCTGAGTTACAATTTTTTTTTAGACCACTGGTACGTGTGTGTGTGATTTCACCATTGACATGAAACCTGCATGTTAGCTGCTTCCCAGAGACCATAGCGGGTTAGTGGCCATGACTGTGTTGTTGATGGAAGAAATCAGCTCATTTTTAGCACCCTGTGAGGGGTTGCTCTGTTATGTTGGAGAGCCTGGTTGAAAACCACCAACATGGTCTTGGTTGTCTTCTTTACCTGTTAAGCCTTCTTTGATCGTGAAGACTGCAGGCTCTTTCAGTGTGAAGCTGACAGTGTGTGGCCTCTGGGTTGAAGCCGCAGACACAACTGTCATCCTTGATATGAAGTTTGGATCATCCTGGGCTTGTTGATGGACATCCTTGCAGACTCCAGTCTTGTGCTGCCTCTGCTCAGGAGTCAGGAAATAACACAATGACTTAATCTTGGCCAATAAAAAAAATCATATTTGAAGGCAAATGAATAGAATAATCAAATTTTGACCATACAATTTTAAACTGTATCTCAAGTGGAAAGTAATGCTTAAAGTAAAACTACTGGCTAAGCTGACCTTTTCAAAAGCCTTTTTTCCAGAAATGTTGACTTTGATTTGCTTAAAAAGCTCAGTAAACTATATCATGAAAATAAAAAGGGTGCACCAACAGAGTTTGGTTGTCTTAACCCTCCACAATGTTCCTTAACTTGGTCAGACTGGCAAGAGGAGTAGAAAGTGGGGGACACTGCGAGTGTATGGATGTGTTTATTAAGGATCCCAAGGCAACAGCAGAGCGAATTGCTGGCATTATGCTCTGTCCACTTCTTTCCTACCCTCCCTCTCTCTCACTCTTTACTCCTGTCTCTCTCTTTTCTCTGTCTTCTTTACTCACTTTGGTACATTCTCCTTACCCAAGTGTCCCTCTCCATTCCAGCTGCAGACAAGGAAAACCCCAAACCAGTTGGCCAGCAAGCCCGTCAGCCAGTCAGTCGGCCAGTCTGCCCTGCAGAGGGCCCTGCCAATCATCATCTGGTTTTTCTCAGCTGTTTTGCACGAGTCTTTCCATTGCACAGCTGCCATGATGTACCTTCGGGGGGTTAAACCAATACTTGTTTGAAGGCTCATACAGTTATTTCTGAGAAATATTTCATACTGATACTAAGCATCGAGAAGGAAGGCAGGGATTCAAAGTTTCCTGCAGTTAACTGTTTAAATATTCTACAGTCAGGAGGTAGAGGGCTGAGGTTTTTGGGCAAGACACTAAACCCCAAATCGCTCCAAATGGCTCCTCCGTTGGAGTTTGAATGTCTGTTTCTGATGAGCAGTTTCTATGAAAGCCCCTGCCATTAGTGTATGAACATGTAATGGGTGAATACTGACTTCTACAATAAAGTGCTTTAAGAGAGACTAGAAAAGGGCTCAATTAAGCATTAACATTTTCTCTAATAAAATCAATGCATAGTTATTAGGGTGAAATGGTTAAAAAGGATGACTTAAATTTTTTTTTTTCTTTGAGAAGATCTGAGTAGAACGAAACTACTTGTTAATTTCGTAAAACTTCGGAAAAGCAACCCACCTACATCATGCATAGACTGTGCGTGCATGATTCAAACATTTATTTGTTGTTTAAAGTAACTTCTTGCTAAATGCTCTCTCCAGAAAAAAACATCATTTATGTTGATGGTAACAGTACCATATTCAGGTCATCAGTTATTTTAGTCAGGTGCACCTGAAGCAGCCATCTCAGTTCACTGATTCCTCAGAATCAGCAGTTATGTTTGCACCTGTGTGCACATCCAGGCCTGCTGTGTACTGCACATCTGAGTGTCTCCATGTCTGTGTACACTCACATGTTGTCTTAACCTTTCCTCATCAAAGGGAGAGTTTGCTGAGTACACATGCTTGTGTTTGACAATGCCCTGTTTAATATTCTTAGACACGCTGAGCGGCACATCATAATATTGTTAAAAGATGAGAAGCTATCATGAATTCCCAGCCTGGCTTTTTTTCAAATACTTTGTGTCATTAATTCTTTTGTCTGCTGCTGTCTCTGCTGTGAAAACAGTGCAGTGTGTAAAAACATCTTGATTTGCAGAGTCTTCTTGAAAAAAATACTGCAATTTACCAACAGCTGGCAAAAGCTAGTCACCATCTAAAATGAGAGATTAATCCATTTTTAAAAAAGAGAAAGCAAAACTTAACAAAAACATCCGAGGCTGAATTGAAGAAACTGAGTTATTGTTGCAAATGAGAACTTCAAACAATTGTTAACTTGCCAACACTAGCCTCATTTCCACAAAGTGGGAAATTAACAACAACAGTTGTGAAAACACAAAACACACTCGTTTATGGCAATGGCAATGTTATTTATATAGAATATTTGTCTGTGTGCTTTACATTTAAGTAACAATCAGCATAAATGAGAAGATGAGAGCAACTTAAATAACAACAATGTAAATGCAAGCAAAATGCAGAAATTGAGTAAAGAAAGCATACATCCAACTTACATGAAACATAACACACAACAGCAGAACCCAGAGTGTCAGCACAGTCAGATAGAAAGAACTACCCTATCACAAGACTGCACATAAAATGTGCTGTGCAGGATACAGGTGCTAACACACATACATAACACATACTGTATATATACACACACAAATGCTTCATAATCAGTCATAGGCCTGTGGGAATAGGTGAGTTTTAGGTTTGTTTTTGAAAGTAAAAACTGTTGTATTGGACCCTTAGGTCAGCAGGCAGCGTGTTCCAGAGAGCAGGAGCACGGAAAACTCAGGCAACCTCACCAGACTTGGATCTAGTTTTAGGTGCAACAGGAAGATCTACACCAGATGACTGGAGAAGCCTGATCAGGATACAGTCAGCCACTGTATTTCAGGGACTGTGATGCAAAATGTGTGCAAGAACCAGAGTAGTGAGTTTGAACAGCGTTCCACACATGATGTCACCATGTGTTCCAGAACTTTGAGACAAAAAAACGTGTAAAAAGTTGATACATCAGACAAGCTGCTTTAATACCGATAACAAATCTAAATGTAGTGTAAATGATTGAATAGGCCTTGAATTGACTTCTTAAAGACACAAAGACAGACACAAAGCAATAATAAAATCAGCTGTTTTTTTTTTTTTAAATGAAAACTGTTACTGGTTCGTGAAAGTGAATTTATTGTGAATCCAGTATTTTAGATCCTTGCCTTACTTTTTTTAAACCACGAGTCAAGATTCATCACAAGGACGAATAAAGAAAACAAATTAAAATAAGAGAACAGCATTTCAACAAACAGAAAATGAGCAAATTTAAAATAGTATTTCTTATTAAGATCATTATATCATACAGGTAATGCAAATTTACTCATCAATTTTATTAATGAGTATTATCGTAATTCTATTTCTTCTGCATCCCAGCTGCTTAGTTTAGTGCTCCCAACAGATAAGATGATCAATTACTAAACAGATTCCTATAAGGGGAAAGTTGTCTTCTGGTTAAAAACAGGATACCCCAGTGGTTTCTCACACCAAGCTGCTCGCAGGTCTCCTCTCTCATTCCTCCTTACTTCCTCTGACATGCATTTAAATGATTGGAAAAAAAGGGGAAGCCTCAGACTGAGTTTGGGAGATGTCCCCTTATTACACATCAAAGAGCCTCAGTAAAGTCTTGGCAAATCAGTACACACAAAAAAAAAACAATTCCTATTGTCAGCATTGCCAACAGTCTACTCATCCACTAACTGCATATTTGCGCAGACAAGTCCCTGTGTATGTTTTGGTGTAACGTTTTAGAGTATGACCTTTGAAAAAAAGTGTTCATTGTAGTCACACAGCACATATGACTGTTCTCATTGAAAAGCTGGCCTCCTGGCACAAAGAAAGAAACAGAAAAAAGTTTGTGATGTGTTAAACAGACGAACAGTCAGTGTAAACCTCATAATCAGTTGTGTAAATGTTGATTATGTATAATTCAGTCAATAACAAGGAGGAAATCCCTCATGAGAGAGAAGGGAGTCAAACCAAGTGCAACACAGATATAATGCAGGACAGAAGAGTCCTACAACACACAGTGTACAGAAAGGTGCTTTTTTACACAAGCCTACAGTATAATCAGTGCATACTGCCTCAGTGGAGGTCCTTTGATACAATTAGCAAATTGTATTTATGAAACATAAACTCAAAGGAAAGATGCCCAAAAGAAACTATTCATCGATTGTGGTATAACTTTACACCACTGTATAATCTTTCTGCTCCATGCATCTGCATGTTTTATGACAGACGCGTGAGTTAACGCTCATGAAGATGAACGACAACACGTGTGTCCTTACTCACAGTGACAGAACGGTAACCGATCCCCTATGCAAACCAGTGGAGGCTAATGGCTGCAATAGGCGAGTAGGAGAGGAAAGAAAAACATCCATAAATACAGATTAGGGTTTTATTTACTGCAGAGCATAATGCAATATATCCTCCACTGATGTTTGTGTTTGTCTAATCCTCTTTGCACCTAGAATGCTCAAGTATCCAAACACTTATTTTTAGATTCTGGTTTTGATTTCATCATATCTCATATTTCATCTATTTAATCTAGTGCTGAGTGGAAATCTGGCTTCCTCCTTTATTTGAAACCTGAACTGTGCAGTTGGTTGTCCAACAGCCTGTATCCTCAACACTCTAAGTAAAATTCATGGTTCAGTGTAAATACAGTATATATGGTGTTGAAAAGTGCTGGCAAAAATAACAAATTTTGCACAATTAGGTGGCTCTTTTTTCTCTTTTCATTTAAGAAGCCTGTGTCACAAACGAAGCAAATGCACTGTGGATGCAACATTGTGTAAAAATGATTTTGACATCAGTCACAAAAAAACTTCAAGTAATAATGCAGCTCTTCCTCACAATATACAATTTTGTGTGTTTTTTTCAAGTTTTGAATAACTTGCTGATAAAGCGGTGGGCAGGGAAATGACCATGGGTAAAGTGAGGTGATGCATGTGACGTAAGCCCTCCACAAATCTGGCCCTTGACTTTTTTTCCAAAGATTGGCAGTTTAGCAATACAAACTGATATGTAAAGGAATTTGAACTCAGACCTTTAGTGAACACTCTACAAAGAAAACATTAAAAAAAACATGTAATTCTATTCAAGTCTGTTTACATGATATCTCTATATTCACAATTGACGAAAGGGTGAACAACATGTGTAAATGGAAACAAAACTTCAAGATCATAATTTAGTCGTCAGTCTTTCCATGTGTCTCTGTCTAAACTTAAGCCTGAGGTGTGCTGTGGCATGCATGGTGTGAGAAATCAGGCTCTGGCGATCTGCCAAGCCAGTCGTCAAACAAAGAACTGATGCACTGCCCTCTGGGCTTTTCCTGCTCCTCTTTACACCAACCAGTATGAAAGCTTTGCAGCCAGGAAAGATTACTTCTTTAAAACCTTCCTCTGCCTGTGCCAACTGCTACAAAAACACCAGGCTAGGAGTTCGGGGGGATGGAGGGGTAGACAGGCGGTGGAGGGGTGGGGGCTGGGGGATCTTAATAATACAGTGTTCTGCAAGAAACTCAGATTTGGTGTTGAGTGTCGTTCCCTGTAGGAGCACAAACTCCTCTGCCTCTAAATGACAATTTATATGGGGGAATGTTATTTTATAGGGGTGACAAATTGCAGGTATCTGTTGTGGCTTTGGGTGAGAGTTTCGGGCAGTTTGCCAAGTCACTGAGTGGGAGCCAGGGCTTTGACTGACTGCTGCACCTGACCGTGCACAATCCCCGAGATCATCTGCCGTCACTGGCAGCCACAGCAGCCCACCAATAGCATGAGTTCATGCTTAAGATGTCCCACCTATTTGGCGTTTTCACCCAATGATGATGACTCGAAAGAATGTTTAACCATCAATATTTCTTCCTTCCGTAAGCCTCTTTAATGAGATGATGAATGATGTGATATCTCCCAGCAGGATGGCCACACACACAAACCTACTACCTGGGATTTATACAGTCACAGGCAGTTATGTAGGTCATTTTTCTCTAATGTTGTACTGCTGTTTACCTTCAGTTTTTCCTTCTGTCTGTGTCTGTATCTGTCTCAAATGACATTAAATGCCACAGGGAGTTCCCTTTGTGGATTGTATTCATTTTAACTTTATAGCCGAGATAAATTTCTGATATTCTAACTTTTTTATAAGTTCATAAAAAAATCTGACTTTGGATCTTACTTTAATCTCAAGAGCAGACAAATAGAGCACACATGTTGTGGAACAGTGACAAAAAGAGGGTTTTGTTTTTCTTAGTTTGGAACTTAAGAAGTGTAAGAAAACAGAAGAAAATCCCATATTGTATCAGTTATGATTAAAGAAAACTGGACAAAGTTAATGTCATAATTTGGATTTTCTTCCCTCCGGCAATCATTTACATACTTAGAAGATAAATTAATGCTCACTTTTGGACACGGTTTGAGTTGAGTTGCAGACTCCTGTGATTTTCCCATCCATTGAGCTCCAGTCTTACCAGTTGGCCACAGCACAGAATCAAATGATCTCACCCGGTTTGTTCATCAAACAGGACAAAAGGAAAAGAGTCTTACAGTCATTGGGCTCCAGTTATACCTCATGTTAATTGGTACACAAACCACATTTTACATAAGATTCAATTGTGAGTGATGGGGTATACTACATATGAAAATGGTTGTATAATGTCTTCTGGCTCTGAAGGAGCTTTGTCAAGTCAAATACACCACTTGAGTAATTTCAGGGCTCTCTGGGCATTCTGTGTTGCCACACTAGTGGTTCACCATGTTGGTTTAGATACAAATATTTCAACAACTATCAAATGGATCACCACGGGATTTAGTGCAGACGTTCATTCTGGATAAATTGTAATAAGTCTGGTGATTCCTTCATTGCTATGGCAGATGAGGCTGGCGATTAATCACTATTTCTAAGGTTAGCAAGCCTGTGACTTAAGTGCATTTGTCTACGTGTTGCATTAGATACAAAAGTGTGACCTATTTGTTCCTGAGTAAGATAAGATTTAATATCTGGATGAGTGTGTGTGTGTGAGTGTGTGCGTGTGTGTGTGTGTGCGTGCGCCTTGCAGAGCTGCTTGCATGGCTGTAGTCTCTTTCTGCAGTCTGCCTATTAAAATGTCTCCAAAACTTAATTCAAATAATATGTTTCATTGTTGGATTGCTGGATGCCACTTTAAATGTTAAATAGATTAGACAAATATTTTCAAAAAATTCAGTTGAAAAGGCAAAAGTTTGAGCCAATAAAAACTTAAATAATCAAGTGCAACATGACTGAGATTGCTCACATGACTTCTTGTGGGAAATCTTAATTAGTTTCTGTCTACCTGTGTTTAGCGCTGTCTCATAGTTGAGGCCGTCCCACAGGGTTTTCTGATTCTGCTGGTTGAGACTCGCTGCCGTAAACAGAGGAAGATTTCCACCACCACCCTTACACTTGCATGAGCTCACAAAACACACGCCATTGCTCCTGCTCCTGCTCGAAAACATGCACACGCTCTGTAGTATCTTGTACTTGAGTGATGTCTTGAGCACAGCTGTGTGTAATGTATAAACCAGAGATGTTCAGTCTGGCTTGCATGCTAATTGCCTGTGGGGCTCTTCTCCATGCAACTCTCCTGACTAGACCACCCATGGTGAGGAGAGGTTGCATTTGTCTCCATTTCAATAAAGCGTGTCATTATCTCCTCGCCTGTGATGTGCCACCACACCACTAAAAGATAAATGCTGTAATAACATGCGAGACATCTCTGAGGAAATGTGATTGATGTTGCTGGCTTTATTGGATTCACACTTAGAGTTTTGAAATGTATGATAGTGATAGTGATTATTAAGTTTGCTCCTTTGTTTCTCTGTGTAACTTTAAGATATTTTTAGATTAGACCTTTTCCCTACTAAGTCTGGCCCTGCTGGTTTTGCAGGCCCAGGGAAGATTTAAGGGTAATGCATGATTGGAAGTAGGTGGTGCTTGATGCTCGAAAAGCTGCTGCTGAGCGTGAGCAGACTTCCCTCCTCCTCTTACCAAATCCTCTTTGGTCATGAGCTCTCCCCTGTGCCAAGGCCTGCTGAGAAGGGTCTGAGCTAAACTAACAACTGGGCTGCCTGATGAAAGGGACGAACGGTGGGGGGGCACGCCGTGAACCCAGGGTCATCCCACAGTCTTGATGACTCTATCCCCGGTTCCCCTTTCACTGGCACACAGTATACACCACCAAAGCATAAACTTCACCACAGGGTGCTGATGTTCTCTTAACATCGCTGACTTTAACCGAGCAGATCTGATGTGACCTGGGCTCTGCTGCACAGGCTTGGCACATACACACCACGTAGTCCATAATACACAGTGTAGCTGGGTGACTTTGGTGGAGAGGAATACTTCAATCTGACACAGAATAGGTGCTGGTGAGAACCGTGGAGCAAATTAAATAGGTAAAAAAAAAGGGTTTTTCTTGTGTGTGTACCCTGGTGAACTCAGGGCTGCATGTAGCTTCAAAAATAGAAGATGAGCCCTCCAACCCTTTATGTGGAAATCTCGTTTGTCTCGTTTTTCATTTGTGACGTCTGTCAAAAGGCAAGACGGATGTGAGCTCCTGCCAGCTCTACTGACCCAAAACTCGACTGTCAACTGTGAAAATCTGGGAGGGGTCGGATGATGGGAGGCTTCTTGTTTCACAGATACAGTATGACATGAATGTGTTTGTTGTCGATGCAATGTTTGAGTGTGTGTATGTGTGAAGAAGCATGGAGGGGGGGACTCTTCCCTGAGACAAAGGCAACAACAGGGCCCGTCAAACTGAGATAAAAACCACGGCTCATAATCACCATGTTGCAATGTTTAAAACAGTGGGAGTGGTGAGAAGGCAAGAGAAAATGTAAAGTGACCACCCAAGGTTGAGAATATAGCTGCAGGGAACAACATGGCTCACGAGCAGGAAAGATGTTGGCTTCTGACAAGTCCCTGCAGCAGGCTGGAAGACTTCCTGAAGATAAGACAAAGTATTCCTGCAATCGACCATAAAAGAAATAAATCATCTCAAAACATTTTTTAGCTGCACAATCGTTTTCAAGGCTCACATTTGCTTATGTGATTCCAATGAAAGCAGAGGAAACAAACACAGCCTTGTACCAGGACATGCTATTTGTTTTCCTTCAAGCACACCACATTTTGCACCGCTCCAGAGGATGTGAGGCGTGACAGAATATACATATGATTTTATTTCTCTGATCACAAGCTCTTTTTTTTCCCCCTCAAGTTTTTTTGCATATGGAGCTCATCAAAGATGGACGACTTGTTAATGCTAGGATTGCTCAGCTGGAAAGTTGTTTTGAAGCGCTAGGCCATTGAAGAAACACAATGTAATAAAACACCAGCCGGTGCTGCTTCTTTGAGCTTCAGAGCTTTTCCCATCCACAGAAGAGACAACCTTTGAAAAAGCATTTTGCTGGTGGAGCAGAGCGCGGTAAAGCTTCTTAAAGCAGGTCTGCATCAGTGTTGCTCAGATAAGGATCAGAAGGCGTGATTGTACTGTGAGCTTCGTAGCATGTAGACAAGCGGAGCACACAGACTGAAGTGTCTCAGTTTGCTTCCAGACATGTTTTAACACTGGAAACTCTCTGCGGCTGCATCATGGTGGTCTACATTTAGCCTTTGGAGGCCACTGTGCTTGTGTGCACTGGCGAACCGAGACACATTGTCCTTGGCCAGAAGTGTTCATGTCCTGTTCTCTAAGCAGCTGCCTCATTGAACCCCTTCTCATAGATTTGCAAGCCATGAAACAAAAGGGGAAAGTGTGCTGGCATGAGAATATGGTTATTATTGGAATGCTGGTGTTGTGGAAAGTACAGAGAGCAGTTAAACACCAAGCTTAAGTGCAGTTGCACCTGGTGCAAGCCACCACTGAACTGTACTGTATAATATGCAGCTGTGTGTTTCAGTGGAAGGTCTAGTTTGAGTAGTTCTCTATGTTGTGGATAACTGACAAGAGGATTAGGATGTGCATGCCGTAAATACAAAACACACACCCACACACATCAAGCTTTGCATCCTGCTTTTATAGTACATAGTGAGATGTTCACACCTCATGAACACAAACACACTTAACAGGTGTAATTACCCTTGGGGATACTTGTTGATTCATGCAAAAGGTGTGTTATGGATTCAGAGAGAGTCCCTCTGCATTCGTGTAAAGTAAAAGAGTAACTGACTTACTTATCGTGTTGCACTGCAGTAAGCAGTCAGACGGAGACACACTTAATGGGAGCTCAAACAGCAGGAGACAAACATAACAGACTGGATGTGTTCAGAAACACATGAAAGCTGTCAAAGTTTTATTCCCTCTCCTCAAACCACCTGTTTTTAATGTTTGGGACTAAAATTAGGGAACAGGTCACTTTTTTCAAATCTGCCTCACATGATCACTGACATAGAGTTGTTTTTTAAAGATGGTAGGGGGTGACTAGGGATGATACCCAACTGATTTGTAATGTCAGAGTGCTTTAGCATCAATCACATACAAAGACTCTAGTGCCACCATAAGGTTAATATTTGTGTCTGACAACCAGAGTTATTGTATAGAGCCTTGATTTTTTTGATACAGACGTCCCTGTACCCCTGGATGCTTAATTAACTTAATTGACTTTTCACCTAGTGCAATTATCATATTTTTAAGTGAAATTTGCTTTTTTTCCAAATATCTACAACATTAGACACTCCCATCAGTTTCAGCTGTTCTTTGTGTGAAGTGCTAATTAGCAATTAAACAGAAAGACATACACAAGTTAGTGTCAGCTAGTGATGACCTTAAGCTCAATGCAACTCTTACATGAAGTAAGGCCTCATAAACCATAAAAACCTTGAGCTACTTGTCAATAAAAAAAATCATGTTCCCTTAAATATGTGCATTTAAGGAAATGTTAGGCTACTTAAAAATGGCAACCAGATGAGTAATAAAACAAAAATGGCAACCGCTGTGTGGTGCCCCATTTTGGCTCAAAGAATTACAAGCCACAAAACTTCACTTGTGACTTCAATTTAATCTTCAATGCAAAAGTTTGAAATGTAAAAACAATTAAAAGAGAGGTAAAAACCAGAGTTTGGATTCCTGTGCTGCATACTCACACTGCTGAGCAGCCAAGTACATGCTGTGAACGACCACAAGCACTCAAATACTTACACCCACACATGCACACAAAAGTAACACATGGATACACGCAGCGGCACACAGTTACACGAACCAACACGCTATGTTCTGCATTGCTCCGACTTTATCTGCTAATATGTTTATTGTACTAATGTGTCCAATTTGGAACAATCCAACTTGATCTTCGAGGCGGGCGGAGAACAGAAATATATATGGAGAAATGTTTAGTTTATGAGCTTTGAAATGTTTCTCAAGGAAACTCATGGTTCCATGTGTGTTTTGCCAGTTTAAACACATTACTGTACTCTGCTGCATGCTGGAGTTCCCATGAGGTCCCCTGCAGGTTTATTCAAACATATTATGTGTACAGAAAGAGACTGACATCATTATGATACAATCTCTCTCAGGGGAAATTGCATTCACTCGTCACTCCAATGCAGCAGCTCTGATCCTCTGACACTGGTAGCACTTCTTCTGCTTTCCTGGACAGTGAAAACTGGATAGTTTTGCCTGAGGACAGCCAAATGGTTTCCTTGTTTTCTTTCTCTCTCTCTCGAACTGTCTCTCTATCTACCTATCTTTCTCTTTCCATGTCTCATAATTATCATTTGAATATTTGGCGGCTGACTCATGACGCCCCCACGTACACATGCGCATTCACGACATCTTGATAGTGTGTGTATATATATATATATATATATATCACCTGCTTGGGTGACTGACAGCTCCTACCAGCAAGGGTGCAATTAATCAGAACAAAGCCGTGCTATGCCTCTGACAGCTGTGATAGATTGGGGAAGTTGCTCAAGTTGACTGGGTTTGTCAGGTCAAAGTTATGACTGTCACTGGGAATGCATGAAAAGAGCCACTGACAGTGCGCTGTACCTGTGTGATTGATAACAAGACAGGTAATGGCTATTTGTCGTCTCATCTGGAATGTGTCGGCCCTGGAGCACAACGGTTATTTACGCCCGGTATGTGTCTTTTCTCGTGACTTCTCAAAGACGTCAAGTGAGGAAAAAGCTGTACATTTCCCTGTCAGTATGCGTCATGCTGCTGCCGCTGCTGCTGCTTGTGTTTCCATTATGCGGCTATTAATGAATCTCAGTAGTGAGAGTTATGCAATCACTCAGTGAGCTTGGCAGTGTGCTCCAGACTCATTTGTCAAACTTCTTGTGATTGTACAGAGATTATACTCCAATGTACAACAATAACAAATTAAGATATAAACACACAAGCCGTGTACACTAGCTAAGAAAATATCACCTTCCCTCCTTGTCATCACTTTCTTCCCTTCTTCTTTGTCCCCAATGTAGTCTAAAAATAGCTTTTGTTCTCACACTCTTGTATTTCCTGTTAAACCTTGTTTAGGTGTCTTGTGATTTATAGCTCTGTTTTTTATGATATACCGTTGAGGGTGTTAGGTGCTGAGGAGGAACGCGAAGGGTTGGGTGGGATGGGTTCCAATGAAGCGCTCTGTGGTTCCCTGCCAAAGTTAACAAGCAGATGAGCTATCACACCATCTGCTGTCTGTGATTTGTGACTCATGGCAGCACCTTACCTACATGTCTGTTTGCCTGCTTGACAAACTTTCTCCAGTCATTCATGTGACCTTGATAAATATACAGAAAGAGAAGCAGCCTACACGTTGTATGTGTCTGACATTCAGCAATGGCCCTGCAGCAGAATGATCTGAATGTCTAATGCCTAAACACATTCCCCTGCTTTACTTTTACAGCTAATACAGCAGATATGGATAAATAATAAAGAGAGGATTAGAATATTTTACCATTAATAAGCACTGGTTCATTTTTTTGAGGCTACCAGGTCTTCACACAAAGGATGGATTAACTCACTTTCAGATGGTTTCCACCACTTAAATCAACTGCCCTCCAATAACCTGGAAACTCACAATGGGCTTATAAACAGTATTGCTCAAACATGAGCATGAATTAGCTTTGAATGTAGTAAAACATGTCTGGCCAAGTTCAGCAGCAGCCCATAAAAATCCTGAACTACATTTACTGATAGTGAGTATAGCTGGAATCAAACACTACTATCAGATGATCAGAGCCGTTCTGAAACAGACATGGACCTGTAAAGTTTAAAAGCGGAAACAGGATGGCAGCTGTAACATCGGTATGTATGACAAATGATTTCTGATTCTAGACAATTAGTGAAGCTGTTATGAAGACTATTTTGGAGCCTTATCTGCTGAAAAGTGCCTTGTGTGCAAAAATAAAAAAGTAGGTTTTCCTTGCCCTAAATAGATTATCCAAAAAAAAAAAAGTTATGTGGTTAAAGTGAGGCTCTAGTCAGGCTGATGTATAGCTTGTATATACTGGTTTGTTAGCTTTAGGTTGTCTGCTGTATGCTATCTGACATACTGTTTGTAGCATGGCTGCTGGTATATTTATTTTTTGATTTTTTTCTTGATAGAACGGCTTGCTGGTGCAGTTCAGTGTTAAAACTGCTCAGTTAGCAGCATTGACTATCTTATTTCTTCTTTTCTCTGTAAAAACAGGTTCACTGTATTTGCAGTGTCTATTTGGTGTCCACAGACTGTCTCCAGAATGAAATCATGCTGTTTTTTTTTAAATAAATGTGATATGATATGATAAATCAACTAAAACATCCATTCTGGTAGGTGCCTAAATAAAAAGTTGTTCCCTTGATGTAGTTTTCTTGACTATCCTCATTTCCATTTCTTCAGTGCTGTTTAAACAGACTAAAAAACAAATCAAATGCATTCATTTGAACAGGACCGTGGCAAAAACTTTGGTTTGTCCGATAAATAATTTGAATGTGGCCAAACCCTCTGCCACAACACATCATCCGGCCACGCACTGCATTGGTCAACCACATAGTGCAAGAGCACATGCCTGGTAGATTATTTATTTTGTGATGTGAATGCAGTCTTTCTAATGTTTATTCTTTTGACTGTTATAATGGAAGATCAACTTCCAGGGCTGTAAAATTTTTCCCCAAAATATTAGAGGTAATTTTGCAATGTTTTGCCATCTAAGAACCTTCCAGCTAAAGGAAATTATTATCCAGGGCTGGCTGGATTGTATTTCGTCATCTCACAGGTATCTGAAACAACATGCCCGCACTAAAGCAGCTCCTTGAATTTTTTTTTTTATTTTTTTTTTTAAGGTAGTGGTATTTTAGGGCTGAGTACCCACTTACACTCACATCATTGTCTGCACACCTAGAGCAGCTTCAGACACAACAGGAACTCTTTTTAAACCCAGAATACAGTAGTAGTGATTGATAAATTCATGGCCCACGGTAGAAGGTGATTGGTTATACAGCTCTCTTCGCATGCATGTGTAGTTCAATTCTTTCTGTGATTATGCAGAAAGTTTGGAGTTAATATTTGTGGTATTTGTATTGCAAGTAATTGAATATTGCAACTCAGCTCTGATATGAGAAAATGGACACCGTTGGTCTTCCTGAAGTCATCCCCCCCTTATCATCCATCTCTTGTATTACTTCATATATCTGTGAATTCTTATGTAGTTGGCTGTTTTGGTGCACAAGCCTTTTTTCCCCATCAAAAACAGACTGAAGGCCAGTGTAAAGGCCAGGGTCTGGACTATGGCAGATGTGCTTTGTTCTGCTTCTCAATCTCCAATCCGTCTCACCATTGGCTGTCAATGGATAGGTCAGTGGTTGACCCTGCTGTTAAGCCACAAGCTTTATAAATGGACACGCTGGCTGAAAAGACTCAGTCGGGATGGAAATGCACGCTTCAGAGATAAACTCAGCTGAAATTTGGGGAATGATCAAGGGTGGTGGTGTAGATAATTAATGATTTCTCTTTTTTCCGCACTGGAAAAAAGGCCCCCGCCCCCCTGTCGCTACAGCTGACCAACATTAGTAATAAATTCCTCATGGTTTGACAATATGTTGGGTGGACTTTCTGGCTCGGCTAAGGGGCTCAACACTGTACAGCCCCTCATTGTCCCATAGGTTTTACATTACAGTTGGGACTGAGTAAGTCCCAGAGAGATCAGGATCCCACGTTAACTCTCTCTCTCTTCTCCCACTCTCCCTTGCACTTACACAAACACACTCTCTCACACACACACACACACACACACACACACACACAAACACCCATGCACACGCAAAAACACACGCACACACACACGCATGCAAGCATATGGTTTTACCTCTTTTAGAGCTTTGCTCCCACACACTGCTATAGGTCAGAAAAAGCTGATCTACAAATCCAGCCTGTTAAGAGAAGAAATACAAGCTGCTATTGAATTATCACCACAGTTGTGTTTGCATCATGAGGACAAGTCAGTGCATGTTTTTTCCTCTGTTGGTGAAACTGTCGGCCTCACTGCACCCCGGCTGCCAGGGAGCTGAGCACGGATCTGGAAGTATTTATCATAGTGACAAAATGCCTTAAAACTTTAAATTAATGAGTCCTTAATTTAGGTTTTGATTGATATTTTTATATTATCTTTTTTGAAGTTGTTTAGATGAAAGTATTTGACTATATTATTTTCACTAGACAAAACACTGACAGTGTGCCATAACTGGTAAATTTATTACTGTGCTGTATTCCATCATAATTTTAAAACTTCAGGCTGAACGACAGGAATCATTGGAGCCTTTGCTGTATGAAAATGATGTTTTCTCCTTTTCACTCGAAGAGCGCTGCTTTGCATTTAATGGACAAAACAAACTTTCTGTGTCAGAAAAGACACAATCATGTTACTAAGTTGTTAGGGGAGTGTTTACCTGAATAAAAATGAGATCTTTCATGACAAATATTTGGATTGCCCCTCCACCAAAGTACTTTTAAAACATTTGAGATCTTGAGGTTTAAATCATTTGTTTGCAGCAATTTTATAATCAGCCTCTTGGATAACATCTGCCCCATCTGGATCTAAGTGGCTTCTGGATGTTGTTCTGATTACAGTGTGGTAGCAGAGGGATTACGAGTCTGATGTTTAAAGAGTATATTTGTGCTTTAATTTTAGTGATACAAATCATTTAATCGTTTTTGTATTCTGTTTTCTTCGCTGACTGACTACAGTTTCATGTTATCATCACAGACAAAGCTGCGTGTACTATGAATTGTTATGTTTTTTGTTTTTTCAAACTGAATACAACAAAGCCTCACTCAACCAGATTGAACACAGAGATGCCATCAGATTGAATGTTTCACATCATCCTCTGTGTTGCCCACATCAGTGATGATGAATGCCTCACTACATTTCATTCACTGTCATTCTGCAAAGCCCAGCAATTAGCACAGACAAGCTCAAGAGTACAATGATCACATTTACACGTACACCATCTCTCAGCACTTGCTCAGGGAGGGGCAGGAAGATGAGCATCCTGCACAGAGCATTACACACCACCTGGTCTTGGACATGTGCCACACCATACTTGCACTGTTTTCATACCGACCTGCCATATCTGCTTTTACTTCAGAGTTATAGAAGCTGCACAGTTAAAAAAAAAAGGTCACATCCCTAATCCTGTTGAGGCATTCTTCAGGATATCCTTGAGATTCCACATCGCAAATGTCACACTTGTTGGTTTATGTGATAAAGTGATGCAGCTGTCAGTCACTGTACTGTTGATTCTGCTTCAAACACTAACGCTGCTGTTCTGATCTTAATCAGTAGCTTGATGTTAGTTTGGTTTTTGCTGCCTCTAAAAGCCTGCTGTTTCTGTTTGCAAAGCAAGATTGTTTTCAAAATGTGGGCTGCAATAAAACAATTAAAAGCTAAACAAGGCTTCAAAATCCCAGATTCTTAAATGTAATATAAACCCTGTATTTTCAAACCAGGATCATGTTAAAATAAAAAGGCAGCAATGCTAAATAATGCAGTCTTCTTGCCATGATATTGTTAGGTTATTCTCTACTCCTGCTCCTCTTCAAAGCATCACAACATGAGGCAAAAATACAATTTGTGATGCTTTATGTGATCACTTTCTGTATCTTTGCAGTATAATTTCACATTCTATTCTATTCTATCAAAAGGCAGCAGTCTGGTTGCATTAGCAGGGCGGTGGCCAGCCGGCAGATAACAACTGGGATTATCATTTGGCATAGGCTATCATAAGCACATAAGCAATGGAGCAAGTGGAACAAATGCATCCCCATAATTCAATAACGGAGAGCAGTTGTGGGTTTTGGTACTCCAATTTTTGTCTTTAAGAAAAAAAAAATTGTACCGATGCAGTCGGTGCCATGAGGTGAATATATTTAAGCAACCTGTATCAACAAGTAATTTATCCTACTTTTTTTTTTTTGCAATTGACAAAAAATAATCACACATTTTTGTACCACCCTTTAGTCCTGTTGCTGCTTGTTTGCACAACATGTTCTGGCCTTTCACTCTCAGTCTGTCCACACAGGGGACTGACTGGTTCCAAAAGTGTAAAATGGGCCATTTAGCTTGGCTCCCATCATGGGCTGGAAATAAAATTAAGGAAAAGATGGGCTATCGTTGTCAAATAAACCTGCTTTGCCCACTAACTCTAGCCAAACTTCTTCTAATTAGCTCCCTGTAGGATTGTGCTGTCTCCCCATTGCCAACGTAATTTGCTGGTCAACTTTACCAGCCTGCCTATTTCTATTGGCTCATTAAAGAGTCAGCTTTATTAAGAATAATGTGTTAATCAATATTATCTCTGTTTGGTAAATTGCCTAAAGATGATAATCTCTGTTTACATCAGAATAAGCCTCTTCTATCTTAGAGGGAGATATTTAAGTGAAGTACCTCCTGCTGCACAGTGTCTACCACAGCCCAGAGCAGACAAACCAAGAACTGACTGTAAAAAAGACCTTAAATGTATTTCAGAAGTGTCACAGCCACAGGGGTTTCTCCTACCTGCTTGAAAAGGGAGAGTGAAAGGGAAGATATTCAGGTCAGGTGCAATTGGCAACTTTATCTCTACTAAATCCTACATAATTTACACTGAATAGCCAAGATTTGTTTGTTATTTGCAAAACTGCAACTTTGTCTCTTTTTTGCACTTTTGCACACAGTCTCAATCTGCAGCATATTTAGCCAGAAATAGCCAGACTCATCTACAGCCCACATTGGTGACTGTGTGCAAGCACTAAGTAAAAGTGGGTTAAGAAAATAGTTTATAGGAATTTTGCATCTGCTTTTGACTGCATGCGCAAAACATAACAAGCATTAATTTAACATTAGAACATTAATTTTCGGTGAGAAGAGATTAAACATATGTCCTGTCGTTTGTATCGTTATTTACTGATTTGCAATTAATTTACTTTCACTCAGGATCACTTTACCGTGCACAACCAAAGAGAAACTGAAGGTAAGAAAAACAGTCGTGTTTGTACCTCGTTCCACGAGTATGTGTAAGTTGTCTCTAAGGTGAATGAAGTGCTATATTTATAGGTTTGCCTTCATACCTTCGCGATGCATGTCAGGTTAGAAAAATAACTGCTTTCAAGTTGATTTGATGGATTGCTAAGAGGAGCTTCTGCTGTTTCACTCCAAACACCCCTAAATCAAAGTTGTCACAAATTTCCGGATTTAACAAGGCATCCCGGACTGACACGGAATACAGACAAAAATCTATTATGAACAAGCTCGACCAGAGGTTAATTTTTCAAATCTGTGATAATTATGCAAGAAAAAATCTGTATGACAGACAAAAACACCACATAGTTTGAGTGTTTTTGGATACATTTTACTGCAGCTGATGGAGAAACACTGAGGGTTAAAAATGAATGCAAGCGAGGCAGACGTTACGGCTCAGTTATACCTAATCCTTGTTGTAAAACCACCAGAGAGCAAAGTGGATACAACTGGTTAGAAATGACCAATGTATTTTCTGTCACAGGTTCATGGAGGTCAAGTCAAGGTTCCTCTGGTGGATTTACAAGCCAGTTGGGGGTTTCGAGCCACTGTTCAAAGCATCAGCTCCCCCAGTTATTTTCACTACTAATAATCTTTATGATTAAGCACATGCAGAACTTCATATTTAAGGACAAACTGATGTAAAACCTGAGTAACCTGATTTTTTCTCTTTTTATTTGCACTAATAAAGCTTTGCTACTACAGTATCTCTTTTTTCATCATACATATGGACCAAAGAGTAAGATAATTACACACTGGATCATACTGTTTGTCTTCACAACTATGGTCAAAATTTGGTATATTGCACCCAAAATGACTATTTCACGTGCAGAATAAACTGGGGAAATAAACGAGTATGAAAATGCTATTAAAAAGGTTATTGTCCATTTTAGTAGCAGTAAAAGCTTTGAGCGTACAGACGAAAAGGTTTAAATTCAGTTGGTGCTCTGCAGCATTTTAGAGAAGAACACAATAACTTAAAGATCTGTCTCTGTCTCTGACGCTGCCTGTCTGTCCACCTGGAGCCCATCATGGCTGCCTCTGCAAGCCTAGCAGCTGCAGCACTGCACTCTGGGATATCGGACACCCCGAGATGACGACTCTGATGAATCTGTCTGCTCCTTGCCCTGTGGCCCCCATCAGATCCATCCTACTGGGAAACAAGTGTGTGTGACTGACCCAGACCAAACATGCTCCCTCACTCACACACACACTGACTCAAACACACACGTTTCCTGTGGCCTCTGCTGCATGCCACACCATTAATACCAATTGGCCTCTCTTTATGGCTACAAATATTTTTCACATGCTCCTGGCATCCTCCGAGATCATCTTGAATTTCTGCAGCCACAACAAACGTGCGCGACTCCTTGTACTTGGGAGTGAAAAACCACAGGATTCTCAGCACGGGATATTTGTTAAACATGATTTGTGAAACTTTTCAGACCGCAAGACAGACTGCAGTGGAGTGTTGCACCGTGTGTGGGTGGAGAAAAAGTCAGCAGTTCCTGTGCCACGTTTGATGGTTCCTCAATTGTGTCTACAACACAGACAGCAGGGAAGTCTGTTAAACGCCAGTCAGCCACAGACACAGGCTCTTTGTCAAAATAAGCGAGCAGCGAGGTGTTTGCTCTCCACACATCAGAAACACAGGATGATGAGATGATATCACTGCACAAACGGAGTCTGATGCACCCGGTACAGGACAGAACCCTCGGTGACTCGATATAGTAATTATTAGGAAGAGAGTAAAATGTGATCGTGGAAACAGAATTATAATTACTGATAACCCCTAGAAAAATGTACTATGGATAAACTCATAGCAGTTAGTGTTCACTCGTCAGCAATTGTGATAATGGAGCTGATGAGGATCCTGTAGTAGGACTACCTGTTCGGTTTATTTGTGCCTTTTTAAATTTTCTTCTAGTCTTTCAATTTTTTGGTAAGCTTAAGTTTTTGGGGCTTATAAAAACAGTTCAAATAAAAAACTGGAGCCAATTTTACGCTGAGATTGCTCAACATCGTCACAAAAGAGTCCCTTCTTTACCCCGCCCTTGTTTATTTACACTGAACCAAACAAACCTGGCATCATGGAACATGGAGAAGCGTCAGCATCTTGCATCTGTATCTTGTGTGATGTATAACATGCGCAGCACTTTCTTAACCTGATTTGTCCGGTATGTTAGTCTACATCAGCAGCACATCACATATGCTACTTGGCCACCAAGACAACAGTGTGAAGACAAAAAGTTAGCACAGTGTCTCAATCAACGCGATTATAAAAACATTAAAACCCACCACTGACATTTTTAAGAGCACAATCAACCAGTTGTTATTATAAAGTTGCCAAGCAACTCTTCTGTCTGAAGACATTTTGTAAACAAATGCCTCAGTTACACAATTTCACCATCCTACTTAACTAATTCAGCACCAGAGTCCATTAAAACCTGCTGCTGCTTTTACATTCATGAACATTAGGGATGCAACTTTAATGAGGATGAAGTTTGGTTTGGTTTGACTGTATTTTACATTCATACACCCTTTTTTCATTTTATGACATGAAACATTCAATCTATTGCAATATTAAAAACAAAGATTAGTTCAGCTAACAAAGTATAGCGTACAATTCGCTGAAACTATGTTATTAGTTTAGATACCTCATATGCATTTGATTTAAATGCCTCTTTGATTTGATTGAAATGAATTACTCTGTCCCTTTAATGTTCCCCTGCTATAAGTTCTTTAATGTCAGGAGTGGACAGGAACAGTTGAAACAGGAATATAGTGAAGTGCAACTTTAAATGGGACTTGGTCTCTTGCCCCCCACAGTTCTGGTGTGTCCTGAGGATACAGTGAAGTTGCATGTAGCTTCATGACACAACTGCCCCACTGGTGGATGAATGTGTTAAATGCAAGCACCAACTCACAGCCTGAAATCTCCAGCTTCCCCTTGTAAATCATTTTGATGTACTGCAATAATTGCTATTGACAGAACAACAACAAGGCAATTATATCTAGTTGACTCTTGTTCCTGTTATGTGTGTATGACTGTGGGCATATGTGTGTTTTATGGCCAGCGAGGTACATCCTCCCGGCCCCACCCCGGACTCTTGGAAGGCTTCTCGCCTCAGGCTTGTTTTGAATCAGATGGTTTGTCAGAGAGCGGGAAGCCCTGATGCCACAGCGCTGTTTACTTTTCACTCAGCACATTAGGTATGGCTTCGCTTTACCCTGATGCTGGTATCAGCTGGGCATTTGTGTGTGTCTGCATGTGTGCCTTTGTTTGCCTATGTGCGATTTTATGTGTGTGTCTGTGTCATTTCCCGTGCCATCTCACTGCCAAGACTCACACCCCAAGAGCACACCACTTTGATGGGTTTATCAGATGGGAATTTCACGCCAGCCCCTCCTCCTCCATCTCCTCCACACACTGTCAACATCACGTTCATATTTGTATTGCTGTCTGGCACAGATACAGATCCAAGACTATCGCTGGAGATTTATCGCTTTTACTGTACTATGAGGTCATAAGTGTGTGAGAATAAAAATAAAAAACAGACAACAATTAGCAGAATGTGTGAAAACAGATAGTCTCCAAGAGAAGTCAAACACTCCTGCAAAATGCATTTTAGGCAATGAGCTCATCTAAAGGCAACAGGACAATAAGCTTGAATTCCAAGACTGCCCTGATTACTTAATAACTGCAGAGCAAGAAATTGAGGAGTATGTGGTTATGCTTACAAAAGCTGGACTGCTCGACTGTGTGTTAAAAAAAAAACAAGTGATTAAAACAGGAAGTTAATAATGTGGCGTGCAGGTTATTGCTGCAGCTGGGGCAGGGTCCAAGATGAAGGCAGACCAGCGGTCTTAGTTTGGCTGCAGGAGGCATGATGGGTGAGTCGTGGTCAGGGGATGAGACGAGTCGAGGGGCAAGCGGAGGATGTTCTGGGAATTTTTTTCTCCTATAATGACAGGGTGCTGGGCAGCTGGATCCTGTTTTCCAGTGCGATTGGGGAGCGTAGCAGGGCATGGACAGCTCCGTCTGTGGGCCCTGTGTTCATTAGTGGAGCAGCACTGCAGCACTGGGGGTGATTCACAAGCATATCAAGTTAAAAAGAAATGCCTAGCCACAGAGGGATTTTCCTGCTGGGTCAGAGTATGTGTTTGTGTGTGTGTGTGTGTGTGTGGCGTGGTGGTAGAAGAGTGAAGTGGGATGGGATCAAGGGGAATTAGTAAACTTCAATCATAAAACTTCCGAGGAGACGCTTAAAAGTCATCCTCGATCAGACTTTCACAAACATCCACACCACTCCTGCTCCCTGTCCTATAAAACATGCCCAGACATTTCTGGGTTTTGCCGTAAGTTCACTGATGTTTCTTTTTTTTTTTTTTTGTAAATCTGACCTGCTCATCTTGTGATTATTTGGAGACCTGGGTCCTGTGCTTATGTATGTTTGTCAGTGTTTTTCCCCTGACGCTGCACTGCGCCGCCACTGGTCCAGGCACAGTGCCAGTCGATCAGGTTTCACTCTGCTTGTGTTTGCTTCTCTGACTGACTTGGCAGAAACCAATAAACACCACACTCCCACCCTTGTACCTCCTCTGTCTCACAAAAAAAAAAGCAACACCATTCTTGCTCTGCCAGAGCACACAGGGCACTATGGATTCATTTGATTTTTTTCCTTTCTTGTTCTTTTACACTTTTGTCAAAATTCCTTGCAAACTATGAGGAAGGCGGCAGGCAACTTATCAAAGCTCAAACAAGGCAGAGCAAGACTGAGCTATATCACCGTAATTAAATCCATTTTTCTGTGATGCCACTGAGCCATTTGTCTTCGTTGAGACCACAGGGTGACTTTGGGGTGGTCTCTTGGTGTTTTAAGCCCAGGCCACCTTCGGATGAATGTTTGAATGTGGACATATCTGGATTGAATTTTTGCCCTGCTCCTCCTCTCACCCCCACCTTCTTTTGTTTCATGTGGTTTGCAACAGCAGCGAGGCACATGTGGGTTATATTGTTCGGCACACAGTTGACCTTCATCAAATACAATATCAGAATCAAAACTGCATAATTTCAAAGTATAATAAATAAAGAAAATTTTGAATGAATAAAGACTGGTCAAAAGATTTAAAGTGAAGAAAGTTGAACTGCAATTGTACTAAAATAAGTGTCTAAAAGTTATAGCACATTTTAATCTTAATTTTTC
This sequence comes from Ctenochaetus hawaiiensis, assembly GCA_029783645.1. Taxonomy (NCBI): domain Eukaryota; kingdom Metazoa; phylum Chordata; class Actinopteri; order Acanthuriformes; family Acanthuridae; genus Ctenochaetus; species Ctenochaetus hawaiiensis. Next base: position 3,712,002 of record JAPZDY010000022.1, read on the forward strand.
TATTTCTTCCTTAAGTCAAGTTAATTCAAGGTGTTTGAATTTTTGGGATCAAACCGACAGTGTTAGTGCTTTTGGCTGCTATTGTTAAATAACTTACCACCTTAAACTGTAATTTTAGCATTATTTAATTTAATGTAAATGTAATTAAATCTGAGTGTAGATTTGAATCATGAATTAACAAGCTGGGTGCTAATGCTACACCAAAATTGGATTAACGAAAGAAAAATAGCAAATTTGCCTAGAGTTTGCTCCCTTTTGCCTAATGTGTGTGTGAGTCCCTTTAACACCATGAATGTTGTAAATATAAATCGTACAATGCTGTGTGGGCTTGCTGAAAAGGATCTTCTTAGGCTCCACAGTATGAAGTTCTCCCATCAGTTACACTCCAAGGTTGGCAACACATCTGCATGCAAAACCAGCTCTCAAATTCAGGCAACCACTGTTACATTTTGTACATTTTATGTAAACATTTCAACAATACATTACAAAGTCACATATTTCAGATTAAATGTAAGTCTATGTGAGCTGACTTCTCTCATCAGGAGGAAGAAAAAAGGTATGGTGGCCTACTGACACGCAGGTAAATAAGCTGCCAAGCAACAGGACCATCCAGTGACTAGAGGTAAATTTTCCTTTGTTTGTTCTGACAAAAAAAAAAGAAGATATTTTAGGCCAAAACATGGTCTTTTCTTAACCCTTAACAAGTGGTTTGGGGCCTTAAACTGACCAAATTGCAACCACAGAAATGTAAAGGCTCAATGTAAAAAATCTGAAGAAATGCAAGTTTCAACATTTCCATGGTTTGCAGAAACCTAACAATTACTTAATGCCAACATTAATTCAAAAGACCATATTGAGAAGATGCCCACCCATGTAGAGGCCGAAAACTTAGACAGTTTCCACAAATAAGTATAAAAATAGATTAAATACTCTTGACAAAAATAGCTTTGGTTCTTGTAATACTATGGTTTATATTAATAGTAAAGAGTAAAGGAATCAAATTTTTTGTTTGACTTGAAATACATCAGAGATAAAAACCCTCTGTTGTGGTTGGAGTTGTTGGGTTTATATTTCTGTTTAACCTTTCAGTCCTCAAACAGCCATGCAAAGTTTTCTATAGTACAGGTCATTAATTATAACCCCTTTAACTCCTCTGGCTCTGTTATTGTATCAGAAGTATGTATTTCAAAAGCTTCAGGTCCAAATTTGTCATCCTAGCATGTGAAAAAACTACAAGCCCTTATATCAGTTAACCCGAGTGCAGATCTTTTTTTTTTCCTCTGTGGAGGAGATTTAATCTCACTCTCTATCTCCACTGACAATACGCCACCATGCCTTCATAATGGCATACTTGCCCAAGACGTCAGTGTTTTGAGAAAACACAGTTAGGAACCTGTGAAGTGTGTACGTGTGCTATGGCTGCATGT
>JAPZDY010000022.1:3736265-3748619 GCA_029783645.1 Ctenochaetus hawaiiensis
ACACACACACACACACACACACACACACACACACACACAGACAGACAGACAGACAGACAGACAGACAGACAGACAGAAGACAGGGTTAAAGTTGATCCTGATGGCTGTGATGCTTCATCCCGTCCCAACCAGTGTCACTGGGAGCATCGTCTTCCACATACCATCAACTTCACTCACCATACCTCTCCCTACATTTCATTTGACATTAAAAGATTTCACAATTAGTAATGTGGACTCTGCACAGATCCGTGGTGAAGAGAGAGCTGAGCCGAAAGGCAAAGCTCTGTATTTACTGGTCGATCTTTGTTCCTACCCTCACATATGGTCATGAGCTTTGGGTAGTGACTGAAAGAACAAGATCGTGGGTACAAGCAGCCGAAATGATCTTCCTCCGTAGCGTGGCTGGGCTCTCCCTTAGAGAGAGGGCGAGAAGCTCGGAGGGAAGTCTGGGTTTCCCTGCTTGGTCTGCTGCCCCCGCAACCCGACCCCAGATAAGCGGTACAAGATGGATGGATGGATGGATATTAAATTGTAGTCTGTTTAAATGAGTGATTTACAACAGGTGTAACAGGAGAACGAGGTCAGTGTGGAGTTTGGAGGGAGAATTCCAGCAGCTGATAGTATTTTGTATCGAAACTTATTTATTTTTTAAAATTTCTCTAAAGAAAGATAAAATAAATTTAAAGTTTTTCCCATATATTTTTCAATCAGTGTTTACCCCCCAAAATCTATTGTCTTGTGGGGCTTGGTCAGCGTGAGCCTTGTCAAGACCTCTGCCATTTCACTGTGACTTTCTCAAAGAAGCCCCTGCAGAGCTCTCAGCTACGAGGCCGTCTGTCCTGCAGCGGGATGAGAGGACGGTCCAGACATCCTTTACAACTGCCTCAGCAACACTGTGGTGAGGGGCAAGTAACAGAGAACTTGATCTCTCAATGCCCAGCTTTGTGCCAGCAAAAGCCACACACAGAAACACACACACACACACATATACACACATTTTGTATCTGTTATCAGCAAAGGAGACAGTGGTAATGCATTGCAAAATGCAGATTTCTTTACATTTTTTTTCTGCAGTTAGATCAGGCTTTCATCAAGTAAGGAGACATACAAGCCCATCTGTGAGCCCTGTCACTGAAAGGAACTGTGATCGGTCAAAGTCTTTGGTCGCTGGCTCAGTTTTCTTAAATTTCAAAAAGGAGCCAAAAGGAGATGCAACAGTTTTTTTTCCCCCACAGAACTTTAATTTTGATATGTTGAAGGTTTCTTTTCCTACTTTGCTAAATGCTCAAAAAAAAAACAAAAAACAAAAAACAAAAACAGCAACCCAACTCCAAACAAGCTAGGGTCACCATAAATGCCAGTAAAACCTTTATATTTGTGATGAAAGTATTTTTATGTTGATTTATTGCCTCATAAAGGAATTCAAAGCAGTTTTCACCGCAGCTTTCACTAACACAAGAAGATGAGACTAAAGAAGTTTTTTCAGTCTTTAATACAAAAGATTCTGCATATTAAATCAAACCTAGCCCTGTTTCATCAACACTACACAGACCCAGCAGAAAAAATAACCGAAAAGAATAGACAATGAGGATCATGTACACAAAGGTATTAAAACAAACTAACAAAAAAACATGCTAACAATAAATTTATTTACAAAAACAGTTCCACGTAAACCCATAAAATAGATAACACACATACATAGTGAAGTAAATTACCTGTCAGATGTTGTAGCTGCTACAAATCATCATCACCGTCATACTGTAGTTCTTACAGAAGTGGCATTGCAAGTTTTAAAGTAGGTCAATGTGTGATTAAAGTTTAACTTCAGCAGGAATTTTAATTAAAAAGGTTTCTCATGTATTAAGAAAAAGAAATTACCAGCAGGCTATGTGTGTAACTCCAGGTTAGTAACAAAGTAAAGCTTAGGCCTCACAATTAGTTTAAATGCAAGAGTGCAAAAAAGGGGAAAACAAATCAGCTGAAAAAATCCTCTGTGATAGCATGTTAACTTTGATTTCACAGTTGATTAAACCAAAAGTTATGTGTTGCTTACAGGCTCCAACGAACGTTCATGATTTATGATGTACTTTATGCAAGCCTGGTGCCATTATGTGCATCTTGTTTTGACTTCATGCGTAGTACATACATCATAATGTCAAGCTGTAAAATACCTGCGATGATTGCGACAGTGTTATAAGCATTTTAATACCCTTCTACATGTCTTCTATAAATGCCACCATAGTTTATTTAAGTGACTATTTATAACATCCCAGTAATGTATGTGGGACTAGATTAAAATAAACCAATGTTTTTATAGTTGAAAGATCTGTCATGTCATTTGATGCACTATTTCAGCTCAGTGAAGTTTCTGAAGAGTTTTTAGAGAGAGAAAATAGACATCAGACTTTAAAAACAGACAATATTTTCTGGAGCGATTGCTTTTGGCTTTTAATGAGATTTGTAGACAACTAATACACATGATAACTGACAGATTTATGCTTGTGCAAGTATTTTGTTTACTAGTTTCTTTGGGCTGCAATTATTCTATTTTGTCAAATATTTACCCACTTCTGAGCTACAGTATCAGATGCTGTACAGAGCTCAGGCTCAAACTGCTGTGTTTAGCCTGAGGCCATGCGGTTCAGACCAGGCAGCAGCACCTCAGGCAGGGAGAAGACAGAGGATCCCTCGGATGTGCAGCTGAAACTCACTTCCTCAGATAACTGTCCAAATAAGAGGTTAAGCCCGTGAAACACAGTGTACGTTCCTATGCTGATTACAGTGAGCATTCATACCAGATGGGAAGCACACATGTTGTACTGTAACACACTGCGAGTCTGCGTGGTATCTCATGCTCAGCTGTGAAATTTAGCTTATAACATGTGCTTTTTCCTTCCGCTAAGCCTCCAAATGACAGTGTCTCGGACAACAACACTGACAAAGAACCAAATGTTTGCTGCTTGTCGGTATGTTACTCAACACAGCTAAATAATTATGAGAGTGAGGTTGAAATCCAGCCGTGTCTGCTCTGTCTGTGTGTACGTGTTTGCTTAAACCTGTATGTTTACTTGTTTGGTGAACTGGTTGTTAAGTTTGTCACTGTATACACAGCCACATGTGTATACGTGCCTTTGTGGCTTTATGCAGTTCGTGCAGTTTACAGGTGCTTAAGTTTAGACCTTAAAGACAAACATAAATATTTTGCACCGCATTGCAGTCATTCTTGATGTTTTGTATCAATTTATTTAAACACAATATGCATCTATGTTACAAAAAAATTCTTAGACATTCAATGAGAACTGTGTAGTTGGATTATTAGAAAAGCCTTTGGGATACAAATTAAAGTACACATCTCATGATCACAGAATAAATTCATGTATTATCATGGGATAACAAGGCTTGTTTTTCAGTGATAATGGGATAAATTTAAATGAGTTGTGTTGTACCATGATAGCATTTTAATTTATCTCACTATCATGAATTAACAGCCTGTTATCTTGTTATAATGAGATGATAAAAGGATGAAAAATAATAGTAGCTGGCAGCTCTCACCTTCCATAGATTTGTTACCTTAAAACAGAACAAGGATGACTTCTCACACATTTCTGAAATTTATGCACAACTAAACTGACCAGATTTTTCACATTTCAGAAACTTGAAGAATGTTTGCCATTTCTTTTGATAATTATGATTAAATTATTTAAATGGTTAATTAGTTATCAAAATTGATGTCAGTATCATCTGCATTATGTAACTTTTTACTGAGTATTTCATGAGACTGAATGCATTATATCCATCATTTATTAGGCTGTTATCTTAAAGTTGCACCTCAGTAAATGGCGAGCATCCAGTTTCTGGTTTAAGTTAAATATTGTCTTTATGTAGTAAAGCATAGGTGCATTTAAAGTCAATATTTATTTTGTTTTAAATGCCCTTGGGTGTATAATCCTTAGAACAAGGATTCCTATTAGTTTTGAAGTCAAAATACTGGCATTTGAAGGTAAATTTTCTTGGCTGCTGTACAGAGAGTTCAAAGAGTTCCTCTTATTGGCACAAGACCAGGTAGTAAATTCAAAAGACTGCCCTGTGTGATACAATAGACTGTTACATTTACATTTCACCATACAAACATACCTCCAGATAGTTTATGGCATACAGGATGGAGTAACAGGGACTGTGGGAAAATAATTAAGAGGTCTGAAAAAATAGAGAGTGGTTAATTCAGGATTAAGGGAAATTAGCTTTTTTTTTTGGAAAGACCAAAAAAAGGTATTTTATTTATTTAACTTTTACCTCAGTTAAGGGTTGTATTGAACAATTACAAACTTTGAATGTCCTATCCTATAATAAAATTTAAATCCTTAATCATTATTTTAAAGTTTGTCATCTGTTTTGCAGGTCTTTGCAGACTTGTGTGAGTTTCAGTGGAGGAGCACACGCCTGCTGTCTCAGCTGATGCTGTTAAACCCAGAAGCAGAGAGCTGAGGGCAGACCAGAACTTCTGCAAGAAGAGACTCCTAAAGTCACACTGATCGCCTCTGATCTTGAGCTGTTTACTGCCAGGAGAGGACCTTTGAGTTAAAATTTTAACCTTTTGGGATTAAAATCGGATTTTCTTTACTTCAAGCTGTCTGCAGCTGCAGCAGCAGGCTGTGAGGACTGCACTTCACTGGAGTTATTCCGTCTTAACTTACTGAAGGAGAAACCTTTTTACTCAATGAATATACAAAGAGGAGAGGGGAAAAAGAGAAAGAACTGGAAGGAAATAACTGAAAGAATTGGAGACTGAACAGAAAATAAACACATATAGACACACACACACATGCACACATGCATGGTGCCTGCTGTTGCTCACTAGCTGGGGCTAATGTTTAGTGTTCTAGCTGTTTGGGGCAAATAAACACTATTAATTAAAAAAAAAAACTCATATGTAAAGCAAGCAAAACTACAAATTTTCAAAGGGTAAACATCCTAAAATATAACTACACACATTCCTAACTTTTGAATAAAAAACTTCAATAGGAGTAATGATTTTTTGTACAATCTCTTAATAATATTCAGTGTATTTTTTGTATGTCCCTTCCCTCCTACTGTCTGTCTTTTAAATGTGACCTTTAACCCTAGTGTTCATTCATGCCGTGTGGCATAAAGGAGACTGTTTCAAAACATATTTGAGTTTAGGAGACAAGTAACAGTTCCTTCTTGTAGTTTAGTGGTGTCTGGTTGATGTCAGTGTTGTGCAGCAGACTCAACACTCGCTGTGCTGACAGCGCGAGGTTTTGTCTGATAAGACAAGCCTGTTGCTCGCCTGGGCGGCCCTGTGCAGCTCCCCTGACACCTGCTGCAGCTCTTACTCTGGGATGGTGTCAAAAGCCTTACACAGATATAATCTAACCAACATTTCCTGTTATAAATGCAGCCATGTTTGTGCCATGAACCCACCTGGGCTGAGCAAATGACTTCTGAAATCACCAAAGTGAATTTATTCTTAAAGGTCAATTTAAAGTCTGTCACTGAGGTCTTAAATAAGGCTTTTCAAAATAAAATATTAAAACATGAATGCAAAATTACTACCTAAAGTTCAGCACCGAGAGTCTCATAATTTTTTCTTATTTGTCTGACAGAAGCCTCACATTTCAGAGTTTCTGTCTCAGGTTTTCGCTATCAGTGCTTCATCTTGAAAGACTACCTGTCAAAAGCCACGATTTCATCCTTGACTGACTTTGTCAGCTTGCAGCAAGAAGACAGATTAATCTACTGTTTATTTAGCTTGCCTGGACAATCTGTCTCTGGCTCAGCAGAGAGTGATATTGGATCCTTTCTGCCGTACATACCAGTAATGTCACACTGAAACTTACTTGTCAGGTGCCTTTGTGTCCTGTTTCATTCATTCAGAGTGCAGAGTAAGAAGCTTCAACACCTTGTTTAGCAACATTACACGCAGACAAATGGGTTAGGGGTCAAAGGCAGAGGATACTGACAAAATCAGTGAAAGAAAAGCTGGGAATATAGGAAAATTTAGGAACAGAAATGAAAAATATAAATAATGAAACATTTCTTGCCGCAACTTTTTGGAAGGTACCTTGAATGTAAAACTTACTTTCAAATTTTGAATCACTACAAATTACTGATTGCCTTCTTTAAAATGTTAAAAGTGAGAAAATCCAATTTGATGACAAACTCTGGATGCTCATTGATTTCTTAACTTACAAAATCTAAAAAGACATTTTACATCCAAATCTAATGATTTTATTTCTTATTTTCTGTGGTCAAATTTATGGTCTTAATTACCAAAGGATTACAACACCAGTGTGAAACAAATACATCTATTCAGAGTAAATTCATCTTTGTGTGTAAAACTGGTGTAAGGATCCTTTTAACCAGTCTTTTTTTTCCAAGTATTTCTTTTTTCAAAGAATAATAGTAAAAAAAAACAAACTAATCCTCATATTTTATTATATATTTATATTTGAATATAGGAGGGGTATTGCCTTTAACCATTAAAACTTCCAATTAAAAGGAAAATATTATACTTAGAATAATTAATGTTATTTTTCTCCAAATTAGTTTTCCTGTCAGTAGCAGATCTAGAAATGAGACTATAGGCTTTATTGTTATTGGCCAAACAGTGAGCTTGTTCCATCTCATCTGTGCTGCTGGTTCTTCAGTCACATTCACTACATGCCTCTTCACCGCAGTTTATTGACATGTCTTTACATCCTATTTGTCTTTTTTCTACTGTTGCTGTTGTGCATGATAATTACTGATGGATACACCAAGGATTTGACTTTTGTATGTGTTACTGATCCATGCATTTAGTCTAAAATCGGTGTGTTGTCACACCTAGCTACAGACAGAGCTGCCAGCAGCCTCTAAATACATGCACATACTTTTGTTCTCTTAATAGCTTGATTCTGAGCCACATCATAATCTGGTTAACCAGGTTAGGCGCATGCTTGGTTCATGAGAACTGTGATGAAGGTCTACTCTGATGTTTAAAGGGCTACAGCGGCACAAAAGCATCTTGTTCTGTCAGGTTTTGTCTGTTCTGACTCAAAGGGACTTGTGTACAGTTTGATGTCAACAAACGACATGGTGGCAAACAGCAAGCTTGCACACATGACCATGATGATTAGTTCTTTCCCCTGTTGGATTTAACCCACCGTTGCTCACTTTAGGATGTGGCAAGTGACTGGTTTCTCCAAGACAACATAGAGACTCAACTCAGCTGTGCTCATGTAAACAGTTTTAGCGGAACGAGACCTCCACCAAAGCGTGGTTGATACCTGGCCTTCTCCTTGCGTGTAAACGCTGGCAGCAGCATGTTCTCTTGAAGTAAAAAACTCTTGTTTTTAAGAATCTTGCCTCAGCTGCCAACGTTAACATGAAGCAAGGCTATGTTCCCTAACATAAGCCAAGCAAGTCAGAGAGCAGGGGGCTCAGGGAGCTGTCACTTTGAATGACTCCATGAACAGACCCGAGCCTTTTAGAGCAACACTGTTTGGCCGTAAGCTGTTTTGACATGGGCCCTAATACCTCTCTTGCACTTGGCCAAAGGGTTTGGGTTCAGAGTTCTGCTCCTGAGGAGGAAGACTGCAGCGTTTGGCTGCTCACAAGCCTGCAGAGACAAGAGCGGTGCTTTTCTGCCTGGCTGAGGGGGAATGACTGTGGCATGTGGCTCACAAAAGGCTGGATGGATGTCAGTCACTGCTGCTCGTCTCCCATCTCCCCCCTCTGACCATCTGTCTGTCTGTCTGTCATATTGTGTGTCACTCTGTCCGTCTGGTTCCCTGTCAGACTGTAGTGAATAAGACGAGAGATAAACGTTTATTTCATTATCTGCTGTCTCTTGTGCTTTAGGAGCCCTGAAATGAGCGTAAATAGAATGTGACTGAAACTCAGACCCACCTTATCCCCCGAACACACACCTATGCTGAACTCTTGTCAAAAGCAGTGTGTTTGAGTCATGTAGTGAGGCACATCTGAACAGGGGGATCCTGTTACAGCCCTTTGGACCTCCTTGATCTTGAGCAAGGCTCATTTAATGGTGTGCTCCTCTAAAAGCCGGAGCTTTAACTTGGCCAATCATAATATTATCTAAGTAAGCCCTGGTACCTTATATTGTGCTTTTGAACACACGTTACTCCAATTTCAAGGTTTTTCTTCTACCTGCAAGCATAGCATAAATATGCATTATCTGATGGAAAATCGACATCATTTAAAAAAATAACACAGTGGTTGAGCCAAAGTTATGACATGATTCCAGTTTGGTCCTTGGTGACTGAAAACGCATGCAGTCATGGTGCTGTACCGTAACAGAGTGTGGATGTAAGTTGGAGAGTCGTAACAGTGCGGCAGGTTGAGGCAGCAGATTGCCCTTAAGGTAAAGAGGCTGACATATAGATTTATAGTTCCAACATTTTTATTGGCGGAACAGAGTTTAGCCCGACATTATTTTTTATGCTTTTAATTCAAATGACACTGAATCAGCACAACAATAATAACTAACTTCTATAAATTTTGTGATACAGACTTTTGTGATTTTCTTTTATTTTCATTACAACGGGCTATCATCAGTTCTTTTATAATTTATTTCATGCTTGACTTTCAATTCAAAACATTCTTAAGTATTTTATTTTTAAATGTTCTCCATTGTTTTGTACAGAATATTTCATTGACATAAATTTAGTGTATCATTTACTGCTGGTTGATTTTGGGCAATTGTGAGTACTGGTGTCAACATTAAGGGCATTTTCATAATACAGCTGACAGAATCCCTCTCAGATTGCACATTTGACAGCCCCTGAGGCAGCAAACACACCTTAAGTAGCTACTTGGAAATATATACGCAACAACTGTACTCTTTACATGCAAACAAATGGTGGGTTAAGGGGATTTATGATGCCGCATTTTATTTAACAAGACTAAACAGACTGTGCACCACTGAACAGCCTATAGTCTTTTACATTATGCATTGCATGCAATAGTTTGTATAATTAGTATAATTAAATACAACATTAAAATGTCTAAATGCTAAAAATGTGTATGTATATCAAATAGAGTTTAAAACTACAGTCACACTTTTTTTTATTACTTAGAGCAGCAGAAAACTACAACATGCCATATTGTCATCTTGCAGAGTCAACAGGTTTAACAAAGCAGCGAACAGTCATCTGTCTGCTTATTCAGCAGAACTTGTATTCACATTCAGCTTAGGTGGTGTGTCAAGCTACCCACAGAGCAGGAGGAAACTGCAGAGTTTGGTGATAATGAAATAAACTTCAAATAAACTAAAATAAACAAATAAACTTCCTTGTATCCTTGTATCCTTGTAATGATCAGGTTGATCTCTTTAAGCGACCCGCTTAGCATCATACATACACATTGCTAATTAAGAAATACTGATTAGGGCAACTTTATTGAACAGTGTCTCTGCAGGTTTCAAAAAACTACATTTAAGACCTATAGGATTATTTTACATCCATTATGAATTCAATTTGAGACTTATTTCATGTCCATAATGGCAAAAATAGTATGCAGTATAGGATATGCATAAAAATTGGATTCTGAGGTAATGGCCCATCCAGTTTTAACCTATGATTACAAATTTTTTGGATGTGTGGAGATGCTGCATCAGCCCTGACACCACAATGTGAAACACTAGCTGGCAAAACCATATTTACATTTAAAGGCTTTAAATTGAGATCATAAATAAATAAAATACGGGCAATCCCTGACAGTGATAAAGGGGATTAGACTTACTGTAAAGGGAACTACTGGAGGGTGGGGTAACAGAAACAGAGAGGAGCAATGCCTGCAGATAAGGCTGGTTTGATCTACTGTGTGCACTGCAGACCAAAGGCCCTCTGATGCCTCTCTGTGCTGCTTTACAGATAAAAGCCAGACCACAATAAGGCCACTGCAGTCAGCTACCACAGTGAGTTATTCTCTCTGTCAAACGTGTTTCTGTTGACTTGCTTGTTTGTTTATTGGTGGCTTGTCCCTTTGGCATTTGAGATTTGATCCTACGCTTACAGTAAAACCCTGTGACAAAGCGAGAGAAGTGCTCTGGTTTCCTGTTTGAGTCTTACACTGGATATCACAGGTAAACATCAGGAGAGAAAATATGCCCTTATTGTTGTTAGCTATGACAGGTAAGATGTTATGTAACTGTGTTTCTGAGCCTTTTTGTTCGTTTTATTTATTTCTTTTCAGAACTTCTCAATAAGAGACCATGACAGGTTGTGACTGTAAAATTTTAAAAGATGTTGTTTGCATCTATGCACATGTGACAGATGTCTTATGTTTGTATCACACTGACTAGTTGCATCCAAACAGACTTGAAAATGCTTTAAATGTACATGCTCAAATTGTCTAGGGGCAGGAAGCAGATTTGATTGAATAATATTACATTTTGATAACAAAACTGGACCCAAACTAAACTGTGCTGACTCACAGCCTGAAACTCTAACACACAAATGATCAGCTAAACATTTTCTCCGTCTTTCCAAGAAAGCAGAACACAGCCCCTCTCATCTCAGGAGATCAGTGGGCTCTCCTGTGCATTACTGCCATCTAATGGTCAGAGAGTGTTAAAACTTTCCCTTCGCACCCTTTTACTATTGTGTTAAAGTAACTGTGTAAGCTGATACATAAGCGACAGCCCCTGTAAAAATAATTGTATGATCTCATTTTTACATGAACAACATACATTTGTCCATATTTGTTTTAACTGCTTCAAAGTCTTTGCTATGTAGAGAAATATAAGCAAAATCCCAAACTTACTGCTGCAGTGCAACAGTGGTGGTCTCTGAGGACATTTGTTTCCATGTGTGTATGTGTGTGTAATCCTTTTCCTCTGCTAAGACACCTGCCCAATCATTGTTAAGTAACAATTAACATCATAAGCTGATTCAACCTTATCTGATCACGCCCGCCCACCTCTTTTGTATCTGAGGCTTAAAGCTCTTAAGTGCCTTTGTGGTTTAATTACATGTATCCAACATCAAATAACGGCTGCAGCTGGCTCGTGGCTGTGTGTACAGTGCAATAACTCATAAACATTGTATTATCACAAAAGCAAAAGCATAATAGAAATGGCAAAGAGTATCGGTTTCACAAGCACTGGTCAAATAAAAGCTCCTAATGTAAGAAAATACTGACTGAGTGGCAGCGCCGATATAAACACACACACACTTAAAAGCAGTATGTTGATACACTGTATCCGCTGTCAGAACAATTCACCTGCCGCCATCTCTCAGCGCCACCATTCACGCCTCTCCATCTCTTTTCTGCCAGTGCAAATTGACATGTCATCACTTGACTATATTGATCAAACCTCAGGTGCAAAGTGGAGGCCCATGCCAGACACCTTGGCTAACTTTTTTTTTTTCATGCATTTTAAAGCCTTCCCGTTTCTTCAGCGGTGTGACGCTCTCTGCCTCTTTGGAGTTCAGCGTGGGTAAACACAAGCCTGAAAGCTGCCGCGGACTCCTTTAGAAAACACTACAGAACTTGCTTTAACTGTAGCTAGCTGGCTTTCAGTTCCATACAAACATAGAGCTAATGTGATCCTGGCTAACCCCAGTGCCCGCAGTGGTCACACTAGTGTTGTCTGCTGACAGAACCTGTTAGGACTCTATTGTGTGGATGTGGCCGTGGAAGACAAGAGGGGAGGTAGTTAAAAGCACAAAGGAGACATGGGTACACACTCCTTTCTTTTTCTCTCTCTCACAGCTGCCTTTTCCTCTGGCTGCTGCCTTGTCGATCATCCTTCATGAATGACCATCCCCAGGCCTCTCCTCAGCTCCTGAGGATGGAGGTTGGTGGGGCGTCTAGAGAGGGGGAGCTCACCAAAATCCTGGTCCACCAAAGACAGGTGCAGGCCAAGATACGAGAGGCTCACAATGGTGCTGACAGATAAGTTGCTCTCTGGACGGAGCTCAGTAGCTTCCTCAGTTGTTCCTCCTCCACTCTTCCTCTGGTTGTTTGTCTCAGACTAACTGCTGAAGGTGTTGTTGTGCTGTTTGCACATGTAGAAAGGTAGGAAAATTACTTACACAGGAACAATATTATCTGTTTTCTTTGTGGTGAGATTAACATAACTCCAACTCAATTTAGTACAAAGGTACAATATTACTTTCTCAGTTCAAACATTTGTACTTTCTTTTGTTAATTTTGCAGGAAAAAGGACTTTTCTTGATGAATTAAATGAATGTTTCTTTTGTTATAAATCTTTATTGTATTGATTTTCTCTTTAAGGGAAACTTTTCCCAAGCAACATTTTCTTACATTTTCTTTCTAAAATTTAATAATCCTCACTCAATACACACACCCACACACACCCACACCCAC
>JAPZDY010000022.1:3761534-3772753 GCA_029783645.1 Ctenochaetus hawaiiensis
CCTGCGATAGACTGGCGACCTGTCCAGGGTGTCCCCTGCCTTCGCCCTAAGTCAGCTGGGATAGGCTCCAGCCCCCCGCGACCCTGCAGAGGATTAAGCGGTATAGAAAATGGATGGATGGATGGAATTTCACATGATTGTAGTATGTAAAGTAACTCTTAACTTTTTCTTTTCTCTGTGCTCCTTCTCTGTCTGTGTTCCTCTTCTCTGTACTTTATTGAGTCTCTCCGGCACAGACAGCTGACTTTATGATAGCTGTCAGTTTCAAGTGGCTGCACATCTTTTACATAAAGAGGCCAATGCACACCACTTGCACATGGTTAGCTTTACATAACTGTGATTCTATTTGCATTGTGGCAGAAAGTGGGAGTAGTAGCAGTATTGAGACATGATATTCTATGTTTCTGTCAGCTAATTCTCAGATTCAGTTCGCTGATGTACTGACTTCAGGCTAGTATTCACAAATGCCTTCAGTGCATATAGTAGCTGCTGGCATTATTTAAAAGCCATACTCCTGCTGTTGTTCCAGTCATAATGCTGTTTTGAACAGAATCATGTGGGGTTGTACCTACCATAAGACAGCAGAACACCAGCAGATCTGGGACCAGCTGACCACCTGCCTCTTTGGATAATGTGGATGAATGCAAGAAAACATAAATAAATATGAGCGATGCTTCCAGGCAGACTTAAAAGACCAGACACATTAAACACCTGATTAAATAGTTTAATAGTGCTCAATAATTACTTTGGTCCAATCCTCAGTGACCCCAAAAGATCATTATTGTTGTGTTTTCATTATCTTAAAATGAGCCTTATATATATATAGAGGGACCAGATCCTCTCTCACAGATTCTGACATGTTGCATCGCCATGTTCCTACAGTAGCCCAGAACAGACAAACCAAACATGGACTCAACTGAAGACCTTTTGTGTTTTTAATTTTGCAGCCGCAGTAGGTTTTCATACCTGCTTGGAAGAGGGAGGATGAGTAGAGGGTTATTCACCTGGCTGCAACCTGCAACCTTGCCACTAGGTGCTCATTGAAGTTTTTAAGCTGCTATAATCCACTTTGTATGCCAACAAAGGATCTAATCAGTTCAAAGTTGTCACCTGTACAGACAAGCCCAAGAAATATTCTGACAGACTATATCCTCTCTCAGCTGTAGAGACCAACCTGTTATCTTTTAACTTATTATTAAAATTTTCCATCCCATAAATACACTGCTTTGTATCACTTTTCCTGCGCTCTTCAGCACTTCGTCCAGATGCAACAGGCAGTTTTTTTCACTAAAAAAAGTTCTGATGAACCACTTGCGAAACCTTTTAGTGCCATGAAAGGGAGACAAAGTTATGACTAGCTTGTTAAGAAACTGGAACATTTAGCAGCCAAAGAGCCAGATATTTTTTTTAGCATTTGGATGCAAACAGACAAAAAGAGGAGTCACATCGATAGTTTGATAACGATCATCGATAACGTCCTAATATTAATGTTGCTCCGTGGGCAACTGTTTGCTAATAAATTCAACATGTTAACTTTAAAGGTAATCAAATTGTCAGTTTTGTTTTCAAATCTTGTTTCCACTGCCTCCAAGTGGCCATGAAGATCTTTTTAATTTTTTGGTTACACTATGGCTCAATAATCAGTACCTTCTATTAAAATCTTATCATACATCTGTCCTGTGTTTTGGAGTTGCATACTCTTCTTCATGAGGCTTATTTCAGAGCTCAGATAGTAAAGTAACAGCACTTACCAGATATGATTTTCAACTAATCAGGAAAGAAAATTTAGATTTCCTGCAACTTTTGTCTTATTCTGTCTTGCTTAGGTTAGTTTAGTCTAGTTTTCTCAGTTTTTTTTAACTAAGGTGTTTGTTCAAATATTAGGGGCTTTGACAGGATCTTCATCTTAATGCTAAATTAGGGTTGCTGTTGCTAATATTTGACTGGGGGGTATTTGTTGACAGAAGGCTCTGAACAAGTCGTTGAGTGTATACCAGCAGCAAGTGGCGTGTTTGATGACAGGAAAAGGTAGTGCGCCAACATATCACTTTGCTGAGGGGTCAATGATATTTCTTATCTTGTGAAAGTCTGTGATGAAAGAGTCTTGTACACCTGTGGTCACGGAGAACAATTTAACACTTTGAAACTTTATTTTTCACTGCTAGGACTAATGCGAACTTAAACGTCATGCCTCTGTGTTCTGTTACAACTAAAGTTGGCAACAGATGCATTTTCCAGATCTGTAATAGAAGCGATATGCCATCTCACTGGGTATGTGCACTCATTCAACCCACGTGTTAAGTGGAAGTGTTTCAGTGTGTGTGTGTGTGTGTGTGTGCAGCAGCTTAGTGGGTGTGAGATGGTTATCTAGGCCCATACATCAGGCCTGGTGTGGCAGTGGGCCCGTGTAATTATCAGGTCTCAATGGGACGCTGTGTTTTTTTTGCCCAGGGTGAGATGCTTATCAGACCCTGTCAGCAGCCACCTGGATGGATGAGCCTCGCTCCTCAGAGCACCGGCTCACCTTCCCTCTGCACCCGAGACCAACTGGTCAACTTCTCTCATGCCGACCACAGCAACCTCTAACTGCTAGCGTGTAAGGAAAATCAGCTCTACCGAGGGAGTGCAACTTGGAGAGTGTTGGAGAGTAACTGCTGACTACATTAAGGCCAATGTACCAGTCAGGCTTTTCATTCATATTAACTTTTCCAATCAGTATAATCTATCTGTGATTAGACTACTGCAGAACATCGTTTGAATGAATGGTAGATTAGTTTTCAATCAGAAATTTAATCTAAACTAATTACAGTTCATGACTTTGTATTACATTATTCTTCATAAATTACATGGCTTGTGATCATATTCCTCATGAATTACTGTGTTTAATGCATTAAATCTTTCTAGATTTATCAAAATACTTTTTGTTGTTATGGTAACAGTTCTTGATTAATTATTGAGGAAAACAGCACTTAATTGGTGTATGGTGGTAGGCTATTTTTCCATCTTGATATAAAAAAGATTTGATAATAAGATTTGGTAAATAGTCATTAATATAACCTTAAGTTCTGTTCAGTGTAATAAATTCCTTTGAAAAAACAGTCTGTACAAAACTTACCTAAAAATATTCCACTGCTGAAATATTTCTGCACACAAGAGGAGGTCACCCAGAGCTGTGTGACGCCTTGTCCCTGGAGCCTCATCACTAAAGTGGCTACTACACAGCATTTCAAACTAAAGATTCAAAACTCAGAGCACCGTTAAAAGTGCAATTTTGTGTTTATTCTACTGAGACATCTTACAACATCTTACATCTTACATTCAGAACTATGACTACTGCTGATAATAGAGCTGGAGGTGTTACAATGCACACAGATCTTTTTAGTGTCCATTATCCTGTCACATTTGATTATTGCATACTATATTGTATTATATAATTTTATGGCTGCCTGTCTCTAATAGATTTCCTTATCAATGGAGCCTCTGAATCCTGTATATGAAGCCACAGGCATCGTAAATCTGCTCTCATAAGCCCCAAACTACAGTTTTGCTGGTTTTGGAGATCACTGTTGTTTATGAGCCGTTACACAGCGATAGCTCCGAAGTGTATTCTGCTCCTGGCACAAATTCATTTTTCATTGCTGAGTGTCTTTGTTGGGCTTTATGCAAACGCTGTGGTGATTTATGGAGTGGCCTGAAATGAATCTGCCTCTAAGCTCTGAGGCATCTTTTACTGGATCCCACAAACAGAGAAACACAAAGAGTGCACATACAAATGCAATGAGGAACACAAAAATACATGGACAGCAACTAGACCCACTGTATCTGTATCTAAGTGAGCTGTGGCCTCTGAGCCATTTCCTATTATTTTTCACCCTGCAGTCGAGCAGTGAACATGAATTTATTTGGTCCAATGATCAAAAGATTAAAAGCACCAAGCCTGGTGTGTATTTGGGACACAGTATCATTGTGAACACAATTTACGGCCAGGAAAAGCTTAAGAAGACTGCAGGACATTTTGTCGGAAAAAAAAGAAAAATCAAAACAAAACAAAACAAGAAAACATTGTTTAATGGCCTGCTGGTGGAACAAGGGTTAGATATGTCTCTCAGCACCAACACAGTAGCCTTTTATGTGGCCTTATCCTCCACCAAAGTCTTTTCCTGCACACTTCTTCCAAGCTGTGTGCCAGCCAGTACTGGAAAGGTTACTTTCATTATAGGACATGGGATCAGAAATAAACTATTCCCCTGTGCACCTCCAAACACAGATGTTTTGTTGACACTGTTTGGAGTTCAAAAGAGAAGGGATAAAGAACACCTCTATCAGATTTCTGTTTGTGGAGACGTGTTCTCGCTTTAAGGATAAATGAAAGAAAATGGAAAAATCCTTTACTGCACTTGTGATTCAAATTGAGCTCTGGTTTGGTTTAGTTTATCTTTGGCTCATAGCTGAGTCTTAGTAATAAATCAGTATTTCAAAACACCCAAATGTACTTTTGTTTAATGTGAGAAAGTTGCTAAGTGTTGTGATTTATTACATAGGAAACTTTATTCTGCTCCTGCACCATATTTCTTTATTGTTGTAATGTTGGAACATGCATAAAAGTTTAACTGCTTTTTCAGACAGAACACCATGATAATGTAAAGATGTGATTAAATTCAAATTTACTGGGAGGGAAGCATATTAAAGCAAAATGTTCAAACTTCAGTTAGAAATTAATGTGTATCCAGATGCTTTATGAATATGTTTCATAAATGCACAGAGATGACAGAAAAATGAACAGATATGAGGAATAATTCAGAAAGACCTGATGATTAATAAGGTTTGAGTGCAGTCAGAGGCTGAGCTGAACATAAACAAAAGTACAGTTTCACAGACCTGTTAGCAAACTTACAACTAACTTTTAGCTGGTAAATTGGTTGTTTGAAGCAAATACACGTACAGTGTACAGTTCAGATTTATCAATTAAGGCAAAAAATGACTTGGCTAATGGCTGTCAGTGACTCTATGAGGCCAGAAGTCAACTGTGTAAAAACAGACCACAGGGATTTGCAGGCGTTGGGTTCTTCTTCTGGGGACCATGAATGTCTGATTTCATGACAGTCCATCCGATAGCTGCCAAGACAGACAAACAGCAAGATCAACCATAAAACAATGCTGCTAGCATGTCACTGCATGCACTGTGGTTACATTCACTAAATCAGGGATATGTCCAGTAATGTAATCCTATTACATTCGGCCGCCACAAATACTCACCTGGCACCTATAAATGACGTGTGTGGACTTATCCACATAACAGCACAGCTTATAATTAGACAACAACCTTGTTTAAGTTCAAAGGCTGGAATTAATGGCAGTTGTCTTTGAGGATCACTTTACATAAGTCAGAGCTACGACTGCAGTTTGCTCCTGATGTGCAGAGCATACTTTAAGATAGCATCACCACTTTGCTTAATCATGACCATGAAAAGGATTTAGAAATACAAGTCAGCCTTCTTCTTTGCTTCAAACCACATAACCACCTCCTCATAACCACTACAGATGTTTTACAGCAACAACAAAATTAAAAACTGAGCTTAGTGTTAATGGCATATTTTTAGCTGCCTTTCAAATGATTTTAAAGCTGCTTTATTTTAATGGCATCAACTGTCAAACTAGCATCTTTTGCGTCTTTAACAAATATAAACAATAAAACAAAGACAATCAGTAAAATTAAATTAATTTACATATTTATGGGCCTTTTTAAAGCCACAAATGGTTTGTATAAATGTTTGTTCTCCCATTTCTTTGCTTTGTAACTGAGACGAACCACGTGCTACAGTGACACTCAGTATTGTTGCATTTCTTAGCTTTTAACCACTCCATTAGGCCCAGATAACCTCTGCCTGGTGGACCCTAGCATCTTAAAACCCTGTGACCCCGCCCTTGACCTTTGCCCCAACCCTTCTTCACCACAGCCCCCACTCAGTCTAAGAAGAGACTGCCAAGAAGAAGTGGGTGCTCTCCCCGCGCCTCTGAGGAAGTTAGGGTTACTGGAGCATGTGGATTCATTAGCAAATATCTGTCTGTTT
Source organism: Ctenochaetus hawaiiensis (assembly GCA_029783645.1). Lineage (NCBI taxonomy): Eukaryota > Metazoa > Chordata > Actinopteri > Acanthuriformes > Acanthuridae > Ctenochaetus > Ctenochaetus hawaiiensis. Next base: position 3,767,606 of record JAPZDY010000022.1, read on the forward strand.
GCTGCAGTAATGAGTAGGGCAGCAATTTAAAGTTGAGTGAACAGCCGCCTGGAGTCCAAACTAGTGGGACAGGCTGCTGGTGTCAATCAAAAGTGGAGGTTCAGCAACAGGGCATGTCCAGTCTACCTGCATCCATCACCACTGATACTCATACTTATATAGTCATGGCTGAGGGTTCCATATGCACCATGCACATAACGGCCGGATAAACGCCCTACTGATGAATAAGAGGTCAAGAGAGAGAGTGAGAGAGAGTCATAGGGCTCTTACACCCCCCTCTGGCCACAGATGGTAACATCAGAGTTTTTGTAAAGATTAAACGCCAGTATTACCTTTTTTAACTGTTTGAAAATGTGTCTCTCTTTAAGGTGTTTCTTACCATTTATACTGTGTTGAAAAATAACACACATGCCTTGTTAATATGAATAGGATTTTTGGCAAATATGGGCTTCCATTTGTGAATCTTTTCAAAACTCTATAGTCCTCACTTCAAGGTTAGAAACAGTTCACTTAAAGCTCCTTCATTTATTTATCTAAGATAGAATTTTATTCATTTTGAAAGAGAGAATCTTGACAAAAACAGTGTGTATGCATGACAAGGTCATGGCACCTGTAAACATCCACGCATAACTGTTGTAATAAAAACTCAAGCCCATCAATAATCTAGTTTGTATTAATGCTGCATTTACAACTGAGAGATTTAATCAACTTCATTTTCATATGTTTTAAATTGGGTTGATGCTATATAAAACTCTACAAACACAATTTGCAACACATACACATTAAAAAGGATTAGATGTTAAGTGGAACAGCTGTAATAAATGTAGTAATGTTACCAATTCGGTGTTCTGCAGTGAAATGAGGCCTGTTCAGTCTGTCAGCCGAGCTCAGTGATGGGAAGCCAGAGCATTTCGTCTCAGCACTGACAGACGGACAAGCAGACAGATGGACAGACTGATGGAGGGGCTGATGGAGCGCGGTGGCCAATGAACCATCGAGCCAAACTAGCCCCGCTTTACAAATGCACCGATGCATGCTGGTGCTGATCTGGCCCCCTGTTAGCTTGTGTCTGATTCTGTGTGCATGTGTCTAAGCACACAGTCAGTTTGAATTTGCATATACATCAATGATCGAGCACATTTTTTTTCCCACTACTGTGTATTTGTATACTTTGTCCAAATATATGTATAACTGTATTGAATTTGTATACACACATATCTGTCTGTGTTGCTGCTGACCTGCTTGCCTCTGTGCGTGTGTGTCTGTTCTGATGTGTTGCTGTGTTATCTGATCAAGGCTTGGTGAAGCCCGGGGGGGCTCAGCATCCCCACACAGCCTTGAAGGTGGAGCAGCAGCCTTTGCAGAATGAAGTGTAAACAGCTAAGGGCAACAAGTGTCTTGATCAGGCAAACAGATAGCAGCTGTGAACAAGAACTGTGACTCAAAGCTTCCTATCAGATAAACTGGACATGCAGTGTTAGCAGGGAGGATAACGCAACATGGAGCTCTGACTCAGTAACTCCACTTTTAGGATTTTTATGGTTTATTTTGCAGCGCAGCTTCGCCTGGACAGAAGTTAGTTTTGTGTTTGTGTTTCCATAATCAGATGTAATGGATGTTAAATAATTTGTTTGAGGCATATTTATGTAAAATTAATAAATTCTACACGCTTTTTCTGTGAAAAGACCCTAACCTCAATTGAACTTGTTTTTACTCATCCAAATGTGTATTTTTGAGTTTAGTTCTTGTTGAAAAAACTTGTGAAAAGCTCATTTTTCACACACAAGGTCGAGTAAAGTCTTTAAAAATGCATGCAAAAAAACTTCAAAAAAGAGCATGTGCATTGTCTCTTTGAAGTTCATGTCGCTTTGCTGTTTCATCCTGTTTACACACTTAACACACTTTTCAAAGTCGCACGAGTGTATGCCAGTCTACAACAGAGCTGACACAGAAAGACAAGCACACACAGCCATAGGGAATTTAAACTCCAATGTGAGAGAAATAAGTACAAAGACAGACTGTAAAAAACAAACTGCATTCAGGACATGAATACATTTCAGGGTGTTTTTGCAGTTGGATTTAAAATCGAACACAAAATGCCAACTGAGGTTATGATTAATATTTCAGCGTTGGATTCAACCTGCAGACTGCAGCACTGCAGCAGTGGACTGATGTATCATACATGATCATACTTGATTAAGGTGACTCAGATATATTTCCTGCAATAAATCTTAATCTATTTTAGAGTGATTGCATCCTACGCATACATGCACTCAAATATCTGGAGAAACATCCAGGTAACTGTTTTTTCACTTTGTCATGCTGCCGAACAGGAGAGAATAGAGAAGGACACTTTTCATAGGCTGTGATAAAGAGCTGTGGTTTCTGTCAGCAGAAGGTTTGCAGTGAAGATGTCTTTAGTAGACATTTGTTACCGGTAAAAAGACAATAAAACCGTCCTCAGTTTCATAAATGTTGTCTTCACTCTTAACACTCTCTCTGCATCAGAAACACAGGCAGCCCACACTGACCAATAACTAATCTTGCTCTCACTACATGGCATTTTCATTGTTGCTGCAGGCTTTAGGCATAGTGTAGATCAGTGTTACTTTTGATTTGATTTTGATTATTTCTTATAAACCATAATTTATTACAGCATTACATATAAAAGTATGTTTCTTGTAGAGGAGCTGAGCTTGTCCCCATAACCTTGAGCACTGGCACAGCCACAGTGGCTGGATGTGGCTCTGTAGCTGCGCTGTGTCCCCCTGAGGCAAATCTATTAATCAAACCTGAGGAAAGAACCACTGAGCCACTTGATGCTCATTTACTTTTTGATAAAGTAATAAGTTTTAGGCTCCCATGACTTCACTCCTAATGGTGCCACTATGAGATTACCACAGTAAGACGTGAATGTTTAGAATGTTTGTGTTACTTGATCATATGTTCAAATCTGCACGGCCCACATTACTTGTACTAAACCCTCAGGGCAGGTCATATCTTTTAAAACAGTTATCACATGGAGGCTCAGAATAGATCTTCCAGGCACATAAAAAAAAAAAAAAAAATAGATCCTCCAATAATTGCTTGAGGAAAGCTCCTCGGTGTCCTGGTGGAGCCGTGCTGTAAGTTAAAGATGAATGGTTAATGTCACATTCGGATACACACTCTGCATCAGTCCTGCATGCTGAGTCACTGGCCAATGCCCGGCCAAACTAAACCAAATATTTCATCTACAATGTAAAACATGCTCGTAGCCATAAACGCACTTCAAAACGCGGTGGGCCGCTGCCTGAAAAATTATTTTAACCATAACTGTAAGCAATCTCTCTCTCTCTCTCCCTCTCTCTCCCTCTCTCTCTCTCTCTCTCTCTCTCTCAGCTAGCTCGCGTTTATTTATGTAGATTGGATAGAGTGGCGTATAATTATTCCGGCGCTGCCAATGTCTTCTTTATTTATCCTTCATTTCCTTTCCTTTGCAGGGCCAAATATTGTCTTGGGACAACAAGAAGCACACATTCATCTTTAGACACACACAGCGCCACTTGAACATGTATCTGATTACAGGTTTTAATTATTTGAAAGTTCCTCTACGGTGACAAGTCCTGAGGGGTGACTTCAACAGCGCTGAGTGTATTTTCCAACTATTAATTACAGCTCTCAGATCTAAATTCGGTCCATTTGGAATTTAATGAAGAGTGTGTTTGTGAGTGTGTGCACAAAGTGTGCATGCAGTCTTGTTTCTGTTTAAATGCAGAACGGTGATCTGTGTTTTTTGTAATGTACAAGTGTGTGTGCCATCTAGATTGCCAGTTGGAGCATTTCTCTGTGTGTATTTTTCCGTTTCCCCTCTTGCTTTAAAATAAGAGCAGTGCCACTGAGCTGTTTATTGGCTCAAGGTTTCTGCGGCGGTAATGATGCATGGAGAATGATGTGGGCTGAGCGGGAGACTGGGAGGCCTGCACATCCCGGCCTTTCTGAAGTTACACTGAACCCACGCAAAAAAAACCCTCAAAGGCCGCTAAGGAAACTGTGTGTGAGTCTGCCTGTGTGTGAAGGAAATGACGCATGTTTTATTCCTAAATGTCAAGATGTCCTTAATTCTGGCTGACCGTCTTTCATGTTTTAATCCAGAGTGGTTTAATCAGAGCTGTTAAATGTGCATTAGATGCAAAAAATGAAGTGAATGAAGTGAGAACATGATGTTGGTGTTTTCTGCTGGTCGTGGTGCAGACTGAGCACTTGCAGCATCACAGGATTTAATCAAAGTCGTGACCTTTATTGAGTAGTGGAGTGCGTGTGAGTGTGTGTGGGGGTTATTTTGTGCACAGAAAGAAGACTCTAGGTAAGAAAATGTTTTATGCTATTTTGTTTTTCTCTCTCAAAAAAAAAATAAAACAGATGTAAGATCATGGGTGAGTAAGATAACTAAGTATTATGCTCTCACTAAAATTTCACGTGTCATAGAAAGGAGCCTTTGTCTTGTAGGTGGCTGCCAGCTAGGATTTGGGGTTTGTGGCAGACTGAAATGGAACAGTCCCTGCTTGTGTTGGGGACATGAGCTTTGAGCAGATCGGCCAGTATTTTTTTCCTTCTCAAATGTATTTATGAAGCTTTCTTTGAGGCCATGACAGGTTAAAAAAAATCCAGCTCTTTATGAGAAAAAGCATAATATTTGACAAAGGTTGAACAAAAACAATGTTTTTTTTCTCTTTTACTACATTTATTCTTTGATGTCCACTGAGATCCATTACCTCGGTGGGTCCAGGCCACACTGGTATTTCTTCTAGTCATCAGTCATGTTATTGCAATCATTATGATGTGTTATTTCTACATTCAGAGAAGGTTTTACAAAGAAGAAATCATGATGTGAAACTAATTTGTAAATAAGCATTCTCCAGGCTGTGTATCACAAGCCAGTGAGGGTAATGCAGTTTATTCAAATCAAAGCATCTCCTCTATGTCCTAAAAAAGTTTTTAAAACATCTAAAACAATGATTAAAGCATTCAGTTCCAGACTAATCCATCCTAAACCCTGCTGATGAGACAAGCTGCATCCTTCATCGGGAACCACGACTCTTCCGAATGAAAAAGAAGTCACCATTTTTCAGAGGTAAGGTGTGTATGTTTGTGTGTGTGTGTTGGGGG
>JAPZDY010000022.1:3793852-3844281 GCA_029783645.1 Ctenochaetus hawaiiensis
AAACCCACACACACTTTAACAAATAGTCCTGCCTCTGCCAACTCTCATTATTCTCTGTTTAAACTCAATTCAGTAAGCAGCTCTGTTGTTTCTCCCCCCTCTCTATGTGCTGAGCTTAAGGGTTTTGATCTGAATAACTAATAAGAGTGAGTGTCCACGACTGCGAAGCACATATATATAAACATTCATTTGACTCCAGCGCATTAGCACGCACATGAACCATCTGGGATATATGAGGCACAGGGGGACCAGATGCAGTGACACACTCTGCTCTCTCCCTCTTCCTGCCACATGCCCCAAGCAGTTAGAGAAGAAGATGTGCTGATACCAGGAGGAGGTGGAGCAACCGGTCTGGCCGACAACAAAGCTTCCCTCTGTCTTATTGCTGCAGCACATGCACACCAATGATTCTTGTTATCCATGGCGCTCTGTTTGTTGTATGTGAGAGGGAGGGAGGGGACGGGTGTTTGTACTTTGCATTTAAATGATACCCCATATTATGTATCTTTATGCACAGTACGCCGGTGAATTTGTAATGTGGAAGAACAATGTGCCCCCTTCTCATTTCATAATATTCCTGGTGTGTGAGAGTATGCCGCTCCTTTCCTCACCAGGGGCAGTATATAAACTTTAAGTTTGAGTGTATTTATGTGTGTGTGTACTTGTGTGTTTGGGTGTATGCATGTGTGTGTGCGTGTATGTGTGTGTGTGTTGGGGGGGGCATTTGCAAAACAAGTAAAAAGAGTCAAATTATGGTTCTTTGCAATAATAAATGATTAATAGTTTACATTTGCATATGCAATTACATTTTTTCATTCAGTGCAGTAAACGACAGCACACCTTCATAGCTGTTTTTTGTTAAACCCTAACAATTCAAGAAATACAAGCAATCCTTGCTTGTTTGCAAACATGCTCTTTGTTGATTTTGCTTGGTTGTTTTGTGTCTCTTTGATTGGAATTCTTTGTGGCTGTTTTGTGTCTATTTGTGCTTGTTGCATCTCTTTGATGATGTTTTGTATCACTTTGTGGTCATTTTTCTTCTTCTTGTGATTGTTTTGTTTCTCCAATAATCAGTCACGATATATCCACAATATTAACATGCAAACTACAATTACCTTCTGACTCCGACAATTGGGCACCAAAAGGGTAACCAATCAGATTCCAGGGGCCCCCATGAGCTGCCCCGCCTCTGCACATTTTAAGCACCATTTAGTGGTCTGTGGCCAAGCAGCCCTGTGCACCTGTAACACACACACACACACACACACATTTAAACACAGTCTAAAAATGCACACTAACATAATCTCACTGCCACATGCCAACACACTTTGATGTTACCCCTCCCTCAATATGAGGGTAGCTGGAAATTCATTTAAACAAACGTTAGTCCTTTGAAACTCAATACCACCCCCCCCAGCCCCCTCCTTCCCCATGTCTCCAGAAATGTAATTCAAGAAAGGACATGGCTGCAGGACATTTCGACTGCGCCGAGCTGCGAGCCCCTTCTGTTGTGCGTCGCTATGTACAGTGGCCTTTATATATGAGGGAGACATGATAAATGACAGAGAGGCACAATCTAATTTAGGACAAACGCATCACATCTTTTGTGTGAACACACAATGTTTATGAGGCAATGTGATTGATGATTACATCCAAGCAGAAGTGACAGTGGAATAACATTATTCACCTTAGCTTTGTCCTCCTCAGGCACCGCAGCTCCTGGAGTTATCTTTGCTATCATTAGTCAAGTATAAAATTGTGGTGATTCTTTACATGAAAACAATCTCGGCTCAGAGTATGTAGATGAGTAATGGGAAACTGGGGACGGGTTGGCTTGGCAGAATATTCTTTGGCCTAGTTAGGGTGCGATTTTCCTCCTTCCATTACATTGTACCTCAAGTCAAATAAAACTAGTGCTGGGGATTTCTGCTGAAAATATGAAAAGCCCATGACTGTATCAGAATGCCGAGTAGACACGGATGATTGCAAATTCACTCAAAGTGGATGTGGGGGATGGAGGGGTGGAGGAAAAAGAGGGATGGGAGCTTTTTTTCCTGTGTGTCAGGCCTTAGTCTAATTATGGCTTCCTTAATTAGTGTATCTCAACGCCGACTCGCTTGGAAGAATGCCACTTAGCTCAGCTTTTTCTCTCTCCCTCATATCCCTTTCCCAAATCATGGCTCATCCCTCTTGCCTCCTTCTCTCTCCCCCTCCTCCACTCCTCCCATCCATCCCATTCCTGTCCGTATGTCTTGACAGCTCATAAGGCAGAGCAGCATATCAAAGCAGACTGAGCAATCGTAGCCCTTAACCAAGCATATTTTGCTTCAAATTGCTTCCTGAGGAGAGGGAGAAATAAGATAAGAAGGCAGAAAGAGAGGGAGGAGGAGAGGGATGAAACAGGGCCATACTGAACAGTTCTTTCCATTAAGATGGAGGAGAGTAAGCAGAGAGTAAAGTTGAGGCGTGTACCACAGGTGCTTGCCCTTATTTCTCTGGGGTGCCAGTTAAAGCCTCAGAGAGCTGAGGTGGGAAACGTCAACTTCGTTTCCCCTCCCAACCCCCCGCAAAAATTAAGTCCCATCTCAGTGACAAGATCAGGGAATAGACACAAAGTCATAGTGCCACAAATTGAAGTCCTCAGTCAGTATTTACCGGAGCAGAGCCCTCTGCACACATGCGGAGCCCTGCGCACACTCATGCACAACCAAGAACACTAACTCTAAAAAACTACCCCCCCAACTCCGAAATTCAAATTCTCGTCGTGGCTGCTATTCAAGCTCAGCGGCACTGCAAGATGCTGCATAAATTAAGTTGCTGGAAGGAGCAAAAATGAGAAAGCGCAACGTCTGCCTCTGCTGGATCATATTAACTGTTGGCGAAGAAGAAACCCCACGTCAAGACCAGGGCCACACCTTCTGCTGTTTGGGTCTTCATTTAGGTTCACTGACCTTCTCCATTTCTGAGCAGGTCTTCCAGATTTTGTTTACAGCCTGTGTTTGCACACTGCATCCATAACTAGGCAGAACCAGCTAAAAGAAGCTTTGGGAAAATGCAGACTTGTGTTAATTGTTCATTTTGTGTGCACTTAAATGTGTGTTTCTTTCCATGTGCCTCATTATATTTTGCTCCGGAGTGAGTGAATGAGGCAAAGGCTGGGTGGGGAGAAGAGGGAAGTGTGGTGTTTGGCTGCCCCCTGATGTCAAAGGCAGCCTCAGTGATTGCAGCGCTGACCCTTCTCTTTCACCCTTTGACTCATCCCGCCGCTTTGCAGAGACAAACACTGAGGCTGAGATTGTCTCCATTTTCTTGCTGCCTTGCAACCTGTTATTTTCTGCAGCTGCCAGTTCAGACAGTCTGGAGAGGAGAAGAGGGAAAAATAATAAAATAACAAAGCTGTAGTTGCAGTGCTGATCGTGGTGCAAATAATGGCTGGGGCAAGGAAAAGGGTGGAGAGTTTTCAGGAGATATGGGGAGGGGGATGGGGGGAGACTGACAGGATGTGCGCTATTTCAGTGCTTAAAAGCCAACTGTGCCCTTATTGTTCCATCACTGCCGGTAATGACTTCACTGCAGCTTCCTGTCACATGATGATGACTCTTCTGACCCCAAGTGATGCAGCAAGTGACCCTGGTTTATATTGGATGGATGACTTTGGATGTTCACTTCCTATAGAAAGTGTGAACTTTCTTTTCTTTCCTCAAAGTGCTTCAGGGCTGTCAAGGCACTTTGGAAAACTTTCTACATAGTTTTCAGATATAACTGAATATTCAGTGGAGTTTTAGCACTGAGAGCTGAAAATTAATGACCTGGTTTAGAAGCGAAACAGATTTACAATCTTGCTGACAAGCGGATCAGAAACATTGCTCAAGTGAATCTAGTTCAGTTTCCTCATCCATAAAATAATGCTACGCTGGACGCCATTCTTACTATAACCCATATGAATCAGTGAGGTGACTCAAATATGTAAGAGACATTCATAACCAGCCCCTCTGATTTATTATTTAGGATAAATGAGACTGGATGAGCATACATGTAATTTGATCCTGAAATAACACTTATCATTTCTTTGTGTTTCATGATCTTCTGCGTTTTGAAGTTCTCCATCATCACTTCCAAAGAAGCATGGGACACCAGTGTGCCACGAAGGAAAATCAAACAAGGTAATTTATCGCCACTTCCTGAACATGCCATCTACTTGATGAGTACCAGACTGATGGATTCACAACCAGTTATGAGGGTCGTTTGTCACAAAGAGAACTTCTCACACTTCTTACTCTTAGCAGAACCATACAACATATACTAAAAGTTTTTGATATTTATACATATACTGTATTCTAAAGCATTTCACCACCCGAAGGAAGTAATGAATTAGCATCTCTTAGTAATGTAATGATATTCAACACTGAAGAACTGAAAATATGGTAACAAATAAACAGCTGACATCAAGGCATGTTTAAGCCACTTAAGTATATGCAATTTACAACCAGCAAAGATGAGGATTGCAATTATACCACTGCAAATCACCATGTTCTGAAAAGACATTACAAAAAAAAAAAATCATGTGGAACCTAAACCTGCAAAGCTATCAAACTAAGTCCAGAAAAACAAATGTCTGCATGTTTCTGAGTATGTGTGTGTGTGTGTGTGAGCATGTCAGAGTGTGATTCTGTGAAAGTGTGTCGCTGCATTTACACAGCTGTTTTAAGGCAGGAATATTGTGCTGTCATTGCGCCTCTCCGTTCTGTATAAAAATTACGCAGGGGGTTTAAGGGGTCATTGTTGTTCCGCCTCTGTGCCAGCAAGGGAGGTAGTAACAGCAGCAAATCGATGTCTGTGTAAAAAGCTGTTTCAGCACACGGCACAAGTGTGTTATGTCTTGATGATGTATAAAGGGTGTGACCTGCTAGCAGGAGATTAGAAATTAGCTAGCAATGGTTATAAACTCATAGTAGAAAAACAAAAACTAAAAATGTCTGTAACTTTAGTGGGAGACAACGGGGTCAGAGAGCTTTCTACCCTCCGAGCAGAGAACGAGATCAATACTCATATAACAGGCGGGGTAAATGATAGTTATTGCAGTAGTATGCCATAGCTATTGTTTATAAAGCGCTGCATGACATCAATGTTTTATGTCACACTAAATGCAGACGCTGTGGTGCAACATATCTCTCTCATCATACCTCTTTACATTCTGCAACGTCGCTACACTATCTAAAATCACAAACAAGGACATAATTATGCCAGCGTAGTTTGGTTCAGTGTAAACAAACAAAGCTGATGTAAAAAAGACACTCCGTTGCAACACTGTTGCACAAGCTCTGTGTCAAAAAAAGGGGCTACTGTTAGCTGCAGCAGCACACTCTGCTCCACTGAGGATGCAGAATGTGAATAAATACATTAATCTAGTGACTTTCTATTGAACATCAACACAACATATACATTCATCTTGTTCAATAAACATCTCAGGTAGCTATTACAACCATGGGACACCACCGAGCCTGCAAGGTTTAGATTAAAATGAGAGCACATCTGTTGTATGGGACATGTGAGTAAGAAAAAACACATCTGTTAAAGCATGTCAGCTAAATTTCTGTCAAAGTAGATCATAATGTAAGCTAACTCTGCAATAGAAACCAGGCTATGACTTGGATAAGGCAGGGATAGATTTGTTGTTATAAATCTTAATACCAACCAAAAATAGGTTGATGTAAGTTCTCTGGCCTGACATGAGCATCAGTGGCACCTGCCCATCCTTTACTGTAGGGTTAAGATTACATACATACAGACTATCACAGACATCAACAAAACAGACGACAATAAGTTAAGTACCCATTACTTACAAGTAAGAGTAAAAATCAATACATATTTGTCTGATGCTGTTCTAAAATCTCTGAAAGGTGTTTTGGATCCCTTTTAACCCATTTCCACTGACAGCATATTTAAAATTTTTTAAGGAAACTAATCTTCTACAGAATGAATTAAATACTGTTGCATTTGCTTCTCTGATTGCCAGATGATTACTCCTTCTGAAGTGGAAGAATAAAACATTACCCACTCACCCACTGGATATGGGATCTAATTATTTTTTACAGTTTTAAAGAAAGTTAAATTCACTCCATGGAGATCTACTGATTAATTTTTATGAGAAATTTGTATTCCAGTTTGGATCACACAGAGTTGTGTGTGGTTTTCAGTCCCCCATAGGGGGTTTAGATGCTGACCATGAATCCCAACATCTCTGGTTTGAGTCTGACTGTGAGCCTCGGTTGTGTCTCTCTGTCCCACGTTTCCTGTCATTAATCCTGGTGCTGTCAAATAAAGGCTTAAATTGCACTCTAACACATGCTTTCAGACTCTTCACAGTATATTTCCTGCAAACAGTCAGTTTATGATAAAGCTGTAATATATGTAGTGATGACATACTGTGACAGCTTTATTTAACTTTTTTACTTGCATTTGCCTTCAAACATTTATTTTTTATTTAATTCTTGTTTTTTTATTTGTTTTTTCCATCTTTTACCCAGTAAGGTGTGTTGGTAGGAGGGGCAGTGAGGGACTCTGGAGGTAGCTGTTATTGTTGTGTTCACTGTTACATTATTTATTCCTTTAGGACTACTACATTGCATCCTTTGTGTAATTGGTTGTTCTAAGATAAAAGTCAGTAGAAAACAACCTCACATTCTTTCACAGTAGTCTTATGACATAAATTCAGTCCAAGTTGAAAGCTGAAACTAAGCCCAAAACTTAACTCTTAACTCAAGTCTTAAAAGTTAACCAACTCATTAGGAAAACCCGTTGTACAGTACATACTTAATTGTAAAGGCATTTCTGCATTCCTGTATGCATTTACTATACATTTGTGAGTGTATTTGGTCTTCCTAGTGAAGAGGTCTGTGCAATAATACACAGTATGGTGCACACAACCCCACATGAAGTGAACCAGCTTTTGACTACCATCTCACAATGTCCAGCTATACACTGCAGCTTTGTTCTGAATCTGAGGAATCGAATCTTGTCATCAGGCTTTGTTACCAGGACAACAGCGCTGCTCCAGCATCATCTGTGTCAGAGCCCGTCAGGACTGAAACACTGGCACCAACAGAAAAATATAGCAAGAGATACAATACAAGGAATATGGGGACAGAATTCATGACATAAAGTCTTTTTGTATAGATGACCTGTTGGTTTGCAGGAACTGGGACGCCCTGTAGCTTTTACTGTATTGAAATGTGAGAATCCTGTCGAGTAAAGAGCTCTTCTGTGTTCACGCTGTGACCAAATCTTATGTAAATTTTTGCCCCTGATATTATGGGAGAAAGCCAAGACTTGTGATTTCTCAGCTCAGATAAAGACCTGAATAATTGGCACATGGTTATGTAATGTGAGTCGTATGAGTCCATACATCAGTGTTGTATAATTTATTGCTCTAGTGGAATATGTAAAAGCACTGCGCCAATCCCCTTTAGGTCTAATTAAAGACTATCAGCCTTTTTTTTTACAATGAAAACACCAGGGGATACAGTGTAATCACATATTAATAGAATGATTACTAAAGAAATAAAGCTCCTTACAAAGATAAGAGCTGCTCAACTTGTAGTACAAAGCCACCCTTAAAAAGAATTCATATTAATGTTATTCCTGTGATCTCAGATCAGCTTTAAATTTATGAACATCCCAAAACCACAAAAAGAAAATTTGATCTCTGTCATGAGGCTGTTGATTGGAGGCTGACTTTTTTCATGCACACTGGCGCCAAGGGTGTATTTATTCACAAAGAGCCATCTTTTCTTGGTAATCTTAACTTTTTGCATAACATGAGGCTCACTTGGCTGTAGAAGTTAGAGCCTACTGATTTACAAATTTGGATTCAAATACCGCCGTTGCTCAAGTGGCATCAAGTTCGAAAAGTCATCCAAACATGTAAATACTCTCAAATCAACAAGACAACAACTAGAGTCCACAGCCATGTTAGTGGTTTTGTGAGGTAGTACTCAGGGAAATCAGTGCTGCGAGCAGAATGTTTAAATCAGCAAGCCCATGTGCTTACCGTCACCACATTAACACACTGACGTTTCTGAGCTGTACTTCTGAGTATGTTTAGTATCTTAGTTTATTGCGTTAGAATGCTAATGTGTTTATTAGCACAAAACAGAAAGTACAGCTGAGTGGGGAGTGATTTATGGCTCTATATGAAAAGTCATAGGATCACCAAAGGTACTATAAATAATTCTGAGGAGAAGATGAATGCCTGTAGCAGATTTCACGTCAAGGCACCATATGCTGCAATGTTAGCATGAAAAGTGATTGGAAGAAACAGCAATGACAGAAATTTTATTGGCAACCTTAACGCCCTTTTAAAAAAACATATACCCATTCAATACTCTGGCCCTGATGCCCTGCTGTCTACCTTTTTATTTATTTATCTATTTGTTTATTATTGATCTTTTCATGTAATTGCAATTGTCATTGTCTTGTCAAGTCTGCCTGGCAGCAAAATAAGATGCTGTGATGTGCACGTGTGACTGGTGAGTAAAAATTTTAAAACACAGGTAGCTTTCTAAGTAAAAATGCAATTGTGGAACACATCTTCAAAATCTACCCACGCCTTTCTCCCTGGTTTGCGCCACAAATCAACTCCTGTTTATCTGACTTACTGTCTTGTTAGCAGAAAAGAAGAGCTGAGGGAGAAGAGCAGAAGCATCGGCAGGAGCAAGATGCTTGTTTGAGAGGTAAATATTAAGAGAGGTTGTTTAATCTCTTGCAGAACTTTTTTCATCCGCCATCACCAGCCGTCTTCTAATCAATAAAATTCCAATACTGTTGTACTAGATAGCACCATATCCACTCTGCTGAGCTGTTTATGAAGGCAACTCATTCACTCGCAGCACAGCAGCAAAATCCAGACTGCATTCTTAGATTGTTTTTGTTTTTTGTTGCTTGGTTGTTTCTATTTATGAACTAAACTGAACTAAAAGTCATTGGCATTCACAAACTGAGCTGAACTTACTTTTTCCCTCAGGGCAATGGAAATTAAGTGGACTCCCCCCCCAAAAAAAGAAAAAAGAAAAAAAGCGATAAAAGAAAGGAAAGCCATGGTGGAAACTGAGTTTGTGTGTTTTTGTGCTTTGTGAACTTTGGGATGTGGGGTGTTTTTGTGGGAGTCAATACAATAAATTTCAATACATTAACATTTTCATAATATTTTGTGTTTGTGTTGTTCTACTTGGGTGTATGGTCAACCAGTGTGAACAGAGGACATTTTGATTTGGGATGCATCCTTGTTTGACATTAATATTTTGTTTTTTATTTGGAATGTCTTGTGATAGGTTTGACCAATTTCCAAGTTACTTTAAATGGTCATTTATCTGTTGGATAATAATCGATAAATCTGATATCTGAAAAATATCAAACAACTTAATATGGTTTAAATGTTTAGTGTCACAAAAACAGGCTTTCACTGTGGATGTGATGAAAATACAGGTCACCATGTATGTTGTTATCACATACACCTCATCACACTGCAAGCAGAAGATGTTACAAGTTGTTTTAACAAGAATAAATCAATAACAGTCTGAATCGCACTTTTTACCTCATGGCCTTGATGCTCTGGCTTGTGGCCTTTGTGCCTTTTAAAAAAACTGCTTCACTGCAGGCCATTGTGAAACTCCAGGTCTGGAAACAGCTGTAGGATGTTGATCTTCAACTCCAACCAGTTTTATTTTTATAATAAATGCATCTCAGGGTCAAACTTCACTTGTTAGTTCATGTTCCTAGTAAAACTGTGTAGCTTGGAGTCAGACAGCAGCAGTTCAAGTGCTTTGCAGGGTCATGAAATAATAAATCAATAGTTATAGCGAAACACAAGAAGAACACGAAGACTGAAAACAGCAGAGAGTATCAAAATAGATAGCCTTGTGTAGAAACAGTAATTAGGAGTGAAATAAACAGCGTTCTGGGAATGCTACAAAGTCGAAAAATCTGCAGGTCAGCTTTCCAAGTTTTTAGGTGCATCCATGCTCAGAACAGTCTCACCAGATTTAGAGTAAGCTCCAGGGATACATAAAGCAGGTACAGAAGGTACTCTGAGACCTGAGAGATCTCCAGGGTTTGTCTGCTGCACTCAGGAGTCAGGGCATTTAGAGCTTTGTAAAGCATGAGCAGGATCTCAAACTTGAAATGCAGACAAGCAGAGGATGTCTGTGGGGACCAGAGAGATTAGTTATTTTTTTCAAGACATACTGTAGACAGCTGCATTTTAACTTCTGCATTTACTGTGTAATCCTGGTTACATCAGTGCAATACAAAAACAAAGGCTTTGTTTACATGATCTTTAGGACATACACAGCTGAGGCTGATGGGAATGTCTGTAGTTTGGTTATAATCAAAAGTATTGAAAAATGCAGATGATGTTGGTACATGAAAAGTCAGAGGGTCACTAAAGTTGTTACTAAACCTGCTTTTAAATATGTGAACCAAATTTCATCCATACAATAGTATTTGAGACATTTCAGTCAAAACCACAAATGTCAGTCCCATTGTGATGTTAAAGGAAAAGTCAGGGGATGGCAAAGTCATTAAGCTTTATTCTCTTGGACCCTGAAAGGCTGCAATTCATGTAAACTAATTGTATCCTTTATTTTATCCTCCTTTTTCTGAGAGAGAGGCAAGAGGGAGATCAAAATACAAAACTTACTAATTGAAATAAGCCATTACCAATCTTAGTATTTTAAAAAATATTTTTTTCCTCTCTCTTTGGAGAAGATCTATAGTTAAAGCACTGATTAAAATTCTTCAACAGTAGGACCTGCACAGCAGGCAAGTGTGGAAAGGGCAGTCTGCGTTATGTGGTGGTGGGGGTGCAGCTCCTGCTGTCCTTCACAGCAGTTTTTCTTCATATAAACACATAAATGAATGGTTCAATAGATGATGTCCTTCCTAACAATTCAACAACCAGAATAAAATATTGGCATCACGTTGTTCCAGAGATAATTTCCAATTTTCATCCACAGTTCTCAATAAGGGCAAGGCAAAACAACATTGTTTATCCATATAAGCATTCACATAGAAGCAATTCAAAGTGCTTCACAAGGGCATAGAAATAAAGTAAAAATACATTAAAAAATGAGAAATGATCACAAAAAATATGGTAAAGACAACGGAAAACAAAGAAAAAGTAATTAAATATCAGGAGAAATTGCTTGTAAAGTTAATAAAATTAAAAAGGCTGAATAAAATTTATGAAATTTATGCAGCTAGCTTATAAAATGCTGCAATAAAGATTGACGTTTTAAGCGCTGATTTTTAATTAGCTGCTAGTTGTAGTAGATTTAAAGAAGCGTATTCCTCAGGTGGGGAGCATAGAAACTAAAAACAGGTTCACTTTGCCTGGATGTGATCTTGGGACCACTGACAAACCCTGTCCCACATGACCTGAGGGATCTGAATGCTGTGTAGAATAAGGCAGAGATGTCTTTAGTCCAAAGACCATTTAGTGCTTTATAGACAAGAAAAAGGTTTTAAAAATCTACCCTTTGGCTCACAGGATGCCAGTGTTGTGATTTAAGCACTGGTGTAATGTTCTGCATTTTCTTGGTGTGAGGACTTTTGCAGCAGCATTCTGGACAAGCTGTGACTGTCTGATTGATTAGGTAATAAGACCAGTGAAGACAGCTTTACAAGAGTCTAGCCTGCTGAGAAAAAAAGATTTTTTCTGTATCTGGTTTAGACAGAGAGCCTTTGACTCTTGATATGTTTTTTTAGATGCTAGTAGCTATTTTTTATATAAAGTTTGATGTCTTGGATTTAGGATGAGTAATGATCTTAAATATTTCTTCATGGAAACCAAAAACAATATTTTAAGTTTGGGAAAATTAAGGCACATTCCATTTTTGATTTGTTCAATACACCAATTTGGCAATTGTAGGAACCTGGAGTCATGTAGTGACATTGCTATGTAGAGTTGTCTGTCATCCACATAAGGTAAGTGATATTATATGTTTCATAATCTGAGCAAGGGAGAGAAGGTAGATGTTGAAAAGAGGGAGCCCTAAACTGAACCCTTGAAGAACTTCACAAATGATTTTTAAATGCTCTGATGAATGATTGCCAATTGACAAAGTAGTCCTTATTGGACAATTAGGATTTGATGCAAATTAAGTGCCAGAATGGTGCTAGAAAGGCTCACCATTAACTTAGCTAAATCCAACACTGCCAGCAATAACAAAAAGAAAGTGTTTGACATGTCACTTCTTAGGCAAAAGTCCCTTTAACAAGCACAGTCTTAATGCTTTGATTAAGGGTGAAATCTCGATGAAAAGCATCAAAAACACTGTTTTACTCCAAAAACAAGTTGCAGGAAATTGGCCTATTACATGATCTTTCCAAAAAAAGGTGGGTTTGATATTGACCTGTACTATACAGATTTGACCTCTTTTATTAAACATAAAAAAAGTTTAATCACTGCAGTTTTCAGGGTCTTTGCAACAAATTTCCCCAAAAAATTCCTTTATATTTATCTTCTCCTTATTTTCCCAAACAGTTGCCATCTACTTGTCAACACATCAGCCAACCCAACTACACTGATTACTACCATGATAGCATGCCCTGGCTCATTCACCAGTACTGGACCTCAATGGAGGAGACAGACGGCTGCACAGGCTGAACAGGACAGAGGATGCTCGCTTTCCTTTTCTCCTTATTAGCCTTAATCTGGAGCAAGCCCTTGCCTCCTTGGAAGTACATTCAGCTGTAATCATTTTATTTCCTTGGCAATTACTGTTAGATTTGTTGAAGCCAATATTTGAGCAAAAAAAATCATGTCGGCAATGAATGATACAAAATGCACTGCAGCAGAATTCAAACTCTGAATCAGTGGAGAAGTGAAGAGGCCAAATAGATCTCTGTAAATTTCTGGTCAGTGAGTTTAATGCAAAAGATTAGGTGAGCAGCATCATCAAGGAGAAGGCAAACAAACAGAAGCACGCATGATGCTGCAGCTGCTCATCATCCAGGAAATAAACACTGCCATTGAGGGTGACTGGTTAAAGTCAACTAATGAAAGTTTGTGAGGTGTTTTTCGGCAAATAAGAGTGCCCGTGTTTTCTCTTGCTGTCACTTAGTTGCCTGGTTTTGGGGGAACTGTTACACCAAGCTGAATCTGATGCAGTGTATTTCAACAGCTGGCCATTATTCCTGGTCATTGACCACACTGTATTTATTATAGTGAGAGTGGTTTATAATGCTCCATCACCCTGTTTGTTTGTGTGGAAAGCTTAAAAAGAAACACCTCTAAATGTAATGCAATACAATTCAACAGCACAGTTTCCACCACTATTGTCTCATAAACTTGCAACCGAGTGTTATTGATTAAATGTGTGCTCTAGTTTGTTGTTATCTACATAATAGCCTTGTATGTATACACACACACCCCTGATGCATACTGCATCTCCTTTCTCAGGCCTGTACATTTAGTCTGGATCAACAGGATTGGATGAAATTATGCAATTTTTGAGAATTCTTGTGAGCCATTGTTTTCACTGCCTACTTGTTTATTTCACATAGTGTAAAAAGGTGGAGACAAGTTGTCAACTGGTGTGAAACAGCATGATATCATGAGTTTATTTTCTGTCTGTCCACATCAGTGTCTCTCAGCACAGACAAAGCTCCTCCATCATGGCGTAAGAGTCCATGTGACCATGTTAATGATTAAGAATGAATTCTAGATGAATGTAACTAAATTTTGATTATTGGGCCTGAGTCTGTGTATAATGAACTGTCAAATTATTCCACCTTTTTTCCCACCAGATTCTGACAAATGCAGAGCTCAACCATCACACATTAATTAGGACAAAGTACGAATGGAAAATCACTGAACAAATTATGCTGCTGGGAAAAAAACAGTGACTCACTGGTTTCTTCTGCCATCTTACAGAAAGACAGAATACATCCAACCACAGTGCATTTCTGTACATCCTGCACTGATGATTTACAATCTAAAATGGAACTGTAGACTCCATTTTCATTTGTGTAAGTATTTGTGATTTAATCAGTTCACAAACACATGAAGTGTAGATGGAGTCAAACCTTTGGGTGCTGACATTAGTGTGACAAGTTGAACAGAAGGTAACAGCGGTGCAGCTAATTGGCTGATAAGTAGCATGCTCGTTATGGAGTGGCTCCTGTGTAAGAGCTACAGAGCAACCACATTACCATACTTAACTGGATGCCACTTGAACTTTAAAATAATCAGTGAAAGTGTGGATCTGAGGATGAATGGATAGAAGAAGTAAAGGAGCGAGAATTAAACTGGGTCGTCCTGATGAACCTGATCAACCCCAATAAAGATACTGAAAAAGAAAATAAACTAAAAACATGGAAAAAAATCATAAAGACATTAAAACTGTTGTTGGCTGAAGCAAAAATGTCATAGTACTATATAATTTTATTATAATTTTTGTTGTAAAAATATTCGTTAAACTGGCCTGTTATTGACTGACTGTTTCCTGCTTCACTAATCAAGTGTCCACATCTTCCAATTTATTTGACACAGTGGGTGGGGAAATTTGATTTCAATTATAATACAGACCACTAACAATGACGGTGCTCATTAACTGATAAATGTAATTCCCACTTTTATCTATTGCAGGCAGATGACACAGTGAATGACTAAATGTCAAAATCACTGAAAACATGAAGTATTGTTTTACTGTATGTGCAAAATTTGATTTATTTCTCTGGTGTAGAGTAAGCCTATTTAGAAATGACATAAGCTTGTTAGAAAGGCTTTACATCCCCCGAAGGTGCAAAAATAATAAAATGTGCTCAGACGTGTTGGTTGCCTCTTAGGCTCTGCAAGTTTAAGTTTTGGTCCTTCATGCTCTGCTATGTGATGGTGAAAACTGGAGATCTGCAGCCTTGCGGCCAGACCAGCTTCCCAATGACACATACCTGGGATGGTCAATGTCATGTTATGACTCCAAGCTGATCCACAGGGGAGGAGAGTGACATGAAAGCAGATGATGAGGAGCTAGTTTCTATGTTTTATGAAGTTCTATAATTAGTTTGTTTGTCTTTTTGTATTGTATGTATTGCTTTTATGTACTTTTTATGGCTTTGTTGTAAAGCACTTTGGTTACCTTTTTGGTTATTGTAAAGGGCTATACAAATAAAATTTGATTGATTGATTGATTTTTGCATATATAGAATTTTAGGTAGAGCTTCAGGGTCAGCTCAAGCCAACATTATAAAACCAGTTAGAGATGAAACCACAATAATGAGGAGTTTTTATTTGGGTCCATGAATAAACATTGTTTGGGTTGTGATCACTTGGGCGACTTTATATACTATTTTGACATGTTTCTGCCAACTTAATCAATTGTGGTTGCACTATTGCAGTTTGGTTGCTAATCACAGCTATTTTTGATGGTGGTATTAGTAGTTGCATTTGTTGTCAGTATGTTTTTTGTGTTTGCTGGTTTCCAACTGCAGGGGTTTTTGACTAGTTTTTCTGAGGTAAGAGGGCATTGATGGGATTTAAAATGAAGTTTTATCAGGATGTAAAACTTGACTTTCTTTGAATGATTCTTTTTGTATCACAAAGTCTTCCTGGATGTAATGTGAATTCAGTTTAGTTCAGAAGGCCTTCAATGGATATGAGGCAATATAATTTTCCCATTTGACACATCTGGTTACCAGAAAAGAAAAAAACACTTTCTTTACTGTTTTTGGCCATAAAAGAAAAAAAACAGGTACAAAATTGTAAATTGTAGCCAGTAAAGTAAAGTTTGCTTCAAAATTGACTCCACTAACTACGCAAAAACACAGCAGCTAATATTCCCACAGCGAGAGCAACAAGTTAGCACACTGCTGAGTGAGATGCCACTTCGTGTTTTCTATTTTATTTCAGATCTATCTTGTTTGCTTATGACATGTGCTGTATGTGTTGAACCGTGTTGTTTCTGAAATCCAAAATATTCCTACACCATTTTTATTCCCGAGAGGGGCCATAATATCCTCATTGCCTTTTCCTGGCAGCTTGCCATTATGTTCCTGGCACTTGCACAGTGACATGGATGTGCTATGGGAATTTCAAAATAAAGGTGCTTCTTAAAGATGGTGATGGAATCCTACTTTTATCAATAATTATGTTTTTTTTTTTTTTTTGTCCTTTGACAGAAATGTTTATTGGCTTGGAGATTTAAGACTTCAAAGTAAGTCTGGAGTTCACTTACCAGCAGATAAATGATCTACAGAAGGACAACGCCCAGCTCTGACCATCCTTGACAATGGTTTTATCTGAAGTAGATCTTCTCAAAAAAGAAAATAAGCATTTGAAGGCAACTGTCCTTGACATTCATGCTAGTAGTACTGGGGACAACTTATTCTTCCATTCCCAATAATGTATCGAATAATCCTAAGGCCCTGGTCAAAAACTTCATGGTATTCATTCTCAAAATACCTACGGAGTCTGTAAACAACATCACTTTCCACCATGTTCACTGACTCAGGCCCCAAGGGGGAAACTGCCCGCGTCCTTTCATCGCAAAATTTAAACATTTCCAGCAAAAAGTGCTTGTGAAGAGTAAAGGATGGGAGCTCAAAGGCAAGTCACTTGAGATGAATGACCAGTTTCCCAGCGAAATTCACAAGAGGCAGAAAGTCTTATACCCGAACCTGAGGGACCACAGACAGAAGGGAAAACAGATTTCACTCTTTGTGGACAATCTGTACATAGATGATTAACTATTCCAGGATGCCACCATCACCCACTGGCTTTTTACCCTTTCAGCATCGTGATGTTTTGGTCAATGACTTTGTTGCTATGGGCCCAGGCTTTGCTGTACATATATGATATATCTTGTGTTTTTGCTGTGTACATCCATCACTAATATCTACACATTTACAACCCAAGCCCTCACAACTCACCCCCAAGACATCCTCAACTCGCTGTAACGCTCAGTATACAAATAGCAGCAGACAGCTCACATAAAGACACATGTAGATTATTTTCCATATTCACACAAATAATGACAGAACTTTCTCTCTTTCTATGCCACAGTTAACCCTGGTATCCGGGTTTGGTGCCTGTAGTGTTTTATCAGTTGGTTTGCAGCTTCTAGAGGATGATGTCTTGATAATGTCAGCCTGTACAAAATCCATGTAGCTAATTGTGTGAGCTAGTTGCTATAGTTGCAGTGGTAGATTTTGGACACTGATACATCTGCATATGTCAACTCATTATGAGCTGAGCACAACCTCAAACACTCTTAAAGGACAATCACAATACAAACTCCCCCTCTCATCTATTTCTCCTGCTGATTCTCTCACGGACACTCTCACACACACACAAACACACATGCTCCTCTTACCTGCCCACGCATTTGGCCCAAGTGATCTTCCACCAGTATTGTTGTCAGTCTCATCACACTCCAGTGTTGGCAAGATAAAAACCCTCCAGCCCACATGGACCAGAGAAAGGCTAGCAAGGGTTTCATAATTGGAAAGAAAGAAAGAGGGGGAGAGGAGGCTGCAATCCAATCCGACTCAGAGAAGAATCAGAGCTTAATTAGACATTCTTCTCGTTCTATCTATAGAAGGCTCTCCTTCATGCTCCTCTCTCCCCTTTCCTGCAAACCTACAGTATCAGTATTTCTAATTAGAGAGGACTTGATGGGAGTATGTGCCTACCGTGGCCCAGATAGATGGGCTTTATCTGTATGAGCCTGGGTTCTCCTGTGGGGTTGGTCCCACGCTGCGCCATCAAACGCAAGCACCAGTCTCTGAGGGGTGCTGGAGAAAAGGAGGAGGAGGGGAAGGGGGAGGGGAAGGGGTGGGGTGGGGGTGAGTTACATGGAGAGATAACAAGACTGGGCATCGCCAGGGGTGGCAACACAGGGGAGAGGGAGTGTAGATCTGAGAACAACATTAGTAAGGCTGCATGTGTTTGAAGTGGATCTGCGTGTGTTTGTGAAATGGTGATGTGTGTATGGCTATGTGGAGTGTGTCAGATTGTGCAAGTGGGCACAGAGTTGGAGATCATGAGTAAACACCTCCCATGTTGTGAGGACTGATCACAAAAACTTTCCAGTCTCACATAGGTGGGGGACTCTGTCTCCCCAAGAACTCTTTACTGCAGCTGTACATTGGATCCTAGATTGTCTGTCTTAGCCTCATCTGATTGCCTCATCCAAACACTTTAAATATGACAGTGCATTTTTATTTCTGCAAACAAGCTCAGCCAGACTCCATTTTTGAAGCAATATGATGCAGAATCTGAGAAAGCCCTGTGTTAGCCATCAAATGCACAATTTTGGTTGATTAAATTGTAAGTTGAATTTCATATTTTTGCTTTTTGCCTGGCAAAATGATACTATGAAAATAAAAATCCTCATTAAGATGAAAACATGCATGATTTTCTGACTTACTGGATCTTTTTTCATCATGCTTTTAGTACCACTTGGCTGAAAGTTTTCTCACTCAAAAACTTTACAAAATTGTCCCCTGAGTGGGCAAATCTAGTATCTGTTTTAGTGAAAATGTAGAAAACAAAGCTTGGATCAGATTGTTATCTTATGCTTGATCAGTTTTATGGCAATGACGCTGAAAAATACAATATAAATAAATGATAATATAAATAAACTGAGATGCAAAAAAAAAACAGGATCTAAGAAGTGAAGGAATAACAGGAAACCAGGTTATAGACAGTTCTTGACAAAGAGGAGAGAAAGAACAAGGAAATGTTGCTTAGGTATTTAGGTATTGTCCAAGATCTTATTAAAAACATTCACCACTGTAGAAACATGTTGCACATAAATTTTGTCAGGACCATAGCTAGTTTTACACCAAATTAGTTTGTATGTGGGTTATCACAGCAAAAACAAACAAACAAACAAACAAGCAAACAAGCAAACAAACAAACAACAAACCCTCTGTGTCTTTCGTAGTTTGTCACTTTCAACCTCACAAATGCACCAGAAAACAGGGAACAATAGAAAGCATCACGGAGTCTAGTGACAATGTTACAGTGGTTATTTTCCTTTTCACCTTTCATCCTCCTTCCTTCTGTCTTTTAACTGCTTGACTGGACACAGATGGAATTTGGAATATGTTGTTGTATCACAGTGTGTCTCTTTTTTGGCCAGTAACCTGTCTCATTGTTTCCTTTTCATCTCCAATCAGAAGAAGCTTTTGCACCTCACTGTTTTGCTGGTGTTGTATTTCGCAGGATATAGAACAAAAATCACCCTTGCAAGTGGTTTGAGAAACAAACTGTGCTTAAATTCAGTGCACGTCATTGCACTGCAGCTTAAAAAGAGGCCAAAAGCAGCATGTCCACCCAGGTGTCATATTCCCATTACTGCTGATGGAGCTGAAGCTGATAAATACCTGTGACTGCAGCAAACTCATTTGACCCACAAATGAATGCTGATTGTACTGAAATCACAGGAAAAAAATGGCAGTTGTTAGAGGGTGTTAGTGAGTTTTTTGTACCCTTTGAAATGGCTATTAAAGAAAAAAAGACAACCAAAACTGTGTGAAGTGGCTGAGGGGTCGTACCAGGAAATGTTCTCACCTGTGTTAAGTCATTTAGCAGCAGAGACTACAAGCTATTACACCTGAGCTTTAGCCGTGACAATAATAATAATTAGGAGGCGGCTGCAACTGAAGAATCGAAGCACCCATTTAGCAGATGAGCTTCCAAACGACCTCTTGAAAAAAAAAAAAGAAATGGCACCTGGCCAGCCAACATGTCAGCACTCTCTCTCCCCTTCTCTCACCCTGCTCCTCTTTTTTCTCATACCTTTCTGTTTCTCTCACCCTCTGTCACACATTCAGTGTCAAGCTTTCTTACTGTCACTTTTCAAAAGTGGTAGACCAATGAAATGACATGCACGCATACACCACATCTTTTTAGTTACACCAGAACGGACACAAGAAAGGATTTTTCTCACTTACTCTTACAAGCAGGCACTCGACTGGCTCATCACATGAACACACACATGTTAACGCACGCGTACATGCACATGTACACACACACAATCCCTTTATGTAGTTTGTACTGTATGTACATGTGAAGAGACACAATCTTCTTGTCCATTCCCACTTCTGAAAGCACACAGGCTCTCTGATATGACATACCCAAAAAAACTCACACTCTCCCTCACACACACACACAAACACCATTCCCTGGTGTAGAACCACACTATGTGCTGCTTCATCTTATGATGTGGCTACATCACACTAACTACACCCTGCAGAGACAAAGATGTTGAGAATAAAAGAGAAGAAGAAAGAGAATGGGCTGATATCAGGGGAAAGAAAACACATTAAGCAAAAGAGATAACATAGGTCTTAGCTAGATTTATCTAACTAGAATGGAGGAAATCTGTCCTGAATGTCTTTCCTTTGATGACCATTTATCCGATTCACTTTACAGTCAGTGGGTGTATTGCTAAGGACCTGAGGAAATGCAGTGTGAAGTCGTTTGGATGAGCAGTTCTCAAGGAAAACATAGAAAGAGAAACATCATCCTACATGCCGTAGGTTGATTGACAGTCAGTACATTAAACCCATGGAAAGAGAAAGTAAGCACTGACTGTGTGTCTCTTGATGTTGCTGGTCTTACCAAACAGGGCTTGAGCTAATTAAGTTTTAATGTTAACATTTTGATAACCTTGCATCGTGAGTTTTGAGTGTGATGTAGTTTGGCTTAATGGTTCTAGCTGAGAACATCGTCCAAGATAAGCACGCTAAATAAGGATTCTAAAACAATAGTTGCTGACTACATTACACCCAGAGTATTACGCTTTCAGGCTAAGCATCTTTTACATGGCTCTGGAGGGACTTACTGAAGCACCTGCTAATTTTTAACGTTAACATTTTGATAACCACATAATGTTTAACTTAATGATTTTAAAGGTAAGGTAAGGTAAAGTACACTCTATTGTGCCTCAGGGAAACCTATCTTGGCCTCCAAGGCACTACTTCACACAACACTTTGCTTAGGCATCAAAATACACACATACACAAGTGTAAAATATGGATCGTAAATACACTGAGTTGCAAAAAAGTACTTTCAACTGAAGGTTAAGGGTGAGATAGCAATTACTTTAAAAAAGACAGTGTAATTACATGAGATGTAATCGATTGACTGCTGTAATCATATAAAAAGTTACGTGTCTAGGTCGCTATAATAATACACAGTGTGGTCAGACACAATATGAAAAAATGAAAAAAAAAACTTTGATTGAGGGAAAAAAAACTTTTGCATTTTTTATAAGCAAGTTTTATGTTTTTAATTACAATTGATTGATCACTGACATTACCAATAATCAACTAGATAGTGTTTAGCATTAAACCCCTAGTTATTAAGCTAATGTTAACTAGCTTTCTTTGATGAATTACGTCAGGCCGCTCTGTGTAATCTTTGGATCTGGCTATTTGTAGCATGAAATCATGAATTCATTAGGGCTAATGATTTCATTTTGAAGCTACAAACGTTGCATCAGGATGGAAAACTCCTCATTTTGCTTAAAATATTGACAAGCTGACAGAGTGTATTATTAAACTTAGTAATGCATCATTTCAAGGCACACATGGGTGTAGAACAGTTGAGCGATAAATTCTCATGAAAAAATTTAAGTCAATAATTAATGAAAAAAATTACAGGAGAGGAAAATTGAACTTCACTTAATGTTTTTTTGCACATAAATTTGAAAAATAGGCTCAACAGAGGTGACAAAAGGTACAAATGATAACTGTAAAGAGAAAACATGAGAGAACGATATGAAGATAAAGAGAGATGTTGAGAGAGGCCGCAAAAATAGTACGACAGGAGGAAAAGAGAGAGTCGTAAATTACAGTTTAGGTGGGATCGGTGTGATTGTCCTTAAACATGTGCGAAAAAAGAAACAGGAAGGAGAAGCAGAGCAAACTAGGGCCCGGTGATAAATGATTCGAGTGCTGCACGGGACGCTCCTGCCTCTCCATATTACGCAGCTGACCTTGGGCTTATGAGCTGTAATAAAACGTGGCCAAGCACTCCTGAAATTGGTCCACTCGCCGTAATGCTCGGCAGCCTTCTGCTGCATTTGCATACTGCTTTTATAGAGTACAGTACATCCAATACATACAAATACTTTGCCTTGGGGACTGTGGAGGAGATTATCAGGGTGATGATGAGGATGATGAAGACACGGAACGCAGCCAAGGGTCGATGACGGCGACAAGAGATGAGGAGACGGGGAGGACAGACAGAAAATGTAAGAGGAATGGTAATGCAGGGGTGAGAGCAGAGTGGTGATTTCTGTGATGGCGGGAGTGGAGGTGATGATAGAGAAGAGGAGGATGAAGTACTGTAATGGAGGAAGAGGAGATGATAAGGTGAGGGAATAACATGACACCAGGGTATGGTGGATTGATGATGGCAAAGAGGAGGAAGAAGATGAGGAAATGTAAAGGTGGAGTACAGTAGAAAAAAGATAAATGGCCATGATTAGGATGAGAGGGGGAAGAAAAATGTAAAACAGGGCCAAGATAAATTCAATGATTTTTTTTTTTTCATGGCAGCAATAATAATATAGCTTGAAACATTTCCAGACTTGTCTTTAATGTTCATAAAGTTAACTGTGCTGTGCTTCTGTAGCATCAGTCAGGTTGAAATTTGAAATGTCACCTCTCAGCACAACATGTTCTGTTTCTGCAGTGGCGGCGGCAGCTGTGAGTGGGAAGATGAGGATGATGATGACCGAGTGCAAGATTATTCCGTCACTTTATAACACCTTCAAATCTCTCTTCTGCCTCTTTATAGTTTCCCCCTCACAATCACCCTCTTCTTCTCTTCATTGGGAGAAAAAAAAAAAGTCCTTGGTCTTATTTTTGGGGGCTACTAACGGCGGAACAAACAGCGTGTCTCTCTCAGGACCCTGCTGGCATTATCCTCAGCCATTATTATATTTCTGCAAGGTCTCTGTGCTCCTCTCTAGAGGCTCCTGGGTTTGTAATGGAGCTGTGGAGCAACAATCTTGGCCCAGTGCAGATTAACTGGTCAGGTTGTTTGTTTTGGCAAATTACCAGTTAATTCCAGTGCAGACCTGATTAAGTGAAAAATGGAGGGGTGAGGAAAAAGAACAGATAAGAAATAAAGACCTTAGAGTGGAAAGAATGGAGGGAGTAATGCTCTGAGCCTTGAAATAATGATTTTCTAAAAGAAGTGACAATAGATTAAAATTATTCCTGCCTCTGTTTTGTAAATTGTTTTTTTAAAAGAAGATCTGGACAATGGGATGAAAAGTAATAAGACTGACATTTTTTATTATTAGGTCTTAAAATCCAATTTTTGGCCAAGCTAACAAGGGATTTCAGTGTCAGTCTGTTGGTTTATGCACTATCACTTTGGTTCAGAATGAAATCCCTCAAAAAAACAACATGATATGTTGTCATTGAATTTCAGCAGACAGCTGTTTTTCACACAGGATGAACTCAAATTAATTTTGTGACCCCCAAACTAATCCTATAGTGTCACCAGCAGCTTAAAGTTCCACTTTCCCTGTAAAAACAACATCTACTAGATGAATTGGCAGAATTTGGTACAGTCATGGTTCACAATGACATTTTCATCTGTGCAGCTATGCATCATCAGCTAAAATAGTTTGTAACTTAGTCATACTTTAACACATAATCACAGCCGTTTCCATTATCCTTGGTTTTACCTTTGTACAAATGCTAATAAACTAATTTTAGATTAAAAACTAACCTTTATAATTCACCAAGTCTATGTATAATATTGTGCTGTCTTTCCCCCAGATTATTCGTAGTTTTCTTGCCAGATCCTGTACTTCTGAAGTTTGTTCTGTGTTGTACTTCTGAATATTTTGCACTACCGCTCACTGCCTGCAGGGTTATTGACATCCTGCATTATCGCAATATATCAGAACTGATACATCCATGTAATTTCTTCATCAGATGTGTTTATTCGGCTACACTTTGGTTTGGTTTGAGTCCTTAGCATAAGAATTAATGATACAACTGGTGCAAGGCTCTGGGGCCTAGAAGTTTCATGGGCCCTTGAAGGATGAACAGCCTAAATACAGGTCACATACCATGTTATCTGGTATACAACAAGTCAGTGTGAAACCATACACACACACACACACGCACACACACACACACAGACCACTATCCCACCTTGTATAGTATGTTTTGTTTTTGCATATGCATGAGTGTTTGCTTGTGTTGAAGGGAGAAGAAGGGCCCAACACATATGTGTGCACTGGGGCCAAATACAGTACAGAGCCCTGTATCCAGCGCCTGCCTCTCTCCTCATGACCACCAACACACATCACAGCGCAGAGTCCCAGCGGGTGCAGAGAGGTTCCGCAGGTGTGCAGAGGGAATTGATTAGATTAGCATGCTAACATGCTAAACTAAGATGGTGAACATAATACCATTATGTAATCACAATATGAGCATGTCATTCTGAGCATGCTGGATGTCAGGTTTTAACAAGTTGCAGACCAAATAGCAAAACGCCATAGGTGCTGACTTACTGAATAAAAACTAAGGGAGCAAACACAACAAAATAGAATCCAAAAACTAGGAAAAATACAAAACTGAGTATACTGAGAGCATGTGGAAATCAGGTAAGACAGAGACAAGAACTTAAAACAAGACAGAAGAAATTGGATCAGGGAAAGGAAACAGACAAATTGACACAAAAAGAAGGAAACTCAGAGACTATAACCACACTGGATTTAGTTTAAAACACTTATACGTCTTGGAACAGCAACTCAAACTGTCAACTAATCTGAACCCAGTTGAATTACCTGACTGATGAGGAGGAGTGTCTCTCCATTAGTCAGTTGATGTCCAAGCAAATACTTTCACAGTTTTAACGACTCAATGATCTTTCATCAAGCACAATGTTCAAGTCAAATTTCCACTGACCAACATTTGGTCTCTGTGTTTATTTTCCTGCTATGATAGTTGCTTTTGTACATCTGTGGTCCCCAGAATGTATCGTAATGCTGTTGTTTACCTCCAACCAGGAGCACCATCATCAGGCTATTTTTTTTAAGGCTTTTTTTTTTTTTTAGCAAAGGCAGAGTAAGTTAAAAACTCAGTGAAAGTCTCTTTATGTAGCACACTTTCAAACTCAGGTTACAAAGTGCATCACATCAACATCAGTGCAGAGGAGAAAGAAAAGAAAATAAATAAAATAAAATAAAAGAGAATTCGCAAATACAAGAAGCAAAGGACTAGAAAAGAGAAATAATAACACGTGAAACCCAGACCCAGCAGTTACACACACACGCACACACACACACACACACACACACACAGACACACACACACACACACAGAATCCAGCGACCAGTCCACACAAAGAGCAGCTAATGGAATCATACTAACGCCAACCTAAAGAAGAGGCTTTTTCAATTCTGTTTGAACAGGGAACAAACTCAGTGAGTTGGTGTGAAGGAGGAGGTTGTGAAAGAGTTGGGTAAGGAGTCGCCTTTGTTTTTTGTTTTTTTTTGTTTGGTTTTTGGTTTGGGACCAAATTTGATGATCCAAGGGCTAATGTTAAACATTTTAAATAAAGGCAGCAGCTAAGCCAGTAAGTATCTTATTTTTAATCAATCAATATGACTCTAAAAGAAGTTTCAGTAGTGTGTTTATCAAGCTGCTCAGTTTTTCTAGTACTCTAGAATAAAGGTAATGTTAAAATAAGTCGACAATAAATCAGAATAAATGGATCAAAGCATTTGTGACATATGATAAGCGTTCTCTTTTGACTACTCACAGCCCAAAATGTCAGACTTTCACACTTTGTACTTCCAGGGCTCTACCGGACTCAGAATTCTGTTCGTTTTGACTGTGGTTTAGTCAACTTCACTGACTCTTATCATTGAAGCAACAGACTGGAGTCACGCTCCCCTGCCTCATGCTGTTCTGCATCACCTGACCTCTATTTCTATCACCGCTTTCAGCCTAGTTTAGTGGTTTGTGTCAAGTTGGGTTTTTCCAAAAACTCTAATGACAGCAGCAAGTTTGTTCCATTATGTCCAATAAGCATCACTCAACAGTATTTAGCAGAAGCTCTCCCCTTGTGATCCCTGAGCTCAGATGTCTGTTGATGTAAAACGTTAGATAACTCAACAGTTTGTGGTCATTTTAAGACTCTGGTTGTAAAGTTTACAGCCTCTCGTGTCATTCTCCTGCATTGCTCTGTGTACAATGACGCAGCTAATCCGTCTCCTTGACTATCAACTCTGATCATCAAGTTTTATGTGCAGCCATAGAAAGCTCATTGATAAAAAGGCAGAATGGCATAAAACAAGCTGAGAACTTTCATTGCATTTGTGAGGAATATATGTAACATATTGTGGACTAATGCTTTAAACTGTGATCTTACGAAGGGTCATTTTTTGTAATGAATGAAAGTATTGACTTCTCTTTGATTTTACAGCTTTTTTAGGACTGTGTTTTTATGGCACTGTGTTCATCACATAATTGATGTTTTTTACTTCTAGAAAACTGAAAAGCTATCAGTATATTGCATGTTCTGTCCAGCAGTTTTTATATTGCGTGGTGTAGTGTGAGTTGCAGCCTCAGGGGGCCACAATTTGGACTTCAGAGTTTGGTTTTTTGAACACATTTTGCTAATGTACCATTTTGATGTGATACAAAGATTCAGCAGTAAACTGGAGGACTGAAGTATCTTTGGACCAGAGGGTGCAGTTACTAAAAATTTATGGTGATCTGGAGTTTTGGCCATAAAATATTGTAACATACAGCAGATATGTCTCTGTTGATTGATCCGACATCTGGGGTTTTTAAGTTATAAGTTAAGTTATAAGTTTAGTAAATAGTTTTTCATAAATAGGAGCTTTACACAAATACCAAAAAAATATAAACTGCTATGGAGGCTGTAACTTTAGCAGAATTTTTCAGCTCTAGCAGAGACTTACAGTCTGGGGACTGCCTTCATAATTCATCAATAGCGAGCTGGTTGTGTATGTGAAGCACTGAAGTGATTTCACAATGCATGAATGTGCTGACATTGTTCATATCATTTTTTATCATTAATATGCATTTTGCTGGGTTTTTGTGAAGTTTTAATGTCCCAAGGCAGCCTTAATGTTATTTTAGAAGCTGTTCCACTCAAAATTAAGTTTCCAGATTCAGGTCAACTATTGCTGTTTAAGTCAGTGAAGAAAAGAAAAGCAGACGATAAAGCCATCACTAAATCATTGTCCTACTTCACAGAAAAGAACAAGATGGCCTTTAGAGCTGTAGAGAGGCCAGGGCTTTTCTTTTCTATAGATACTGAGATAATATTATTACCATGACTCTTTTTGATGATGACAATTGTGTAGTGGAAAACTTATATAATAGAAATACACTATAAAGATTGTAGTGTATAGACTATTGCAGCCTGTATTTTCTTTATTTTATGGCCGAGAGACTGCCTGAAGCAAGCGTGGACATGAAAAAGGCTGTGTTAGAAAGCGCAGTAAAAGACAAAAAAGGATAAAAAAAAGGCTCCAAAAAAGCCAAACAGATCAATCGTGACAAAGCAATGCTGAAGGTATTTGAAACCGCCCACTATAAGAGACAGAAAAGGTAACTGAAATGACACCAGAGTCATTAAAGTAGTTTTAATCATCTTTAATTCTGAAATGCCACTAAGAACGGATGTGTTTTAAGACGTTTTTAACACAGCAGCATGGGCTGAGCCGAACGATAACTGGAGCTTTTAGTTGAAATGATGGATGATTGTGGGTTTTCAGCTCCACAGTCATGGAGCAGAGCAGCTGACAAGTCACAGACAGAAGAAAGTGCCATGTCACATTAAGAACTTGGGGTTGATTAAAGGAGTCTTGAAAATGTATTCTGAATTTTAAGGACAACCAATGCAAAGAAGCTAAAACAGGAGTTACATGTCATCTCTGATTAGGTTCAGGAGCGTCTCTGCTGATCAGCAGGAGACTGTCATTAATGCATTTATTACATGGCTACAGCCCACTTTTCTTTAATGCAGACCACACACTTGACATTATTGATTACTGACATGTTTCTTAGCTAGAAAACAGGATGTGAACCCATGTTGTGAATAGTGAAAAACAACCTGTTGTAGCTATTTTTATGAGATCAATAGCATTGGATCATTACACTTTTATGGTGCACAGAAATGTTAGGTGTTTTAAAATCTGTGGAGAGAAACAATAAAAAAAATAGAACCTGGCAAAAATCAGCAAAATAATTAAACAAGGACAAAAATGAGCAGTAACACATGTAGGCACAGTGAGGCAAGGATTCAGAATCAATCGATGGCTCAAGACGGAGATGGAAAAAAAACACCTTCCAAACAAGTTCTTGGTGGGTCTGAGCTTGATAGCACCTGCATGAAGGAAGCATTCAAATTCAGAGTGAAGTGGGAGTAAAGTGTCAGATGCTGCTCAGAGCCATCCGCCTCATCCGATCTGCATATATTTTTGACATTTGTTTCAGTGGCCTTTCAATAAATATTTGGCTTAAATTCACATTTCAGGCCAGTTTTTATCTTTCTGTTCTTGGTTCCTTGGTTCTGAGTTTACATAACTCAAGTTGATGAGTGAAAACTAAATAAATTGGAACATTTGTCCAAGATTTTTTTAACTTAAACTTACATGTCCACTTTGATGTCTGACTTGAAAGCATAATTGCAGTGATCATGTTGGGAAACTGTACAGCTTAAAGTCCATCTGATGAATTTAAAACAGCTTTACTGATTTGCAGATCCATTCAGACAGACTGAGATGAAATAACAGGAAGTTTAGGGGTTTTTGTGCTTACAGAAAAAAAAAAACTAACTGAAAGTTTAAGGGTTTTTGAGAAAACATTTCTGGCTGGAGCCTCAGAAGCCCCCAGCCCCACCTCCTGCTGTTGCCAGGTACAGACTTGATCTGCTATCAGCGTGCTGAGGAATACCAAGTCCTCCACTCAGGGGCTGCAGGCTTGTCATCCAGTAGACAGTTGTGGCTGCCTTCACACGCAGCAAATCCACTGGAGTCAGAACTCTGTGTTGTGTTAACTAATGTTAATTTCAGACACTGTGGGCAAACATTAAAGCTTCACTCTTTGAAAGAGCCATTTGGGCCGAGCAGACAGTGATTTTTTTCCCCCAAAATGTCTCTCCGCAGACACAAGCGTGTCCCTGGTGTTTGTGCAAATTTGCACGCTGGTTTTTCAGTAATGCTAATTACTCTGTCCCTCCAAATGTATTGTAAGTCACTGAATAACTTAGCTTGCGCTTTTTTTGTTGCTTAATTAAGCGACTGCACAGACAAAATGTTAATGATTCACCTTCACCGTACCTCTTCTGAATGTCTTAATGACCGGGATGCTTCTCTTAATTTGTAGTAATTAAAAGAATTATGAGGCTCCTTATTCAAAATTTTCTCTGTCACATAACTGACAGATGAACTTTTGAAAGGAAACTTAAGACTTTCTGAAGTTTCACTGTGACCTATTATGTGATCATAATGTAAATAGAAATGTGCATGTAATTGTGTGACAATATTTTTAAAATGTAC
The DNA here is from genome assembly GCA_029783645.1 of Ctenochaetus hawaiiensis. Taxonomy (NCBI): domain Eukaryota; kingdom Metazoa; phylum Chordata; class Actinopteri; order Acanthuriformes; family Acanthuridae; genus Ctenochaetus; species Ctenochaetus hawaiiensis. The sequence goes on from JAPZDY010000022.1 coordinate 3,823,429, forward strand.
ATGTTAAACTCCAGCAGAAACTTGTTTCAGCTTTCTTTCAGCAGTCTTGTAGGATTTGTGGAGATAATGACTTTCACTCAAATACAACTGAATAGGGATTTACTGGGAGAAGATATACAATGGAAACTTCATGAATACTTACATCCAGAGTTTCTTCAAAGCATCCAGAGCCATTATGCTGATGTTGCTGTGAGACAATGGCTACATATTTTACGTGAGCTAGTGATTTGAATACACATTTTAATTAGAGAGTATTCTGCCAACACTTTTTGTCAATGATATTTGCAAAAATTGTTAGTAACAGTAAAGAATTTTATTGCACAAACACAAGTAATGTTTCTTTTCAAAATAGACTGAGGGGACTTTATTAATTTGCTGGAAATAAACAATTTCTGAGGATTTTTCAGTAAAAACATGGACGCAACAGTTAACGGCAATCTAAATACAGATGTCGGAGTAATATTTGAATATTATTCTGTGCCTTAAGAATTCATGCCTTATCAATTAAGCTAGCACACTCACACACACACTTCTACACTCACTTTATCACACTTGAAGGAGCAGTACATTAAGTTTAAGACCTGCCATGCTTTAGGTTAACATCTGAATACCCACCAACCTCTGCCTCGAAAAGTAAATTAGGGTCCATCATAGACCATTTGAGTCAACAGTTTAAGTTTTACTCAGGCTATTGAAAAAGCAACCTCTCTCTAGTAAAATTAGAATTTAATAATATTGAAGAAGTGCTCTGTCATTGTTTTTCTTTTGTTCAACAGGGAATAAACTGTTGTACATGCACCAGATTTAGTCTGAGATATTTTTCACTGAGACTCTCTTAACAGATGTTGCAAAGTCCCTCTAAAACCAGGATGATCAAATTTCAAAGTTACCCAGATCTCTTGTGACATGCAGAGAGATAACGCAAGAAGAGAGAATGTCATCAATGTTCTTATGAAAACATGTATGAAAGACTCCAGTTTAGGGCTGTGAATCTTTAAGAATCATAGGTTTTAATTTGATTTGATTCATGAGGTCTTGATTTGTTTAAAACCAAACAAAACAGTACTTAAAGCAAAGAACCATTCGATGGTGTCCTTCACGGGCACATACAAAACAAAGCATAAATGGAAACTCAGATAAGAAATTTGCAGTCTTTTAATTTTAAAAAAAATGAACAATTTATGACTTAAATAACCAGAAAACATATTACATACTCCATACAAGAATACCAAAATAAGGCAGTGTTGTTTTTAACGCTGTGTCTGAAGCAGCGGAGAGCAGCTTCTTCTGTACCCTGAGCTCCATGAAAAGTCATCAGTTTACAAGATGCTGAGCAAGCGCAGAGTTTTTAATGTGAAACAGACCGACACCAAGTCAGTTTCTTCATCTGCTAAGTTTAAGTGGTCTGATAGCGCAGTGTTGTTTCAGTACAGCTGATGACTGCTCTGCTGCATTAATTTTAGCCTTCGAGTTACAGCATAGAAAGTTCACAATATATTTCTTGTTTATCTCACAGAGATTATTATTTAGACCTTGAATTCAAAGCTAGCTGCTCACAGCTGTCTTTTGTGAGGACGAAGATTTTCTGCCAACATCACATTATTAACTTACATTTAGAAAACTGATTTTTGACACTGTGGATCAATTCTGACTTGTAGACAATAAGAATCCAAACTCTTATGTGAAGTGTGTTTTTTTCTATTCAGCGTTACTCATAATATAAGAGCTACAAAGCAGCGAGTGGGAGATATTAAAAATGAACTGAATATGACAAAACTGTGCTTCATTATGAGTCTCTACCTGGAGCACAGACATTAAAAGTGCATACGGTGTAACTCCATAAAACACATAAATCACTCTGGCACAATAAAAGTAAAACCTCGATAAAAGACATGCTTGCAGGTTTATAAGGCTGCTGAAAGCAAAGCAGGTTCATAATACATAGACTGAGGCTAAAAAGCTGCAACTGATTTCAAGTGTTGACAGAATTTGAGCTCTAAATTGAATTTTGTGTCCAACTTTTTACTTCTTGCTGGGTTTCAATCTAGTGCAGCTCTAATAGAGGATGTGCACTGATGAAGAACAGCTCTTTGTGAACCGATGCAGTCGATCTTATGTTGGCAAACTGTCCGAGCACAGAAGTCATTGGGAAGGAGGTGTACTTTCTTTGAAATGAGGTGAAAAGTGAAAGAAGCAGTAAAATATAAACCTGGAGGGAACACTGATGGAACCAGGGGAGCCATTGTCAGCCATATTGCCTCAGGGACAGGCTGTCTGCACTTGAAACCTCGTGAGGGACACAAAGCTCATCCTCTGCCAGAGATGCGCGTCAATGACAGGCTTTGATGAACTCTTTAAATACACTTTATTCCAGTAAGACATAATGATGCTTTCAGCAGCATATCACTTCTGCAGACAAAAAACTATTATACCAATGACACTGAAGAAAGTCCAAAGGTGAAGGAAAAGTGAACCGAGTTCTTGAGCAGAAACCCAGAGCCAAGTTCTTAAACAATACACACATGCAGCATTTGTAGGTCACAGCATGATGCATCCAAATTATTATTGCACATGGAGTTTTTGCAAAGGCTATATCTTGGCAACCATCTTAAATGCTCAGTCTCGAGCCTCTAGTTAAGACATTAAAGCCACATTCATGAACAGGAACTCACATTTCTTGATTATTACATTATGCACCTAGTGCATTCATTCAGCATCCCAACTTTCTGCATGGATTACACAGTAACAAAAGGTTGCACTGTTTGCTGTTCTTGAAGAGAGAGTTCAATGCAATCTAATGCTTTGCAGGTTTAACAAGGCCACATGCAATAATGTTGATAAGCAAACACACATCAGTCAGACTAAAGTCTTTGCCTTGCTTACTTAAGTATGCTTTATACTGTATTTTCACACTTCAGGTTAAATCCCAAATATTTTGGCCTAAATGTCTGTCCATCTTTGGTTTTCGACAGACTCCAGTTATGAATTTGTTTTTGTTGGGAAGCTTTTGTTGCACCTACAGTAATGCAACAAGTTGCTGTCAGCCAGCCTCTCCTCTGCTCCCTGCTGTGTGTGTGTGGACTGTGTAGGAGATGGCCACGCATGCAGTGAAACACAGAGAGAGGAGAGAAGAGAAAGTACTGAGCCTGTTAATGACAGCAAAGACAGTAAAGACTCTCATGCTGAGCTGAAATGAAAAGAGTGTGCAAAGTAAACAACATGCATAAAATATTTGGTTGTTTTCTTCTCACAGGTTTTTCTTATCCTGATAGAATTGGGTCTTATGGTATATTCACAGTATGTTTATGGACAGGAAATTTAAACACTAAAACCTTATACAGCTTTCTCTGCTTAGTTCTGCATAAGATGCAGCAATTGAAAAGGCAGTAAAGCCTTTTTTTCACTTTTGTATATGACTCTAAGGAAATATCTGTTTGTTTCCATTTGATATAAGGATGATTCAGTCATCCAGACAAAAGGTAAAAGACTGAGGTCAGAATGACATTATCTGACTGCATTGCCCACAGAATCCCAGTATTCAATTAGGATAAGATATAAATCGATAAGGATTTCCCCTTCTTTTGACCGCTTATTATATTATACAGACTCTGTGTGGTTGTTATGTTTGTCTTTAGTTTGACAGCACAAAGACTGGAAGAGAATAGAGAAGGAAAGAGGACAGCATGAAGTCATCAAGCTCACTGTTGCAGTTTGGACAAGCCCAAGAGTACTTATTTATACTGCTTCTCGTCCGTCTAAAGTTGGTCTAAAGTTGGACTTGTTAATTGCTTGACTTTTACTGTAGTTTTATAACATAACAAAAGTTTATTAGTCTAAGGATCAGACTTTTATTTACTTATTTTGTAAGAAATATTGGTTCCTGGTTCTGTTGGCTCTATTCAAAGTTAGTTGCATGTGAGGATTTTGTTGTCTTCGAATGTTGACATGGCTGAGAGTTGTCGCCACATCAAGTCTAAACTGATCCAAAACTGCTGATGAGAATATATAGATACTACAAAATATACTGTACAAATAAAACCACAGGCCTATAGTAGCCCTGACATGTCTGACAGTTCAGTGAGACAAAGGAGGACAAGTTTCACAACTAGGAAGTAAAGAAAGTGGAAACAAAATTGTGCAAGAACAAAGAGACAATGCTGACCGACTACAGAATAATTTGCATGTGCTTTGGCTAAATTCAAGATTATAACCCTAAACTACTAGTTAACACGAGTTATTTGGTGCATTTTTAAACCCAATACTTTATTATCTGACCTTTTATACATAAGTGGCTTTGAAAAAAGCTACATTTGAACATTTTGCATTTGTTGTTTGAGCAGAAGAGATACTGTGTGTGTGTGTGTGTTTACACATTGGTTAGCGTGTGTATGTGTTTGTGAGTAAGTGTTGTTTGTGATAAGTCCAGCTAAATGGGCAGGAGGCACACAGTCACACATGGCAGCCTGCCGTCAGAAGGAGGTGTGTGTTCGTCACACTTTCCTCTCCGGCAGCCATTGCCAGAAGACACAGAATTTCTCAACAACACAAATAAGCCCTATTTAGTATTCCTTGTGAGAAACAGCAAAGACAGTTTATATACACTGCGTACACATACCTGTCAGTGATGCAGCCTCACTTTCAGAGAATGATTTTGTAAGCATCTTTTCTGCAACGATCAGTCAAGGGTGAAAAGATGGAATTGCAATAATTAATTGCAATGCTGCGCTACTTCATTCAGGTGATAAATAGCTTTTTTTTCCCTACCCTTATGCTTTGAGGTGAATACATTGAAATCGACTTTGCTGGAAATTGTGGTCCTTACCAATTTCATGTAACAACAGAGTAAAGACCAGAAAAGTCTGTTTACAATTTCCAGGAATGTCAGCACCTGGTAAAGTCATTGCCAGCTCAGTGGAGCTGCGATTAGATGGCAAAATGTTCCTTCCTGCACCTTCAATTACATTTCAGAACAAAAGTAAGTAAAATGTCAGCACCGTATGTCAAAGATTTTGACACTTTTTTGCTAGAAACCACCTCTTTTTACAACAAATATGTAAAATGGTTCAAGTAATCTACAAATAATTGTAAGTAAATCCACTTAATAAATTAATTACTTCAATGGAAAAATTGTGTTTTTGTAAATAAGGTGTGAAAAAAAATCTTGCTAAGGAGCCTTTTACAAGGTTCAGAGAGGAACATCCTCTTCTTATGTGATTTACAACTTATAGGAGAATTGTGCCTTTGCAAGACAAGTTTGTTTTATATTTTCTACCACCTGCTACACGCAGTGAACGACATGATGGCTTCAGCAGGCAAAACAGTGAAGAAATAGTTATAAAGTTATACAGAATTTGTCAGAATTTCCCATCAACTTTTGGTTTCTGTTTTGTTTTTGGTTTCCTTCAGGTTGCATCTACTCCTTTTCTCGCACTGAGCCATTAAAGTGGACACTGTATTTATTTCTAAAAATTTGAGAGTCATGCTGATGCATTCTTGAGCTGAGCAGCTGAATTGTTGAGTCTCTGGGGCTTTTACTTTTTCCCTTTGAGCCTTTTTTTCTCAGTTCTCCCCCCACCCAACCCCCACCCCCTCTCTCTGCTCTGTAAAAAGTATTACTTTCAAATTGCAAACTGTATGGGCTTTTTTCACACAGCACAGTTGTTTACTGACTTGAAACTTACCTTGACCTCCTGAACAACTGTTTACAAATCATAAAAGCCCTTCAGCCAAATCATTGCTTTACAAATAGGTAACAATCTGTGGCAGTTTGGAAGAGGTTTAACAAAACAGAAAATTTATTGTTTTTAGCTTTCTCTGGTTTTGGCTATTTTCCCAATCTGTAATAACAGCATATGGACCGAGCTGACAGTTGATATGTGAGGATAACAAGTAAGATATTTAATAAACACTAGCAGTCTGACAATTTGTCGAAGGCCATCAAATGTATTTGGAAGAGAAAATGAAAAATGGTAAAACAATAAAACACTGCTATTCTCCCACCGAACACAAAGCCAGGTTCTATTCTGAGATTTAACACTTTAAAGTTTCTTTGCCACTTACTGAATTAGATTCACTGAAGAATATTTATCAGTAACTTTTCGACATGCACATGAACTTCTCTTTGAATTGGCATTACTTAGATCTGCTGCACTGCGTTGAGTCAAGAATCGGGTTAAAATAACTTTTTTATATTCCCATTTTGACACAGAGCTGCTTTTATTTGGAGTAATTGTATTTTTAAGGTAAGATTCATTGATCCTGTATTAATACCAATTATTTTTTTCAATTTCTAAGAAACGAATCTGACACATTTAGATTAGAAGTTGTTGTTGTTACTTTCGCCCATTGATGTAGAGAAAAAAAGAAACACAGGCACCGTGATACAGAAAAAAGAAAGCATGATAACACATATTAGAAATATATCTTTTAACTCAGCACGTGAAAATCAGCTTTCCTGCTGTTACCTATCTGAGTTTTGGCTGCTGACTCAATGACAGCATTTCAGTGGAGTGAACCTCATGGCATGTCCCTGATGTTTGAGCTACAAGTTAAACAGTTTGTGTTCCAGCTGCCTCACCATCACTTTCATACCATTATTTCAAAAGAAAATAGGTTACTTTAAAAGCTGGTTTGCTTGTTACTCACATTCACTTCTTTATAAACAGCGAGCATCACTAGGAGAAAACACCAGGAATTGAGTTTCATTACAGGTGTGTGTGCTGCATGCTAAGTTAATCACAAGGCCAGATTGCCTCCTAAGACACCATGTGACCAGTTAGTAAAAAGCAAAATAGCATTTCAAAAGTGATTTTTAAAAAAAAAAAAAAAAAGGAGTCCCAGGCGGTTCTTATTCCACATAAAATGCAGAAAGGGGTCAATACTACATCACTTCTAGCAAATCTCAAGGAGAACAAACCAGGCAAAGCACCGCCGCTGATCTGTTTTAACCAAATGTTCTCTGTCAGCTATTTAAGTGTTGTTCACCTCTCAGCCTGTTTGTAACGCTTACCAAGGTTGTCAGCAACTAATCTTAAAGATAAAGTTGTCGAAGCGTAACATTATCTGCGTGTGTGTGTGTGTAGAGGGGCTTAGCCCTTTTTCCAACAAGCTGCCAAGTTAAGCGCATCTCTCTGCTCTCTGTGGTTTCTACTCCTCATTTCTTTTTACTCAGCCTTCTCTCTGCTTGACCGTCGGCCGTTCTGGGACCTAACTCTTCCTCGCTTTCTGTCTGTCTCTCTCTCCCTCTGTCTCTGTCTCTCTTGAGGAGCTTATTACCTCATCCAGACGTTCCGACCAAGACCGTCATGTCTCTCTCTTCCTCTCTGTCTCTTTTTTTAAAATGCTGCACCACCTCCTCTGTGTTTGCCTCTCTTTCTTCCAGGTCTCTGTGGTTGAGAGAAGGTCCTACCTACCTGGCATCAAACCTAAAGCTGCATCATCTGCATCAACATTCACACTCCTCACTAATGTTCTACAGTCTATAACCTATACATGATCACATTTCTGTGTATGTATTGATTTTCTAATCTTTAATTGTGTCTGTCCATCCTGAATGAGTGTTCCTGCTTCTTTTTGCTCTTCCTGAGCTTTCTTCCCTTCTATCCATGTCGCATTAAATTTTTTTTCTTATTCGAATTAAGGGTCCAATGATAAAGGGTGTCGTATGCTTAACAGACTTCAAAGCTCCCCGAGGCTAATTGTAGTTTGTGATTCTGCAATATAAAAATAAAATGGACTTGATTTAATGGCAGAAATGGTAGCCATAACTACCAGGAATTATGTTTACAACAAAAAATGTTGTTCCTTTTTTTAGTGATGATGGTCAACATGATTGTTATGACAAACAAGCGAGAATTATAAAGTACCTATTCACTGGGCAGCTATTCACTAAAATGCCCAATTTGTTCTGCTGTCCTCTTTTTTCCTCTTGTTGCTAATTGTGCCTTCATCTCCTGCACACTGCAATTAAACGAGTCAGAGGCTGAGGGTTGGAGATAATGGAAATTTATTCCACCCAGCAAATTGAGAATTACAAGAAAGTACACTGTGCTCAAACGTGACAAAATAAAGATGGACATCAGCATTTAAGATGTGAGTGCACAATCACTCGAAGGTTTGGATCTTTCGCTCTGGTGATCTACTGCTAATGCCTTCGCTCAACTTAGTCCTCTTTAAACCTGTTAGAACAGGAGAAGACAACTCCTTGTCCTTCCTCTATAAGGACGCATTTGTTCTATTTACTATTCTCTAAAACCATGAAGTAAGGTGACGCACGTTTCCACCACGAAGACAGTTTATCCTAAAGCATCACAAATTCAGAGTTCACTCATAGGCACATGTGCATAATTCTGTATGAATGTAGAGAGTCATAAACAGATGCACAAACATGGACAGGGATTAACCCATCTTACACTCAGAAACAGTGATATCCATTCGTGCATATCACTCAAAATGGCTCAGACATGCACACAAACGCCTGCAACCTTCAAACTAACTTTCTGACTGTTGCACATAAGCATAAATAGATGATAATCCTCACTGAAATACATACACACACACACACTGTACACGTGTGCACAAGTCAGCTCATTTCTCAGGGAACGACGACCGTGGAAGGTGTCACAGATGTCAGCACTGACTGTTACGCCCCAGGGGATTCTGGGAAACGAGAGAGATGAATAAAAAAAAAATTGAGGGGAGCCTGCCTTTTGCAGAGGGGAGAAAGATGTGAGTACAAGCCAAGGAGTAGAAGGTGGAGATGAAGGCGAGGGAGGAACAATCACTTCTCTGACATCTCTAAATGTGCACTTGATGATGCATACCTAAACAGGCTTGAAATGGTCTGCAGGGAGAGAGGAAGAGAGGTGAATGAGAAAACAGGGGAGGTAGGGGGATACAGGGAAGGGGTAGAGACTACATTAATGAAGAAAAATTGGAAGGGAAGGAGATAAAGGAGGAACTAAGGTGGAGAGGTTGTTACGTCCGTCTATTTTGGCCTTAAACAGCAGCTGGTCCTCTGAGGACTGAGCTCTAAGTGAAGCGGTCAGCCTTGCAGGTCGTTCTTAGGTCTGCAGGGAATGAGGGGAGTGTCAGAGAGAGTGGAGGTGACAGGAGGTGAATACTGATGGAGGAGGTGAAGGAGCGGCCAGAGATTGTCCATTGGACCCCTGAGTGCGCTCACCCTCACCACAGCCTCCAAAGCTTTCGGTTACTCTGAGATAAACTTTTTCTCAGTCTATTTTTCCAGAGATTATCTCTTGGTTCTTCCTTAATAGAAAAACAGGTAGGTGGAGGTATGAGGTGATGTAATAGAATTACTCATCAGAGTAATTAAAAACATACCTACACAAAGAGGGTAAATTATGCACAAAGCAATATGCATTAGCTCCTCAAATGAGGTTGCTGTGCATCATCAGCTTTCTTTCATCAACAAGTAAAAACTCACTTTTATTGAGGGATGAAGGAAGCAATAATGTACTTCTGTTAAATACCCAATGATATGTAAAGCAGCTGATTGGAGAAGCCATTGAAGTTGTTTGACCTCGATGGATCCATTCCATCAGAGAGTAAGTGCAAGCATTGGCATCCGCCCACACGCACCCACACACAAGTCCCATCTCTGAAAAGCAGAAAATAAAACCTAACTGCATCTTAAAACATTTTCTTTGACCCTGAAAGGAACAAGTGGGATGCAGATCTGCTGTCAGGATCCTAAGTGGTACAAGACATAACTCCTTTTCAAACATGCAACTGACTATGTAAATATGATGGCAGTTTGACACCTGAGCCTCATTTCTGCGTGACCCCTCGAGTGACTCTGCAAAAACCTGAGACAGCATTCTTACAAGGTCAGACCGTGACATTTACATAACACCTCCAACGCAGCACGAATCGTAATTGATTGCCATCACTTCACTGTAAAGGATACTGCATGCTGCAGGATAAATCAGCAGAGAAATTTTATGTTCATGTCATATTTGAAAATGTCATCGCAATACAGAACAGTTACCAACAACAGCATTCTTGTGATGTTAAATCAATTTGGAGAGTGCGTTGTTATTCTGGCTGTATTGTCTCTGTTCAGGCCGCTGTGATGTTTCTTCATACACCGTGCATAATCACATACAAAATAATGCAGCTAAACTTGAAAACACGAAAAAATACTGTTCTTAAAGCTGGTAAGTTAAAGGTTAATAAATGAAACACAGTCCAGTTTTTCAAAACTTGGGACACTCCGTTTGACTGTGACAAAAAATGTGAGCAAATCTACCTCAAGTCAGTTCACCCAATCTTACCTGATGGGACACAATATAATGAGCAGTCCTTTATGGTCATGCTTTAAGGACTCCTAGATTTTACCATAGTGGTGCAACCCTGATGCAATTTTATGTCTTTCAGTCGACATTACTTACACTCCCTCTCTAATGGCACAGTTTTAACCAGACATCAACCCTGTACATATACAGCACAGTGTTTAACTGACCTCTGTTTAAGAACTCTGCTGTAATTAATGGTAAAATGTTACTTAAAGCACCTTCAAGCTGCAATAAGGTCCAGTTTTTTAATATTTTAAGAAATAAATGTCTTCATAATGTTCCTGAGATTTGATCATAAGCTTTAATGGATGCAGCTAAAATTACCATTCAAGGCGGCCTGTTCTGCTGAACTGATGGGCAAGATTCAGCCACAGCAACAATAATGAGAAAAATGAGAAGTTCTCATTGTTGAGCCTCCTGTCCTGCCTTTAGACACCAACTGACAAAAGCACAATGATTTTAGCAGTGTCAGCAATAGGGGATCCAAAACAATTAGAAACTGTGAATAAAGCCTCTCAGCCATCAGTGTGTCATCAGAGCAGCGTTGTTCTGCGACAGAGATAAAGAGGCACTGCTTGACATCTAGTTAGACATTTAAAAAACATCTTTCTAAAGAAAAGCGGTCGATGATGGGAGGTGATCGAGGGACGTAACTGTCAAAGAGATATTAGATGAAAGAATATTAAAGCCTGCAGAACATGATGTTACACAGTTTACTGCAGGCCTGGAAGAAGGACTCAGGATTTTTGCTTAAGTCAAGTACAGAGCATTATATGAGCACTGAAATGGATGCTGCATCACAATTGAAAATACTTAATCCAAAACTTAACTTAATTATAAGTACTAAAGTGACAACAACAAAAATATTATAATTGTTTACAAAATAGTACTTTATAAATGCATACTAATTGATTATTTTAACGTTTAGTTATTTAACTCCACAGTCTTTTTTCTAAAGCTTTAATGAAAAAAAGAATATTTAAATAAAAAGTATATGTAAAAGTAGTTGAGCAGAAGTTTAAGATGGCAAAAAAAATAGAGTACAGTGTCTGAGTGTGTTATTTTCCATCAGTGGTCAGTTGCAGCAGAAGATGATGGTGGACAGAGACCTGCACAGACCCCGAGGCAGCTGAGAAGTTTCCTAGCAACTGAACATTCAAACTCGCTCTGCTCAAACTGACAATAAACATCGTAAAACTAACAAAAGAAAATAAAATGACAATTATAATGTGGGGATATAAATATTCATGTTCCATTAAGTTTGTTTATTTTAGATAATGTCTGTGTCATTCAGACACTAATAGTCATGTCAGCATATAGACATTTCACAAAGGAGCTCTAAATTAAATTTTAAAGGATAACAAATGAAGCAGGTTTAGAAAGGAAATTTATGTGGACATGTGAAAAAAGATGAATGGTATAAATAATGTTGAAATGTTAAAAGTAGCACAGAGACTTTTGCATGTGTTCTTCTTTGAGAAAAGGGTTAAAACAACATAACTGGTACTTACATCAGGCTGTTTGTTTCACACCTTTTCTGGGAAGTCAACATTTCAAAAGCTGTTTTTTTTATCTATCATTAACAATGACTGTGGATGCAACTAATAAACGTGGGTGCAAGTTGATTTTTGTGTCATAATACATTACAGCATCTTAGAAAATCTTGTTTAATTTTTAACATTAATTTACCCAAGTTGAACATGCTATTTTTTTTCTTTACCATTATTTATGTGTCTTGTAGTAGATGGTTGTTAATATGTTCTTTGTATATTACAGGCCTTCAGTGGGGTAAAACAGCCTATTGCTTTCTGTTTTAATCAATGATTTTATTAATATAATATGTAGAGATTTTATGACATTGCTTCAAATCCATCACAGCTCGAAGGCATCGACTCACCTGACCTAAAATAACCCGCTGACTGTATAGACTTTTTGATACAATCTGTACCTATTTCATTAATTCTCCCTGCCCGAGCGACAACTTGTTTGGGTCCCACTTGTTTCACATTTGAGAAATTGATCCAAACCTTTAATGCGACAATTTAATGCTTGGATGGCTGCAGACTTGAAGCAAAGTTTGGCTGGATGAGGTGCAGCATTGCCCTAAGTTTTCTGAGGCTCTTCTCAGGAAAGAGGAGAAAACCTGCAGGAGCACTGTAGGTTTAGCAGAGGTTGAACATATATATCAAAAGCCCTGAGGCTCATGAGGGGGCAGGGAACAAAATCCAGACTCAAACTGCACAACTAAAATAGCTCACCACAAGGTCGTGGTGTGAATAACATGATGTGTTGTAGATAGTTTTGAGGCATTGAGTAAATCCTTGTGTTGGGGTCCTTGTCCTCCTTTATGGGGTACGAGTGACAGCTAGGGCTTCAGTCTGGGTAAGGAGGTTTGCAGCACATCTGGCCTTGCTGATACTTTAAGACTTCTTTAAAATCAGGGTGAACATCAGCATTGGATGTTTAAATTTATGCCATCTGAGGAGAAAGACAGCAATATGGTTTAGTTTATAATAAGACATGGTATAGGTTTTTTTTTATTTAGAGGAAAAACGTAGAAAAGAAGGAAGACAGAAGAAGAAACTGGATAAATGTAAAAAATTCAAATGTAAAATATTAAGGAGCAAAGAAAAAAAATGAATAATTGGAATAAACCGGGTTTGTGACCCAGGACATCAAGCAGTAAGATTTGCTTATGAGAAAACTTAACGAGTAAAAAGGAAGGTTCAGAAGGTCAAAAACCTCTGATTGAAACTGAGGGGAGAAATGAAAAAGGAAGCAGGTGAAAACTAAGCAAAATGAAGACGGACCAACACCTATGAGATCAGCTGGATGACTTGCGAGGCTTGACGGAGGACATGGTTTAGGCCTCCACAATGAGGCTGGGAGGATGACAGTGCAAGCTGAGGAGTGATTATCAGCACCCTGCCAGCACAGCAGACAGTGAGGGGAGAGCTGGACATCTCTTTAACACCGTGATCAGCTGCAGAGGGACACAAGGCGTCAAGTTGAGCTTTTGTCAGACATGCGTTTTATCATGTAAATGTGTTCGCAATTTTACATCATGTCTCTCTCCCTTAAGTCATTACAGTAGCCTTACTAGTGACATGTCTGTGACACTTCCTACAAGTCTGAATTTGAGACTGTGAACCCTTAACTCTGAGTTAATTAGTCGTGTATCATGCTGCATGTTCCCTCCCCATCAGGGCCTGAACTCCATTTTTGCTCTTGTCTAATTATCCTCTCGCACATTCAGGTCTCTTTTGATTGAAAATGAATGAGTATATGCTGAGCAGGTAGGTTTTTATTTGGTCTGTTTACTCTTTTATTGTCCTTTGTACAAGATATTGACCATATTTTATATCATATCCTTTCTCCCTCTTTATAAAACCTGTCACTCAACTATCCTGTTTTGAATTCTTCCCAGCTCTTGCAGTGATGACAGCCAGGCGATTTGTTAATTTTCTGTTTTGAAAAGGAATCACATTTGAGCTCATTTCTATCCTGTCTCCTTCTTTTTGAAAAAAATAAACAATAGTTAAGCTGTCTTTCTGTTCTTTTTTAAAACCATTCTGCCCACAAATTCACAAAGCTGTCACTGCATTTCCGTCTGCAAAATTCGATGAGTCCTGCTTCAGAAATTTCCTCAACTAAAATCTAAAGCATTATAATAGCTAACTTGCATTATGATTTCACATTGTGTTATATATTACATTTTTCTGTGCTCTTAGTTCAGATTTGAGCGGTTATGTTTGATTTGCCAATCTAGTGCTGTGTGCATTGTAGCCTAAACACAAGGGTTTGGAAAAGGCCTGCATGTATTTGTAAATCTGATACGCTGATGTGTTCTGTTGAAACACACATATTCTTCATTAAGTGTAAAAAGATGTTCATATCTTTTATTTTAAAAGACATAAACACCTCGCGACCTCAGAGAGGATGCAGAGCTTTAGCAGATTAACAGGTGAGCTTCATTTTGAACCTTTTTTTGCTAACAAGTGAGATGACCCCCCCTCCCTCATCTCCTCCCATAAATCGCCTCCTGGTGACAGCCAAGAATTCTTACAGATATTCACTCACACTCAGAAATTCTTCAACTTTTTAACTTTTTCATGCTCTACTGAAAAAAGAAAGTATGATGAAGGGCGTTAACTCTTTTCCTCCGGCCGTCTGGGTGGAAGGAAAAGCTGCGACTCTGTCTTCATTGCAAAAAGGCTGCGCTCTGTGTCTGAGCTCCTGCCGGGGACTCTGAAATATTCATGGTATAAATATTGCAAGGCTCTGTGTCTAATAAAAGCGCTGGTCTTTATTAACGAGGTGACTGAGGGATCCATTGATCAAGCTTTCTGTTTTATGTCATGAAGATTTTCTCCTCCGCCACTTCTCTCTTTGTCTCCCATTCCCTCCCTTTGTACGACTCTCTCTCTCTTACACTGGATGACCCTCTCTTTAATACACATATTTAGTGGCTCTCGTACAAGCATTCTCTCTAAAGACGCACTTGCTGCTTTGCACGCTGCCTCTCTCTGAGCTCTTAGCGGATGACCCTCTTTTTTCAGTCTCTCTCTCGATCTTTTCATGTTTCCCCTGCCGCTCCGCGTTTTCTCTCGGATGCTTCGGAAGCAGCACTGGTCTGGTTTTACTGGCAGTCCAATTAGCCAGCCTGTCTGAGGGAGAGCTGAAAGTTTTAGAGGAGCACTTAACATCACAGTTCAGTGACAGGGAGAGAACGGATGAGTTTGCTGTTCAGCATGTCTGTAAGCTCATTTTACTGCTGTGAAATCACGAATCAAAGGGAAGCTGAACTTTGACCCTCCACTTGGTGAACATCACAAGGCCTGTCCTACAAAGTGTGGTGCAGGACTGAGACTGTGACAGAATCACGTCCTTTTTTGTTTTACTTTTGGCCTTTTTTTGAATTCTGTATAATAAAAAAAGGTACTATATATTCTACTTACTTGACGGTGAGTTTTTACCGTGTGTGAAGCAGTGTTTGTCAATGCTTCAGCAAGTCCCACAATACTGCAAAACACCATACCAAATACATGGCAGACACACTGATGCCTCATAAGTCAAATACTCTCTGTTTAATCTGTTTAATATTTACATAGGTCACCTAATCATTGCTGGCTGCAGTTGTCACTCACATACAGTGATGTTTAAGGCAAGACTGCAGAAACATAAGTGGTGCAAGGTGAACTGAATTATTAAAGTGCAGAGAAAAGACCCTTTTGAAATGTTTGTTTTGCTCTCAGATAGTAAAGCTCTTTGTAGTGCCCCACTTTGTAGTTTTTTTTTTACCTATTATACTGTGAATATATTTTAAGTGAAACAAAGTACACAGAGACAGAAAGCACACTGGCAACACTTTAAAAAATGAAGTCAATTGCTTTAGATATGGCAACCTGCATTATACAGTATTATTCAAGCAGCAGTGGAAAGACGGTCAGTAAGCACTGTACCTACTTATCATTCTGAGGTTGTCTGAAGCATTTACATTCTATGCCATCTGCTGCTTTATGCAGATATGTCACTGCATTTATCTGACAGCTAGCTGCTATAAACTAAGTGATCAGATTAAGATTTTCGAAATAAATAAACGTTGTCATTCAGAGATACAGAAGGTATAGATTAAAAGATTCATATATTTTATGCTTGGTTGGTGCTCTGTGTCTCATTATACATGGTTTTCTCAGGTGGCTCTTTTTAAAAGTGCTCAAAGTTCACTAAAAATCAAAGACAAAAGTCTAAAATCTAAATTTCAGTGTGTGCAGCAGCACTGTGGTTTCTAAACCACTATAATTCCCTCACAATCCCTTCAATTTAATTTCCTGACCCACTGCTGGAGGGGCTCGACCCTGAGGTTGCATCAGTGAACCAAGCTAGCTAACTGAAAAGTAGCTGTCCATACATTGTTGCATAAGTATTAAATGTGCATAATACAACCTCATGCTTTCTACAATGGTGTTGCTGAACACAAGCAGTGGACTTCGCCCCATCCTTACTTGTAAACCACTGAGCTGTTTAAAGATGCTCCTTTCATATCCAATCATGATACTTTCTGTTTAATTTGTAATGTGAATTTTTAAATGGCTGCACTGGTACTTTAATTTCTACCACTAGACATTTCTCTATCAAAACAATTTGAAAACAGCTGTGGTTTAATGATGTTCTGATGCAGTCTGGGATCATGGGATTCATTGATTTCATTGTTAAAAAGCTTCCATTGCGGATGAAAATCTATCCGACTAATTAAGGCAGAAATGTTCAAAGACAAGGAAATGTATCATAGTGTTATTCATTTGAGTCACGTTGCAGACTTCCTTCCTCACTCTCTGACTGGAGTTACCTCTGAAGTTAACGACAGGTGAAAAATGAAAAGCACTGTTACCTTGAGTAAGGTTATGAATTTCACTGCTTAAGCATTGTTGGAAACATTTTTGGAGAAGTGTTAGCACACACTTCAAAAAGTTATATAACTAAGATAAATGTGGAAATGTTTCATATAGTTGGTTTGAGTAAGGCATGTGTGTACTGCAACTAGATCAGAAAATGTTCCCCAAGACTTTATATGATCCATTACTGACACTACAAAAGAATGTTTTATTCACTCAAGCCCTCATTTAATACAAAGCAAATTTTTTAGCAAACTAAAGATTATTTTTGACTTTTTCAGATGGTTACTGATTCAGATTAAGCATCATGGAGTCATGAATTATTACCATGATAACCTGAGAGATGGTGAGTCAGAGAGTATAAAGACAAAGAACAAAAAAACATGATTCACTCTGAAAATTTGAAGCCAAAGAGAGTCAGGATCCTAACTTTCTAACAGTGGTGCTGTTGAGCTGCAGTGTGCCAAGTGCTGCTGCTGCTGCCCAGACAAACTTTCCTCTATCCAGTCTGTTTTGTTTTTCTTTTTCCTTCCTTACATTTATTTACCCAATTGCTAAGTCTCAATTGGAAGTCTGATAGCTTTCCTAGATAATGATACAGGGCACTACGTCCTAAATCCAGGCTATGTTTCCCCACTTCATTACCTCACTTCCTCCTTCTCTTCCCCTCCCTTCGTTTCCTTCTCCCTCCCATCCTGCCCCATCATCATCTCGACAGATTGCTTGCCTCAGACGTTTCTGTCGTCCCACAGAAGTCTGTCAGTGACAAATTACCCCCATCAAGGATAATCCAAAGTATTCATTATGACCTTCCTCCTGGATTGAAGTGTCCGTCTGTCATGTTGTGACCGATGAGAAGGACTGAGAAGGGTCAAGGAATCCAATGCCATATGGACCTTTGGGTCATTATACATATACACACTCACACACACATGTAAACCACATCTCCAAGAATGCTTCCTCATAAAAGTGTGTTTTCTTATCGTTTTTTTCAGTTTTACTGTGGAAAAACACTCTTTATAAACCCCCAAAGTGATCATTTTGATTTAAAAAAAACGACTTTCTATTAAAAAATATGACATCTGCTTAAAGTTTTAGCGTATGCAACAGTACAAGTGCACTGGGACAGAGTTATTTGCTGCGTCCAATTCATTAGTCTCAGGTGATCATAAATATCTGGAACAGTAGAGGGCAGGCATTCTGAGAGGCTCAGGAGTTTCAGATTTTAGTTTTTATGCATGCACAAACAAACTGTGGTTATCTTGGCTTGCTTCTTGTCTTTGGAGTTGGCTTCTTGAGTTAAACAGCATAAACAGAGAGAACAACTAGAGAGAAGTCTTTGATAGGAAAACAAGTGGTTTCGATTTTGATGTTTCAATTTCAATTAGAGACTTTGTAGAGCGGTTGGATTTTAAAAAATCAATCATATTGAGAGTCATGAAAAATAAAGGAACAGCTGGAAGTGCAATCAGAAATGTCCAGAAATCCAAGAAAGATGATAGCAATACTAAAAACATCACAGCAGTGAATAGAAAAATAGAATCAGCCAAAGAAATCGCAGACAGTCTCTAGATTCCAAGGGTAAAGAAGTCATAATTCACCACTGAGGGAGGATTAAAACTGAAGGAGGACAAAGATACACCACAGGATACATGAATTTCATCAGCAGCAAGAACAGAAGAAATACAAAGAAAGACAGAAACAGCAGATCGCATCTCCTCACCTGTGAAGCATGTGAGAGGCAGCATCATGATGGCAGCATGCATGGCTGCCTCCAGACCTGGCTCAGTGGATTCGACTGATGTTACCGATAATGGCAGCCAAATGAACTCTGACGTGTACAGAAAGATCTTGCCTGCTCAGTCACTTATAATTAAAGAGTCCATTGTGAAAGAGAAGGTGGGAAATGTGGGCCAAGTCAGTTTGATAATTTAAAGATCCATTCAGTCAGCTGCTGCTTTTTTTTTTTTTTATGAGGCCTCTTTTTCTACAAGTAATCACAGCAAATGTTCAGTCAGACAATAAATGCCTCCAGTCAAAAAATGCAATTTAACTTCTAATTTGATGTGGATGGTATAAACCTATAATCTGTAAACATCAATATGTCCATTTACATTATATTTTCTAATATGCTCTGGGTTTATGCTCTGGGTATGTATGACCTGTCTAATCAAGTCGCATAACTTCTGATAAGGACACTACTAGATCTCCTCTATTGTTTGGTTATTTATTGGTGCACTCCACCACTAATGGCCATTTTTCTGAACAGTGTGTATATCCTAGAGAACCATCTTCGGTTTGGAAAAGTGGCCTGGACTTATTTCACAAGACTCACAGCAGGCTGCAGGTGGTTCCACTTCCTCCATTTTAGAGATTGCAGGAGCAGTATATTCTGATTAAAGCCCTAAAAGCACTGATAATAATGTCAAGCGCCACTTTGAGTATGTAGCTCATTGTGGGTGTGTTTAGTTAGGTTAAGAGACGAACTTAACACCAGGGGACACAAAAGCTAATCATTTAGCCAACGGTAAGCTTCACCTGAAAAAAGGAAACACTTCCTGGTTGGAGATTACCAAGAATGTGCAAAGACGCATGTTGCCAAACTGCAATGCATACTTGTAGAAAAAAGAGACTAATAAAAAGAGTTTTGTTTCACTCAATATGTCATCAGTAGTGAATGAACTGTACCTAGCTCACTCACCAACTTGACCTTTGAAAGTGGCTCCCGCTGGAACTTGAGAGACTTTGCCCAGTTAGAGAGAGTAGGTCACAGGGAACAAGACTGTAACCTGCTACAACTGCTAAACTGCTAACCTGTTTGCTACACAGATGGGTTGGATTACACCCAGGGAAAACTAGGGCCTGTCTTTACATCTAACACCTTATAGCTGTTACGATTTTTCACAAGCTTACGTTAACGTAGCAACAGTGTTAGCTAGCGAGCCAGTCCAGCTGAGCTAGCACTGTTTAGACACAACAGTGTAGAGCAGTGATCATCAACTGGCGGCCCGCCGGACCGTTCAATCTGGCCCGTGACTGGATTCCAAAATTGTGAGAATCAAAGAGAAAATATCATTGATCAGATAAAGTTCGAGTAATAATGCCACTTGCACGGGATTTCAATGTGGCGATTTTTCTCCTACAGGCCTCTGACTGCTCAGGATATGAATCCTTGAAATTTGTATGTTTAGTGTTGTGGTGACGGTGCAGATTATATTCTTTTGCAACAGCAACAGTTTCGTTGCAAATGAGGCATACAGGCAACGTTCCCTCTAAACTGCGCGCTTGCGCAATTGCGCACTGCTCCCGCGTTCTCCGTGCACAGCAAATCTATGCAGCGCATAAAATAAAATCCAACCTGAGCTGTAAATAAAATAAACACATAACAATTTATTCTGTACCATTTTGCAATGCAACTCAGTGAGCAACAGGTGACAACAAGCGGTAACTACAGATAAAACAATGACTAACACTGTCCAGCCAATGATATGATGCGGTTCACACGTATTTACTTACGCAGCCAATCAGTGTCATTAACAGCGCTTTATGCGTATGTGCCGCTGTTTTGCAGGTTGGCGTATAGCTAACGGTGCGGCGGAGTTAAGAGAGGTAAACGTGCTAACCCCTTATTATGGCCAAACGAACAGGCAATGGCACATCCACTTACCAAGCCAAAGTAAAAAAGAAATGTGGTTCTTTTAAGATGGAATGGCTGTCGGAGTATGTGGGAACAGAAGAGCATCACTCATCACATCACATCAATCACTTATATTAAAAGCAATCTAATGGAAATTACTGCTGTAATTTGATTCTTTTGATAAGCCATGTAACTTGTTATGATCTCAGGTTTTGGACAGGTGTGATACTGCTGTGGTCACAGTGTGCACGTCTAATGTTGCTCACAGTGGTCCAAGGAATTCTCAGGGAGTTCGTGTGTGTGCTCAGACACATGAAAAATTAGGGGGAACATTGCATACAGGTGACGCATTTCGGAAGGTTGGCATGATAAATGCGTCCAGTCATCATTAAAGGATCTGTTTTCCAAATCAACTTTCATTTCATGGCCTTTGAGAGTGCCATTTTACCTGTGTTAAGAGGCCTTTTCCTTTCACTTCCGCTGTGTTTGTTTTTCAAGTGCTCTA
>JAPZDY010000022.1:3847959-3862514 GCA_029783645.1 Ctenochaetus hawaiiensis
CGCTATTCCAAACATTAGCACTTCTGGTTACTTAGATCAGGAATCTGAGCCACTAATAGTGCTAAAACACAGCTGTTAAAGTGAATATCTTTTTGCATTTTATCCATGTTTTTACTGATTAAAAAACTGTACGAAAGCTTTTGTATTATTCTCCCTAATTGCACAACAGCTTACAAAAACGATCCACGACTCTTTGATTTTGTTTCATAAGCTCGCAAGTTTCTGCAGTGAGATCATCTGAAGTTTTTCGGGCATCCTCCTCATGCTCTCTGAGCAACTTTAAAGATGTCAAGGCATAGAAACTTTCGTCAGGTCCATGAATCATCAAATAAAACTTACTGTCATCTCAAAGGGATTATTAAAGGGATTTATCTTATCATGTTAATGACCAGAACATTGCTGTGCCTATAGTACGTGCAGCAGTGGCTCATGTAGATATGCCCTTATATGAGTTATTGATTGTAATCTGTTAAATCACTTTCTAAAATTAAAGCCAGATATTTAAAAAGCAATTTTTCATGTCAACAAAACTGACCCTGTAGAACTTTTATCACTCAGTTCCTTAAATTAATGCATTATAAGTGGAAATCTGTGTTTTGACAAAAGCACCCTGAACTTACTGGGTTGTGTGGAGCTTCCAGCTGCATTTCACAGTTTTCATCACTGAGTTTTAGTTTGCAATCTTTTATGGCTGCTTTAAAGTCTATTCATACATTTTAATGTGGGAGAATAATGCAAGTTCATAGATCAAGAAATATTATTTACACAGTATCAGCAGGCATGAAATGCTGAATATTATAAAAACCAATATAATACAACAACAGTGTTTATATTGTTGGCTCTCAAAATAGGGGTCAGTATGCATGAAAAATATTTCTAGGCAGAAGGATAGATTCTCCACATAATCAATGAAGGGAAACCAATTTTGTCATATTTTTTAAGTGATGCATTTAAGATGAACCTCAGTACTTCAGTTTGAAGACACATTGTGACCTCTTTGATCCATCCAGACGAGGCAGGGCAGCCGTCCACCTGACGAGGATGAACTATTGAGCTAACAAGAGAGGAAAAGCTTAACCATTCAACTAGAACATTTCAATATTTGACAACAGATGCAGAGCTTCATTTGTATAATGTAAATATGTAGTGTTTCACTGCACAGATGTTTAGAATAGTATAAAGTCGGATTAACACTATTAAACATTAATTTATGCAACATTGTGGGGTAAAAAATAACATCGTCAGTCTCTGTGTTCCCTACAATTATCTAAATAGGAACACGTGCAGTTATTGCAGCTGTTTCTTAATTGCAGTGAGATTATTATTATTATTATCATTCATTACATAGAAACAGTTATCAAAAAAAAACAAAGGGGACATCAGCTGGCCTCCAAATATGTGGAGTGCTCTGTATTGATAATGTGGGGTTTAGTTTTCACCTCAGAAAGGTCTGTTTCTCCTCCCATAAACTGTTGGGGGATGTTTTCAGGAGCGGCTGTGATTGGACATTACTGAAACCCACTTTGACTCCATATGCCACATTATTTCTCTTCATAATGTATTCATCGTCCTCTCAACATTGCTGCAGCGGGATTTATGCAAGTTTCTCTGCTCTCTAAAAATGAGCTGGTCACACTCACACGCGCCAGCAATTGCTCTCATGGTGAATCTGAGAAAAAGCACAAGCCTCCGAGTCCTTCGGTACATTGTGAAAGGACGCTGCTCTCCACTTCTTTTACTCTCAAAGAGCTCCTCTGTATTAAGGAGAGCGAGACTTTATACTTAACTTCTCTCCATCTCTCTTACTCACTGTCTCTTAACCTGCCCTACACTCTGCCTTTCTCTCTCCAACTCTCTCACTTAGCCTTTCTTTATCCTCTCTTAACCTGACTCTCTTAACACCTCTCACCATCTCTATTAGCCTTGTTCTCACTGGCACCACTGCTACCTTTTTGTCTCTCTTGCTGTCTTTCCCTTTCAACCTGAAATGCTTCTCTCTTTCCTCTCTTCCATCTCGTCACATGAGCGTTGAAACAGAGAGGCTTTGCTGAAGTCGACGCCACGGCAGAAGAGCCCGGCATTTGGTTTCTGTCCTTTGGGCTTTTCAATCTGTCTCATTCTATCTATTTTTCTGTCTCCGTCTGGGCTTCTGCTAGAATCTGCTTTGAAAAAAATCATCCTTTCATTCCGTCAACTGGAGACAGACGTTCGGTCTTCATCTCCCTGCTCTCTCTTCACATACGCCAGCATCAGTGTCTGTCTCCCGTGCCTCGTGTCTGTATGACCTTCCCAGCATCCTCTCTCCATCAACACATGCCTGTTCTCTGTACCTTGGGTTCGTCTGTTTCATTCAATTATTTCCTGACTGTTTTCATCGCCTCTTCCTCAGTAGTCCTTTCCTCTTCCTGCCATCTGGGGCCTCTCTCTCCTCGCTATTTCAAATCAGTGTTTCAGTTATTACTTTTGACTGAACAGTTCTGTATATTTGTTAGGGGAAAGTTTGAGAGAAAAGTTGTGCTTATTTTGGCTGTTAAAGGGACAGTCCACTGATTTTTACATGTTTAAGTCCTCATAACTCAGTGTTACTTACTGTTACTGAACAGCAACTATCATAACTGTTTAAGCCATTTTTTAACCTTAAGTATGCAATTGTTTGTGCAGATTGCTGAATGGAGATGCTTTCCTCAAATGTTTTGTGATTCTGCAGCAAGTTTGAAGGTTATAATGTTTATTGTTTGTCTTCTTATGTCATTAATAAATAATTGTCAGCACTTGCTGAGAAATAGAACAGTATTAATCTTTGTGCAGTCAGTCGGCAGATTTGAACCCACTTGCAGGAGGTTCAATAACAGCCAGGAGCCAACTTGAAGATGGAGAACAGGAACAATAATTGTCTTCAAACTGAGGAGACAAGGAGGTCTGGGAGCTCTTTACCCTCTGAACAGAGTGTGAAATCAACCGCCACCTCACTGACAATGTTGTTATTACTATATTTTTCCATTGTTGTTGTTGTAAAAGTGATTCACATCATGTATGTTACATAAGACACCAGTGGTGTTTTTTACACCTGATGCCTGTCATACCAATTTTATTTTGCAACACCATAATATAATAAAAATCACACACTGAGCCAGCACAATGCAGACATTGTTTTGTTCAGTTAAAAAAACACATTCAGGGTAGAGAGAGGACATTGTTTCTCTGCTGCTTTTTATAAAATGGACTCTTTTTACTTGAGGCTGTGAACTTATTAACATCCTTCTTTACTAATCAAAGTTTAGCAGGTTATTATGTCTTAAATGATAGTAAACAAACTACCTGTAAGTTTTTGATCATTCATCAGTTGTGTCATCTTCCATGATAGTTCCGTCATGGCTCTTTGTTCAGAGGTAGATGAGAGGGTTCTTATTAATTTCCTCTATGGAAAGTACATTTGCAAACAGCCAGTAGTGGCTCAAATTCATAATGTCATAATGAGTTTTTTGTGACATGCATAAAATCATGTAATTTTAAAACTCTCCTTCTTGTTCATGTACAAATTGTTTATGGTAAACATGTTCTTTAAGTCAGCTTGGATGTATAAAAAAACAGTTGCATTATGGTAAGTGTAGGACCCAACATGTTTGAATCTTCATCAATACTGTGGACTTAAAGGAACGATTTCCCTGTTTGCTCACAGTTATGAAGATTGTTTTTTTATTTAACTGTGACTTTTTTGTGTTTCAGAGCCTTTCTAATGTAAGTTTCTTTTTTTAATTTGAAAGACTTTCTTTTTTGTAATGGTCTCCCTTTTTTAAACAACAAAGGAATAAACGGTCGGTTTTAATGTTGTGATTGATAGTAATGTTCTAATGTTTATTATGAACATTTTTTTCAGCTGCTGAAACCACAGATATAGATTTTTTTTGTCCTTGTAAACTAGCAAAATGAAATTACTTTACTATGACGTTATCACTGTCTTTTTCTCTGTGGTTTCCCTGCATTTATGCCAGACAGTGATCATGATGGACCGATCCTACACTCAAGAAAAGTTCTAGGAAAAATCTCTAGGGCTTTTACTCTTTTATTTACCTGCTGCCCCTCAGAAAATCTAATTATTTGCTTTCCTTTTGCACTATCAATCATTTTCTGAGACCAGCTGTCATTTTTTTTTCCAAATGCTGGACATCTTATTTGGAATGAAACCCATCACTGCCATTCTCCTTGGACAGGCTTATCATTCCTTTTCCTTCCTCCTCTTGTTTATTTTCTCTTCCTCCTCTTCCTCTCCGTCCACTCAGGGCCCCGGGGCCGGTCTATCGGCCTGTCAGGCAGCCAGGATCCCACATGTCCATCAGGGCTGAGTCAGCCTGCCACTCACTCAGGCGCTCACTCAGTCTGTCAGTCAGTCGGTCTTCCCCTCAGTCTCAGCTCTGTGGAGGTAAACATTAGCGAGGGGGTTGCATGGAGAAACATTTCCCTTTTAGCCACTGCTCACAAATGAGCATATTAGTATTCCACACAGCGAGGCACTTTCCAGCGCTCTCTAATCGCTCGGCATCGCACAGCTTCCAACCAATGCAGAAAATCAATGACATCATAGCCACATAATTGCATGTTACCAGCAGAGGCACGAGCCTCGAGTGCCTTTGTGCATGCGTGTGCTTCCGTGCTCGTGTGCAAGAGAATGCGGCAGGGCTCTTGTGTACGTGCATTTGTGTTTAAATACTTGTACACCAGCATATGTTCATTATGTGTGTACAACAGTGGGGATCATGGGATTCAACCCCTCTAGCAGTTTGAGTGATACTAGCCTCCTGCATGCATAGCTCTCTGGTGGGGACGAGTGTGCTGCTGAATGGCTGTAAAGGTAGCAGAGAATAGAGTACATTCTCACCCGCTTGGTCTCCTGGGTTTCTTAATATCTGCGGGCGAACACTGCACCATCTGCACTGCTCAGAACACAGAGGAGAGAGAGAGAGAGAGAGAGAGAAGGAGCATTCTTATAGAGAGGAAGTAGCATTAGCTGCACTGCTTAGCAGTGACCTGCCACTCTGTTTCCAATTTCAAATTCAAATGCAGAACTCATCCTTGGGGAACCTCACCTTTCTCCCCTCCTTCTTTGTCTCTCTTTCTTCTCTCTCTCTCTCTCTCTCTCTCCTCTCGAACTTCCCTCTCTCGCCTCTCCATCTCATCTCATCCTGCTCTCAATTCGCTTTTTCAATTTCAAGACGCTTTGAAGCCAATGCCAGCTGCGGGACCCCCCCTCTCCTCCCACTGAGATTGAACTCTGGGACTTCTTACCTTTTTTCTCCACTCTATATTTCTCCTCACTGTGTCATCAATCCTCCACCTCTCTCCCTCTCGTCTCCCCCCAGCCTGGCCCTGCCTATCTCGCTCCATTTCTTTTTCTAGTGAATGTATTGTTCTTGCTTGAAAAACTGGTTTCTGGACAGGGGTGAAGTAAATCTTTTGTGACCTGGTATTCCCTGCCGGGCCTCTCCCTCTCCTTCTCTCTCTCTCTCTCTTTGACTCTTTTAGTTAAGCCTCTCTCGGCCGACACAGGCACCAAGCTGTAACACGATACAGATGGAATATAGTATAAACAGAAAAGCTCCCGTAAAAGAGAAAGCCCCTCTGATCCCCCATCCTCCCCCTTCTCTGTTTTTTTGCCTTGCTGCACCCTCTTTTCATACGTTCTTCTCGAACAACCACTTTTTTGTTTCAGCTGCTGCTTTGTAGTTTCCTCCTGGTTGAGTCACTGACCGGAGAGGGAGTGCATGTGAGGTCTGCTCATCTTCATACACTGTGTCTCACAAACTTTCTTGGTTGTTCATGGTGTCACTGCACAATTAGGTCTCTATTTGGTGTTTCTGAAAAGAGTGAGCAACAATTCTTCAATTCAGAATCCTTCACACAACAGCTCTTCTATGAGCAGCAAACAATGGCTGAGATTTTAATGAATGCAATATTGTTGCATCACTTTGGTGTAAATTGATTCAGAGAATTCACTTTTCAAGGAAATTAGAATTTTTCAAGTTTCTGCAGCCCAGATTCCAAGTACAGAGTACATCCAATGGAGTTTAGTGGTTAACAGCAGCACAGACTTCTTCAGTAAACCACCAGCGGCAAATTTAAGGGAATTTTCATTTTATATTAGAGATAAACAGTAACTGCCAATTCAATTTACGCAATTAAATCAGTTACAAGTGCAATCTTTGTTTCTAATTGTGTTTACAGAAGATGAAATGTGTAGGTTTTCTGAAACAGGAAGGCAAATGGCTGGACATTGTACAGGAAAGGTGTGAAATTCATGGTGGCATTTAACACAGAGGAGGACCACAAGCTGCTCTCTGAGATAAGACCCAACCCAGCAGCTCTTATCTCATCTTAGTGACCATGATATATTTTTAGACTAAACAGGTTGAGCATTGTGTTTTCTGTTCTGTAAAGAAAAAAGAGATTTGAAAGAACCACAGATGGTATGATCAGTGGAAAGAAGAGGGTTTTTTATTGCCACAATACTGTATAGTGACAAGGTGTTTTTGAGATGTGAGCAGGCAATAAAAGCCCTCATCGCTTGACTGATCTACTAATGACTTCCCATCCAGACTGCCACGCCTATCCGCTTTAATCTGCAAATTGGATGGGTGCCTACCTTCCTCTGTGCACCTTCAACAAACCGAATGTCAGATATTTATTGTGGGATTAGTTTTTAAAGGTGCACAAGGTGAAAGATTAAAAAAACAATTAAAGCAACAAAAATAGATGCACATATTCGGTTGCCGAAGAAGGTGGATAAAATGTCAGAATTAAAAAACAAAACAGTCTATTAGTGATGCTAACAGCTGTGCTTTTAGCTTAATGACAACGTCATCATGCTAGTGTGCTTGGCATGATAATGGAAGCATGCTAATGTATAGCAGGTATTCACCATCCCAGTAAGTGTGTTATCATGCAAGCATTTGCTTATAAAATGTTTTAATCAAATGTTTTGGAGCTGATCTGAGCCCTTACAATAGTGTATCTGTTCATATCAGGTCCAATTCAAAATATATTTGCCTAAATGTTGATTAAATGTGCTTTGAGTTCAAAAAATACTTAAGCAGTGAAAATAACCCTCAGTGTGAGCCACCTTATTTAGTCAAGCGGAAGGCTACTTGATTAAAAAAATGGAGGTCGTGACTGAAAAATTAAGTTCATAAACTCAATCCATTAACATGACACAATGTACATTTAACTGAGAAAATGTCACACTAATGACACAGACACAATGCTATCTGCTAGTCAGACGATGAATTATTCTTTTAAAATTGTGATAAATAAATACAAAAATGTCATTTAGCTTGTGATACTACAATAGTTTTACTGAGTGACTGTGAAAAAATGGAAGTTTATTTCTCTGGCTAAATTGAAAGGTAGCCGGTGGAAACTCATCAGCTTTGACACAGAGGATGAAACTGTAACTCCAACATGCTTTCGTTAGTTATGTGCAGTATGTTGGTGGAGAAGCATTGGGTCGGCTTTGGCTCAGTTGGTAGAGCAGGTCATCTTCTTGTCAGGGGGTTTGTGATTGGATTCGATCCTCCAGTGTGCATGTCAGAGTGCCCTTGAAAAAGATACAGAACCCCAGATTCTTCCTGAAGGCTTCCAGTGTACCACAGGTATGCAGGTTTGTATGTGTATCTGATAAGTAGATTGAACCTCATATGTACATATGTACATGTCTGCCATTAGTGGGAATTATTTGGGAATTGAGGCCCTAAGAGTATGACTTAGGCCCTTTCTTGTGCAAGGTTTGTGGCCTTTAAAGTGTTAAAGTGTATTAAGATACTAAGTATGTTAAATATTGAGCTAAAACCAAAAATGTCTCACACTGATCAAGACAATAAAGATAAAGACAATAAAGACAAAAACGACACATCAGTTTAATTGGAATGTATTTAAATCCATTTTTTTTCTTTGTTAGTTTCCCAGCCTTGATACGTTAGCATATCCACCAGCCATGTCCAAGTGCTGCTGCTGCTCTGAGTTAGAATTCAATGAAGTTTTTAAATTTTCCTTGCTCAGTGCATGTATGATTTTTTGACCTGGTATGGTTCCTCCCAATCGCGAGGGTCCACAGATGGAGCTTTGCATGCTATTCCCAGTTCACAGTCAGTTACAAAGGGTGGCTAGGCTTTTGCCACAGCAAACTGAACTCAGACAAACTAATTCTCTAGCTTCTGTAAAAAGTTTGTTTTAAAACATGGATTATATCAATGCATGCAAGAACTCTTCTTCTTTTGAGAAAAGTTCAGTGCATGTTTTGATCATCTTTATTTTCTATCATTTTTACTTCCTCCGTGTTCATTTCCTCCTCCTTTTCCTTTATATTTGCCTTGTCTGGTTTCATTTTCTTTTTTAAAGCACTTTGTAGCATTGTTAAGAAACGTGCCTCATAAATAAGGTTTGTTACAGTTTTTTATTGTGTGTTCCATGATGTTTCCAACCTTACTCATAATCCATCTTCAGCTTGAACCTGCATTCAAGAACTGCTAAATGTCCACTGTAACTCCCTTGATGTGTGCATCCCCCTCTTCACACTCTGTTGGCTGTGTCCAGTTCGTTCTCCAGCCAGCCGGTAGATCTGAGCAACGGGGTGAGCACCCCTCCCTTGTGTCGGGGTAATTGTGTTTTTGTATAAGCTGTCTGGCTGCATTACAGTAGCCATGACCCAGTGTCTACCCTGTTCTCATCACCCAGGCTACTGGGGCTCGACAAAGTTGGCAGCAAACACTGCTTCCATCTTGCTATGCTGATTCCACTCATCTTTATGAGCTGGAGTTGAAATCATATCAGGTGAAACCACGAGATCAGAGATATTCTCATCATTCTGAATCTTTACAGAGTCCATATTTTGGCAGAGCCATAAAGGCAAAAGGGAGAGGAAAGAGACAGACGTTGGTTGAATGATTAGATCGTGATAGCACGGGTGTTATGTCTTCTTGTGCTGCTGCACAGACATGACAGATAGGAAAGGCAGGAAGGTGGCAGACAGTCAGATTAAATACAAGGACAGACAGATACGCAAGCAGACAGACAAACAAAACGGCAGCAAGGAAGAGGGATAGACAAGAAGATAAAAAAGAGAAAGAAAGATGAACCAAGACCCTGAAAGAGGCAGAGATTTTGGAGAAAAATGATGATCAGGGAGACAGAGACTCGAAAACCAGACGGAGTAGTAAGTTAAAGAAGGACAGACAGACAGACAAAAAAGCTAATCTAATGCTCTCCTATCCAATGGGCCTTGTGTGAAAATGTGCTGATATAGGGCTTAGCTGGAGGAGGATTTTCTCCCTTTAGTTTGGCTTTTCTGCTAAGTAGCATTGTGATACAATCAGCCACTGTACAGACGTGTGCGTACATATGGAATTCCATTAACCTTTCTGGCTCTGTTGGTTAAATGTCAGCATGGTGCATGAAATTGAATTGGTCATTGATTCAGAAGCAGGACAATTCTCCCACTCAGTTGGAGACAAGTACAATACAGCCGGCTTAAGTCTGTGTGTTCCTTGTCGGTTACAAACTGCAGCATAAATAAGACTGCTGCGGGGAGCAGAGCGTCTGTGACGGCAGCTGTGATATGTCTTTTCTACAGATAAACAAAGTATATGCAAGATGATTTTAAATTGTCAGCCAATAATGTGAAAATGTACATCATCTGCTAATCATTGGCCATAAAGAATTTATACCTAATAAAGAGAGATGATAGTTAAATTTGACTGTGTTTTCATCATAAACACGTAGATGAAGAGGCGGGGAAACAACAAGCACAGCACGATATTTTACACATATTCCTTCAACCCTATGTTCTCTCAGCCCTATGTAACACTACCCCTACCCCTAAAATCCTTGAGGGAACCTAATAGGGATGACCCCACATCACACTGCAGTAACTAGGTGCAGCTTAGCACTGAGACCAGAGAGCTAAACATATTGTTGTCAGTCTTGGAGTTAAAATATTTCATGAGGAGGACAAAACAATTGTTATTTGCAATACACAGAATAGTGATGTCAGGTTTGGTCAGACTTGTGGAATATTAAATCGTTTATCTATACTTATCATATCTCAGCCTTTTTACCTTTAGCTGTGCATAAACTGCAGGTTATGAACTTACTTTTCAAATAGAAAATTGTGAAATTATCAGTTATCTGCTGGGTATCAGCTATGAGAAGCAGATAATTATCAGTTATCAGTTATCAGTTTGTTGCCTGAGATAACACTTATCAAGTATCCCTGATAATAAATTTACTCAGCTTTTTAAAAGGAATTTTCAAGCTCTTTTGGCTAAAAATAAACGTCATTTGAAATCAGACGACTCAATCAGTGAGCACTAAAACATGATATGTTGTTCAGGATGTGCCCCCCTTCCCCCTCAGATTTGCATCATTCTCTGCTTTCTTGTCCATCCACAAAGACTGAGACCCTATTTGGATACAACTAAACAAGTCTTGCATGACATCAAATCGTTCAATCATGGCAAAGCAGACGTTCACAGTAATCCAGACAGCCGCCTGTTACACAAGAACCAGACTCTGAACAACAACCCACATTAGCCTCCCTACTAATCTCTTTCTTATCTAACTTACAAACATTAACACTGCACCTGCTGTGTTAATGTTTGTAAGCTGCACTGCGATCAGTTTGCAGGCTATGCTATGTAGCTAATTAGCTGCTCAGCTGCAGCACATTAAACATCATGTAAACATCTGCTTTAATAATTAAAAACTATACACATTTAAAAACATGTTGACATTATTTTTCACTGCAAAAAGGAAATGACTTAATGTGATTACAGCGGTACTTTTAAACAACTAACTGAAGTGAAATGAGGGAAATTTAGGTAAATACGTACATGTGTCTCCATCATAAATGCTGCTTGTGGCAACAGCTGCTCAGGAAATTGATATAGTTTCATTTTAAATGATACATTTGTTTCTTCATTTAAAAAAAAAAGACAATTCAGTTTTAAAATTTACAAACTATCCCTATAAACCAAAGTGAGCATTTTTGTCCCGTCTCACTTACCTTTGCTAAGAAAAAAAAATATGTTTCTCTGAAAACAGATCATTTCTGTACATATTACTGACTGTTCTGCTGCATAAAGATCCCCAATGGAAGTCACTGTGCACCAAACATTTTATTTGTTGCAATACTGTCTAGTCATAACACACCCAGACTGTGTTGTCAGTAGGAGGTGACAGTTCATTTCTAGCTCTTTTTTTACTTATGACAGATAGAGTGCTGACAATTTGACCGTGATGCCTCAAATGTAATTGGATATTGTCTTCTGAAATAAAAACTATATCATTTTCAAATGGCAATATCCTGA
Source organism: Ctenochaetus hawaiiensis (assembly GCA_029783645.1). Taxonomy (NCBI): domain Eukaryota; kingdom Metazoa; phylum Chordata; class Actinopteri; order Acanthuriformes; family Acanthuridae; genus Ctenochaetus; species Ctenochaetus hawaiiensis. The sequence continues at coordinate 3,859,314 of JAPZDY010000022.1, forward strand.
ACTATCTATTTACAAAAAACAAACACAAGTTGTTTTGCTTGCATAGGAAAATAGGAACAGTGAACAACACTTTGATATTTGATCATATGTAATTGTTATTAATAGAAACAGTGTTCACTGTATTAGGTTTATGTGAAATTAAGCTGCACTTTTTAGTATTTTCATAAGTGGATTTCTCAGTGAATTTGTCAGTATTTTACGAAATGACTGTGTAAAATGAAAGTTACATTTTGCTCATGTTGTGACAAACCTTCAGAGAGTTATCACATAACTCTGTAATTACCATCCTCTATGAAGCATTTCACCATATTTTAGCTCATTTTAAGGGTTTTGCAATGTGACACTGCTTTGATACAGTCCAACTGCTCGCTTGAGTCTTGTCTCCTGTCACAGGAGCACATCCCTGATAAACTGACTGTTTACTATACATCATGAGTAGAACAATAAAAGCAACCAAGTAACCAGTTTAATATTCAGATATTTTCCTCATAAGTTAGTGGAAACCAAAGCAGAGCTAAATTGAAAGTAGGTATTAAATTTACATTCAGAGACATTCCTTTCTTGTCATGCAGATTTTGTTCAATGTCTCTTAAATGTGTCAGTATGCATTTATTTGTTTATATGTTTGCCATAAAATGTTTAAATGGTGATAATCTGTCAGTATTGTATGTACAAGTTATAAACTGCCCCCAAGTGGCCAAAAATTTATGAATGCAACTTTAATTTAAAATTCAGTTTTAAAATATAGCAAGTTGCATTAGACAGTGAGTGGACATTTTTATTTTCAAACTGGATGTCTATCGATCACTGCTACTTTGTCTATTTAGCAATATATTTATACTGAAATAGTGATACTGAACACTTTCATCTGCTCTTTGCATTTTAAAGAAACTACAGAAATAATCAGACTCACTCATAATGCTTGAACCACTGACTGATCCCAGTCATAATTTAAGTTTTAGCCAACTGCAACAACAGTAGCTACTTATCGAAAATATATACAACAACCATACTTTGTGAAACGCATATTTTCTGGATTGACATTGTACAATTTGACTATAAACTTTAGCATTTTTTAAATCCACATTTGGCTTCTCTGCTGAACTCATGCACTCTGCAACCCTGCTGGATGCGTAAACAAATCCTGACCTTTGTACTTATTTATGGAAGTTTAATATTAATGGCAAAGATGGGGGCGGCACAGGAGAGCTTTAGGAATACATAGGAGCCCCGATGCTAAAACAATGAGGAGTGGAAACAGTGTTGCAGCTCTGGAGGTCAGTGGATCGATGTGCAGGGATTACATCTTGCGATGTGGATGTCGATAGGTCAAGAGACAAACTCACTAATGAAGCTGAGTTATGACTCATTTATCTGGCCACTGGCCACACACTCCACTATTTGTTATTCCTTAACTTCTTTTTTGTCATTCAACTCTTTTTATTTTCTTTTTTCTTTTCTTTCTTTCTTTTTTCTCTCTCTTTCTTTTTCTTTCTTTCTTTCTTTTTCTTTCTTTCTTTCTTTCTTTCTTTCTTTCTTTCTTTCTTTCTTTCTTTCTTTCTTTCTCTATCTTACCTGTGTTAAAATTCTCATAGAGAATCTTTTTTCCTGTGTTGCTCTTTCTTCAGCTGCCTCTGTCATATTTCTTTTCTGCCCTCTTTTTTTTCCTACTTTTATTCTTACCCCATTGCATCAGAGTCATCACGCCTTCCATCACGCTCTCCCACTCCATACTTTTTGTTTTTACCCTCCTATCTTTTCTTTCTCTCATGCACCCTCCCTCAAAGCTCTCAAGTTGCTCGTAACCAAATCTCAGGGTTCTCCATTTCCTTCCTGCTAATACCCACCTAATACCTCCTCCCACACATACATGCACACACATACACACACACACACACACCCACTCACACACACACATACAGACACACTTTCCAGTCTAAGCATACTAACAAAGTCCAACCCAAGAGCACAAACAGTCCAGATTTTTGCAGCCATACTGTCATATCTGTGAAAATAAAGCCCTGTCATCTCAGCGTCATTGATCGCTACTGAAGGCTCATTCCTGACAACTGATGGAAAAATGTCACTCTGACAGCTGTGACAAAATTCTAGCTATTTCTACCCAATTGCACCAAAGCTGAGGGGAAGACTCTTGGAGATTGTTTTACTTGCAGGCTTCAGCTATGTTTCTCAACAAGGTGACAGACTGCAGTGGATCTTTATGTCTGTACATCTTGAAAGCTGCAGCAAAAAAAAAAAAAAAAAAAAGTGTGACCTGGTTGAAAATGTGAGTGTGTAGCGAGATGCAATAGAGCGTTGTAGAGAAAACAGTAATCTGTGCAATAATAGGCCAAAATGCAGCTTTTAGCCCTGTTTTCATAAACACTTGCTCACCAGGCACTTTTTGCACTAAAACACTTTCCTTCATCAGCAAATGATGAGCTTCACTTGTTCTTAACCTTTCCTTTGCCTTTCCACTCAGCTGCATTATCAGAGGCTGCTCATATAAACACCTGCCAAGTGGGTGAAAGAGTGGCTGAAATGCGCCTCCCTCTTAGTCATGACCCATTCGTGCAACCGACTGTCTGCCTTTTCTTGTGTGTGGCAGTGTGTGTGTTAGATCATATGAGTTTCTAGATTATTTTAACAATGAGAATGTGTATTTTACCCAGAGCTTTGCCTGTTAGTGTAGATGCATGCTATGAGGGGAATCAGAATAAAAGGACAGGCAAAAAGATAGAGAGGGAGAAAATGACATTTCCAGCTGAGCTTCAAGCTTTTGTTAGGACCATTAAAAGTTAACACAACTGCAATACGCCATCCTCCAAACATTCAGCCCACATGCAGAATTTGTTTGACATCATGCTCGAGCAAAGCAGGAAAAAACAGATGCATTTTTCAAAAGACAATACTATATGGACTGGTGACAAATTAAAAGGAAAAAACTGCAACATAAAGTGTCTTTGTAAGATGTTGGGCCTAAACAAGTCTCCAGAGCAGTTTCATTGTTCCTTGTCCCAGATTTTACAAGTATGAGAAACTCTACTGAAGGAATGAGCACCATTATTTCAGAAGATATTGCCTCATTCACTGTTGTGATAGTAATGTTGCAATGTGTTATTTTGCTTTTGGGTGAAAATTTCTCCTCTTTCCTTTCATTTGTCACCAGTGTGTGTGTGTGTGTGCATATATATATATATA
>JAPZDY010000022.1:3879804-3892890 GCA_029783645.1 Ctenochaetus hawaiiensis
GCCTTTTCCTTGAAACCCTTCACGCAGAAAGACAAAGCAGCATGTAGACATCCGTCTCCTATTGATGTTGATGAAGCTTACGGAGGGAAAATAAATATCTCACACACTCCTGCACCGTGTGGATTTCTCTGTTTCAGTTCTGCAGGGCACACTCTTGACCACAGACTGCAAACTCTGGATCAGAAATGAGTTTCCCTACAGGGAGAAAAGCCCAAGGTGGAGTGTCAGGTCCACAAGGTGAACTCCATCAACCTTGGCTACTGCAGGGCCCAGTGGGATGCTCGAAACAAATGTTCTGATTGGCTGTGAAGCAGGAAGGCACGGGGTTCATCATGAACTGTTCTTTCACTTCCTTCAGCTTCCTTTTGAAAAAACCCCTATCATTTCTTTCCGCTGTCTCTAGATGTCTCTTCGATCTTTCTCCATCCTTAGCTCTTTGTCTATTGTTCTGTATCCCAGCTGACTTTCCCACCATTTCCTCTGCTTCACCCTTAGCCTGACCTCCTCTTCCCTGCCAGCAGGCTCTTAGTGTGTCTCTCTGGTCTCTTTGTATGTTTCAAACACTAACTTTGTCCATCCATCTAACCTTCATACTCCACTGTTCATCTCTCAGTGTCTTTTCATCATGCCTTCTATCCTTTCTTACTTCTCTATTCCTTCTACTTCCATGGCCATATTTCATTCTTTGCCCCCCTTCCTTTCCATACCATCCGTCACTCTTGCCTTCCTGTCTTTGTCAGTAGAAGCTTCCAGGAATTCATACGGAGGAAGTGTTGCTTTCCGAACTTTGATAGCACCTCACCTACTCTCAGCTGTTTTACTTACAGTACACAGCCAGCTTCTACTGAATCCATAACTCGTGTTGTATTTAAAGAAACAGTTCAACACTTTGAGAAATCTGCTGATTTTTTTTACTTACCAAGAGTCAGACAAGATTGATAGCACTCTCATGCTGGTCACAATCCTCTGAGGGGTAGCCTAGCTTAGCACAAAGACTGGATTCAGGAGTAAAGCTAGCCTGGCTGTCAGAATACAATCTGCACAAAAACTGAAAACTGGTGCCGATGTGTTTTAAACCTGGAAAACTGAGTTGAAAGCAAGGTAATCAGTGAGGGCTGTGGGGGTCCTGCCACCAGCAAGAAAAAAAAAATTATATTATATTGGAATCATATTCTGAATTTATAAACCACCTAGCCTCTTGAATTATCAGATTACATATTAGTGTATAAACAACATGTCCATGCAAGTATTTCTCCACAAAAACATGTTAAGAAATTTAACAGGGGTTTTTTTGTCTGATGCAGTGCTACAGAACTTTTAATTTGAAGCAGATACAGTAAGTGCTGAGTTTGGATTAAAATCAGTTTGTATTAACATATCACCAAATACAGGCTACCTTCCAAACAAATAAAAGTAGAGGAGAAAGCTTGATATTAAAAGCCATTTTACAGCTAAAAGAGTCTTTGATTCAGGTGTGTGGGAAATGTCTCATATTCACAGCTGAATCCTGTCAGATCAAAGAATTTACTCCTGTGAACTGACAACTGTGATTGTGACTGTTATTGACAACCAAAGCACACAGTGGAAACAGTTAGCGATGAGTTCAACTCAAGGAGAGTTAAAAAGTGTTTGATATTTTTGACATTGTGCCAAACACATTAATTAATCTACTTACTGCTTTGCCTTTACACACCCACTGTGTTTATAACATTGCAGTCATTTGATGTCATTTAAAACCTAAAGTTAGCTTTTCATTTCTGCTGAACAAATTTTTCACTTTAAAACCATAACAGGTTAGTTCATTTATCCTGAGCACTTGTTCTCAACAGATTTTATTTTTTGCCATCATCTAAAATTCAACAGAAAAGTCTTAATGGCATTTTGATGAGAGCAATGCTAACTTTCAGGTTGGTCTACACAACTACATCGTCCCTGCTGCACTTTATTTGCCCAGATGTATGTGCACCCAGCCAAGTAATAGCCCAACACCAAACCCCTGAGGTACAACAGCTTGTTTCTACACCTCATTTTTTTACAAATTAAACAAACAATATATAAGGTGTTTCCTTAAGTTAATGGATAAGCTAGTAGGGTTCAACTATTAGTGACACTAGTTACTACATATATATCATATAACAAATAAGCAAATTTCCCCCCCAAAAAAACAAACCTTTAAGCTCTGCTAGTAAGGTGAGGACTCTGTAGGGCAATCAATATTATTTCAAACATCTAACTACCTCTAATATTTTGAGCACAGTTTGAAAGTAGAATATTATTATTATTATAATCTTTTTCAGTTTCTCCTATTTGTTGTAATATGCCCAAAATAAATTGTTTTTAATCCACCATTACATTCCTGACCTTAGAATTTTTTAAGTCTTGAGGTAATTAATTATGAGGTAAAATTCATTGAGTGTCTCTTTAAATACTCAAACTGTTTCATCAAAGTGTCATTATTTTGCAAGCAAAGGTCTTAAGACGCTTCAGCTAATTAACTTTAATGATGTTCCATAATAGGGTTTAATAGTCATGCCAGCAATCAATTTGTCAGAGTAGGTATTGTATTATTTTTTCTAATGACAGAGAGTTTAATTTTGGACAAAAACTGCACACAGAGTAAAAAGCACACACACACACACACACACACACGAACACACAACCATATGTTCATATTCTCATCTTCTCTCTTGGCCGGTAAATCTTATAGGGCAGTTCGATAGTTCCTGAATACTGGAATCTGATTTTGCACACTGACTCACATTCATGATAGTAATCATCACTCTAAAGAGCTTAGCTAAGCGGCTTTTAACACATGATCAGCAGCACTGCAAGCTGAGGGAGGCCCTGCACACCCACTCCCATCACTTCATCCCATTTTTAACCCATAAGCAATACTGCCAATTTGTAACAAGTAATGCAATGCCATAACGTTTAGTCTTCTCATATCTAAAAGGAGGAAACTGCAAATGAGGGGAGAGCATGGTATACTTTGTTTTTTTAATTCAACAAGTCTTCAAACAAGTGGTGTGGGATCTGCCACACTCCTCGAGGCAACAAACAAGTAAAATTATGTCACTCAGTATGTGAAGAAAAATCACTTGATGATGGGGATGAACTTGGCTTACCATGTTGCATATCTAAAGAGGATTAAATTTTAAACTCACTGCAAGGGAAGTGTGCCCGGCAGCACAACCCAAATATGAAGATTAATCTGTTTCCCCAGCCTAAACCTTCTGCCAGCCAGATGCAGGTGAAAGGGTCCAGTGAGATATTTTCTCCAAACACCTCTACTGAACCAAAACAACAATACCTTTGTGTCACGCAGCACTCTCCAGTAATGAAAAATAGATGCCCCAAATAAAATATAGATGCCACTGAAATGGTCCTACAAGTGTTTATTACAAACATGCCTTGGGAGAAACCAACATACCTAAAACTGTCATGAAGCAGCCTTGGACAAAAAACAAGAAGACTCAATGCAGGAGTCCATGGGAAAACTGTGAATTATATCAAGTCTTCTTAAGGTTGAAAGATAAAAGTGCAGGTAGGATTTCTCTCTGGATGTGAATCGTTGGGTTTCATGGAAATTATCATTTAAAAAGAAACACATGTATATGTAAATATGTGATCCAGCAGAGACAGTTTCACTCAAATAAAGTAAGCAAAAATTCTGTACACACTTGGTTTGAAACAGCTACTAGCTGTAGCTATGTTGCTTATGCTAGTCACTTACCAGCTCTCTCCTCAATGCAGCTCAGTTCTTGCCTTGACCCAATATTCTTCCTAACCCTTAGTCATTTCCAGTCCTTTGGGCGACTGGCAGACTGAAAACTATGAGGCTCTGGCCCATCAAATTTGAATGAGTACTCAATATCTAACTCATCTCAGGCTTCAGGAACCTTCTTTTTCTTTGTTGTGCTTGACCTTGTTCTGGCCTTTCCTCTTACATGTTGTACATTCTGAATAATCTGTTCTGAAGTGGGTGCAAAAATCTGTGCCAATATCCCTGTGTATGTAAAGCTGTAGTTATGGAAAACATGATTTGTTTTTTACATTTTCTTCCTAGACATTGATTGTGTCAGTTAAAAAAAACTTACTATCAGTAATGGAAAGAAACTTATTACTCAGTTACATGTTACACTACTTTGATTAAAAGTTTCAGTAGCGAGTTCTGTGCGCAAAAACAATTTGAAATTCACCATTATTGTTTCTAAATAGTCCATGATTTGGACATTTTGCGACTCAGCTCTTGGTTACTGTCTTTTCAGGATTAAGATGGAACATTTGATATTGATTTATATCTGTGTGTTCAGTGAACAGGAAGTTCAGTGGACATTTTAGTCTGCTGCTGGGGACTGAGGCGAGGGAAGCAGATCTGTTGGGTGGAAATCCTGGATGTAATATTGCAGCTTTTTTTTTTTCTCTCTTAAAATCAATGCCACCCTTTACATCTGTCTTTGGGTTGTTTGACATGTGTAAGTATCTTACCACTAAAGATAGTACCAAGGTTGAATTATTGTTTTAAAACACAGGGTTCTTTTCATTTCTCAACAACTTTGGCCAAAAAGGCTTAACAATATTGTTTTCACATCTCAATAACACCAGAGTTGTCTTCTTAGCTGACTTTTTAGCATTAGCCACTGCTAAACTTCCATTCAAGGATTACCCTTTTTTTCCCTCGGAGTTTGAGGGTGTTGTAAACCCAGCATTATCAGATGATCAGATTTCTAGTTAAATAACAATATCCCTTTGCTACTTTTGTGCATAAATAATAAGCTGCAAAAGATATGATACATGCCTTCGTATGGTATTGAAATGAGTGATGTAATAACTTACTTTTGCTAATAAGGAATTGGTATGTTGATGTAGCTTCATTTTTAGTTAAGTAAGTTGCAGTTAATTTCAGTTTTTTTAAAGTAACTCAACCCAACACTCTTAACTGTTTTATGTCGTATATTTTTTAGATATTGATTAAAATAGGAGGCACAGAGACCGCGTCACAAAGACCATGATCCCCTCCCTGTCAGAGTTAGTTCCACTTTGATTGTGTGTTCAACAAACCCATTTGCCACTATCACTGTCACTGTCACTGGAGGGGGGGTCTGCACAGGAGGAAGTGGGATGTGAGAGGACAGTTTAAACTTCCCATGTTCATCCCCCAAGTGAAGGTCCCGACTGGAGGGTGAAACAATGACATCACTGATACTGTTGGATCACAAGTCTGATGTTGCAGTTTACTTATAGCGTTATCAAAGAAAAACCCTGGCACAGTACGGGGAAGTGCCATGTCCTTGGGAGTTGTGAGCATATACTTGTATCTTAGATAGGATATCCCAGGTCAAAGGTCACCCGGCGCTGACAGGATATCCTCCCCACGTCCTGTCTTACTGTTCTCCCTCCCAGCATCCCTCACAGCCAACCAATGTCTATTTCAACAAAACATTTAATCCTATTTTCAGTGTTTAAATCCCGACTGTGGGGTGAAATAATTTCAATTCTCTCCACTATTGTCTCATGTAGGATGTAACAGTATGAGGCGGATTGCTCCACTTGTTTCAAGATAAAGCAACAAGATGACAGTTGAACAAATGAAAAAGTCTCAGCCCAGCAGCAAATTTTTTTTCACTGTGATTCAAAAAAAGCTTATTGTATGACTCAAATATCAAATAAGTTTAAGAGAAAGACACTTTTTTTCCCTGTCTTATCAGGATCATGGGGGCAAAGCCTCGAGAACTGCTGACAAAGTGTTTTGTGTGTGTGTGTGTGTGTGTGTGTGTGTGGGTGGGTGGGAGTGTGTGCTTTCATGGCAGTTTTCAATGTACAAAGTTGCTTTTGCCTTATTTTTCTCTCTTACATTAATAAATCCTACAGATTTCTTTGAACCAGGCTATGTGCTGGCCTTACAGACAAAAAGCATCGCCTCCTCTACACACAGCCTCTTTTTTTAAAGTCCTGTTGTTTGTTGTCCTCACACTCCAGCCCTGTGGATGACATGGATATAGACTACCAATTATGACCACTATTAGCTTGCTTTCATTATTTCCAATAAGAATCAGGAGGACACACACACATAAACTGGCGTACAACCACGGCAAGCAGCCGTAAATCACCATAACTCTTTCCCCAAACACACTCCCATTGAGCTACTGTTCCGCTCACCATTATAATAACTCTTATTGCCGTGAAATATGGAGCCTCCATTCATACCTGCCCTCAGCAGAAAACAGAGAGGGCCAGAAAGAAGACATTAAATATTGAAGTGCAGACCATTAGGAGTTTCCTCTCAGCATTCTGACGTGCCATTACTCTCCATGACAGACTGTAAGCCAATGCCTTTCCCTTTGCACAGTGCAGTTCTTGAAAGTCTGCCGGTGACGACATCATTGCATTTAATGAGCTCTCAGTCGCAGCCCTTAGGATCACAACTGGGGCACTGCTTTCACTTTACTGAAGGAAAAGGAGTCTGAAATGTTTACATTATGGCAAGCAGGGATGAAGAGCTGTAAAAAGTAAAAAGTCCCACTCAAGTGTTGATACTGTAGTCGGCCCAAAATAAAAGACCCTCTGAAGTCTAGCTGTGATAAAAACCACATGCCACCTCATTCTGACCTGAAATTGCATATTTACAAATGACCAACAAAAGGCAGCTTTATTGAGGTACTATGTAATTTTGATGATTTGTTAAAAGCACTTGACCCTCGCAGGCTGACAACAGCACTTATCCTGATAAAAATGGTGGTAAACCAGCTGAATGGAGGCTTGACACATTGCGAGTTGGCCTGATGGGAGTGTTTTCCTCAGTGTCAGATTAAAGACTAGAGATGTTTGTTTGTTACAATGAAAGTGCCTGTACAAAAGCGCTAAACACGCAATAACCTCAAATTTAGTAATATCCTTTCATTTTAATGTCTCTCAGCATCTTATGTGTGCATCTTTTTTAAATAAAGGCGAAAAATGTTTCTTTATCCGGGGACATTTAAAATATTGCAGTATGATCGTTCCCATGCAATGCAAAAATAATGAGATGACAGAGCGTTTGAGCTAAATCCTGTTCATTAAAAACATTAAGGGGGGAGTTCATGGTGGTTGCAGTACAGACTGTCCTATTTTCTCCACCAAAACAGTGTTTTCAGAGTTCTAAATTGAAAAAGGTTATAGGTGAAGGCTCTAGAAATAGTTTGGGTGTCCTTCAAAGACTCGATTGCCACAATAACTACAGTGATTTCGTTAGTTTTTGTGCTCTTATAGAGCCTTCTGGTTAATTCACTCAATTAAAATAGCAGAATAAAACTAAAGTTTAAGAAGAGTTACTTCTAAAACATGCAAATCAAGATATTAAAATGAAATTTTGACCTTTAAGTTCCTCTGTAGCCACCAGTAAGTGTGACAGGCTTTGAAGCAAAATTAATATAGAGGCTAAACCACGTAATAACACATAATGTGATGCACTGGTGCCTAAAAGCCTTATTTATAGACTTTAATTGTGAGAGCAGCAGCTGTAAAATGGTGATTAAATGTTTTTGAGCATCACAACCCCTTCAAAATGACTCATCTCATCATCATAATTAAATTTATTGCATCCGATAACATTTGGAAAGTAAATAAACCACAAGACTATGCTCTATGGGCCCAACAACAGAGGAAAGGTAGGGGGTCTGCGTACTTTTATCACAAGGAAAACAAACTTTTCTGACTTCATGAACCGCTGAGCAACTTTCACGTCATTAAATGGGGGTCACCCAAACACTGTTTATGATAGAAATGAGACAGTTTTAATCGACTGTGCAGATGACTCACATTTGTTTCACCAATGAACTTCTGAAGATGAATAAGTACTGTACAGGCAAGTCACAGGGACATAAACTGCCTTTCAAAGGGATTTTCAGTCCAGCCCTTTTGTCTTGTACTCGATAGCCTAAATATGAGATCATGTATATTTTTGGCTTAAATATTAATATATTTATTTAGTTTTAATTACATATCATTTGTATAAGTATATGAATAGTCATATCTATCTAATTAAATGCAATAAATTACCTTTTTTTCTAGAAAATCCTTCGATATTTTATTTTTTTAGCGCTTGTATAAAATATTCATTTCACGTAGTAGTGATATCATATTTCTCCAATTCTACTGGCTATGGCCTCATGCTGTGTGTAAGCTAATTACTCTCATCAATAGTCATCTGCAGTTGTGTGTTTACAAAAAAAACTTTTTTACAGTGTATTAAGACTCCTATTACTTGATGCTTGGAGCATTTACAATCATCTTAAATGTGTCAGGGAAAAAATAAATACATTTTTTATCATCATCAAGAGTCCATTACAATGCATGTAATGGTTCCCAAAACATCTTTGAATTTATCTTGGCTATGCCTTCATCAGGGTGAAGGTTTTAGTCTAATTTAGTCCACTTTACTGTGAAGAAAGGGGGGCTGCATCAATTTTTACTTTGATTTTCTTTCTTTTCTTTTTTTTTAAAAGACAAATAATATTCAAAAAAATCTGTAATGGCTGCATAATACTTCACACACTGTGGTGTAGTTTGCCGTGTCTCTCCAGAGGGTTGAAAAGAGGCTGGGCATAATTTGCTGTGATTTTCTCAGAAATGTAAGAAAATGGTCACAAATTTACTCACTTCCTCACCTTCAGATGTGGTGTTCTGGAAAAGGAAAATCACCTTTAGTCAGAGTGCTTGGCATTTAATGGCATGTGAGATTGTCTCTTTAATGTTTTTTTTTTTTTTTAACTGACTAACCAGGAGACAAGCCGAAAAAGACAAAATACATTAGGGAGGTAATAAGAGAGAAACGGCAAATAGCAGAAAGTGAGGCAGGGAGGCAGATGGAAGTTTAAGACAGAGAGAGAAAGACAAGCAGAATTGAATATGCAGGGGCAGAGAACACTAGCCAGAGAAGGATACCTACAGCAATACCATGTTACTACACAGTGCCGTATCCCTGCAACGCAGACAGTTCTGCAGGCCAAACAGTGTTTTATTCATGCAAAAGCCGTCACGAAAAAAGTGCTAGGACTCAAGGCTGTTGCTCAATTATTCATCAAGCAGAGAAATGTATCCTGATTGAAGTTGCTTTGAACTTAGGGCATCATTTTTCACAGCTGTTTTTTTTTTCTTCTCTTTTTTTTTTTTTTTCAAAGCTGTGTGTAATGCGCCACCAAACAGAGCTGCATCTCGCAACCCTCCACCCCACTGGGGCTGTTAATTTATACCAATTTATACCAATTTCAATTATTTATCATTCAAAAACCTATTCATGCCAAATTAATCCCTCATAATGCCATAATAGCCAGTAGCTTATATCCTGCTGTTAGTGCATATTATTTTTTACTTTTAATACACTGAGAAATTCATTTTTTTTGTCTTTGACATATCATGAAGTGAATATGAGATTATCATGCTATGCTTCAACTGTGGCCACGAGTGTTGTAATATCTCTGTGGTGTGTTATAAATCTGTGCTGCCGTTGAGTCTTCCTTATCTGAAGATTGCATGAGTCATTTGTCTCTGTCTGGCGCGGCATATGTGAGACACTTATCTAGATGGATGCGCACACACACTCAGACATATACTGTATATGAGCACCCTAATGTTGTTCACTGTCAAAAGTATTTGCACTCCAGAAAGTCTTTAAAATATGAGTCTGAGACTTCTTCTGTCTTGTTACTTTCATACACTGTCACTGAATTACAGCCCACATACAGTAAAGATTCCTCGGTTTGTTGGAAGCCAGCATGACTAAAGTTGCAGTGGTTTTACACATGTATTTATTTCATTCCATTCCTTTTGCCACACACACACTTTTCATGTACATTTTTGCTTGCCTTAGGGGAATCTGAACCAATTTTACTCGGCTGACATGCTCTGACATCGTGCTGGTGTGAGTGTCAAGCTGCAGCTCTGTGGAACATGATGCCGGTGTCAAACATGCCTTCCCTTTTTCTCTATCAACCACTTTTCCCCCTGTATTTCTTTATATTCTCCCGTCTCTGTCTCTCTCTAACTTTGGTCTCCTTTTCCTCTCTCATTTTCCGTCACTCTTCCCTCTCATTTTCCTTCAAATTCCCTTTCTTTTCCCTGTCTTTCCGAGGACAGGCTTTGCGGCTAGTTCAGCGGGCTGGATCTTATTTCGGTGTCGAATAAAAATCCATGGCAAGTCTGCCATTCTGTCCCAGTGGTGGAATAAAAGCAGGACGCTTCGTGTCATTTGGAGACGAATGACACAGATTCCTCCACTGGCGCTCGAGCAGACACGAGGCCTCCAATTAAAAGGCTGTTACGTGGCAGGGGTGCGCGGCTTGTTTGGGTTTTGTTCACACACTCGTGGGCTGCAGCCAAGCCTTCCATCCCTACTCCTCTCTGTCCTAAGGGCTGCAGTCTTAAACTTGCTCTTATGCTTAAATTTCAGGGTAAATTAGGATTATATTAAGGTTATGGTACAGAAAAGACCAACCCAAAACAGTGTTTTAAGCGGGAATTTGTTTCACTTTCTTTTTTGTTTTATTCATGAAAGTTTAACCTACATTTCTCATATTTGCCTTTAGAGGAGACATTTCCCTTGCTTTAGAAATGCTTGGATCATAGACATATACGAGTGTTTTTCATATGCTGTATGTGTGTTGCATATGTGTTCCAATGACATGTATGTTGTTCAAAACTGCAGGTTGTTTACTGTCCCAATTACAAGATGTCTTCCATGCATCGCCCAGATTTGAACCATAAGGACACTCTGTGTAAAATATTTACTCGGTGCCAGGAAGTAAACAAGCACCCCTAGCTTGCTTGTTGGGACCAATCAAAAGTTTGGGCAAAGAACATGAAAGCCTGACAGCATGTGGCATGCGGGGGTGGGTGGGGTGTTTGTGTTTGTGCTTGCATGTGTGTATGTGTTCATCTTCGAACGTCTGCGTGGAAACTCAACGTGCATGCATGTGTTTACGCACAGTATGTGTAATAAGCCTGTACCAAAAGAGCCACGACTACTGTGGGGCCCCCTGCTGATCCCAGGAGCCTCAGACCTCTGCTGCTGCATTTGTTTCTGTGAATTGAAGAAAACATGACAATTTCAAATAGAATTGCTACTCTGCAGTCATAAACACGAAAACACACCCTTGTGGTAATGCAGGAGTCCCAGATTTGGTTTGAAATAATGCACACGCTCCTGTCTCCACAGAATAAAAAGCAGCTTCTAGCCACAAAGAAAATCATCATGTTTAATATATAGGTTGTTGTTTATTTAATTTGATTGCATCAGTATTTCTGTTACCAAGGGAACACTCAATTAAAAGGGTTACAGTTTTATTTCGTGGGTTCGGTTAATGCGTTAGCAGTGGAGTGCGAGTTTATCTCAGCGGTGTCTGCCTGATTAGCATATTCCATCATGTTAAACAAATAGAAGACAATGAGGGCCGTAGGGACGAGAGGCAAGCGTGTGCACAGCATACAGAGAGATCAATGTGTTTCCAGTGGGGCACAAAGGCCTGTTGTTGAAGAGCCCCTCATTGGCTATGCATTAGAGATTGATGGAGTTCCTCCGCTGTCAGACTGACTTTAACACCCGCAGTGCACTGGCTAATACTGTATAAGCATTGGTGTGTAGGTGGGGGGATTCTGGAGTTCCCACACTTCTTATTACAACAAGTAATTTTGTTGTTTGTGATGCAGAGTATGTAACAAATTACCAACAAAAAAAAAGAAAGAAGAAAATGATTGAATAAAATTAAAAGTTGAAATGTTCTGTATTCCTTGTGTGTCGCTACAATGGACACTTGAAGATATGTTAGCTTTTTGTTTTTCTATGCTGAGATCGTCTCTCCCCTTCTTCTCAATTACACCATTTTGAGGAATGTGACTCCTGAGGCCCTTCTTACTTACATGCATAAGCCAGTGATAATTGACTCAAAACCATACCTGCTGATGCAGGCAGGCTGCTATTAAGACTGCTATTACCGTCCTAGAATCGTTGATTCATCCATTCATCCATCCATTATCTACAACCACTTATCTTTTGCAGGGTCCCGGGGTCTGGAGCCCACTCCAGCTGACACTGGACGAGCACCATGAATAGGTTGTCAGTTGATCACAGGACTGCTAGATTGAGACAAACTACCTGTAACAGCCACATTTGCTCATAAGGGCTTTCGGAGTTGCTAATTAAGCTAACCTGCATGCCTGTGGACTGTGGGAAGAAGCTGAAGAACCCGCCAAAAAATAAAGTTAAAATACACACACACACACAGACATTGACAGAACGTGCAATTACCACACAGAAAGGCTGATGCCATCCAGCACGGTTGAACCTGCAAAAGGAGACAGTGCTAACCACTGCAACGTGCCGATTTCTATGCTAATCTTGGAAACCATTTGCTCAGTCTATGTCAAAACACACTCTTAATAAAAAGCAGCTCCTTATCACTCTGCCTATATGAGAAACTGTAATCACTACTGTGAGAGCTCACGCAGCCTTGACAAAGAGTCCTGGAGGTGTCCATGCATGCATTAAATTTCCTTCTCATGGTAAGTGTACATGATTTCTTTCCCTTTCTGTCTCCTCCTGATTTTTCACTTCATTTAATGATCCTGTATAGTCGCCCTCTGATTTATTTTTTATCTTGTCCTTATAGTGAAGAATAGGTCACATATTGAGCAGTTTGTTTCCATAGAGACTAAATACAGTACAAGAGCTTTCAAAATGGCACTTTCAAATACTGAAAAGCTTTAGATAGCTTCTACTTCAAAAGTTCTGCTTTGCATGCTGCATAATGACTCCAAATTTCCCACCTTTTTTAAATAGTTTCTTATAATAATCATAACAGTTATTATAATAATCACAATAATCATAATAATCCTAATTATTATAACAATTATTGTTTTTGTCATTATTGTTGTTGTTGTTGTTGCTTTGTTGTTGTTTTTGTTGTTGTTGATGTTATAAATTAAATCCATTAATTACATTAATTAATGTAAACAATAATATCAATTATAATTTTATATACCTTAATTTCCGGACTATAAGCCGCTACTTTTTTCACACGCTTTGAACCCTGCAGCTTAAACAGTGATGCGGCT
>JAPZDY010000022.1:3892990-3935430 GCA_029783645.1 Ctenochaetus hawaiiensis
ATCTTTCTGTGTTATATTTTTCTGTGTAAATATCCCATGTTACAACGTGAACATCTGTGGCTTATAGACAAGTGCGGTCTATATATGTACAAAATCTTTTTTCTTTTTAAATTTAGTGGGTGCAGCTTATATTCAGGTGCGCTTAATAGTCCAGAAATTGCGGTACATATATACATAGCCTGGATACCCTAAGAGTTCAGCCTCAAGATTGTATGAAGGCTCTTACTTATATTCAATCAAAAGTGTGGTGTTTCAATTTTTGGGCATGATTTATTGATTTCACACTCAGATATTTTTATTATTTCCTTCAAATCTTACCCTTGCTCAAAAAGTTTGTGCTTATCCAAGGATTTGCTTTGCTTCAGCACAAACTTTCATGCTTGCATGCAGATATAAAGCTTGCTTGGACAAATTTTCTGCGCTCCAGCTTCAGCTTCAGCCCTTTTTCATTAAGATTTTTGCAATGAAAGAACTGCTTATATGTGTGTATACAAACATACTTCATTTTCCTTTTAAAGCTACATCATACGGTGGCAATGATGCCCTGAATCAACCCTGTCAGTTCATGCTCACTGACAGCTGCATGTGATAAAACGTGTGAATATACACCCAGGTGATGTTTTCATTGCTGCCAAGTGGATCTGGAGCCAATGAAAACCCATGACTGCTGCACAGTCATAACAGGTGCCATGGTAAGTGTTCAGTAAAGTCACTGGGTAAAAAGTATAAAAATACAACACTCACCGAGTGTATTCAGTGTCCTGCTGATCTGTTTCCACAGTCAGAATTCTCAGTCCCTTTCATGATGAGTTCCTGTCTGACATGTTGTACAGTTCAGGATAGACCAACATGGCCAGATCACGCTTCTCCCACATTTTTCTTGGTTACCAGGGTAACAAGTGCAGTCCCGCAATTGGTTGCCATAAAAGAAGGACAGTGACAACACCAGGGCTTTTCTAAAAAGTTTAAAGTCACTTTAAATCTCTTCAGTTCTGCTCAGCTCCATGAAGCTTTACAGTGTCTTTTCCCTTAATCTTTTTGCTTTTCATATTTAATGTTACTTTGTGGTTTATTCTTTGTGCTCATTCATCTTGTTTTCAGACTAAGCAGGGTGCTGTTTGCATAAGAATCTTAAAAAGTAAACAACACTGTAGAACCCCTTACCAGCACCGAAAAACAGAGACAAAGTTTAAGGCCATCTGAATGAATAAAGTAAAGCAATGAACTACAGAAGGTTGGTTAAGACCAAACACGCATAAAAAGAAACTGAATGTTGGACCTGAATCATACTGTCAGCAACTGTTTGTTATCAATTACATCAATAAGCTTTACAGTAATTCTGTCAATGTTGCATGTGCAGCCTGTCCCTGCCTAAAGTGGCCAAGCAATCAGTTATTTGCTGAAATAATTCTGTGTTTTACTTAAAAGCATTTTTTTGAAAAAGTGGACTGCTTTTAAACTGTGGTGCTGCTTCTTTTAAAGATTCAAGCCAATAATGTGCTTGACACAAAAGCAATGCAATTGATGTCTGCTGAAGATTCTGGAGCTGTGTGACTGATCCGTTAAAGTTCTGCTTACTCAGAGAAGTGTATCATTACAAAAACACAATTTAGACTCCTACTCCTTTAATCTTTCCTTTCTCACTCTTTGTTAAAAAAAAAAAAGATCAACCACTTGTCAGGAAAAAGGCAAGATAACAGAAAAGATACAGTGTCTGAGTAAAGAAATAATTAGAGGTAATGAGTTTCCATGAACAAGTTAATAAAAAAACATGCACTCACATTCAGAATGGTGCACTTACTTCAGGCATTTGTGCAGAGCGGAACATGTAAGCTTGTATGTGCTGCTAAAAAGCAACAGTAATCCACAGGATCATTAAATCAGCGATGTCCAGTTGCAATGAAAGGATTACACAAGCAAGTATTGAACAGAGAAAAGGCTGGAATAACATGTGATGGAGGATAATTGTAGGTTTAGTCCATCAGTGCAGTTTATCATTTCAGATGTGTAGTTTGTTTTGCTGTCTTTTGTTCTCAGTGCCCTTTTACTTTTACAACAGAATGTACCTGTCAAAAAAAATAAGTTTGATTACTAACGGTGTACACAGTCCGACAGATTGCATTAGGGCAAATAACTAAATAAAAAAACAAATGCTGTAGATGCTTCATGTTGCAACACAGACTCTCTGCACTCGGTATGGATACACTTTATTTAAGTAGCACAGAAACTCTCAGCCTCTGCAGTTGAAGATGCCACAGATAGTTGGTGGGGCACAACTTGTCCTGCAACTGTGACTGATTTCTTCTGGTTGCATCATCATACGTCTATCCACTCTATTAGAGACCCTAAAACATGCAAACATATACAAGGCCTGCCGCACTGAAGCCTGTGTTAAGACAAAGAACGGAAACAACAGAACAAAAACAAAATTAGTTTGTGCCGATGCTCAGAGGTGCTTCTTAGCGTTCCATAATTGCTGTCATCTTTACACACTTTGTCCATTGATGCCTTTTTTCCTCCTTTTTGTTCTCCTGTGCAGCTCGCCAATGCCTGCATTTTCATTCATGGCGTGCCATGCTGATATCAAGTTCTATTCAAATTGTCATGCAGAGATCTGAACAAATTGGAGCAAAAGACAGAATTTAGTTTGAGTAATAAATAACAGTGGTATAAACAGTTTCTATTTCACACAGAGTGAGACAGGGAGAGAGAAAGAGAGATGCAGGATCCACAGCTACATTAAATATTACATTTAAATGCTCTACTTGACGGGCAAGAGGGAGTGGACAAAGAGAGAAAAGATGAGGAATAAGAGAGAAAAACAGGAACAGAGGAGGGAGGAAAAGAGAGGGAGACTGATAGGAGGAAAGAGTAAGAAGCAGACACAAACAGCGGTGAGGAGGGTGGAGGGGGAGTAGAAATGGAGTGGGGGGAGGAAAGAGTTGATTTCTAGGGCTGTGCCTCCCTGGCAGTTGAGATGAGGAGGAGACAAATAGACAAGGAGGCGTTTGAAGTCAAGATGGGGCTTTTCTTCCTTGAGCTCCCCTATCTGATGGCAAAGGTGGGGAGGGAGGTGGGGGAGGGGTGGAGTAGGGGCGGGGGTGTTAAGGTGTGCAGGGAGACCAAGGAACAAGAGACTAACAAGGTTGTAAATATTAAATGGAGAAATTGAGAAACTGAGGCGGGGAGAGCGAGAGCGGAGGAAAAACAAGAGGTGGTAACAAAGAGACGAAAAAGAGAAAGAGAGAGGAGAAGATGAGGCGAGAGGAAGAGGATTTTTAAGATAGAAATTACAGAAAATACATTCGAGCTGTGAGGAGAGAGACAGAGTGAGCTATTCACATTTCAGGATGCATTTAGCACCCCTCAGCCTCAATCTGATTGAATTTTAAAATTCTGTCACAAAGTATGTTTTATTAGCATGCCAATGTACATATAAGAGCATTATAATGTCAGCATGCCTGCAGAGAATTTAGCTTAGCACTTTATGAAATAACACTTTGCACGATTGCCAAGCAATCATGGCTAGGAGCTTCAGGGTTGTTGCAAATGGTTACAATTAAACATATTAATAGGGCTCAGATTACACCACTATCCACATAATCACATTGCTTACAGTGCTTATCTGGTGCGATGGCTTTCTGTGAAGCTGCTCTCCACCTCAGCTGTTATTACCCTGCCTCGCATGAGGAGCTAATCTTTTGTCATTACACCATCACACAATATCTGTTGCTGGCGCTAAAGTCAATAAAAGCCAATTAGGCATACTTTAGAGAGTGGCTTTTTCTTTTGTATGCTTGTGTACTGTGCACTGGTGTGTACGAGGTGCACACTGGGTTTTTGCAGCCTATCTCCTGCAGAGATATGAGACAGAGGCAGCAGGGAGCTTTGAGAGAAAGCAGAGAACTGCAACGGAAACAGGTTTTTCTTTGAATTGAAGGTTCAAGAGTTGACCACTTCTCTGAGTACTACATTTTTTTCACACATTTCAGTGGTCTTTACAAAACACCGTGACCATTTAAGAATACTAATGATGTGCATACAACACTGTAGCACCTTAAATATATAGTAATATAATAAAATGTTACTATAATAATACATTAACATGTCATCATAATTATATATCTTAGTGTACTGAGTAATACTTCCCATAAAGGGCTATATAATCCAACAAGTGTACTATACTTTATTATACTTAATCATATTTTACCATTTTATACCACACTATATTATGCTCTACTAATCTATACAATGCTATGCTAAACTGAGCCCAGTTTCATACTCAGTCCGTCATGCTTAGACGCTTTGTCAAACCCATTGGTATCAATGCAGATGAAGAAGATAGCCTTTCGTATCTGTATGAGACACACTGAGCTTCCACCAAAGTCTGATGTAAACACATCTGCGTCATAATTAGATGCTCATAGCAAGTTTTCCACCCTTTGCAATACCAAAAGTGAGAAAGTCCCAAAAGTAGACTTGAGGGCTACACATGCAGTTGTTGTTCAGGTGACTTGACTCATGCATAAATTTAACATTTTCAGTAATCAATCTTTTCCTAAATTTAATCTATCACATTGATTTCTTCTCAAGCTTAACCCAGTTTTGCTGCCTACAGCTAACCCAACTGCCACCCTTTGATGTAAATCATGTATTACAATGGAACGTACATGAGGTATGTAGAAAGAGTGTCAATCGTTAACGAAGGCTTGATTTGTGGTAGAAAGCAGGTTCTGTTTCAGCCAGCTATAATGGGGTTTGCAGTGGAATAAAAGGTGGGCAATTTGAGTGGTAGATAGCTTAGAGGTTAGAGAAGGCTAAAGAAAATAAGAAAATGTCAAGTTCAAATTCAAGCTGAGAAGTGAAACAAAAACTACTTTGAAAACAGCTTTACTTAAACCTTCATCGATATTTTAGCATTCAGTTCTACAAAAATTTATTTTCATTGAATGAACCAAGTCCTTAAAATAGAACTAAAACCTAATCTTGTGAGACTTGTCACCATAGCCAGTATTTAAAACTAGAAAGTAGTCTTTCTGAAAATATTCATACTGAAAAGTGAAGAGAACAACTAAATTAACTTATCAAGCCCTCAAAATTCTGTTTAACTACATCACAAAACAAATGCATGTATTAGATTAGCTAGCTTACACTGAGATAGTTTGTCACCATTCAAGTTGCTGACTGCATGAGGTGGGGCACATCAGGGCTGCATGTTGGGTCCCTGCCTGGTGAGGGTAAAGTTACATGAGCAGTAGCAGCATCATCACTGGAGATCGAAGCAGCTTTAGGTTTGTTTACAGGCAAAAAAATACATTACACAAACAGTATTGTAATTTGCTTTGGAGAAGGCAAACAAATCCAGACAAAACTTTGAATAGCAGCCCAGTATTCATGAACAGAGAGAATGGGTAAACATCTGAGAAAAGTCACAGAGTAACAAGTCTTTGCAACAGAGAGGTCTGCTTTAGACTGAGCTCAGTGAAAACACAAGACTTTACTGTGGTAAATACTGTAATACAATGTGTTTTACTACATACTATGCTATGTTTGACTATTCTATATACAAATCTGCTAATATAATCAACTCTACTCTGCCCTGATATACCCTACCCATCTACCCTAAAGATTTATGCTGCTCTACTAAACTGGATAATCGTACATAATTTATACTGTGCTTTTTACATGCTCCATACTGCACTGTAATACTAAACAACACTTACATACTATTCTATGCAATTCTCTACTCTACTGCACTACTACAAAACTATACCATTGTGCTGAGGTCAACTGTACAGTGCTTTACTGTCTCATATTTCATTGTAATGTATTGTTCTGTGCTGTACTGCCTCAATATTATATTATCATCCATTAAACGAATGTGTACTATAAAACATTACAATGCATGAAACTTACATAAGATAAATATTTGTTATTAGATAAGTGTTATTAATAGTGACAGTCTGCTGCTCTGGTGATGGTACTCCTCGGCAGAGCATGCCACATTAGAACTTGTCGTGATTGGGCTGCTGTGTCTCAGTATGACTGTCTGTCTTTGTCTGTCTGAAGGCATGTCACACAATCTATTCATTAGCCCCCTTCCTGCTGCCTGATAGGCCAATTGTTTCTCACTGATGCACTGTGGTAGAGATCCACACCAGGGGCAGGCTGTTTTTGAGACATCAGAAACAAGTAGATAGCAGACATGATGAGAACAGCATCCACGCAGTTTTTCCAAAGGAAGAGGCAAATCTGTCAGATAAAAAGTACAAGTCCGCGCAGGGCTTTGAAGGCCAAAAGCAGGCAGCTACATACTTATCAGACTGGTGCTGACAGTAGCAACGAGCTAATGGGCTCATCTGCGAAGCATATTGACAGCACAGCTCGCCTCAGTTCTTTGCCAGACTAGTCAAAGACAGCATTGTGCTTTATTAGAGGTTAGATGTGACAGTTGGAGCGCTGCAGTCTTACAATTCCACATCGCCTTACTCATCTAAAGACCCGACAAAAGAAAGTAAACTTAAGCGTTCACTGAATTATTTTGCACTCTTATGACGTTGTGAAAGAGCTCTTTCTTGCCTCAGATCAGAATTTTGTATGTCGTTAAGATGATGGCTGCCACGGAGCAAAAAGGAAAGCAAGTAGATGTTTGGTTTTCAATTCCAAAAGGAATACGCAGACAGGGTCTTGCTTGCTTGCAATCGAAACAACACTCTGTAATTGCCAAGCTGTCTATTAAGCAACCAGGTAAGACAAGCATTTGTGCTACAACTATGCCAAGCTCACATCACTGTTGTTGTAGAAATAAACCCCATATCTAAAACCCCAGTGTCTTTGTTTCTCTTATTTGAGAGTTGCATGGTTTTCATGCTGACCGGCTGTACTGTTGGTGCTGAATAACCCTCACAGCTGCTTGGCCATTAAAGGCAGTAATATCTTGCTGTTTTCAGATGAGTTTACTCTGTTGTTTTGTTTTAGTTTTGTGTTTCATGAATGCATTTTTAAAACGGCCTTAGAATTTGAAAAGATCCCTGCATTGATCCTTGCAGAAACTCACTGTGATCCCCTTAAATGTCCCATCAAAGGTTATTTATTGTTCGATAGCTTCCAACCGCTCTAACCATCAGCACATGACTGAGGTCCTGACATTTGGAAAATCAAAACAAAATTTTACTTATCAAATCAAAAAGCAGAGGAAATTTCATTAGGCGCTCTGTAAATGCTGGAGCTGTTTGTGAACCATTTATGGATTTAGCAAGCCAACAGGGATCATCAGGATTACGTGACAAGACAACTTAAATTATTCATTATCTTCCAACTCTTATTCGAAAGACAACAACAAAAAAAAACTAATTATGAATCATGGTAACAAGCTAGATCTGTTTTTCTTACTGTGCCCAAGGTCGCATTGCCAATTAATGTTTGAATATGCAGAACTGTGGGTGTAATCCCTGGGAGAGAGACGAACCACTTCTCTTCAAGCTGTCATCTCCTGTGTTCTTTCATTATCTGCGCTAATCAGATGTCCACTGTTGGCCTGGAAATTCTCTGTTATGTCTCTTTTTTGTCGCTAACGCAGATCTAATGTTTGGTAGAAGCACTGTCTGGCATTTAAAGATACCATCAATCAGTTGGAGTTCAAAGGATGCCAAAGGGAAAAGCAAACAAACGCTTCTGAACTTCCTCAAAAGTACATATGTCAATTTTTTATGAGCTGCCCCCCCACCATTAAGAAATACACATACTAACATGTCAATAAACACACTTATTTTAACAATGTATTACTAAGATTGCACTCTTAAAAATTTGCAAATACAATTCAATAAAAACAGTAACACAAATTCTGTTGGACAACAAATGGTCACAGTGACTGGATGAAAAGTAATAACACAGCATCTGTCTTCTTTTTTGTTTTGTCTTTCGACTGTTTGGAATATATTGTCCAGAACTTAAATTGTAGTTTTACATTCTTAACGAATACAATAAATTGTTTTCATGGCTTCCTGCTGCATATTTCAACAGCACTAGAAAAAAGACTGCTACTTCTTAAAAATTGAAAGCATTACACAGTCAGAGAGAGGGAGGCGAGGCACTGCACCACTCAGAAAAGATTACACAGAAAATTTAATAAAGTAATTGTAAACAATCATCAGCTACTGAACTAATCATGAGACAGGAGGCAGGCAATAATTGATTGATCGATCGCATTAAATCCTCATCTTGTTGTAGATAATTAAAGCAAAGACAAACAAGTCGGAAGAAAATAATAAAAAAAAGTTTCACTCAGCCAAAATCAGATGTGAAAGTGTAGGAAAAAACTCGCCCCATGTGATGTTTGGAGCCTTAATTTAATAATTCTCATGGATTAAAACCTGGAGAAACACAGTACTGATATCTTCTCAGCCTAAAATTGTTGTGCTTGTTGCTTATCTACATACCTCGTTGCAGTGATTTTCACTAGCAATAAAACTAAAGATGCATTCATGGACACCTGATAAAGGAAAGTCCTCTTTGCTCTTAAACTCAGATTTGTTATTTAGCCACACATTTTTTAATCTTTACAAACTAAGGGGAAATATTAACTCCCCAGCTGCTTTTTCACCAGCTAGTTGATTAGCTGGTCTGCTGGTTGAAGCCTTGCTGTAACACAGAGTGGCCTTATCACAGCTTTTGCTAAAAGTAGCTGCCTGCTTTGTCTTGATGAGAGTGGTGAGACTGAACCAAAACAGTAAGCACACAAACCAAAGTTATTATCTGAAAGATTTTAAAACACCCCATAGACCTGAGAGGAGCTGCAGAGTTAAGTCTGATTTATTCTTCAGCATAAATGCAGCAAAACCATGGAGCCTTTGCTGAAGACTGACATGCAGCTCCCTAAAAATATAACCTGATGATGCAACAGCACAATGTGATTGGTCTGTTTAGTAGCATGCATTTCTTTTCAATCTTGTCAACAAGGGAAAAAAATAGTGTAATCAATAAATAATAATCATTGTTTTTGTCAAAGCACCTTTCATCCCATCGTCAGGTTTAATCCATGACCCGACAAGAACAGAGAAATCATGCACCATTCACATGAATAGGTACGATGTTTGTACGATGCCTCGGACGTCTGATTTCTGCATTGCAGTCGGTCTTTTCAGAAAAAACTACTCTTGTTGAACGTTTATAAGCTCCCACATGATCCCCTCACTTTGAGTCATCACTGTTTGAAGTATACATAGGAAATACATAGAGAAACGCAACACAGTGTCATGGACCCTGCCGCCAACAAGCATTTTTGGCAGTCTAACTAACACACCAGCGTAGTATAGATGCTGACAACCATAGGCCACTTGGTGTGGGCTACAATGCAGGATTATAAAAAACAGCTCAAATGGATCATTCCCAGAGGCTCCATTACTATGAACTACTTGGGATGTGAAGGGAAAAGTCATGTGAATCATTGTTAATAAAAAATGTTGATTAGAGCTTTAACAGTTCTTTTACAATCTAGGCCGACAGTGTTACTACACACCGTTAACAATGTAGTGGCCTTCACTTTCAGCCCTGTAGCCATTGGTTTAGCCTTGTTCTTACCGTCTTAAACTGAATGACTGGAATCCAAGTAAAACCATCTGCAAACAGCTGTCCCTGTCTTTAAAACAAGGCACTGAAGCTGAACCTGCTCCTCACGAGCCTTTTCTGGCCGCTCTTGTCCTCAGAGCTCCCGGCGGACGCTGCCGAGACCAAAACATCTCTTTTACATGATCTTTTTTATGATAATGATACAGCACACAGTCCTCTTAAAAGCCCTGCCCCAGTCTGTGTAAACACATGCCATAAGAAATCACAGCAGCAATTACTAGAGCCTGCAGAGTTTGGAGGAATTAGCAACCATTTCCATCAATAAAACATTAGGGATTAGTGGTTGATTTGCTGTGTTTTATTGACAAATATTTAAGGCTGATCGAAAAGCAATCACCGGGAAACCATCACTACTCAAATTAATGAGTCACTTCTGTTTATCTCTTTCTTCCCCACTTTTCTGGTTTTAATTTTGTTTCACTTTTTATCTCTTTTTTACAGGCAGCCAGTTGCACTTCTATGCAGAGAGGGTTCTCTTTTACAGGGGGGGTTCATTTCAGTCAGAAGGAGATGTAAGAACGGCGTTTTTAAAACGGTGCACACTTTGCTCTATGTGAAAGGCGCATTCAGCTTCCTGTTGACTCACATCGAGCAGGAAGGGAGGGGTGAGGCAAGAGCTGTGAGAGAGTATGATGTGGCCCTCAAGACCTGCTGGGAAAGTTCTTTGAAAGACATTAAGGTAGGGCATCAAGCATATTAGGTCCTTTTTTATTAATTACTAAACATTTCATTTTTTTGTTTTAGAGCAACAGACATTTTTTTTTACTACAAAAAAAAAATCATGAACTGCCCCTCCCCCCAACATTCTCCTTGCTGAACAACAAGCGTTTTTTGGCTGAAGCTGCAGAGTTCAGAAGCTAGAGAAGGAGTTTGTCTTAAGAGCTGGGAAAGTGGAAGCTCATGTTTCCCGTTTTCCCCATGTGACCTGAATGCATCATCGGAAAGCGGAGAGTGGAAAGGGTGAGTCTTTCCTTTCTTCCTCTCTTCCTGCTTCCCTGGGTGTGGCATCAGCAGCAACACCTCGGGGCCCTTCCCCTTCTCCCTGATATGCCTCTGCTGCCTCCCCCCCATCCTCCCCACCCCATCCGCTGGTTCTCCCACCCACAAGGCCCCTCCCTGGTTTTTCCGCCGTTTGATCGCCTCTTCATGGGCTGCAACTCCCAGCACTGGGCTCCTAACCGCTTTTTCTCTTTTTGTAGATGGGGGGTGTTGTGATGAATTTACAAGGCACACTTACAGACAGTGGGCAGGGTAGAGACGCATTTATAAACACAGAGAATGAGAATGTGTGAGAGAGAAGGGGGATAGCCAGCGACTGTGAAGTTAATTAGAACATCCTGTGTCTCCTTCTCTCTCCCTCTCTCTTCCTCTCTCTCTCTGTCTCCCTCCCCTCTATCTCTGAGAGGCTTTGATGTGGCTTAGTGCCTGGAAACTTAATGAAAAATGTATAATAGCCTTTCCGTTCACTGTCTCTCCCCCCCGTTTTTTCCCCTCTCCTTCCCCCTACTCTCCCCTGCTAACCTTGGGTCTTGCCTTCATGACATGGTGCTTTTATGCCACATGGGGCAAGTTTTTTAAAACCCCTGAGGTCAGCTGTCAAGCTTCGACCAGGCTCCATGCTAAGCTAGCTAACACTGAAATTGCCGTCATTACTGTGGTATTATTATTAAATGGGGCTGTTACTGACTGCAACATTTAGTTTTTTGTCTCCTTTTTGTTTGGAAATTCTTTTGAATAAAGTCATAAACAAAAACACGGTAACAGGCTGTTTCAGATTGTTGCTCTGTCATGTCAGCATGCCTTTAAACGTCAGATTCACAATGAAGGGCATCCTGCTGCATTTCCTGCAGTCAAACAATTTAGTTGTTCTCATTGACGTGTTTTTCAGGTTTGTTTTGTTTTTGTTTGTTTGGTCAGACAACTAAA
This sequence comes from Ctenochaetus hawaiiensis, assembly GCA_029783645.1. Lineage (NCBI taxonomy): Eukaryota > Metazoa > Chordata > Actinopteri > Acanthuriformes > Acanthuridae > Ctenochaetus > Ctenochaetus hawaiiensis. Next base: position 3,904,544 of record JAPZDY010000022.1, read on the forward strand.
TGAGCATAAAATAGCGGTTTAATCACTGGTCACACATGCAACCTCAAACAATTTAGGTCAAAGTAAGCTTATAAAGAAGGACTTTTTTTCTCTTCTGACCGTTTCTAAGGGGGAAAGAGTTCATAGCTAGTTTGACCAAATAAACACATACACAAGAATGCCAGCATCTGTGTTGTGTGATCTGCTGTATTAATATTTAAAATGAGTCATCACATTCACATTTTGATGCAGCAGAAACATCCCCTACTAACTGCAAGGTTTCCTCCAATTAGACTTTGATCATCATTTTTCCACGGCTAAGTTTTCCCTGTCCACACTAAAATGTAGGTCTATCCACTCTAGCTTGGTCTCTGGGAGTCAAAGAGGCAGGTTTAGTGGAGATGAAGGGATCAAGAAGAAACTAAATCTTAGCATGTTTAGACTGAAAACAGCCTTGCATTAAAAAAACACAAGCGGCTGTGATGTTTGGTCATGTTGTTTCAGGTACCTGTGAAACGATGAAATCTAATCCAGAGATGCTGGTTTGTGTAACTGATCCATGACTTTGAAGGTCTATCAGGCGCCAAAACACAACTGAGCAGTTCAGAAAACCATGCAGAAGAATTTTACAGCTCTGGAATATTATAACAGCAGCAATCCCATAGCTTTTGTTATGACAATCTTTAGGTAAAGAGAAGAAATAAAGAAACAGCATTCATGTAAACTTGAATTGACTTGCCAAAACAGCACATTGACATTAAATGCATTGCAGCAAAAGTTGTTCAGCTTTTCTGCATTTTTGAGCCTCTGTGTTGGCCCCCCTGCTGCGTCAATGCAGTGCAGTGTAATTGAAATGAATTTTATTACTTGGTGCTGTTGTCTGAGAATGTCTTCATTTGCATATGCATGTATTCTAAAGCTACAGAGCGCAAATGTTACTTTTTGTCACCGACTCTGACTCTTTCCAGCTTAGCTTTACTATCCTGTTTTGACCCTCCAAATCCCCCCTTCCCTTCATCCCTCCCTCCATCCCCGCCTTCCTACCTCCTTCCTCCCTCGGCGGTTGCTTTCTGCCAGTCAGCACATCCCCCAGGCAGGGTGGGGTGTTTGATCTGAGCCTCTTCAGCTCTCCCTCTCTCCTCTTTCTCCCTCCTCTGCTCTCGGTCTGTGTTTCCTTTCAGCTGCTCACTCTCTGTCGATTTTGCCGCTCTCACACAGAAACGGTCTCCATTACTTACCGTCAAGTCCGAGTTCAAAGATGACATTCTCTGACTTTACTAAGGCCCGTCAATTCGACTCAGTGAAGTTTCTGCACTCGAGAAAGGAAAATGAAAAGAGGAGAGAAAATAACACGTGTGTGTGTGATGAGGAACGTCACGGGCCAGAAGGAGTCGGGGTGTCAAGTGTAATCCATCAGCATCTATCAGCATCATGTGGCTATTAACATGCTTTGGCCATGCAGGGCATCAAACAGGATGAGATGAGCGCTCATTCACCCAAGAGTTCTCCACTTCTCACTCATCACGTCTCTCATCTGAGGGTGGATTTTTTTCTTTTTTTTTCACCTGCTCATTAACCATCTTCCCTATTTGCGGCTGTAGCTTCGCCACTGTACCTGTCATCTCTCATTCAAATCAGCATCTCGCCTCTGTGTCCTCTCCTCTTTCATTCCAGCTTGTTCATAATGATGAGACTCAATGTTGCCTCTCTCCCCGTTTCTCCTCATTGTCTCTGCCTGCTTCACTATATTCCCAAGCATCTTTTGAGCTTTAGGGATGTGTTTTGATAAGCACACGGCGAATACATTAGATGACTTGGCACCTTTCCCCCCTACTTTCCATCTCTCACTCGCTCCCTTCTCTTTTTCTTCCAGGTTTGGGGAGCTATATTTGTTAGCAGATTTGTTTGCAGATTCATCTCCCTTCAACGAGGCTTGTCTCGGTTTGTTACCGACCGCTTCATCTGACAGCCTTTCTCTCATAAAAAGTGGAGGGAACATTCAGTTTCTAGATATTCTTTCCTGCTTCAAACAGCTACCTGAGATCCCTTAATCCCCATCCTCATATGAAAAGTGCATAGCTCCCTTTTTTCGATAAAGGTAGCAGGAAAGATTAGCATGTGTGCGGAATAAGTGTAACTTGTGAGCTAAAAGATGTGACTTATGGAACATTACCTCATCGACACAGACAGCTTAATTCTTATGAGTGGAAAGAACATCTTTTTCTTTCATTCTGTCTTTTATTCCCCTCTCATATCCCTCTTTACTTCGCCTCCCCTGCTCTCTCCATCTCTCTCCTCCTCCTCTCCTGGGACCCTTCCTTCATAACTCCTCTTCAAAGCCATCTACTCCACCTCATCCCCCGCCCTGGGTCTCTCTCTCTCATCACTATTTTGGTTTTTATGAGCTGGATGTCCTCTGTCTCCTTTCTGCACCCATCCACCATTTCAAAACTAAAGTCAAACACACACAAACACCCCCCCGCCCCCTCCCTCCATGTCCTCTTTGGGTTGAGCAGAAGGTCGTAGTCATCAGCAGTCCATTAGGGCACAATGGCAGGAGTTGTGCTGCTCCAACAGAGTGCAATGTTCTGTTCTGAAGGCGACAGGGGCACAGCACAAAGAGGTACTGACTTGCTGACACCCCCAGCAGACAAAACAATACCACTCTTTTCCAATCATGTTGTGCAGCTGAATGCGGTGACTCTGTGTCCTTTGCCAGTGGAATGGTGTTTTTTTTTCGATCTTCCATGTATCCCTTTATTGGCACTTTGATAGGAAAGTAAAACTTAAAAACCTCAGTAAAATATATATTTGAGTTCACATTATGTAATTGGTTTGACATTTTTACTGTGTAACACTGACTACAAGATAAGACAGTTTAAAAAGCAGCGTCTTCCAGTCTGTCAATCTGTGAATGACAGACAGATTGAAGCAGAGAAAATTCAGCAGCAAGATTTGTCTTTTAATTAAATAACTTCAGTATTAACTGTTTTTCTTTTGGGATGAGGCTAACCATAGAAAAAAATGTAAGCGCATTTATCTGACAAAACCATTAAAGCAACATTATGTCACTGCTTGACCTTGTAGAAAACCCCTCTAAATCATTTTGATGGGACACTGACTTTTAATTTAAAGAATGGCATCTCTTTCATTTTTTTCACTGCCCACCCCTCACACCTTTTCTTTTACTGTTTAACTTCAGGAGTGATCTCGATCGTGATCTTTGTTAAACTGGATCATATGTTTTCCGTTTTTTCCCCTGATTCCCAGCTGATCTGCCTTAATATATCTGATAAAAAAAAAAAGCTTAAAGAGTTCTTTAAGCAACAGTTGCCATTTGTAGCTGTTTTTTGCTAGTATGCTCAGTTAGCCATTTAGCTAACAGCCTGGATAGGACTAGGAGCTTATAACACCAGGACTTGTTGTTTACACCACTAACACAGAGATTCTGACAACTTGGAGAAGGTTTTTATGTCCAGAATGGTGGAAAAAGGGTTATACTACAGAAAAATATGTTGAAGCAACTATATTACTGCTTTAGGTTAGGATGCTAGCATTCTGACATTAGCATTCAGCTGAAAGTTTTGTGAGGCTGTTCCAAACAGCAGTTCGCAAGTATTTCTTTAGTCCCTTGCTGGGTGTTAAAGTTTTTATAACCCAGGATGCTTTTCAAAACTTTCACTTTGATTATTGCTTTTTTAAGTCATGAATATTTAATAATACAGAAAATGCCTAAATTTTAAAACCAGGTTTTCGGAGGCTTTAACACCATCAGACTCTGCTTGCATGTCAAGCATGAAGAAGTAATTAAACAAATCATGGGGAACTTCACGCTGCACCTTATGAGGAGCCACTGAATACACAGAGCGGAGGAACAAATTAAATTGCTCACAGATGCCAGTGTGTGCTAGTTTAACTCCACTGTGGTCTGCTTTCAGTTTTCCTTATGGAGCCATCATTAAAAATGTGAGACAAATGTGCACTGTGTACAGCGTTGAATGGCAGCTGTAGCCACAGAGGTCATAAGGTTGCTGAGTGAAATATCTGTCTGTGGTCACTGAATCCTTTCATACCATTTCACTTCATTGGTATTTGATGATATGTTTAATTTTAAAAACTTGATTTTCTAATTGCAGTGAAGTACTAACTGAGCACAGGAAGGATACCTAAACCATTAATCATGCAGTGAAAGCACTTCAATAAGCTTTCAGTTTTGCAGGCATTTTAACTGTTTTGCTCTTTTTAAAATAGCAAAAGAAAGGTCTGTCTAAAATGTGCATGCATTTATTCATTACTTTGTCTGAGTGATGCCCTATTTGTGATGCAGTATAGGAGTTGATTCTTTGCCTCATATGGAAGATCAGCTACCTGCAAAGAATGCAGCTATAATTATTTTGACCAGCAGTGCCTGTTACAGATGGTGAGGTATATAAATGGAAGTGGTCGTTTTTAAGCATCAAGTGCTTAAGTATTCCTTACAGGCATCACCTTGGTTCAGCAGCAATATTCCACTACGTTGAACTTGATGACACAGAATGGCTGAGCTTATAGCCTCCAGCACAAGTGTACTGTGTGTTGGATGTGTTTTTTATTTATTCTTTATTTATTTATATATCTATTTTACTCGGTTGCCTCTTTTTTTTTTTACAACTTTGTACAAAAATTCTAAGAAATCCTCCTGTGAAAACACAAAGGGAAGTAAAAGTTTTGGCAATTGTGTTCCAACTTTGTCAGACTGTTATGTTTGTGATGATATTTCAGCTTTTCCAATATATTTATCGCTTCAGACAGCCGCATCACAAATAAACCCCTGACAGACTGCGCCAACTTTCTGCCAAAGTAGCACTTAAAATCCCTAAACTGAAGCTCTGGCTCCATTATCAGACATGCAGGTCACAGATGGTCACAGATAATACTCTCTTTAACGCCTGTTATTGTTTTTGGCTTAATCCCCAAGTCCCTTAGTCTTCCCTCCACATGTTTATGTTGACAAAATGGAAATCTGGCTCCGACCTGCACTATCCGCTCACAGACAGCGAACTGAGGAAAATGAGACAACAAAAAGGTACTGCAAACATACCTTGCTCATCAGCATGAGTTTTAAGCTAATGAGCCTGACCGGCGCCAGTGAGCGACCATCAAATTAACTTTGAACTGTGAAATTTAGATTATTTATTTATTTATTTATTTTTACAAAAACTGGCATATTATTTGAGTTTTTCATGGGTTGCCGTCATCCAAATGTCACAGTAAACAGAGAAACAGCATGCCAGATGCTGCATGAAAATGGATGCTTTTATGTTACAATCACAATTAACTTCTATTACCTGCGGCAGGTGCTAGTGTTATGTGCTGCTGGAGTAAACAAATGCATAGTTCCTTATTTTCCCTTTTTCTCTTCACATGCCTGAAGACGTCATTATAAGAAACACTAAAGGAGACATGATGTGACAAGACAACTATTAGTAGTAAGCTTTATTCTCATTGTGTATATGAGGGTCTGCTTCATCAAGGCTGTAAATTGTACTCAATGGATGTCAGGAAGACAGTGAGAGGTGAAAGGAGAAGAATGTGTTTGATCGTCTACACTGCTGCATTCCTCATACCATTGCACATACATGTGTGTGTGTGTGTGTGTGTATCTCTGAGTTAGCTGTTTGCCTGAAAATTCTTTTTCATTTCGGTGTCAGTGACTTGCAGACTGCGCTAACCTTTCAAAATGGCACCAGCTGTCCGTTTCCCTGGCAAGAACTCCAAAAGAAAGGAGTGTGCCGCCAATAAGGTTGGCTTGGCTCCCCTCAGTCTGAATTACTCTGTTTCGGTCAATCACTCTATCCCTGTTTACGTAGGACTCAATTTGCCGTGATTGATTCTGCACCCTGAGCACATGCTGAATTCAGGACAAGAGTTTGGAAATTGTCAGCCATCGATTCTCAATTCGCCCACTCCCGATGGCAAAATTTGTCTTCACATTCTCGTCATGGGGGTGCAGCTTAATTAGTTTTAAGATTTGTTCCACTTGGACACAAATGACAGTTAATGGTTCTTGTGGGACATTGCACACAGTCTGTCGTGCTATTGGAATGGCGTGTAGCCCAGCTGTGAATGCAAGATGTCTTAGTTTTTACAATGGATTGATTAAGTTGCCAGAAGGCTCCAATTGAAGGAAATCCCTTATTTTTACCCCTGACAAAACATTTCAGAAGCCATGCCTCAGGGTGCCTAAAATACAACCCATTTTTAAGTTTTACAACATACACTTAAATTATGGACATTTAGATAAAGCACTTGCATAATCTCGATTGTGTTCACATTTGCAACAGAATTTGAATTCCTAATTTGCCCAAAACAGGACTAATGAGGAGTGAAGGGGTAGAGAAAGAGAGTAAAACATGTAGGACAAAGTGTCAACAGCCACAGCCACAAATAATCAAAGTTATCCATCAAGGATTAGAATGACTTGTACTGGGAATTTCTTATTGTAATCATGTGTGTATTTGTTCAAATACAGACCCTTCTGCTCCCAAATCCATGGCTGCCCACCCAAACCTCTCCGCCCTCTCCTCAGACTAACTGTCCTAACAGTTGACCCCCTGCTGACAAAATGACAGATGGGATGTGGAGGCTTCCTGACCTCAACAGGCAAGCAAAGACAGACTGGTGTGCCTTAAAATCCAGGCCACAATCAGCCTCCTCATCCTCCACACTTATATTTCTGGAGGACATATTGGCATGGGAGGAAAGTGTGTCGGAGAGGTGACCGCGGCGCCTGGTGTTTGGCAAGAACAAAGTGGAAAAACAAGGGACTGAAGCTTTGTACTCTTCCTCCACCTTGACACCACAAGTCGTCTCCTTCTCTCTACCGTTTATTCCCTCTTTTGCGCTGACCTCTGTTGTTGCCTTTCATCCACTCCTTCATCCTCAGTTGTTTTTGTTTTCTTTTTGCCGTCATCTTTTTGTCTTTCCCTTGCTTAGCCTGGCTCTTATCTCCCTTCCACTCTACCCGTCTGCTCATGTGTATCTCGCTCCTCCGTTTTCATTCCCTACTCTTCCTCACCCATCTCTGTTCCGATGTCTCTCTCCCTCCCTCTCTGCCTTTCTTCATGTCTTTTTGGCCACGGTCCCATTTCCCCAATTGGCTTAGTGGCAGTCTAATCATTCTCCGACACTCCTGCTGTCGTCTCTTCTATCTCTCTGCCTGCCGCCATCCTAATCCTCTGATCAGTAAACACCCTTCTTCCGCACACGGTGCTTCTCAGCAGCCCACTGCCTTTCCAGCGCACTACTTCACAGTGCATACTGATGGTCCTTCCACTTCCTCCGGGCTAGCAAAGCACAGACTGACTTTGAGGGCAGCACAAGTGAAAGATCCAATGGAACAGTCCTCAGGCACTTTGACGGACCAAAGAAATTTTGAATTTGTTCAGCTGTCCACCCCTGACTCCGTTGCATCAGTTTGGTGGTGAAGTGCTTTCTGACTGTTGGCATGAATTAAGTAGCACTAATTAAAAAAATATTCTCAACATCTTTAGTATTCTGCTCTGATTCTATTGCACAGCGTTATGCAATGATATTGCTCTTTAACCTAGACTTATGTAACAACAGCTTTGCAAAGTACAACCTTTATGTTAAGTAAACTGCAGTACTTTATAAAGGGTCAGACACATTCACAACCTGGTTAAAGGGTAGGTTTACATTTTTTTCAAGTGTGTCTTAAAATAGTGTTTGCATCCCCATATGTACACTGAAACAGTTTTTGCTTGCATTAAACATTCCGCCTGTTCATACTGACCATTTAAAATCTCTCCGAGTAAGCTATCTATGGAACAGATGGGTGGCCAACCCACAGTGCAAGGTCTATGCAAGGTTTCACTCCAAGGTCTATGTGAGGTCAATACTATAATATTAGTGGTCAAACTTATTTAAATCAAGAGTTGTTCACAGCAAGCAAAAACTGTTTTGATGTCAGAGTATTTTATCATTATTCTTATAAAATTGTAAAGCTAAAGGGCCAATGAGGATTGTTTTCAAAGTTAAAGTACCAGTTCAGCATTTTGGGAAATATACTAATTTCATTCTTTGTTGGGAGTTAAATGACAAGTTCAAATGCACTGGCATCAAGCCTGCTTGGTAAGTATGAAGCTAAAGCTGACAGGCACTTAGCTTTGCTTAGCAAGAGCTGAATTTAAAAAGTCCCGTCTGCTATCTCTCATAAAACTAAAGAATATTTTAACATTTAATTGTCATGATGATCAAAAAAAAAAAAAACAGGTCTATGTTAAAAAGTGTGCTTTAAAGGTGATTTTCACTGATTTTGTACACCTTTAGACAGAGCTAGGGTAGCCGTTTCCATCTGTTTCCAGTCTAACTAATGTACCACTGAGCTACTCTGATTAGCTGCTGCTTTATATTGAGCAGATATATATGAGAGTGTTGTATTCTCATCTATTCCCGGCAAGAAAGCAAATAATCACAAAGTTCTTTGATAAAAAGGCAAACACCAACTGCTGTTCTGTGAGGGGAAACTACTCCACTCTCCTGCTTGAGAGTCACACATGCTGCTCACACCCTCAGTGAAAACAGCCCTGCATTAAAAGAGCTCAAGGGGCTGCGTTTGGTGTGGGTAAGACATGAAATATGCTGCAAGAAGCCCAGTTTGATTAACAGATGAATGAGTTTTATGGTTTATCAGATGCCAGAGCCCTGCACTGTGATTTATAATACAGGACCGAACGCTGGCAGCACTGAACATTGGCATTAGACCTTAATTGTGAGCGGTGGAATCAATTAATGTGGACGTAATTGCACAGGGCTGCTGAAAGCAGGCTATATTGTTCGGCCCTTTTATACGCTCTGTATTAGTTCACACTCTGAGCCTGAATGTCTGTGAGGCACTTAGGAGCTGCAAATGCACAGCATGCTAGATGGACCTCAAACAGTGGATCCCATTTAAGGAAACCTTTTATGTTCTTCTCCACAGGTCGATACATCTGGTGTTTCTGTCCAATCGCCATGAGCTTTACATGCCCACTGCTGTGAGCCTACACTTAATAGATGGCATCCATTGTGCTCGTAGGCACACTAATATTACAGTTATAATAAGATTAAGGCATTGTTATTATTACACTAATTAGTCTTAAGATTAGGTTCCGCGTGTAGAAATTAAATAAAGTCACACTTGGATATTTTTCTATTTCATCATCTTAAAGTTCAAGAGGCGACTCCCTCCATGCTTCGTATAATCAGCGAAGTAAACCTAAAAGTCCTGCTTCTTACCCTCTAAGGAGCTAATCACTTATCAGTGTGCTCGTTATTAACCCAATTAGCTGCACCTGTAGCCCTCCAGCTCCTGATACTGATGCCAGCAGCACAGCTTTAAGCCTCCATCCAGAGTCAGCGTGATGACAGCAGAGCTAAGGGTAAAGTGTCTGAAGGATTAAAGGGTTCATCCCCATAATCTGGCATTAGCCCCAGAGGAGGTAATGTTAAAAAATCTAATCTATGTTTATCTATGGTGACTTATATCTGAAGGTCCCTTATTGATAAAATAAAATATTAACAAGCTTGTGGTTACAGATAATCATATGAACGTGTTCATTAATGTTACCTTTGTCTGGTTATTCATAGTGATGTGGGCTGAGTAAATGTAGGGATATAACAGGGAGTTTCCCTGAAGAAAGAAGCAGGTAATAAAAAATAATATAAAATTAGAAGCTAAAGAGTAAATACAAAAAGTTCATTCTGTAACAAAGTGTTTTATTGGGCAGAAAACAGATTTAAGTTATTAATAAAAAGTACTGAAGTAGGATTAAGTTTTTAGGCATCACTTTTTTTCAGAATAAAAATCACAGATTTCTCCAAATCAAGGCTTGAAACTTTTCTGTTTACCAAAGCATTTAATTCATTTATATTTTGGATCGTTCATTTATGTTCTGCAAAGCACTTTAACTGCCTGTAAGCTTTTTCAATCTGCTTATTTCATTCTATTTAATATTAACTTATTTCTTTCATTTTATTTTACTGACTTTAAATCATTGTTTACTTCATATCACCTTGTTTTTCTGTGACATTTTGTTTAATATCTTTTTTATGTCTTTTTTAAAACATTTTTAATTGCCTTGTTGTTGAAAGGTGACATTAAAATAAACTTGCCTCGTCTTACCTAACGAGACATGAAACATAAAAAAGTCTGCTTTTATGACACTGTTTAATTGTTTCCTATAAAACTTCATTTAACTTTTCTGCAGAGATTAAAATTCGATTTGAACGTGGATACTAGCTATCTGAAGGTTGTTTAGGTTCATTATTTTTATTCTAATCAAAACAAACTGTATTAATGTTGACAGTAAAATGTATTTATGTTTTACAGAATATATTGCATGTGCACTTCCCCTGACAGTTAAAGCAAAAGTGTTATTGCCACCTTTTTATACTATATTCTTTTGTTTTTATTGTTCAGTGCAGCTTCCCTGTGCTTTTGTTAATATGCCTTCTGATTAATGTCCCTTTGAGGCTGTTTGTGTCAGACTCTCTCTTCCACCTCTCTCTTCTGTGTAATAAAAGGTGAATACTTTGTCCTTCCATATGAACTCAAATGGTTTAATCATCAGTGTCAAAATTTAGTTTAACAAAAAAAAAACGTCTTAAACAACAGCATGTATAACCATCTCACAAGCCAATAAAGACCTTCACATAAGAGAAATTTCTTGTCTTTTACAGTTCAAAGTGTATAAATAAAAAATTCCATGACCACCATTCAAGACCCCTTGTTCTTTTATTCTTTTTGAATTGTCCTTTCTTATTTTTCATTGTTATTCTCATCGTCATTTCACTTTCATCTTGTGTCTTGTCTTGTTTGGTTTTACTGGTCTGTGTTTTGTCTTGATATTCTGCAAAACTCAAACCTGCAATACATCAGCTGATAATTAAGATACACAAGTAACAGAATAAGACAAGGAAGCTTTTTTTTGAGTCTTTGAGAGAATACTAATGAATCCCTTGCTGTGTGATGAGCCATGAAATTCACTGCATCATGTATAATAGAAGTTAGGTACAGTCTAATGTCCCTCTAAAGCTATAACACGATACTTAAATGTGTTTGAATTTATTCATTTTATACAGTCATGTTTTTCCTTTTTGTGATTAATACATTATGCCATTTATTTGGTCTAATCCCTTCAAAAAACCTGGATTAAAATTGATTACTAATAAACACAAGGCGATGCAAAAATTAGCTGAAAAAATTTTTAAAAAGGTTAGTTTGTGTCAGTAGGCCTGAATGTTGAAATAGTTTTCCTGGAAATACCAACTTGATGTTCAATAAAATGATTCTGATTTTAAAAAAAGAAGAATTCATTCAGGTTTCCCCTCAGATAAAGACAGATTAAAAGAAAAATAATCAAAATGAAAGCTACAGAGGCCATTTCATTGCTACTGTTATTCAACAGTATGATTAAAGCTTTAGAGCTCTTTACCCAAACAATTCCCATAATGTAACTCCAGGATGCTTTTTTTTTTACCATAACAGCCTTCTTACCCCCCACTGAGTTCAGACAACAAATTTTCACTTTGTAATGTAGACTTCTCTTTTCAACTGTAGCTCTTTAACATCACCAGAGTCTTTTTTTCAAAACTTTGTTCACAGACTGAGGCTAATGAAGCAACAACAGCTAATAGCTATGAATGATTTCCGTCTATCCATTAACCTCTTTTTGTCTTTCAGTCTCACAGAGGAGTTTTTGGCACTAGTCTTTTTAAGGTCTTTTACAAACATGTCTATAAAACATGTTTGAACAGAGTTGTAGAGGGGGCTATTGAGATAATCCGGTTTGGATTGCAGAATGATAAAAACTTGTGATCTGAATTCTTTGAATGCTTTTGAATTCATGTCAAAGGATCTGCAGTCAGAATCTTAAGGGGGTTGATGCTCAAACTGATATCTTTGGAAACTGTTCTTCTATGACAGTAATATTTGTCTTTGTTTTGTATCTGTTTATGATTACTTGCATTCGTTTTGTGCTGCTACATTTCTTCACCAGTTACTTAATTAAAGGGAGAGATTTTTAAACTCAGTGGTGTTTATTCTGATTTAGGTACATTTAAAAAAATATTTTTAACAAATTATGTCTTTGTGTAGCTCTCACACCACTGCATCAGTTTGGTGGTATACTTACGGCAGCTTTAAATGATTATTGTGCACTTTAACCTGCTACCCTTAAATGTCTTTCCTGTAAATGACTCCATTTGTCAGCAGAATCAGGTCATTTAACTTGTTTCTGTTACAAGTCCCTCAACTTTACAGGAGCCTCTCGGGATTTTTCTGGTTTATTTCTGCCCCATTGTACCTCTGTCAAAATATTGACACTTGTAACAACCCTTTGCTTGATAAATGTTCATATGTTACAGTACCTAAATGGACAAACCTACAGGAAAAACAGTATGGTTGTAGACAGTCAGTGTTTGTGATTCTGCTACATTCAGTAGATGATGTGGCAGATTGAAATGCAGCTGCAGAGTTGTCAGGCAGTGCGGTGCATCAGCCTCCCCTTGAGGGACAGACCTAGAATCAACTAATGGTCCCCAAATCTAAGCCTTGATCACCTCATGTGAGATGCACAACTGACCTCTGATCAGTCAGGCTCTGTGGGCCACTTATGACGACGACCCATGCTATTAATCAAACTGACGGCCAGTGATTGGGAGGTGGACTCAACAGAGCCGTCTGTTCCCAAGAGGTCCCGGACTGTCCGTGTGTGTCTGTGGACTCCTGAGACAGATTGACTGACTAAGTCACCTTTTCGTTTCGTGTATCTATGTATTCCTCATGTATTTCACAGAGACATTCATCACGTTAACATCCCATCAGCTAAGTGCATCTATCATTTGTCAGTGTGCAGCTGCCATGGCAGCAGTTGCTGGGGCAGCAGAGAGTTAGGCCACACAGACGCTTCAGTGGTTTCTGTAAAATTAATCAGCTGTGTCGTTCACTCCTCCATTCACCTCGAGGCAATGATTAATAGATCTGTGAATATACATTTCACATGTACTGTGCTCAGATATATGTTTTAAGATATACAATCATGTGGTGGATGACATTCGTTCATAGATGTGTTTTGCCATCATTATATGCAGTGTTGACCGCAGTGCATATCTGCAAGTGTGTATGTGAGCTTTTGATATATTGAATATACAAGCTTAAAATTTTTAACTTAGTTTTCACCATGATACACTAAGAAACTTGGCTTGGCACAGGCGTAACTACAGGAGGAGGAATTGGTGCAGTGCATCAGGGCCCTGAAGCATGAAGGGGCCCATGAAGGATGGCCATTATTGCAGATGAGTTATTATAGTTCATGTAGTCCAGTGGACAACATTACTTAAACATTAATAAATGTGAGAGCTCTATATAGGCTCCACCACTCTCTCACCTTGCATATTACACTTAGGTTTGGCATTTTTTGTGTGTGTCTGAGAGCATGTGCCTGTGTTTGGGGCAAGAGGACGAGCTTAAGAAAAACATTAGCAATCAAGTAATAGAATAGCCAATTTGCCACAATGCTGAAAACAGAAAATTTAATTTAGCACCATAACTGTGATACAAGTTTTAGCTGATACACAACCCCACAGAAAACAACAGGGATAAATAAAAAAGTTTGAGACTCCCCTGAACAGAAGCTCAACGCTGTCATGACTGCAGCTGAACCTTTCTCTCTATACTGACATTTCATTACAAATGGAGGATACCCTGCAGGCTGAGCAGGTCAGGTCAACTAAAGGCCATGTACTTGTAGCACTGACTCTGACTTTTGTTGTATGTCGCCCACCGCCTCCCTTCTTTTCCCAACAGTATGATCCAAAAAAACAAAAAATGCCTTCAACAGAGATGCACAAGTTCACGCTGCACTAAAGAGACAGAGAAGTTTTGCCTGGTAACTTTATAAAGATACTTCAGATGAGATGATCTGCTAAAGACTCAAATGGACACTGAAAAATGCAAGATTACACGCACAGACAATGTAAAGCCATTGAATCTTGGGAAAATCCCGTGAGTGAAACATTCAGTCATCATAATGACCATTTCCCTTGTGATGGATGTGCGCCTCAGAAGTGGTTGTGTCATCATGCGCTAAAGGCATTGCAGGGTCAATTTCACACAATAACTTGTCTGTTGAGGGTGACAACATGACTAAGCTTCACAGCACAAACACCAGAAATAGGTTGTTGGCACACCGAACAACCTCGCCAACAGCCATTATGGAGCTTTTTCTCTCTCAATAGGTTTCTATTTCTGTTCAGCATTTTACAGTCCTTTCAGCTCAGCTCTCTTCATCCATTTCCCAGTTAAATTTAATGGAGTTCATTCGACTTCTGTAAAAAGTTTAATTACATTTATTTGGTACAATCATTTTGGTGTGGGTTCAAAAACAGTTCAGGTGTCCAAAGGAACACAAGGGAGACGGTGAGGACAATAACCATGGCTACAACAATACAAAAATATGGAAGGTTGAATTTGAGAGAAAGTATGTAAGTAATTAAATGACAAAGTGCAGCGCAGCACAGTCCTCTGTCCCTCTCTGGTTCTCAGAAGATGGCAGGGAGTTATTTCGTTGCAGAGATTGTACATTTTGGCTTTTCATCAAGTATATCCAGCAGCATTCTCATTATTTATTTCCTTTTTTTTATTTTTGTTTTCATGTTGTCAGTTTGTTTTGAAAAAGAAAAAGTCTTGTGATGTCTTTTGTGTGTGTGTGTGTGTGTGTGTGTTTCTTTATCTCTCTGTTGCTTTTCGGAGTTTTCTGACTGCATTAAGCCTTATCCAACTCAGCTTTAGTTTTTATGTGGCACCTTAATGCCTTGAAACTTTTTATATGCAATGTCCTTATAAGTTAAAGAAAAACAGTATATAATAACAGTAATCACGCGTCTATGGTAAGGAAAGAATTTGACAATACCACTGATTAAATTATTATGAAGTTGCTTTACTGCAGGGACATTTGACGCAGTAGCACAGGTGGAAATTACAGTGTGGGCAGGCATATAAAAAAAGTCCTGTTTGCATGGTTCTTTTAAGGCCAATCATACTAAGCAGGTTCTGAAACGTATACATCAACCAGAATAGGCCTTTGCAGCTGTACTTCTCTGTTACACCACAGTTACAGTCTACTGCATCATCTGATATTATGTTACAAGCACTAAGATGAACATTAGCCGGGTTGACCTGTCAGGTTGTTTTGATTGGAGGACTTGACGGCATGTGATCTAATTTTACACCAAACAAACTTTTTCTGAAGATGCTGAAATATTAAAAAAGACCACAGGAAACCACAGTCTGAAGCGGTAAATTAACTTACATTTGATGATTACAGCAGAGGACAAAGGGCCTTGGTCTTGAACACTGAAATGATTTCATTTGCGATATAGTTCAATGATTCAGTCAGCTCTCTTCCAAAGCAGAGAGGGGACAAAGGGTTCAGTCTGTGTGTCATCATTAAAGCGTTGATGCCACTTTTATCCAATGACAGTTGAAAAGGAGTCTTTCAACAGTACAGCTTATTAGCAGCAGGGTGACAAGGGCCCATAGGAGACGATACAATTTCAAAAATATGTCATTGGAACATGAGTTGAGCACTGCAACTGGTGAAAGAGAAGGACCTGTCTGCTGTGACCTCTGTCTTCTGCTCCTATACAAACACTTCATGTTATATCATGGTCATATTATATTATGGTCATAACACAGTAAAAAAAATGCAAGCAACAAGAATCATTTTGTTTTCATTCGTCACAAAGTCAGATTTTTAAAACAGTATTTATTGACTGCTATTCACTGGATTATTCAACCAAAAGAAAACCTTCTGATTGGGTGAGTCTGAATGTTAAGAGGGTGGGTTCAGGCCAAGCAAGGGCCACTAGCTAGAAATTGTGCAGGAATTTAAATCAACATATGGTTATATTTCATAAGCACAAATGTACTGGGAATATAGCCTAAAGGGATTCCACCTGGCTAGTTATAATTCAAGAGAGCCGAGTGCTATAAGTCCAGCCATCAGCTATTCAAAAGAAAAAAATTCTCAGCTGGTTTTCACAGAAACTCCAGATTGATCCAAATTAGGTCACACATATTAATGTGTTAAGTTTGTCCAATGAGATTTAAGTCAGTAATCAAGAGCATAAGTAGAGTGATCATCTACATAGTGGAGATCCATAGAGAGAGAAATGTAGGTTTCAGCATTAAAAATGTTTCAGTGAGCACTGACTGAAAACCTTTTGACTTGCTGGGCAAACATTGTAAAAACAGGTGGCTCAAACAAAAACCTTTGAAAATACATCACCAAAATGTGCACTATTTTTTTGTTTTGTATCATTTATTTGCCAAAATTTGGCTTTGATCATATACAGAGGAATACAGGGTCAAAAATGCTGATATTAATATTGATACTTTTTTTAATCACAGAAAGCAGCTCATGAACTTTCATCATACTTAAAATACTTCTTGAATACCCAGAAATCTTGGAGATTCCCTTACAGTAGTCCAAAATAACTGAATCTACTGGCTATAGGTTTTAAACTGCATATATTTTAAATATAGCAATCCCATTCCTTACACAAGTTTTAAAGGGCTGAATATATTCCATGAATGTCTCGATATATCCTGCTATCAGTCTGATGAAGTAAAAGCTAATGAAACCAATTACAGTTTGTAAATGTAACATCAACCAAAAATACAAAGTTAACAACATAATCATTCACAGCAGTGAGGAGCCTGTCGGATTAGCCAGTAAAGGGGCACAGTGCTGCATATGTCTGTCACCTGTGCTGTTAAAGTGGTACACTGACACAGTGCAACAAAAGCAGTGAAGAAGCAAAGTGTGTGTATGTGTATCTAATGCGTTCAGGCCAAGGAAACATTATACCGACTGAAAAGAAAGAAACTGATGCATTTCTTGGTGTCCAAGATCTCCAAGCTGATATTTAGTTGACAATAGTAACAATTTATTGGTATCAATTTGCTCACCGCTATCAACTGTCAACAGCAGAGAGATAAAAACAAATCTGATGATATTTCATTCTTGTTTTAATGGCACATTATGATTCTGAGTGTTACATCATTAGCCGTTGTTTCGTTGTTGTCAAGCCGATCTGATGCAAACTTGTGAAATGTTGCAAATGTCAGATGATGGTTTGAAGCAAGTAAACTCAACTACACAAAGCTTCAACATAAGTTTAGCACAGCTGTGATAAACAGAGCAGAAGTTAAGGTCTCAGCTCATAAACCAGACCAGTTGTTTGTTGTTGTTGTTCATCCGTTACTCCTGCCAGCCATGTCATCTGTGAAGACATCAGAAACAGCTTCTTCTTCTTTTTTCTTCTTCTTCTCCTTTTTTCCCTGTGCAGAAACAGCTGATCAGTCATGTTTGCTACATCAGAACTTATTTGCAACAGGTGTTTCCATGACATATTAAGCATAATAACTCTTTTTCAATAAAGGCAAAAACCGCCTCAAGCAGGAGAGAAACTTTTTTATAATTTTGACTTTTCCATCAACTTTAATGTGATAATTCAAAACGGTGATAAAAAAGCAATGATGGGAACACAGTTATTGTCGGTTTTTGCCATGCTGCCGCTGGCCTCTGGCACTTCTAACCAACATGTTACTCATTGTCTTCTCATTGGTTAACACCTGCTCTTACTGACACTGCTAATTAGAATATGCTAATGTCTGCAACTTCTAAATGTTTTTTTATGTATGTTTTTCGCAGATGTAGGCGGATATAGGTGCCAGAATTTATCAGGCGTCTTAGCATCAGTCCCACAGTCCTTACTTTAAGCTGCTGCATACTTTTATTTTGATGTCATCTAATGACAACAGCTGTTCATGACAACATTCAAGATCGCTGAGCGCAGACAAAGTTAGACAACAGGAGGGTGTCTTCTTAAAGGAATAGTAAAGGTTTTTTGAGAAGCCTGTACTACTTTGTATTACTTCAAGTTGGGGGTGTGCTGATCACCATCTACTGTAGGTATATACTGTCTATTGACAAGTGCTTCATATGACCCTGCATCAAAAAAGGACTGTCCTCTTTAACTCCATACAGAAGCATCCCCCATGATTTCAAAGGATCATGTTCTCCAGTTTCCTCCAACCCAGAGCAGCCTGTGTGCAGAGGATTACAGAGCTCAGACCTTCCAAAATCCAGCACACTTAACACACAGCTGGATACCTTCAGTAATGATTGAAATCTTTTTACAGACACACAGACTGATGGTTACTGACCTTGTGCGCTTGTCCAGACCTCATTTTGCATTTGTCTAATGATGAAGTGACTGCTGAAGGACTTAATAAGGTCTGATATTTTGCATACAGACTCGTTTTATTCACTGGACTTCAAAGACTTTTTTGATATGAACAGAAGGAGCAGAGCCACAGATTTTCAGAAAAAAAAAATTAAAAAGGATTTAGATCAAATAATGTTTTAGCCTGATGTTATAAACAAACAATGACAAAACACGACCCAGGAGTCACATATTCAGACGCGTTAGAGACTGAGGGGACTGTTTCAAGGTGTTTAATATTAAAACACTCTTTAATTACCGCTGGTTGATGTTTAACGAGAGGGACAGTGTGTGCACCATGTGCTCTTATGGTAATATTTGGTTTTAGACACACAAGTGTACAAACAAAGCTGTAAATGTCCTGGCAGTAGTTTAATAAGAAGAAGAACGGATGATGAAGCATGTGAGTTCAGATTATTTGGGGACTGAACATCCGACGTTGCATTATTTATCAGATGCTTTTTACATTCTGAATGTGTGAGCAGCTACAGTCAGCATGTTTCATTCATTAGTAAAAAAAAACAGAAATGTGATGCTGATCTGGAATTATTGGCAATTATAAGCTAACCCATGATAACATTTTATGTTTGAGTGTAGTTCAGCTTACATAGTTTACAGTGGGAGCTTTGAGAGCAAGTGAAGAAAAAACATAGAACCACTGATAAAAAGCCATGAGGACCCAATACTGTTATATTTGTCAAATGTGACGCATCTTTACAAACCATGATACCTAAATACCTGCATTGTGTGGTGTTGATTTGTAATCGCTATAACTTCAAAATTTCTACTAGCAAGGTTAGCATTAGCACTACATTGACTAATGTTGACAAAGCAGAAAGGAATACAGCCTACATCTGTTCTTACAAAGACCTGTTTTCTGTGTCACATCGACCCTGCAAACAGTGTCTGAATACCTTCATCCTGGACGCAGTTTTCTAAAAGATCCAATTTCAGTAGCCTAAAACTGCATTTGTGTGTGTGTATGAAAGGTCAAAATGCATAAAAAAATCAACATATGCTAAGTATCCGTGGGGACGAGGTCAAGCGTTCCGGCCTTTTTGCTCTCTAGCTGTGTCCTCACTTGTGACCTCGGTAATTTTTTGGGCCGATCCACAGCATGTTTAATGATTCATTCACTGTTCAACTCTTGAGTTTTGTTCCTCTGCTGTTGACTGCATGTTTGTATCACCACAAGCTATACAATAAACCTTTACAGACTATTAAGTAATGGTTTGGTATGACCTTTGAATTTACTGTGATTATCTGATATCACCATTTTTTTCTAAAGCTAATTAATGGGTGAGGCCAAACTACCACATTGGCCATTAGCTTATTTGAATCAGATTTAATGTATTGGAATTGGCAGAAATGCCTTTTTACAGTACGTCTGAAGTAATGTAGAAATAGTGTCACCATTGCACAGTTTGTCCACGGAGCAGATACATGTCATATCTTCCACTCTGCACATATCTTGATTAAAAATTGTATTAATTTTTATTTTTACTTATTGGATCCTCATCAAACCTCTTTCGATGGGGTACTCCGTCATGCTCTTGTTTTTGTTTAATGGTCTGCTCAAGCTGCCCACTGGGCGCCTGACACACCGGGACTTGTCTCTGTGCTCTCAAAACAGTCTGTTCTCTGGGGCATTGTGTGTGTGTGCATGTGAAAAATGATCGCAGGAGACCAGAGATAACTTTCCTCCCTCTCTCTCTTTGAGTAACTTTCTTCAACCTGCGCTCAAAATCACAATTAGTGTTCATTTTGCGGTGCGCTCTGCAGCAAACTAACTCAGCTTGACCTTGTCTTTCACTGACAGTTTAATGGCCTTAAAAGCTGAAAGGCCTGTGCTTTCTGTAGTAAAGGCCACTCACTGTCTGTGTTCATAAAACAGTGGGTTTTGGGCCGCATATGCACTTAGGAGGCTCACATTCATTCCCTGTAGACTTACAGTACCTTTACCTTCACTACAGACATCACATGACCAATCCCAACCCAGACCTTTACCGGCGCTTGAATTGGAAAAAAAAAAAGTTGCTAGTGTTGTGACGAAGCGTCTGCAGAGCATGTGGTTTTCATCTTAGATAACGAATCCTAGAGTGACTTCAGTTCATCCCACTTGACAACTATTTCTGTGTGAAATTACTCTTGAATTCATAAAAAACAATTGTGCATGTAAATATTTTTAAACGATAATGGTTAAAGAATACAAGTGTTTTGTGAGATATTTTTGCAAGCAGGTGTCAACAGAACAAAACAAAACAAACAAACAAAAGGCAGATGTTGTTATGAGCTCTGGATGGATGTGATGTAGGGTTATTATGAGCTCATTGATGGGACTCATTGGGACACATCTGGTTCTGATGAAACTGGAGGTGTGTGATGTAAGGATAGGTCACGTTGGCCTGACACATGAATGAAAACCGATAGCAGCAAATTTACAAGAATTGTTTTTAAAGTTTGAGAGCAAAGATATGATGAGCTCACAAAGATGTCAAGGAAAGGTCAAAATCAGAACAGCAGAGGATGATGAGGTGTCCTCTCTTCTAGCTTGTAGCGTTCAAGTTTTTTGTTATAAAATGTGAAGTTTCAAGCTCATCCCAATACAAGATTACCTTGAATGAGATCATAAGGCTTAGTCTGGGGTTAGTAATTTAAGAGCCAAACAGAACATTGTACAACCTTTGCCACAGACTGAGTTAAACGTTTTGTAAACAGAGCCTTGCGTAAAGTTGGCGTAGTAGTCCTTTAACCAAAAAAGTTTTGATTAAAAGAAAAAGCCTGGACCAGTTCTTTGTCCTCAAATGGGAGGTGAATCCTTGTGAAACCATTATATGAACAGATCTTTCTTCTCACAACATGAGTAATATAAACACAAACACACAAAGACACATACAGATACACACAGACACACACAGATACACACAGACACACAGTGGGAGTTGTGTAAATCCATGTCTCAGGACTATAACTCATTTCACATCTGTGTGCACCATGTAACGGTTAACTACTCCCCTCTCTCTCTCTCTCTCTCTCTCTCTCTCTCTCTCTCTCTCTCTCTCCCTTCCTCCCTCCTCTTCACCTTCCTCATCACTCACACTGCTGCGTCCCTCCACCCTCCCACCATTCATCCTTACCCCCACGTCTATTTCTGTCCTTCCTCTTCCGCTTGGCTGACTGGTGTCTTTTCCTGTCTTCTATTTCTGTCCTGCTCCATGTCTCCCCCTTTCTCCTCCTCCTCCTCCTCCTCCCCACCTCCTTTCTCTCATCTCTCTCCTTCTTCTCAGGGGTCCTGTTCTAATTCAGTACTCATCCTCCAACCTAGTTTTCTGCCTTCTCTAATCCCCCTTTACACTTTAACTGTGTATACTGGTACATTTGCAGAGGCCTCCCCCACCCATAACCTTTAGTCTTGTACCTCACTCCTTCTCCCCTCTTCCCATCTTTCACTTCTACTCTATTTCCATCTGCTTATTCTCTTTGTTTTCTGTAATCATCCTCTTTCTTTCCTCTTCTGACATTGCAAAGTCATGGCTGGCTGAAGGGCTGGTCAAGAGAGGCTTTGGACAAGAAGTTTCAGAGAAGCAAACACACTTTCTCAGCGAGCATCAAGGAGACGGCTGCTTATCCACCCTCACCTCTTCTCTATAGCCTTTTTTCTTCTACAGTAAACAACTGTGAGTCTCCTGCATTCTGCTCTGTTGTCTACCTGCCCACTATGAAAGGCTGCTCAACACACACACACACACACACATGCTGGCACCTGTCAGACATCGCACAACACACCTGCTGACAAATGATCAAATTTGTGTTTGTTCTTAGCTGTGTAGCTACACACTGGTTTGTTTACTTGCAGAAACATTTTCCATGAGAGAGCTTACGTGAATGACAGGAGTCAGAGCACATTTCATTTACATTTGACAGAAGTACAAATGACAACTGACAAATCAAGTTTTTTTTTTTTTTTCTAGCAATCACTTACTGGCACTTTTTTCTTGAGCAAAACATCCCATCATTATGTATGCTGCAATAGCAGAGACACCTGACCCGAATCACGTTCACTTCTATACAATGTTAAAAAGGCCTTGACTCGTGTTTAACAGGCAAAGAATGAATTCAGATTAGCTGAGCAGCAATAATACTGGTTTAAATGAGTTGAGAAATGTGGAAGTCTTGCATAAGTAAATGAAATATGGGCTAAATGCCTTCTCTCTGAACATGACACCAATGACAGGTAAAAATGAATATGACATCTAGAAATTTCAGTGATTTTTATGGGTATCTCATAGGTCATAAGACAAATAATGTAATGAACTGTAATTCTTTGTTCTATCAACCACAGAAATTAAATTAAGTGTTACACTTATTGCAATACAGAAGTGTGTCACTTGGTAACTTTGTAAAAACATATAACATTTATTAATTTTGCATCAGGTCTGCATTTTGGACACTTTCTGTGTCACTGAGAGCAATTCATATTTAAAAGGACTCAAAAGCAAAAGAGAAGCTGTGCAATAAAGTGGAAAAAAATGAACTTTAATAATGAAAAGCTGATTTACAGAGAAATTTAAAAAAAACAGGTAGCAACAAAAGGTTAGCCAATTACATAAACAACACAAAAACTGAAAAGAATCACAGCACAAGGTAAACAGCAGGAATGCGCAATGTCCACAGGTACACTGCTGTTTTTAAAAACAGGGTGTTTCCTCCTTGTTTTTTTTTTTTGTTTTTTGTTTTTTTCTAAAAAAAAAATCTCCTAAAGTCACACTGGCCAATCAGCATGGGGTAGAATGAATCTGACATGTAAACAAAGGGGGGAAAACGCTGCACCTTTTGACGTCAAAGTTAGTAAATAACAACACACACTCTGACGTCTCATGGTAAAAGCTGTTCACCCCGTCCACACAACAAGACTGTAAATAGGGTTTCTAAAAAACTTCATCCTGGCAGGAGTTTTCAAAAAGCTCCATTTAAGGTAACCTATGACACTGTTTGTGTTTTGGCCAAATTCCATAGAAGAAGCAATGTTTTTAAAAATGCCTGTGTGCATGTGGGCTCCTGCTATAGCTAACTTATAATGGAACTGTAACAATAAAGGTTTAAGTCTGCTTACTGTAGTTGTTTCTTTTAAATATGATCTACAGAATAATCTCAGGTTACACTTAACAAAAAAGAGTCATTTGATTTAATATTTTATTACATGCCACACTTACATAAAACAACTTGATTTCCATTTCTATCTCACACTACTAAGTACTCTAATAGTTTGTTTTTCCATTTTGCAACTCTGCAATGGTATTTATGAGTGGTAGTAGTGGCTATGTATATGATGCTGATCACCCTCCTGATTAAGAAACATTAAATATGTGCATAAACATGTTTGCAAGACCTCATAGCCTAATTGTGCTTGATGTTGGTGTTTCTTCTTCAATGTTCACAGTTTGGAGGGAGAAGAACATCATTTCATGAAATATTTGGATGTTTTCTTCGAAACTATAATTTACAGGGGAATACATTTCCTTACACTCAATGTTTTTTTTTGCCCCTGCTCTCATTAGTCTTCTAACTTGTCTTCATTGTGAAAATGTAAGAACTATTTTTGCCTCTCTGAGTTGTTTAGCATCAGTAGAGGCTGATGAAGCTGTTGCTACCTCTCACACGTAATCATACACATGCACATACATGTGAATGTACTGTGTGGTTAGTCACATGAGAGGACATGTCAGACAGACGGTCTCTCTCTGACAGACGTGGCAGACAGCCTGCAGTCATCAGGACACAGCAAGCTGCTGTGCCCACTTTAACCCTGCACCAGGGCAACACAGTCAGGGACACAAACACACAATGTGGCAGTGTTGTAGGTGGCAGCAAAGGTACGTGCCTTTATGTGTGTGTGTGTGATGTCTGACTCTCAGGACCTCTTTATAAAAGTCACATCCATCTCAACAGGCTTCACATACACATCATCCCCAAACTACCTTTAGCAGCAACAGCAGCATTATTTTTCCTGCCATGATAATAGCAGCTTGCTTCAGTCGCAGAGGCATGAGACAGTAACACCACTTACAGCCAGCCCTCACAGCTGGCTAACCAGTATCCGCAGCGGTATCATTTCCATGTTGTCACCAGTCATTCATTGTCTAAGTTCTGCTTAAGCAATCGTGGCCCGCTTGGCAGAAAGGGCCCATGGCGATGCGTCCCGCCAGCGTTGCCTGTTAACTCAAATGTAACACGGTGTCCTCTGCTTCACCCCCACCAAGCTGGGACTCGGAGGCAGACACATAAGATGCAGCCGAATGGCTTCAAGAACTGGCAGATCCTCTGTGGTTTTCAGCCAGACAGAGAAATGGAGCCAGACTAAGAATGAAAATGAAGAGAAAGAACCCAAGAAAAAATGTTCAGCAAAGAGCTGCAAAAAAAAGCGGGGGGGGGGGGAGGAGGGATGATCAAAAAAGGGTCATGGTAATGAGCAGCTTGCCCTTCCTTGGTCGTCTTGGTGGAAAGCAGCCATCTCCAGGTGAATGGCCTGGCTGATTAGCCAGACGGACAAATGAGGGGAATCATGCATCGCTGCAACCAAAGACAAGGCTCCTTAAGGAAAACAGGCAACCAAGGGTATCTGCAAGAGAGATGATGGTGTTCAAAGTCGAGCCAGAGCCCTGTGGCACACTCCCTTTAAAGCCCTCCTCTTAATTAGGTGGCAGTTTGAGCAGAAACACCTACACTCTCTCTCTGAGGGAATGCAGTTGGAGCAGATTGACCAGGTGTTGATCCTGGATGTGTGCGTGTTTGTTGACCCCTATTCATTAAACATTCAGTTAAATACATTAAATATTTACTTGTGTGTATGCAAAAATGCTGATTATTTTTCTTCATATGACATTTTTGTCAAACTTGAATAACATTTCAGGAAATAGACATTTGCCAAGAATGTGAATTATTTTCATAGTTTTCTTCACTTTGAGATTCCAAGTCATTTCACAAGGTTGAACGATAAAATAAAGCTGAAGTTCCCTCATGCTAGTTCTAAACCATACAATTATGAAATATATGAGTAATTCTTAAGTTTATAAAAACCAACAACACTGTTTACATTTGCCTAGGTTGAGCAATCTCACAACTTGGGGATAAAGTTGTTCTTTAGTCTGGCGGTAAGGTGGTGGATACTTCTGTATCTCTTTCCAGACTGCAGCAGGGTGAACATCTGTAGCTTGTATCTTGTCTTGTCTTGTGACATCCTTTGGGCTCCGAGCAGGCACCTAACATTAGCAATATCACTGATGCTACGTAAATGAGTACCAGTGAAGTTCTGGGAAGTTTTAATCACCCACTGTAGAGTCCTCCTGTCTTTCCTGTCCATTATTCCAGGATAGAAGGTTTTTTTCATCACAGTTTGACAGGTTTCCAGTCAGAATGCTTCTCTGTAAAAACACACATGAGCTTGACACTAGAAGTTTGTTTTCTTAAGTTTTCCAAAGAAAACAGGTTGTTTCTGTGTTTTTATCAAAAAGGTGGAGATGTATGATGTTCACGTCAGGTTCTCTGTGATATAAATTCATAGGAACCTTGAACTGTTCCTCCTTTTTTTCAAACTAACAATCGACTCCTTGGTTTTACTGACATTGAGCAGTAGGTTTTCTGTGCACCAATCTGCTAGAATGTTCATTTTCTCCCGATATGAACTCTCACAAATGTCATAAATCTGAACTATGATGGTGGTTTCATGTAGCTTCTTCACAAGGGAGCTCTCTCCATGTAAGGGGGTGCAGAATGGAACTTAGGGGGGCTGCACATGCAACACTTGGAGGCCTGGTGTTTAGCGCTAGACTAGAGGAGATGTGACCACCAATCAGGACTGTCTGGGGTCTGTTTGGCAGAAAGCCCGGTATCCAGTTGCAGAGTGTGATGCTCAGGCCTTGAGTGTTAACTTTTCCTTTCAGTTTCATGGGGAGAGGTTTTATTGAATGCTGAGCTAAAATCAAACGGTTGTTACCTTCATGGTGTGTGTGGACCGAATGGAATTGATGGATGGCATCCTCTCTGGATCTGTTGGTTCTGAAGTCAAGCTGCTGAGGGTCCAGACTGGCTGGGATGTTATTCTTGATGTGCTGACTTTTTTTAAAGCACTTTTGAAAAACAGTGTGGTTATTTAGAGCATTTAGTCTGGACAACATGACTTTTAGGAGCAGATATGACGGTGGCTGTCTTGAAGCGGCTGGGAATAATCTCCTATGACAGTGATATGTAAAAAAAAAAAAAAAAATGCTGTACTAACCTCACTAGCTGATTGGATGATGTTTTTACTTCATGACCAGCTATTTCAGGTCCAGCTGCTTTACTCATATCCGTCCTCAGCAGGATTCTTCTTACATCCTCTGCGGATACTGAGAGTGGCCGCTCCTCTGGAGGCGGAGCAGACTGTACTGCTGACTCTTTGTTGGGGAGATCAAAGTGTGCATAAATTGATTTAAGCTCATCTGCCAATGTGGCCTCACACATGATAGGGGCACTTCTGTTTTAGAAGCCTGTGATATTCTAAATTGCTTGCCACATATGTCTTGATGTTTGTATCGCAGCTTTTCTCTAATTAGCCTGGTTAGGCCTACTTGTCTTTGTAGGCAAAACTGTGACTAGTATTTTTGCCTCCCTTAGCTGTTTTAACATCAGTAGAGGCTGATAAAAGTCACATTACTTAAGCATTTTAAATATTTCATACACATATATTTATACACATAAAATGAGTATCCTGTCTAGTTAGGCAAAAACAAATTGGATTCATTAAAATGCTGTTTGCATTGGTTTGTTGCTGTTGTTGTCTTGGTATGAACAAACATTATGTGTTTCACCTCATGTTTATACACACAACTGTAATGTTTGTGGTATTTTTCAGACCTATAGAAAAGTCTAAGTACAGCAGTAAAGCTTTTGAAAACAAACTCTATTGTATTTCTGTGGATGTGTGAGGGCTTTACCACTTTTTGGTGTGTTAGAAAGCTTATATTTGCAATTACAGAGACACAGTGGAACAGCAGGAGCTGATGGGAATGTCAGTTTTGCATGTTTGTGGTTGAATTTTACAGAGACATTCACTCTCAACAAAAAATGTTTACCTGCTTGTGGCACTAAGGAAAACTCAGTGGCTCACCAAAGTCATTACCATCTCATTGTCTGGGAGCAAACAATATACGTACCATATTGTATCAATCAATCCAGCAAAGGTTGAGATGCTTCTCTTCATAAGTAATAGCTTTAGCCAGCAGTTAGTATTAGAGTGCACCACTCAAGGATTTATTCTCTAGTTATCTTGGAAAGTTGAACCAAACAGTGGCCAAGATATTTAAGTCTGAACCTCAGTGCTGACTTGACTAACAGCACTTTCTTAGAGCCATTTCTAATGTGACAAACAAGAATGGCCAACTTAAAGTCAAGCCTACATGTAGTTTTACATGATATTTTATTGTCTTTGGTAGAACTTCATTGCTTGTCTCAGCCATCAAGCAGTATCTGAAACTGTGTGTACTCCATAGATTTAATTTCTGGCATATGACTCACTGTAGCAGTGATGAGTGTATAAACAGGGAGGTGCAGCTAAGTAGTTCATTATGCATCTATGTTTTGTATATGAACCTTGAAAGATATATATGTCTGTATTGCATGTATGAATGCTGGCCTTTGCACATATTATTCTCAGGCTCATCCATTGTGGTAAGGATGATGGGAATCTGGCTGAACAACAGCTTGTTGGCTACAGAGTTCACTTATTCACTCATCATTCCCAGCAGCCCCCTGGGAGCTCCACCAAGGGAGAGAAGAAGAAAAAGATGGAGGAAGGACACTAAATGGACACAGGAAGCCATTCAGATCTGCATAGATATTGGTTTGACCTCTGCATCCACCCCCTTACCACCCTGCCCAAAGACTGACTCGACACAACAGATGTTAGTGGAGGTGGAGTCATGGGAGGCAGGGGGGTAAGATGACAGCTGTACATTGTCTGTCCACGCCAGCCATTGTCTGGAATGGAGGGGTGAGAAAAAAAAGAGTAAAGGGGGAGGAAGAAAGAAAGAAAGAAAGAGTGTAAATTGTTGATTACTGATGTTTGAAAGTGCATTTTGTGCAGCACATTGGCAGAAATGCCAATAATGCAACTGAACTAATGGAGGAATGAAGAAAGAGAGAGCAGAGAGGAAAACAGGAGAATGAAAAGAATGGAAAGAAAGGCACTGGAGCAAGCCAGGCATTGTGTGGGCATAACTGGCTGCTGTCTGGACACAAGAGTCCTTAAAATTAATGGAATCTGAGGCACTTTATGGGTTAGAAAATCGTTATTCTATTGCCTTTTAAAATGGAAGGTCAAAACCACTTCTGTTTTTAATTTCAGAATATTGCACCAAACCTTATTTAGCCAGCTATGTCAGATACTATTCATGACAGGTTTTCAGAACAAATCAGTCTTTTATTCAAAAAAAGCAGACCAAATTTTTAATCAATGTATCAGGTTTTTCAATGGTAATTCAATAGAAACATAAACAATAAACATGAGAACATGAGAAATAAATGGGCAAAACTTTGGAGTCATCTATAAGACATGTTTATTTATTCTCTATTAGTAAAAGAATTCTAGTGTCTTGAGAATAGGTGTTGTTTTGCTTGTTTTATTTGTGTGCTTAGCCAGTAAAATAAGCAGTCTATTCCACTGGGCGGTCGCTGTGGAAGTAGATTAATACCACAGTCTTCAGAACTGATGAAAACAAAAAAGAAGGCAGGATTAAGAGAGTAAGAGAGCCAGAGACAGATGGACAAGAGAGGCCAAGCATTCTGGATGGTAGACAGCCAAGGCTGACAACTTGATATAGGACATTAGAAAAAAACTGCTAGGTCAGGCAAGAAAGTCCAAAGGCAAAGGAGAAAATTCATGACATTCACATCACATCAGCGATATCAATTTACCAAAAAACAGAAAGCCAGGCACAGAGGGAGATAGGGCAAGAAAGGAGAAGAGGAGAAAGAGGGATAATATTTTTACTGATGGTAGTTGAAACCTTAGTATAGAAACATCTTTTACAATTGGCTCAATGCTGCAGTCATGGGAGAGGAAAAAGTCAGCAATGCTGTATCGATGCAGCAGAGGTCTGGAGAGATCAAATGTGACACAGCCAGGCTTCTCCCGAGGGGAAAAAGTGACGAGCGTTGTTCCAAAATCAGCTGTGCAGGCATCAGTTTTTACCATTTGCTATGCAGCAGCACCCATTAAAACACAAAAATGACAGCAGTTCCAAAATAGTTGATGCTTTATCAGTGCATCTCTCCACAGAATTTATGCGGTATTACTGATAGTTTTAAGTGATGATTGGTTTTTAAGGGAATGCCGCCAGTAGTGTTTTGGGCAGAAAGTAGGCTATTCTGAAAACACAACAGAAGTAAGGTCATACACATGAATGCACATGCAATTATATGCAAAACCACAATTGCATGGACATTACAGGGTTATATTGACATGCATGCAAGTTCTTAAAATACTCAGAAAACCATTTTTTTTTTTTTATCTTAAAGGGGACCTTTTTACACATTTTACCCATATACTCAGATGTTCATGTTAAATGTGGCCAAAGTGTCAAATAATGAGACAACCACACGTCAAAGTCATCCCTGTTAGCTAAAAGCTCAGGTTTCAGACAGCTTTGAACCAGCTTAGTGTGTCTAATTGTTCATACACCAGTATAATTTAAAGAGGCTCCAACCAATACTTGTGGATCATATTTTAAGGAGAGAATATTTTTTTAAAGTTGTCCCTCTAATTTCCTCCAGATGCTCTTCCAGAACTCTTTGTGATTTACAGAGTTTTCTGATGGACAGACAGCTCTCCTTGTTGCTGAAGCCGCTCCAAACTGCTACTAAATGTTTCTTGTTAGCTGCTGTTAGCCAGCCAGCTCAGCCAGATGTGCAGCTAATGTTTGCAGTGGGTCGACCCTGTTCACACTAAGAGCTCAGAGTGAAAGAAGTGTTAGTGTTTACACTAAAAGCTTAGGAGCTTTAGACTGCTGGAAGGTTTTGGGTACCGAATGGCTTGAAGAGTTAGAGTTGCACAGCAGCCACAGTTAGCAGTGTTAGTAATCCCATCAGTCAACCCGCATGGCTGCAGATAGCCACAGGTTTACCAGCTAGGCAGCTAACACAAGCAACCTTATCAGCTGACTTTGCTTGCACTGGGAGACTGGTGCACAGGAAAAGTGTTTGTGTGGGTTACCAGGCTTAAAAAGTCCTAATCCCAGCAAGAGTGGGCTTATCGGTCATCTAACCCTGTTTGCTGTGGCTGCTATTAACAAGCTACCTAGGCTAGCCATGCAGCTAGTGCTAATGTTAGTTGTCTATGGGTTTGCTGCTGTGAGAGATGAGTTACACTACTTCCTTTAAGCAATTGAACAAACAACCAATATTGTTCTATTATATATATTATATATTATATATTATATATTATATATTATATATTATATATAATATTGAATCACAGACTGATGTTAATTATATTTGTCCATGAATACTTATTAAATAATTCCAAATGGTCTGTCCACTTCCTT
>JAPZDY010000022.1:3935530-3950526 GCA_029783645.1 Ctenochaetus hawaiiensis
GGGACAACTGTAAATATCTTGTTAAGTTACATATAGAGCCGGGTAAAAAATTTGCAATTAATCGCAATTAATTGCGCCTTAACTCAGGACAAAATGCGATTAATCGCGATTAAAAATTTTAATCGACTGACAGCCCTAGTGATAATATATGATATTAGGCCAATTATTTCTGGTTGTTGATAAGTTATAGTTCAGCTGTATTCACAGAAAAACTTTCCTGTCAGATTTCAGCAGCTTTGAAAGTGTTGGCTGCAGGTAAAAAGCAGAGACTTTGCAACAGCCTGAGTCAACTTACTGCTTACAACTTCACCTCTTCCTGGCATTTTACTGCACATTTTATTGAACCATTATGTCTCTGCCCTGCAAACAAAATAAATCCAGAGAGAGAAAGTGCTTTTTTTTTCAGATTTCATCTTCCATGTACTTTCCTCTCTCTCGTTTTCTGTCTGCTGGCCTAATGTTGTCCGATGCTGCCAGTCATAACAGTCAGGTGTTCATTTCTGCCTCAAGTCTAATTCAGGGCACGGTAGCTCATGGATGACATTAAATATTTACAGCAACATCTTCTCCCCGTCTCCAGTCATCTTTTCTCCAATAGTCTGGACAAACAGCCCACTAGCGCACCAGTACTTCAGGCACACACCCATGGAGGGGAAAGGTTAACTCGTACTGTAACTTGAATGTCCAACCTCTATTATAGGGTAACAATCACACACATAAATCAAAAGATTCACAGTTAAGATTTATTATTTGAGCTTTAATTTAAAAAAGAAAGTAGTGCTGTTTTTGTGCTATTTTTGAATAGCACAAAAAAATCATGAAATCATTCTGTTGGAGGAGGCATTTTCTGAGCTGTCAAAATCACAAAAGCACCTGGTTTATCTAAACTATGGTGATGGCAATGCCAGTATAAAAGATGAACGAGGCATTTTCACATCCTCCAACTGCACAAATTGAAGCCAATGTATTCCTGATACAGGTGCTGCCATCATGCGCAGGTGACGTCATTTGGAGCCAAAGTCTGCTGAGTAATAATCAGCAGATGGAGCCGAGGTATGGAGATCCTGCCCATACAGACTCAAATTCAGGTTATGGATGGTTGTCAGTCTTGAAGTTTCGTGTCATTTTTTTAGCATCTTATAACTAACTAAGTTGAAGTTTAAGTTATAATTTTTCTGATGAGTTGGGTTTTCATTAATTTTTTAGTGCTAAAAAAGTGAGGTGAAATGTCAAGATTGACAACTAAATAAAACCTGCTATTCAAAAAAGTATCATTAAAGGAAATGTATTCATTGTGAACTTTGATTTTTTATTTTTGCCATTGTTCCACCTGCTGACATGGAAAGGCAAGATTCATGACCTATTCTGTAGCCAAACACCAGAGAGCAATCCAGATGTTTTGGCTTCACTTATGAGAAACTATCACGACTGCCATCTTTTTACAGTCTGTGGATGATAGCAGTGGATCCTCTCAGAGGACGATGTGGCAGCCCTGCCACTTCCACAAGAAGAGGAGGAACAAGTCTAAGTCATTAACCTTTGAAAAATTATTTTGATTTACATATTTAAAATGAGCTGCAATTTCCTTTGACTCTCATTGTAAGTTTTCCAGGCATAAATCCCTCCTCAGTAAGAAAAACAGGAGTTTGCTGGGCGGAAATTACATCTATTTGAAGATAAAGTGTATTTTCAAATTTGTTTATTGTCATTTAGTTGGCCCAGTTTAACTTGAAGACTCGTGAAGTGCTTTGCTGCTGCTACAAAGAATATCCATCACTAGAAAAAAGTGGGATGCGTCTTCCAACGTCTTTATAGCAGAAACTAAATAGAGCAAAGCAAAGTGGCCAAGAAATACCTCTGTCAAGGCACGTCACAATGAGGGGCTCAAATAAACAGAAAGAAACAGACAAAATTGTTATTTTTATGAGAATGATTAGTAAGTTAACTGCACTGGAAAAACCAAACTTAGTCACATAGACTGCTTTCAGTCTTCACTAAAACATCTTTCCAGCTACAACTACATACTTGTAGCATACATATTACTTACTTTTGGAAATTAGCCTTATCTCATAGTCCGACTCAGACTCTTTCAGACACTTTTTTCAAAAAGATACCGTTTTGTTTTTCCAAAATTGGTAAACTCAAAAACAACTTTAATAAAAGCAACTTCGATAACAACAACAACATCCGTGTTTTGCCATGTGTATTAGCATGCATCATTCTGAAGAGAGCAGAAAGAGTCAAACAAAAAACGCTGTTCAAACAAACAGACATTTCTATTTTGACATGCCTACACACACACACACACAAACGCACACACCCGAGCCCAGAGCTCCAGCCCCGCCCATGTATCCACATCTCGGGGTGCCATTGTGTGCAGCCACTCAAGCAGGTAATTTACTGACAATGAATAAAATGAGTTGTAATTATTTTCAAGCAGTCACTTGTTGAGCAAGGCTGAATGGGCTGAGAAACATGTGTTGCTCCCGGACTCCATTATTGTCGTGCCACCATGCATTTTACAGTAGCCAGACAGAGGTTAACACTTCCCAATCAAATTGTGTGCCAGCATGTGAGTCAGTGTGTGAGTGTGTTTCCGACTGGGAGGGGGTGGGTGGCAGAGGAGCATTTAGATGAGAGTGTGTGGTGGAGTCCGAGGGCGGGGTCGGGGTTGTGGTGATTGGAGGGGGTGAAAAATAAGCCTCTGGCTATCATCACAGGAAATGGCCTCAGACATCCACTTCTCTGTCTCGCTGCCACCCACCCTCCTTTCGCTGTCTATCTCTCACACCGTTGCTATCTTTCTTATTCATTTGACCTTTTTTTCCTCTCTCCATCTCTCTCTCTCTCTCTTTCTGCCTCTTGAGCTTTCTTTCCCTTGCTTTCTCCTCCTCTAGCCTTCTTTCCATTTCCTAAGATAGCTTTCTCATTCACTTTCCATCACTTTCTCTCTCCACATCTCTCCACAGCCATAATCTTTTTTTGCCACTTTTTCCCTCCCTGTGACTCCTGTTCTCTTTCTCCATCTCACTCAGCTAATTTATGCCCCAATTTTTAGCCCATAACCCTGAGCCTTATTTGTACGAGGTACAAGGTTGTTTGTACTTCTGAAAGCAAAATATGTTGTTCTACTTTTCTTCATCTCTCCCATTAATATTATTTATTAAGTAATCCAGTGGCCATGTTTTGTTGCATTATTATTTTAGATAAACCGAAGGGGCAGGCAGGGGCAGACTGTGATAATAAATATAACATCAGTCCAAGTCCATCTCCACTTTCACTTACTCACAACAAATCGAAAAGCCTGTACTGGAGGCCTTGTGTTGACTTTTTGGTTAACTTTTTTGAGGTTTTTTTTAGCTGTTTATGTTCAAGAAAAATCTTTAACTTTTAGTTAAAAAAATATCCAACTCGGTTAAAAAAGGCATATTTTCAGAGATAAGCATTTGCACTTCAATAACAGAGAGGGAAGAATAAATATTTGTACACAAACTGCAATGAAAAACTTCTGAGACTGTTAATGTTGAGCACGAATGGAGGGCAGCTCTTAACGTGTGCATGTAGCAGGTGCAAGCTGTAACTTCTGTGAGCAGGTATTCCATGTTTCATTGCTCTTTCATCATATGTTTTTGTGACCATTGAAATGTATGCATTTGTGGTTCACTGTTAACCTGAACTCGTGTCTACAGCTTCACCCAAGAGATTCATTTTCATTTTGGAGAACAGGGAGAAGTCACAGGGAGCCAATTTAGGCGAGTATGGGGCAGGGAGTGCCGACCATACTGTTGCAGGGAGAAATATGTCATTTTTGAGATCCCTGGTAGTTTAGTTACACTTAAGGTCGTTTAGGTGGAATATTCTTTCCCAGATACCTGAGAATATCACAGCCCTTGTCAATAACCAGGAGATTAATTCATTGTTTAAAGGTACATTTTATAAAAAGCTACCTGGATACTCGTGGTTGCACTCTTGCCCAGTTGCACCTTTTTCGATCTTGGGGTCTGCAGGTTTTCCACAGTGATGACTGATGTTTGGTCTTTGGGTCATGGCTGTAGACACAACTCTCATCACCACTGATGATCCTTGATATGAAGCCTGAGTGATCGCAGGTCTGTTGTCAGTGTGTTCTACAGTTCTGTAGGATGGCAGCTGCCCTGTGCTATCATCTCTTTGATTTTTTCCATTTCACTAAGCATTTTTAACACTCTGAACAAATCAACTTGCCAGGCCAAGCGTTCTCTGACAACAAGGGTAAAAAAAAATCCTTCCTTATTAAGGCTCACTCTCATTGATTCATTGTTTGCTCATCACATACACAGAGGGGATTTACAGGTGGATGTATGCAGTGCTGACTATAAAAATATGTAGATATTCCTTCATGTACCCTGCACTGCAACACTAAACTCACTCCTTGGACCCCAGATTTTTTATTTCACTTTCTTCCTCCTCATTTTGATTTTTTATTCTTTACATATTCTCTCATTTGCTCAGCCTCTATATCTCCTATGCTCTTTCTATCTCGCTCTTCTCCCTCTAGTGTACCAGACGAGGTGGAGGACAAGCTGATAAGTCTCGGTCTGTCACTTTCTCACTGGGACCCATCATTGCTCTCAGATCCCGTCTACTCTGAAAAACACCTTTACTGTTATCACTGTGTAAATATGTGGATCACACCATATCTATGTATATATGTGGCTGTGTTACAGCCAGGGGAGATATATTCACCGCCTTTGAACTCCTCACACAAAGGCAGCTTTGCCTCACCAGCCACACCAAAGGAGCAATTCCAGTCGATTTCATCAAGGCCTGTCTTGGTGATTTGCATCCTTTTTTCTTGGCTGCACCTTTTTTTCCACTTTCTTCTCTCTTGACTTAGTATCATTCGTCTCAAGGCATTGCTCATAATACCCACAGATGCACTGATCTCTTTTCGGAGAGACATGCACAAGCACACGCACATCAGGCTGTTATATCTCTTATTGCCTCAGCTGGATAAGGTTGAGCAGGACTAGAGTCAAATCGTTTAACATATTACGGGCTCCCAGGAGTTCCTGTTTATGCCTGCTCACTCCAGAGCAGATGAGTGAGATTCCAGTAGCTGCTGTGCATTAAGCAGGTCTCTGCAGCTCCAGAGGGACCCTGCAGAACTCCACATACGACAAACGCTCAGAGTGCACAAAAACATACTGAAGAGATTCACAACTTTAGGCTTTGGTAGACACACAGGGACATGAGACATGCAAATGGCGTGTAAACACATGCACAGCCACGTGCAGTACAGTGACATACATGCAGAGATAATGTGGTGAATTAACACAGCATGTCAAAGCGCAGACTTAAATTGTTTAGTCATAAACTTTTAAGATGAATCCAAAAATATAATGAAAGGAAAATTGAGTTTGAGTCTACAGTCATGAGACTATAAATGGAACTGCTGGATGAAAATTAAGAGAGAACTTGACTATTTTTAGACCCTTACAACATGTGGGGCGAATTTAAAGCTTGACCTGAGGGTGATACAAGAGAAAAAGCTATGGTGTTTTCTAAATCTAGAGAGTTTTTCATTTGAAGACATTTCAGGCTGAGTCTGTCAGACTCAGCTCTATGTAACTGGATTTCACTCAAATTGTCCATCAAAACCGTGGGCTACTTTGTGTCCCAATGTGCAATTTGTCAGCTTAAGCTGTACTCATCCTGAAATGTATCCTAAAATCACACTGACTAGACATTTTGTTTCATTTCATTCGTTTCGCCTGACATTGTTTTCATCAATGCCGTTTTCTTGTTGAGAAGAAGCATTACTCTGTTTTGTTAACCAATCAGAAGTGAGCCTGTTATTCATCCCATGATCATCATCTTTTGGGGAAATTGGTAGTGGTTGCTATGTGCAATTAGCTTTTACACAATGATCCAAAACAATCATTTCTATAAGTCGATGTACAACAATCTGTACATCTGTGTCGATTTCAACCAAAGTTTCTTGCCCTTTTTTTGTTACTACTTTTTCATTGTAGGAGTAAGAATGGTAGCAACTATGAAAGACAGTACCATCCCCATTCTTAGTCCCATATACAAACCTTTGATTGATGCCAGACTACAAGAAACAGCTGTCAGTCGGCACTACTCAGATCAGTTCGAATCACTGAACCATTCTGAGAATTAGCAGCAACTCAAGGGTCTGCAACCAGGCTTGTTAGCATTTGAGCTTGACTAAGAAATAGGCATATCACTACGCTACATGCTGTCAGCTTGTAGTATATGCTAGATGAATTGGAGGGTTGAAAAAGGAAAATGAGTTTTTAGGGCAAAGTCGAAGGATCACCAAAGTCAGTAAGACCCCCCTCCCTTATATGGATCAAAAATGTAGGCCTACCAATTTTAGTTTGATCCGTCCTGTGGCTGCTTCAGCTCAGTCGGAGTCAGAGACACTTAAAGACAGACTAACAGACTGACATAATCATCCTTGTAGACTCATTCGGCTGGCATGGTTCAAAATCACCATTTTATTACTTTCGCAGCTGCTCATACCTGAAAATAAAAGCCCATTTTTTACAGACATAACTTATATTTGAAAAAAGCCAGAAAGCTTTAACTTAGATCTTTTTGCTGTGTGTTGTTAATCCGTGTAACATCTGTTTCTCACACAGGTTGTATAGACACTGCAATACAGTGCAACACAATGCCTTGTATGTACAGTACAGTAACTGTATTGAGGAAATTTGAGTGACGTGTAAATATTCTTTCACTGTATGTCTCTAACACATCCATGCCTGCCAGCACCGTGATGTACAGCATGAATATGTGCAGACACACACGGTGCAGCTTGACCTTGTTACAGTAACGAGTCACATTGCTCACCACACTCAAGTCAGCAGTGTGTTCACATGCTCCTCAATACAACAAGGCCTCTATGCTGCCGTGTCCGTTGGGAGTCGGGGTTCAAATGTATCCAAAGGGCTCAGGCTGAGACAACAGAGGCCCGTGTTCTCCTGCTGCTGCTGCTCTGCTCCTGGCCTGGTGGAGGGAAGCACAGGGGCTGCTGATGGAGAAGAGTTTCACATTTCAAAGGGTTTCTTCTTTTTTTTTTTTTTAACCCAACTGGATCAGGGCAAATACAGACACAACACAGGGGTGTGTGTGTGTGTGTGTGCATGTGTTAGTGTGTGTGAGTGTGGGGGCATCTGTTTATTATTGCATTTTGAACAGAATTTTAACTGTTCACAAAGCCCCCACTATGTGTGTGTGTGTTGCTGATATCCAGGTCGCCAGTGGAGAGCCGCGTGTTCTGCTCTCATCACCACCTGATCCTTTTGGAGTCTGTGTGACAGCACAGCAGAGCACTGTGTGTCCATGAGTGTGGCTGAACACGTGTGCTTGTGTGTACAAAGTCTGAAAATGTGTATATGAGAGCGGAAAAAAGTCACATGGAGCCGTTATGTCACATAGTCAAAGACCCAATTCGTCCCATATGTGCCATGTTATTCAGATCTCCACTCGCTGAGCTACAATGGCAGCCCGCTTTTTAAAAACACCAGCACAATGTGCATCCGTCACATGGTGAAACTGAGCCCGGTCAGGGGATACCACCCTAGGGAGTGTCGGAGGGGGGATTTAAGTTCAGAACCAGGAAGTGTTTCAATGAAAGCAGCAGGGCCTTGGGGGAAGTTTCTCCACCCCTCCTCCTCTAGTTTACTTTCCCTGCCAGCTCAGCCACATCTGTCCTCACCAACTCAACTCGTATCACTTCAGCTGGAGCCTCTAGTCACTTCCACTTAGACAGAAATACTGAAATTTCATTTTATTGGTTCTGGGAGCACTGGTAAATATGATGAGAAAACAGACTGGATCTAAAACTGCAAAGTGGGCTTTGGAAAATAGAATAACATTTACACCAAAGCTCAACTCTTGTGTTTTAATATGCAAACTATGCAACATGTGAGGTAGAAAGCATAGACTCCATGGCAACAACCAACAGTGAAAGTACTTAATTACTAAAGATGAAATGCATCACTTTGTGCAAATGTGTATGCCTTCAGAGATCATCTTTTATTGTGGGATTCATATCAGTATTTTTTTCATTTTCATAACACTTTTATACATAGCTGTGTGAGTAGGGACTAGATAGTTCTACAACCCCACCATGAATACAAAGACCCCAGAAACATCTGGTATTAAATTACCAGATATTTCATGAATAAAAACCTGTGTGATTTCTATTATTTGGTGTCCTTTTTTTCCATTCTTTGGTTGATCCATGGATGTATTAGAACAGGATTCAGTGTGAGAGGCAGGTAGCTTCATACGATGCGAGTTTAGCATGTTTTCATGCTATCATGGCCTAATAATGAATAAGTACAGCTCAGACAGATGGAAATGTTAATAACTTAGCAGATATACAAAGCAAATTTTGACAGGATTTGTGGATGATCTAAAGTTAGGAATCGCAAAAGTTATAATGTTACATCTCGAGGGAAAGATGCATGTCTATTTCCTGCTTGTATGTCTGGTTGACTGTTGTCATTTGCAGACAGTTTGCAATAGGGTCCTTTTTACCACTCACGTCAGTGTTTACTAAGTGTCTGTTTCAGACATATGATATGATATGAATCTGTGACAGGTCTTTGCTCTCACACAGAGCAACCGAAGCTTCTGGCAGTGCTTAGCCGCCTACTAACCAACTCCTATTTCCAAAATTATGCATGCACCATGTTAAAAGTAGGACAGGTCTGGTTTTTAAAGAGGGCATTCCTACCTTCACATGCTCCACATAAACACTTCCCTCCAGTCATAAATTGGACCTACAGTATAACGATGGTGAAGTTCTAATGGTTGAAGAAAAAATGATGTTATAGCAAAGTCAGGCTTCAAACAGCACACAGGTACTTCAACGGCAGAGAAGATAACACCAGAAATACAATTTATTACATGTTATAAAACAAAAACTGATGACGGAAATAAAAATTTGAAACATACGGCACTAAAAGAGATTAAAAATTGAAAGAAATCACATAACATTTGCCAGCAGGTGTTGGCTCAGCTTCCCTGCTTTATTATTTCCTAAAGGTCACATCTCTGCTGTTCAGGCTACCACTTTTATTGTTCTTCATATGTGCTTAACTTACAGTTACAATTTTTCAAGCAGTATTTGAAGGTAGCAGGATAACTGAAGCCATGTACCCCCAACCCCCCCCGCGTCCACCAGGCGCCCACCCCTCTCAGGGTCTTACTGAGAGGGTTGTTAGAGAACTGGTTGTGTTTTCTTTGTGCGGCTAGGCTTCGCTATCACATTACTGCACACATGCTGATGCAGCAGCTCCTGCAACCCCCACCCTCAGCCCTGTCTAAGCCTTATTCACCGAGCTTTACCCTACAATGGAGCGAAACAAATTACTATTTCAATTTAAGTAATGCCACATTACAGATTCTGATCACAGAAATAAGTTGTTACTTTTGTTGTCACCACTTCTTAATGTAAGATTAAAGTTGAATTATCCAGGAGATACATCCCACCCCCCCCAGCCGCCTTGATTAATTTTCATAGAATTAGTCATCGTCCCCTTGAACATCATGCTGAGCTCAGATGAGAAATGGCAGAAAAGTTGGCTTTGCCTGAAGGAAATTTTCTCTCAACTTTGATTTTATCAAGCAGCACAGGGAGGGAAATTAAGTTGAGTCCCAATTTTAGAGGATAAGAGGACACAACTGACAATTTTACAGCAAGGTAATAAAGTGGAGGAAAATACTTTTCCAGGGGAGTAATGAGCAAATTCATATATTGGGTTTTGAAAGGACTCCAAGAAATTGTGAGTTACATTACCTGGCATATTAATCATACGCCTCTTTGGCAGGTACTTGCTGTTTCACAGTCAAAATCTCCAATACTAAACTGCCTCTCTTGTCAGTGTTCAGGAAAAGCAAACAGATTTGGCAGCCAATGTCCTTGCAATATGCTCACTCAATAAAATTAGGGAATGTACGAAAATTACTCAGGTGTGTGTAGAGGCTCTGAATTGAAAGTTTGCTTTATCAGAATTGCTTGTCAGATGGTCGTACAGCCACCTTCCTCAAACACTTTTCCATGTTGACAAGTGACAACAGACACTGCAGCATTCACCATCTCTTCGTGCAGAGGTGAGACAGCAGCCGGAGTTTGAACTTCCCTTTGGAGACCTCTGATTTTATGTTCATTGCACAACTCTTTCTGGTATCTTTAAGTGACAAGTAGAATGTAGCACTTAAAAATGTGTGCCATAATCTACATTCTTCCAACTTCTAAACACCAATGGCTTTTTATTACAGGATTTTATTCACTTGACACTTTTGCCCTTATCTCTCACCAACTTGGTAACACATGGTATTACAAGCTAGTTTTTTTCTTGCCTTGTTAAACTTGTTAGTATAGAAAGATCTTTTTTAAACGTTTTGACCCAACCCTGTAATCCCCTCCTGCTCCATATCTTAAAGTGGTAGAATAATGCTGAGTTGGTAGAACTCCTTAACAATTAGTAACTAAAAGCGGAAAAAGCATAAAGAAATCTAAGATGTCGACCACAAAAGATGTGTCACATTTTTCCACTGACCTTGTGTGTTAGGAAAAAAAGCTACTTAATTCTTTACCACCAAAGTTCTCCTTTTACACATAAGGGAGTTATTACTATTTTCCGATTTAAAAAAGGAACAGTGTGTGGAATTATGACACATTTCATTTTATAACAATTATGCTTCCTATTACAATGCGGAACAAAGGAGTGAGTGCAAAGAATAGGCTAGTGAAAAAAAACAGTGTTGTTCTTTACTAGAGATAACAGCGTCTGGTCCATATGAAGTAACACATCTTTATCATGCAAATTTTGTTAAATGGTAAATGAACTTCTTTTGTACTACAATTTCCTACCGTTTTGACTGCTCAAAGTGCTTTTGCAACATAAGTCAGCACTCATTCACAAACAGATTAACCCACAAATGGCAGAAGACTTCTCTCAACCATGACATCCTGCTTATCAGAAACTCATACACACACACTCTCACACCAATTTAACAGTTGCTGGGAGCTATTTGGGTTTCAGTATATTTTCCAAGGTCCTTTTAACATGTAGGCCGGAGGAGGGGAATCGTACCACCAACCTACCGATAAATAGAAGCCCAACACTACCTCATGAACCACAGCCATCCAATGATGTATTTTTTGGATAAAACTCCCTTTTCTGAACACTTCTCCACTCAAATAAATTCCATTCAGCACCTTAAATACTGAAAACTGCCTTCCTGTAGAGGAGGTAAGTGTCTCTACCATATAAAAGCAAAAAATGTTCTCAAATTATGCAAAAAGGAAGATTGTTGGGGGCTGTTTTAGGGTCATTTTAACAACAGGACCTCA
This sequence comes from Ctenochaetus hawaiiensis, assembly GCA_029783645.1. Lineage (NCBI taxonomy): Eukaryota > Metazoa > Chordata > Actinopteri > Acanthuriformes > Acanthuridae > Ctenochaetus > Ctenochaetus hawaiiensis. Next base: position 3,946,908 of record JAPZDY010000022.1, read on the forward strand.
TAATGAAAGTAATTTCTTTCTATTGTAACTAACAGTATAACTAAAGTTGACACAGTTTTTAATTTGCAACAAGCCGTTTCCATAGACTTCATTTTTTTGCCACTCTCTGTTTTTGCAGACAGGAAAGAGGCCTTTAACTGTACAAAGACATTTAAACATAACCTTTCCACAAGATAAAGATGATAGTGGACAAGACAGGAAAGCTACCAGGAACTGTAGCTACAGTAAGACCCTGTGTAGCACCAGACTGAAGCTAAGGCAACAGAAAAAGGATCAGTCAGGGTGTTTATTTTTCCTCCCTTCAGAAAAGGCCGTCATTGATGGTTTTGGATATGCTGCCCTTTTTGAGACAAGGAGCGGTTTTGACCTGGCCTTTCTTTCCTTTTTCCTCTCTTTCCTCCCCGCTCTCTCACCCAGGAGCTGGAGGGGAGCTTGTAAAGTCAGCAGCCATACCTTGTGTTATAAAAATAATCCAGGTTTTACTGGGATTGCCATGGGAGGGTGGAATGGGAGGGGGGATGGGGGTTAAGTGGTTATACAGCACCATTCACCTCTCTTACCAGAAAGAGCTGTTATACTGTATACTGTGCTGACTACTTCACACACACACACTCACACAGATTCTGGGAGACAGAGGAGCTATTGGAAATGGTGATTTCTTCTTGGAGATAGAACACAAAGGTGGGAGTGTTGACGTGTGTGTGCCTTCCCGTGTGCATGTGAAGAGGCAGTATATGTGAATCAGCGTGTGGGGGTATTAACAACATGCTGGTATTTAAACTGCTCCTCTAACAATGGGCCTTAAGTTTCTAGCAAGTGCCCACAGCCTGTTTGCTAATGGTACCAGTCCACTCACTTACTCAGCAGGATGGAGACACTCCAACAGCTCTACGGAGTGCCAGGAAATGCTAAATATCATTAAATGATCCTATGGAGCCCCTTATAAATGCCACATCTGCCTGTAACATCTCATAGCTGCTTGTGCAGCAGTGTCTAATAGAGATTTTCAGGAACTTGACAAGCCCTATTTGCAACAGGGGAGCAAATGTGTCAGGTTGAACTCTGGAAAAAAAAAATTCAGTCAAGCTGGTTTTGGCTAAAGGTCACCGAATAAATGTGTCTGAGCAAGTTCAAACACTGTCCAAGGCATTTTCAGGGCGATACAATCACAGCTGCGCGCTGCCAGGCCCGCATGCGGCACTCGGCTTGAAGGACAAAGGCCTCCAAAAGAAATTGATAGATTATAAAAGGGCACGGTCAGTCATTTGTCTTTTGTTTTCCCTATCAGAGTCCTTCAGTGTTGCCGTGTTGCCGGGGACAACATTATAAAGCATGAAAGATTGCCTAGCTTATGGGCATTTATGGCAAGTGTAAGTATTTCAACTGTTTTTCACGGCTGAGCGAGTTGCCCTTTAGGATTGCAAAGATGCCTCAGAGAGGCATTCCTACACCCAGGCTCCGGAGAATGCAAGATGTGGCGTAAGGCAGGGGGCTTTGGCAGACAGAAGGAACCTCAGTATCTGTCGGTCATTGTCCAGACGTCCGTGAGGCCACTCGAGGTCGCAGCAGCGGAAAATATCCTGAGTGGGATGGGCAAGGGCGTGGGAGGTGGTAGCGGCTGTCTCGAGAATTCAAACACCGTCAGCCCTTTATATCTGTCTCATCCCTAACAAGATGAAGCTGTAAAATTAGCCTGCTGAAATGGGTAGTAGTTACTGTGGCAGAGGGAGTGCCGTGACAGGGATATTTGTCAAGAATTGGATTAAAGCAGATGGCTTTCTGAAACCTCAAACCAGTGTGATTAGATTTTCACTGTTGTTCACTGATTGAAGGATGATTGCATTAGACGACACCGGGACAAGCACAGGCTCGATTTGAGCAATGTGGCAGGATCGTAATCCTCTCTGTCGCTCACACATGGACGTCTTTACCAGGCCGTTGTCCTCAGTGAGGAAGAACACAACCAAATGCCACCTGAGTGATGTGCACATGTTGAACTTTAATCCGTAGCTGTCACATTGATATGTTTTTGGCCCTCCAGGATTGACAGTGTCTTCCTCTTGGTCTGTCGTTCTGTTAAGCACTTTGTTCCTGAGTGAACTAAACTTTGACTTTGTTGATTCCCTGACATTAAAGTTGTGCTACGGTCAGACTGCCATTTTTTGTGAAATCTCTCAACTAATACGTATGAAAGACCCGCTAAACATGAGCCTGCTAGCAAACAGACATTAGCACCTATCTTTAGTGGAGCCTCTCAAAGCTGCTATTGAGGCTTTAGATTCTTGTACAGTTTCCAAATTACACACTACTGTTGTATACATTATAAGCCATGTAGTGACTGTCTTTGTATGTTGTTTTTGCAGTGCCAGTCAATTTTTTTGTTTTCTGAAGTTTCTCCTGAAGCACACACATATTGTTTAATTATTTCGTGCGCTAGTTGTGAGAAATTCCTCCATTTCCTTTGTGCATTGCTTTTGGAGAATTAACAGCACACTAAATAAAAAAAATCAGGGGTTTTAGTCTGCATGCTGACTTTTTAAAGTGTACTAGTAGACTACATAATGAGAACGTGCTTATATTTAGCATGTATTATGAATAGGGACACAGCTTTAGGCGTGTTAAATATGATCATGCATTCAATGTGGAATCTGTGGGGAAAAAAATGCGCAGTCACAAAAACACACTCTCAATGCAGGAGCTGGTATAACGTGCTGTATTCAACATTCACAGCAGCTTTCTCTAAGCCAACAAGTGGACACGAATGATGTGCATTCATAGCTAACCACCAACAAGCCTGAGGCAGAAAATGGCCTTTATAAAAAAAAGGTTCCATTTTGTTAAAACAAGGATTGTTTTTATTCAGACGCTGGCCGAACTTCTGGCATACCCAATGATGCAAACAGAACAGTGTAGGAGTAAAGCTGCCCATGTATAGTTTCTCTTATGTTTGAAGTGTGTTATGCACATGCATAACTGCGGAAAAGGATTCATCTGGAAGGCTTCGCAGCAAGCAGAGTGATGGAGTTGAGCGGAAAGTGAGGGCACTGGTTGCTGTTTGTTAAAGAGGCCAGGGGCCCAGCAGGAGATGGAGAGGTGGAGAGAGATACAGGGGTCCCAGGGGCCCTACTGCTGCATCCCTTAGCAGTTTTCCCCCATATACTAACATGTGGCACACTCTTGCTTAGGGACAGAGAGAAATCCCACTTTTACAGCTTGCAGTGGAATTTAATAACCTCCTGAAACAATTCATCTGTACTTAAGACAAAAATTAGCATGAGGTTATCCTATTAAGAGAGAAGGAATATCACTTAGGCAATCTGTGCAGAGATCTAACACTGATTTATAGGCTTTATGAAATTAAAAGAACAAAAGTTAGGGCTTAACCAGCGGTTTATTTCTGTCATCTTGCTGATCTATCACCTCAACTTTTAGGAAAATGAAGCTCTTTTCTACTGTGGGGGGAAAAAAGTTGTTCCAAAACTGAGCTACCTTGCTTTATTGAAAGTCCTGTTCTTGCTCAGCTTATCAAAGACCTCAATTTCACATGCAGGTCAAATAAAAAAGATGAAGAATGTTTATGATGCGGTAATGAAAAGCAATTCTTAGACGATTTTTTCCT
>JAPZDY010000022.1:3958269-3969558 GCA_029783645.1 Ctenochaetus hawaiiensis
AGTGATTATTGTAATTACTGAGGGGGGCAGGCGTCCACACTGGACAGTGAACAAGGATTTGTGTAAAAAGGTGGAGGAGGAGTGGGGGGTCTGCTTGCCTGTTTTTTTTCTTTCTTTCTTTCCTTTTTTTTTTTTTTTTACAAGCTGAATGGTGCCACTGCCAGTTAACTAACAGACAGTACGGCCCTTAAAAAATAAAGACAGTAAGGTTTGCGGGGGAAGTTAGTGCAGTTGTGTTATTGGCTTGCAGGATGGAGGAGGCAGGCAGGATGACTTAATATTAACGTTTTTGTGCTTGAGGATGCACTCTCTGTATGAGTATTTGTGAATTTTTTTTTCTCATAGAGTTTTTTCAAGGGGTTTCTTTTCATAAGGTTGTTGTGTGTATCTGTGTGAGTGCATTTGTGCACCGTGTCATTTGAAAAGATTAATGAAAGTAATATACTGGCAGGGTTCAGCGCTGAGCCGCAAGTTGATATTTGCTGTGTGGGGAAGCAGCGGAGGATAATCCCACCAAAATTCACTTTACCCGCCTTTTTAATTTGTAAAATCAAGTTGACAAATCTTTAAGAATAGACATAATCCTTGATATAAATACTCAGAGTAGATTATTCAAGAGTGAAGCAGTTACAAGGAGATATGTTTGAAAAACAGTTAAGTTATTGAAGCTTTCCTCGGGACATCTGCATTTTTCCTTGAAAAAAAAAGCCTTGAAAATCCAGTTTTATCCAGGGCAGTTGTAACAAAGACACACATACACACACACACACACTGCATCCCTCTGGCCCCAGATGTTAATGCCTCCATTGAGAGAGCCACAGGACTCCTGCCGACTCGATCTCTTCATTGTCGGACACACAATGGACTCCACATCCTGACCGCAAGCCTCCATCCCATCTTCCCTCACACACGCCTCATACTCCTCGCACACACACACGCAATGAAACAGCACGCAGTCATGCAGACAAAGGACCACATGCATCATACATATTATGCAAAACAGGCATGCTTTTACAGTTGGGTTTAGCGATACGCGTGCAGGTTCACATGCACTGTTACAGTTTCACTCAGAGTTTGACAGGTTTGGAATTTATCTAGTATTTACAGAGTGTGCGTGCATGTGTGTGTGTTGCGTGTATTTAGGTGCGCTCACATCCCCTCAGGGTGTTGTGTTGTATTACTGCCTCCATCCATTTCACAACAAAGCTGCAACTAACAATTACTTTGATATATCTGCCAGTTATTTTCTCCATCGATTGATGAAACGTTTCGTCTCTATTGTGAGAAAATAAAGAAAAATGCCAATCAAAGTTTCAGAGAGCAGAGATTGACAGTGCTTGGTGGTGTGCTCTGTCATGCTCTCAGTCTGTAAACCAAAGATATTAAATTTACCTACATAAAAAAACAAAGAAAATTTGCAAATTTAAACTTATGAGAAGCTGGAAAAAGTCTTTTTTAGGAGGAAAATTCTAGTTTAAGAAACTCCTATAATAAATCAGTTGTCAAAACAGTTGCCAAGTCAATAATCGTAATCAGCCAATCACTGCAGCTCCTCTCCACTATCTGTGTCATGATTATCCATTCGGTCATTTTTATGCATGTGTGCAAATAAGCGACAGAAACTCATTGTTTTGACACCAACTGGATAACACTGCATCACAGCCGTGAGATCGTCACTGCACCAGATGTCTCCCGTCCGCCGTTTGCGCGTGTGTTTGTGTTTAATTGTCATCTCTGTGTCACGTGCATCACGTCAGTGCAACAGATACTACTGTGGCCCCACATGGTGAGCAGCTGAATGCACAATAACCTCCCGTGATAATGGGATGATTTTTGATGATGGAACTCAAAAGCTTTGCAAATAGGAACACACAGACACACACACACACACACACACACACACTTCATTCAGTCTGTGTTCATGCTGTTCATGCTCTAGTGCTGTGAAGGTGTATGGATTTGAATTCACTGAAGATAATGTATTTTCAATGGTTGTGGAGGCCTTTTTTTCTACATATCCTTTGCTGAGCAACAGTTGATTTCCCGGCTTCCAACAAGAGGCATTTATTTTAAAATATCCTTTTTATTCCACCGGCGATTTAATTCCTGCTCTATCTGCCTTTCTTTTCTCTCAAAGCTCTCTTTCAAAAGGCAGATTTGCTTTTGTTTTTCCGTTTCAAACTGGTCTGTGTTTCCTGCTGAGCTGAAGGGAGTTCACATCTCCGGCCATGCCCTCTGTGTTCTGATGCTGCAGGAACAGAATCAGCCCAACTGTTTTTTTTTTCTTTTTTGATGCCTCACAGTATGTGTGTGTGCGTGTGTGTGCGTGTGTGTGTTTAAAAGTATGTTTGTGTTGAACAGAGATATGGTTCATGGCAGGCCAGATGCAAGGTCTGGAGACCAGAAGCAGATGGGTCATGTGTGTGTGTGTATTTGTGTGTGTGTGTGTGTGCGTGCGTGCACGCGTGTACTGGAGGGAAACAGCAGGAGGCGGGGCTGGGCTGGACAGGCTGATGTTTAGAGAAGAAGGAAGGGAAAGGGGCTTGTTTACAAGACCATCATGGTAAATGGGCTCTGGCAGGGTATGAGGTCAAAGGCATAAAATGTTTTGTTTTCATGCTTTCACTGCATATGTGCATGCATTATTATTGCTATTAATTCATCATTGAGGGCCCTCTTAGCTTTAGAAAGAAGGTGATGTGTGCATGCACGTGTGAGTTAAGAGTAGGTGTGATATGTACACAGCTGTGGACTGAAAATGACACAGTGTCATTGGAACGGAAGTCTGGCTCACTAAATCACACTAACTCACACTCACATAAAGGATATTAAACATAGCAAGACTTTGGCACAATCAGAGATGATTGGACAAGTTTCTGCACCACTTCCATTTGTTAGTTTTTGTCCCAATTAAAACCAGAAATCATGAAACTTGTTGCTTCTTCTAACAAGGATGTTGCCTCATGTCCTTCCTCCCTAACTTCCTGTGACATGCCCTTATTTCTCTTTGCCTCTCCTGATTGGGATGAGGTTTTGGTTGTTTCATTGACATTTCTCCCCTTCCAACATCTGCTCTTTTGAAAAAGTTTTATCTCTACAAGAGAAGATCAGCACCCTCCACCTCTTATGTGCCCGAAAAGATGTTTCTTTTAGCTGTAAATCGATCTGAGATGAAAATCTGCAGAGGCCAAGATAGCTCAACACACTGCAATATAAGAAATCTCACGCGAATAGACAAAACACAAGCAAATCATGAGACACTTTGATAAAAATAGACAGAGGATGCTAACAAATGCACACAACAAATCAGAAAAACAAGTTAATAGAGACACAGCACAAGTCAGAAAAAAACACATAGAGTTACAAGAACATTTTACAGGGAAACTATATACTAATGAGCATGTCTGGTTGGCTGAAGTTGACCATTTACCATGATTTAGTGTGCTATTAATGTTACACGCATTAAAGACAATGTAATACATATTCAAATCTAATATTTACAAACTTCCTGTGATTATCTTTTTGAAACAAACTTGATCATCAGAAATAATGTATGGTAATTATGAATGAAGCAATTTAAAAAAGATCAGCTGTGACTTCATTTGTTTGGTGCCCTGCTGTGTTCATTTACATAACACTTGGTCACCATATCAACGACTTTATATAACAATATGCAGCATTAGCTAATGGGCTCAGAGGTGATGTAGTCAGAGGAGCAAACTTAAATAAATGTTAATCTGTTATCAGCTCTTCATGCAGAAGCAGCTCCTCAGTTTTACAAACTTATGTTTGTCATGTGTTTGCATACTAAGAAAATGAACATAACAAAGAATTTGTACACATTTCAGATGACATCTATCTTTACGTTGTCATTGCTCACGAAATCTCATATAGTTCACGTAAACTTCTCTTCCTTTTTACAGCTTGGGGTAAAACCTATTTTAAACTATTTAATTATTCAAAAAAATCAAGTCGTCGTTGCCTCAACTCAAAGCCTTTTTGTATTGGATTGTGCTTTTTGTGTTTGCTGTGTGTTTCTTGTTGCTGTAATTGTGTTGTGAAATTTGTGCCTGTGTTTCCCTATTTGCATATGTTATATTTATAAATGTACAGTTTTTTTTTTAATGTCACATGTATTGTCAACGTGTTGATGATGTTTGATGATGTTTCTTCATTCACTCGTGTTCTAGTTCTTTGCAGTGTGCTGTGCTCTTGCTGTTCCCTCTGGCTTGTTTTTATTATAGAAATGTGTCTACTGTCTCATTGATGTTAAAAACGCTACAAAAGAAACTATTAATATAAAAGACAAACTGAACATGAGGCGGTGTGCATAGGCACGCACGTACACATGCACACACGGACTCACACAAACACACGGTTACTGCACAACCTCCAGCCCCTCTCAGTGGTTTAAGGCCTGTTGAGAAGTTTTCACCAGGCAGTGAAGATGAATCCAGAGGGTTTTGGCAGCAGCTGTGATAGCGGTTGTTCCGAGACGAGAAGCTTTTGCTCTTCTTCTTGCTCTTAGCCCTTTCCTTTGAGCTTCCTTATCCTCTGTCTCTCACCCACTTGTGCGCATGGATTTTTTTTTCATATTCTTTTCCCTTTCCCATTAGTTTCGGGCTCAATTTGAGTATAATGAGGTCATTCTTGCATTGCTACAGTGTGAGCACTTACCAACACTTAACTCAAATTTAATTGAACAGACAATCCATATAAAGCCTATTGTAACTGAAAAATGCGCTCATATGTTAAAAAAAAAAAAAAAGTAGAGTAGTCCTGTTGGTGTCTCTTATACCAGTGCGAGTATGCCACCATTGCAGATGTTTTTCTCTTTCCCTCAAATCAATGAGTTCGAGTCACTGAAGTCCTATTGGTACTGTGGTCAAAAATCCACAATACTGCCAAAGAGAGCAATAACCTGAAAATATAGAACACAGGGTAGTGATAAATATTTGTCACTCCCTATGAATGATGCAGCCCCCCTTTGGGGCAATCAATAAATAAATAAGCCCTGAGGGAGGAAAAGTGTTTCCAGGAAAGTCAGAGTGGTGGAAAATTCAATATGGTGCATACTGACGTTCCTGGAGGCAAATCCACCGAGCAAGTATAGCTGGATGCACCAAATCTTTTCTCTCTTGAAATGTGGAAGTTTTGTTTATCAAAGCTTTTTCATTCTGACCTGTAATTTCCCCCTTGTCAAGCTGATCAATGTAATTTAAAAAAAAAACGTCCGAATGCAGCGCTGAGAGGCATCAGCCAAATCCGCTGTTGTCTGAAACAAATGAAAGGACAGATGGAGAATAATCCATACTCCCCACCATGTTGTAATTTGTGTTTTTCATCGGCACAACAAACTCTCTGTCTGCCTTTACGTGACTCGCTGAGAGAGTTGCTGGAGGCCTTTAGAAGAAGCTTGGTGGAGCCGCTCTGGGTGGCTCGGGCTGTCTGCATTATTTATCAGTGGTAGAATGGAGGTGGAGGAGAGCCTTGACCTGCTTGTTTGTTACCAGCTGACCACTATTGGCCATCTGCTGCCCGCCAGCATTTTTTTGCTTGTCTCTCTTTCTCTCTGTCTTCATTACCTCTCTCCATCTCTCAATATGTTTCTCTGTGCTGCTGTGCTCTCTGTGTATCTGACTACATCAATAACTGGGGTTTTGTCCAATTTTTTTAAGGAGAAAAGGGCACATAGAGTTTAAGAGGTTAAATAGATTTTTTGTTTTGGCTTATGTGTGATCGAGCAACTTCGAATGAAAAATGTGATGACCAAAAAGTATTTTGATACAGATTAATATACAGGGGGTTGGACAGCGAGCAACTGTGAAGGCTCTAGTTAGTCTGTCTGTCTGTTTTCAATATTATAGTTAAGGAAATAGTAAAGCTATGATGGTGGAGTGTGAAAACAGATAGCTTAGCTTAGCATAAAGACTGAAAGCAGGCCGAAATAGTTAACTTAGCTTTGCATAAAGACCTAAAGCAGGAGAAAATGGCTCGCTGCTAGCTAGCTTTGATAGCTAAGCCAAAAATAAAAACCAAAAACAGAAGGGGGCTACTTGTCTGGTGTTGCTGAAGGTAAACAAGTCCACCTACCATCATTTAACCCTGTTTAACTTTGTTTTTTGCGGGATGGGTTTGTGTGGCATAAACAGAATATAATATTAATTAGAGGGCTTCAAAGGTGATAGATGGTTAATTGTGCGACAACGCACAAAGTCAGGCTAGCTGTTTTCTCCTGCTCTCAGGCATGATACAAGTATCAGTCTTCCAGCAAGAAAGCAAATTTCCCTGAATGTCAAACTATTCCTCAAATAAATTGTCAATGCAGCAAAATGATCCCTCCCTGCTAAATTATTAAAGTTTAATGTTGTAGTATCTGTACGTATATGGCATCATCCATTTGTTTGCGATATCTCTGGTCTTTTTATGCATTTTTCTGATCCTCTAACTCAGGCAAAGACAGACTCCGAGAGATAAATTTTCATCATATTTGATACTTGTCCAGTAATTTCCTCTTCAGATAGCAGCTGGACATGTTTTTGCTGCTTCATCCTATTTCCTGGGTCTGTCTGTCCTTGGCTGTGGTTAAAATTCTAAAGCTGGACGGAGGACAGATTGTAATATCCTCAGTCAGAAAACTTGTCAGGGAGCCAACGGTGTTTCAGGGGCACCATGTGAGGTATTTAGTATGTTTTCTGAGGCCTCTGACGGGCCTCTTCTTCGTCTGCTTGTTGTTTTGTTAGTTCTGACTCAGCAGATGTTTTTTGCCTCAGTTGTCCATGCTGTGTTTTGTGCACAGGGGATTGCCAAATTGTTCTCTTTTTTTGTTATTCTGGTAGCCTATTGGTGACACGTCAAAGCTTTTTTGGATCCAGCGCGAATGCAGAGGTTCCCATTGTTTACTGTCAGTGGCAAAATTGCTGTGTGTGTGCGTTCTTTGAAGGGAGTATATGCATATTCATCTCCTGCTTCTTGTTGTTTTCCTACATTGTTTCTTCATTAGTGAATGCAAATGTGAGAGCTACCAGCAAAAATACTGGCTCATGGACTGGATATCTGAGATTTAGTGTGTTAATGTGAGTGTGTGTAAATAGTGATGCCCATGTAGTGGGCAGTTGGTGGATATGAAGAGGAAAGTAGGCCCCTACCCTCCTCATCCCCGTGTTAACCAGAGCATGGTAGTTTGTTTTTATGACAGCCTTTTTTGGCATTGTTCTGGTCCAATAGAGCTCACCCTCCCTACCATGGGACTGGCCGTTAGTGGTCAGGAAGTGCCGGGAGCGCGCAGCGTGAGCTCACACACACACACACAAACACCCTCACACATACACACTTACAGTCTTGCACACAAAGCCCCTCCCAAGCTACCGCCCCACGCTCACACATAAAGTTTTGAAAGGACAATAAAAAGTTGCCCCGCAGCTCGAAGGCTGGTAAGCTGCAGCTTATCCAGGAAGGCGCTGCAGCCGGGCTAATGGCCTCTCTCCAGGGTAGGCACTACAGAGGGGCCCATGCAGGCTTATCAGCAGCAGGAGGGCCCCTACATGGTTGCTGCTCGATAGCTCAGCTGAGCTTGAATGTGAGAGTAGCTTAACTTTTGTAGCTGTTGGGAGACTGAGTGCTACTCTTGCTCATTTCCTGTTGTGTTATTTTGTCAGTATAGGAATCTTGGTTGCATAGGAAAGTCAAAGTCAGTCATTACAGACTTACCTAAGTAAAAAAGGTAGAAGTCCCTGAGCTGCACCTCTAATTGGAAATTCAAAGTTAACTTAGCGTTGTACTTTTTAATGGAAACTCAGCCTATCAAGTCTTGCTGGAAAGTCAGTTTGACCCTTTATTGTTGAAAAATCAATGATAGACCAGTGAGCCTTTTACTGCTAAGAAGTACTCCTTTCTGGTACCATGGGAGCCCTTTTGGCAACTGTGAAGTGGAAAGGGGAAAATGAGTGGAATACTTTACAGCTAAGGTATATTTCTGTCCTTTCATTTCAGATGTCGAGGTAATGATTTGTAGAATATTACTGAATGTAAGATGAAGAGACTGACTAATCAGATTTTGTCTCATGGATGCTAGCATGACGACTCCGGCATGACTGAGCCCATGAGTCACTGATCCTTCTCTTCAGCTATAGTGAAGCAGGAAGTGATACAGTTCCCAGCAGCTGCTACATGTAACTCATATAACTGCAGCGAGGTAACCTGCCACTGTTGCTGTCGTCTAGTGTGAAAGATTTGCCAAACACAACCTTTTTTGCCTTTAACAAGAAGCAAATACAGGCTGTACAGTACCGTGCCTTAATGTCTGTCTGCTGTTTGTTTCTGTTAAATGTGTCATCTCTCCACCTCCTCCTCCTCTGCTTTGCATATTGCCCATGCACATATAGTTGATATGCTATGTAAATGGAGAGATCAGAGTGACAGCTAGATTGATATGGACAGATTCTGTATATAAGGTGGGAACGGTGCCATAATGCAGCCCGCCTATACAGTTGAAGCTGTCCAGTAATCTGAAGAATTTCTTTCAGTGCCCAAATTTAAAACAGATAGAATATTTCTAATCATAGAAGCCTTGCAATAACTTTGTACATAACCTTTCTGAAGATTAATCAGTTTTGTACCCTCCAGTGCTTTGTACCTGGATTATTTCACAACACAGTGTAGAAGTGTATTTCGTTTCTAAAATGTTACATCCTTTGGTAAACTTGTCATTACTAGCAGTCTGTGAAAGTTCTACACTATGCCAGCCTCCCACATATGATACAGTTAATGATAAAACATTATGTCCTTAATTGCTGAAAGTCATCTAAACAGTGCTGGAAGTCAGAAGCCCTGAACTGGAGTCATAGTCATTCAGTGAGTTATGTCTGAGTTTGGTAGCTCAGCTTTGGCGTCCATACAGTAGCTGGAGTAGCAAAAGTGCCTCTTCTGTTAGTTTCTGAAGCCAGTAGAGATTGTTGAGCAATATGAACCAAAAAGATTTATCTTTATTTTCAAGCCACATTTGAAATAATGCAATTGGAAGAGATGATATGGCCAAAGTCAAATATCACCATATATTTAGCTAAATAAATCGATATCAGTATGCTGAGAATATTGTAAGGATGACTACTGGTGCTTTCTTAAATTGGTACAAACTGAAATTTTTATTCAATTTGAATATAATTGAATATAAATTCAGCTTTATTGGTTTATTTTTCTGCTTCCTCACTTCTCTTAAACCATTACCGCTAGCTAAGTGCTTGATTATTAGTGCTAGCTTTGGTTAGCACCTTCTTAGCCTCACCTTGAATCCTGCATGAGGATCTCCTTTGAGCCCAGCTGTATCAGCAGCTGCGACTATAATAGTTCTGTTGTTGAGGTGTTGGTCTGGCTTGTGTGCTGGGGAGGGGGCAGAAGAAAGAGACAGAGTCTGTGTTAACCCCTTTACCCGCCCCTATCCCGCTGCAGACTCACCTTTGACCCCCGGCTGGCTGCTCTCCCCCCTCTCCTGCTGCTTCTTTCCAGTCCACTGCTCTCTGCATGATGTCTGCCTGTCTGAATGGAGGGATGGAAAGAAAAAAGGGAAAGAAATAATAATAATGGGATGAAGCCACAGTAATAAGACAGGCAGAAGATAAAAGAGGAGAAAAACAGAGATTGGAAAGAATATAAGGGCAAGGGAGAGGAAAAAAAGAGGAGAGTATACCTGTTGCCAGGCCTGGTCAAGTCATAGAGAGAGACAGAGATTTGAAAGCGAGAAAAAAGCCAGTCTGTGCAGGCAACAGCCCTGAGAAACCAAGATAAGAGCCGACCAGCAGTCAACAATTACACTTCAATTTCTAGACTTGCTTTCACCTCCTTCTCTTGCTTTCTTTTTCAATCTCTTTCAATCTTTTGCTGCTCACTCTTTCTTTCTTTTTTCCCCTAGTCCCCGCTGTTGTGCTCCCAGTCTATTTTTGTAACAGAGCTCACCATGTGCCTGTTACACACACACACACGCGCGCGAATGTAGACACATTATGACACAAAATGGTAAGCATTACTGAAAGCCCAGTCATGAGTAACTTGCTAATATACCTATTACACCTTTTTAAACATTGTATAAATAGATTTTCTATTTAGAAGCTGACATGAATGTGACTTGGCCAAATGAAGCAGATGTCCTTCAAAATCACTGCCTTTTGATACTTTAAGCCACTTTTCTAATGTCCACCCAGCATTTTTTTTTCAAGCGACTTTCCTCAGTTGCTTTATAGGAGAGAGTGTATGCTGCAGCATGTGGCCGCCTAGAAAAAAAAGTGCTGCACCTATCGTCTCTTTTCTCTTTTCAGAGTATTTTTGGTGCAACATCTCTTGTGCTTCTAATTAAAATTCTTAAAACTTTTTTAGAAAGGCAATGATACCATCTGTGATTTACCTTTTCTGGTATGAGGAGGGACTTGGTTTTCTGCTCAACCTGTCTGCAACAACTAGAACAGATTCCTGCTGAAACCTCATTTTAGCTTCAGCTGAAAGCATTTATGTGAAGGGAACGTTTATCGTAACCAACTGCTTTAAAGTTTGTGTAGATGCTTTTCTTCAGTTTACATCTCAAATAATCAGGATCACTGAATTAGGGAATACACAGATTTAAATAGCAGAAACAATCATAGCTTTCTACCTTTGTTTGAGGAAAATAAATGTATGTAAATACGTCTTCCACTACGCACACTTTCACACACACACACACAAAGTCATAACATCAGATAAATATGGAAGGCCACGTGCGTTTTCTCACACATACTCTCACCTGTAATGACACATTTAGGCGCACACACAGAGACTCACACACTCACACATTGTCTCTGTCTTCTCTCACTTTCTCACACACACACGCCTGTGGCATATGGAACAGTTTATCTCGCAGTGTTTTTTTTTGTATTATTTTTTATACCTATTAGGCAAAGTCTTTTTTTTTTAGAAACACCAGGGAGGAGGGAGAGGCAAACTCTTTATTATGATTTTTTTTTTGCCTGAGGTTAGACCAGCCGTGGAGAACAAACACACGCACACACAAAAACTCTGAGCCCCCCTCTGCTTCCACGCGTCAAAAAATCGATAACACGTCTCTTTAAAAATCCCTGAAAACTAATAGGAGGAGACAGTGAGAGTGTGAGAGAGGGTTGCTGATTAACCCCACCAACGCGCACAGACACACTCACCGACTCACACCCATACAAACACACTCACACACAAATAAACACTTTCTTTTATCTTGTTTACTTTCTTTGCAGATTGTGCTTTATTTTTGGATAGATAGATAGATAGATA
>JAPZDY010000022.1:3978662-3992379 GCA_029783645.1 Ctenochaetus hawaiiensis
TGTATGCGTGGTTACAGACAACAGCCCCCCCCCCCGCTGTGTCAGTCTGGCAATTGCCATTTCTCAAGGAGCTGAGGAAGGGAGGGAGTGTGGAGTGAGGATGGCAGGACTGCAAGGGCCTTGATGTGAGTGTGTTTGTTGTCAGAGGGTTTATTAATAAAGATGACCTCAGTCAGAGCTGCTCAGAGGTTGTGTGCTCTTTTGTGTGTGTGTGTGTACATGTGTGTGTATGTGTTTGTGTGCCTTATTTTCTTTTTTTCTATCTTTGGGACTCCTTCATCTAGTTAAATTATTATTATTTGGAGAAGAGGATTCCAGTTTAATGTATTCACACATAAATTTCAATGCCCTCTCCTGTCTTCTGTCTTTCTCCTTTCTTATATTGTGGTAACGGACTGAGATTGTTGCACCATGTTGGTGTGCGTCTTTGCCTGCGTGAAGACTCCTCTGTGTGTGGTATAGGGGGTCGTAGTTGCAGGGATAATCCTTCTTCATAAAACGCCTTTGTGTCTCAGCGTCCGTGGATGTTATTTTGTGCTTCATTAGGTCAGGCTAAACAGGTTGAGTCTGTTGCAAGCGCGCGTGCAGACGTCAATCATCCGCTGCGTCTGTCAGGAGGAACAGATGTCCTCACAAGAATAGAAAGATGAGCAGTTTCCTTTAAAGTGCATGGCATTTCTGCCTGTCGTCATTAAGACTCTGTCACAAGTATGACTCAGTTAAAAGCTAAAAGTTAGTTTCTTCAGATTGCAAAAACTTAGTTTTTTCTCAATTTCAACTGATCACACAGTGTAGAGGGCTTGATTTTTTCTTTTTTTTTAGTGTTTACATTAAATTATGGAAAGGTGTCATTTTGCATTACATTGATAACTTTTATACTAAGGTTTATGCCAACAGTACAACCATCCATTCAAGACTAGACCTTTTAAAACAGATGGCTTTTAGTACAAATTAGACTTCCCTAATTACACCAAAACATTCAGGACTGCTGCTGAGCTTTCCCAGCGGGGGGGGGCCTGAGCTGCAGAATATTTAAAAAGTTGCAAGATTTTCTTCTGTTGTGTCAATCCCATCTCAATCACTGTCACTCACATTTTTTTTATCTTAATAATATCAAGCAGTGGTAGCTTTCCTGACGGTTTCCTGGGATTTTCTGTTCAGTGTATAAAGTTGTTCCTGTTTTGATCAGTTGTGACAGGATGTCTCAAGTAATACAAGTTCAAATGCAGTTTTTAAAGCAGTCTTGTGCTTTTGCTCTTCAGAATTGAGGCAAACCAGAGCAAGACAATGACAAATTACCTGCATGGTCACATACTGCGGTGTTTGGGATGAGAAGCATACAGTATGTGTTTGTAATTTGTGTGAACTGACCCTTTACATACAAAATTAAGCTTAACAAAGTGAGGCAAAGTTGAGAGAACCTGTGCATGGAGTGGGGTTAGGTAGATGCGGTCAGTAGTGGGAGGTGAGCTCATTTGTTTAGCTGTCAGGCTCCCCGTTGTATCCGTCCCCCAGGGCTGGAGCAGGAGTCTGAGTGGGACAGTCAGCCAAACAATGGGCCCCAAGGGGTCCGGCAGTTACCATGGAGGGGGAGGGAGGCCCTCAATTTGCCCTCTGTCTGCCTCACCAGGATGAGCACAGAGGCCATCAGGGACAGGGTCTTCCTGCTGCCTGGGAGCCACATAATGAGATAATGCATGAAGCTCACGCTGTTACTGTCACCTACACACAGTGAGCAGTGAGATATACACACACCAGTGAACACACACACACACATGGGCTTGTAGAAGCAGATGCAAGTATGCACACATGCACAAATTAAGCTTCACAAACACTTAGCACCCAGTGGAAATATGCATGTAGTACACCTAGGAAAACCCCACACTCACTCACACACACTTAAAGGAGTAGATGCATAAATTGATCCCCGCTCACATATATTACTCCTTAACCTTCCTCTCTGTCAATAATCCTCCACCCATGTAGGTTCCCCTGGCTATTTGCTATTTCAGCTGCAGCTCTGACCCTCAGCCGGTTAGATTTTGTCAGAAAGACGGCAGCAGCAGTGAGAGGAAAGCTAATGAAACAGGATATCCCTGCCTGCCTCTGCTTATTCCACAGGAGAAGAAGAAGAAAAATCACACTCGCTTTGACCTTGAATAAGTCTATAAACTTACAAAGTATACAGAGAAGGGCTGGATGTTTACTGGTTTCCTTATTCACTGGCAGGCGCCATTGTTCTTTAAGGCCCACGCAAGGCCTCAAATGCTGCGTACTCCCCCGTAATGGCTCAGGGTCTCCTTCTGGGAGTCACTGACTCATACCAGTTAGTCTTCTTTGGAGAGTTCAATCACATATAATGTCAGGGCCAATGCTGTGAAATTACCAACAAAAAAATGTTTTCAAGAATACTTTTAATGGATACTTTTTTCCTTTTCTCCTCAGCATGCATGAAAACAAAGAGGTTATTGTCTAACAGACCCAAAGGTCACGAAACGCAGCCATTGTAGAAATGTGAATGTCAAGCAGCAGCTGAGGAAGCAGAGAGAAGTATATGTAACTGTGTGGGTATGTAATGATGGCAGAGATTGGCACCGAAAGGAAGTGGAGGCTAAAGAAAGAGAAAAGAAGAGATGAATCATTTACTGTTTTTTGTGTTCATCAGACTCCTACAAGTTCATCCAAACTTTATCAGAGTTTGCACAGCTGTGCTCCAAGTTACCACGCTTTAATCCCAGTGCTCTTTGACCTACTTGGCCTTCATGAGTCTCAATCAGTCATATGACTTGGCAAGAGAGCTTTGAATTTTCTGTGAGACATGTCATAAACATTTACAACAACTTTTTTTAAAAAAAGATTGTGTGGCTCTGAGCATTTCTTCAAATGAGACCAAATGTCCTTGAAGGATAGGATGAGTTTGATTTTGATGGCCAAAGGTTAAAGGTCAAGGTCACTGTAACTTAAGAAAACAGATTTTTGGCCACAAGTAAAGAGGTCATATGTTAATTATGACAAAATGTACACAAATTTCTAATATTACAAAGTAATAAGTGATTTTATATCAAAAAGTCCAACTATGGACTTTTATACATCTGTAGCTATCCATCCATTGACCCGCCTTTATCAAAACAGCATTAATTAGCTTTAACAAAGCTTATAAGACTTTTCAGATAAGCAAAGTGAGACACTGTTTTTGACACTTAACTGGCTTCTGTTTCTTCAAAATAACTCATTCAGTTTATGTGACTTTTATTTAAACAGCAGCACTTTCTCGGCATTCACATCATTGTCTGACATTTAACTAGATGGCTGAGTTGAAGCCCTGTGATAAAAACCTGCAGGGGCTTCTCAAGTCACCGTGAAGCCCCTGCAGGTTTTATCAGAGGGCCTCTCAGCAGGCAGGATTGCTTTGGCTTTGCTACTTTATGAGACAAATATTGGGACTTGGCCTTGTTGTGAAAAGCACTGGGCCAAGGCCAGTGCTTTACCATCATATCCTTCCCCTTATGTAAACTCATGTCTTATACAACACACACACATACACACACACATGGAGACCCCTCAGCCCATGCACTGACCCCAATAATGTCACAGGGCTTCATCTTCCCATGCACATATACCTTAAATATTATAGTCTTTATTCAGCTGGATATACCCTCTGCCCTCCTTCGTTGATTTCAACCATTTTTCACCTCTGAAACAGATCAAACCTGGTAGCATATATGCCTTTGATATAAAGCACGTGTGCTTATGTTGTAAATATATTGACAAATATGAGTTTTTATTCCTCTTGAGATTCTTCCTCAGTTTAGTTCACACACCAGGTGCTGCTCAGTATTTCACGTCCACCGTGGCTCCTGTGTTCTGGCACAGTGAGAATAATAATCACAGCTCCTCAGCTCAAACCCAATATCAGTTGCCAAAAGCACCCAACGCAGACTTTGCGCCTCACACAGGAAATGAGCGGAAGATAGAGGAAAGGTCCCACTTCACTCAAAGAATACGAGCCACAATCACTTTATCTGTCCACACTAACAGACGCAAGGGATTTTTTATAACAGTGCTGAGACAATAGAAGTTCAAACCAGCTTGTTCACACAGCCAAAAAGCTTGGTGGATGGGTTCAGACTGACTGCACTGCCAGATGATCTGATAGTATCTGTGCAGTGGATTGCAGTCACAAAGTTCAGATCTGGCAAAGCAGATATTTTCCTCTGGTACTGGTAATGTCATCTGTCTTAACAACGGGTGCAACTATTCTCCATTTTTCTTCTGACAGACAGCAGTAGAGAAATGAGAAGCTTTGAAGGTAAATAGCCAACCTTCATTTCAGTAATGATTTTCTTCTGAGATTTTTATTGCCCAGGCGTCTCTGTTTTAGAGAAGTTTTCTTTCTTATAAGACTTGAAAAGTTATCATTTTAATGGTGGAAATTATAGGTACTACTTTCTAAAGGTTTTATAAGCTGTAGCCGATAGCTGTCTCAATAATTTGTGATTAATTGACCAAAACATAATAAATAATTGACAAGCCAATGTTAATTTACAGTTTATTATTGCACGTCAGTAACGATGTCATGTCGTGACTTACAATGGAGAACTTAAAAATCTTATCATCAATGAATTATCTGTCAAACGAGAATACTAACACAGAGAAAACACAATATTTCATGAAGGAGGCAAAGCATGAAGAAGACAAATGCTGAACTGTCCGGCGTCCATCAGTCATTTCTATGGTACACTCAATAATCGATCCCTCAGTGGAACCTGGATTGACGACTCTCACGAGGGATCTCACTTCCAATTGACTTCGTCGTGCCTGGGTGCTGATAATGGCCCCTGCAAATGGCGGCCACCTCTAATTTTAGCTTGTAAATCACAACTCACGAGTAATGGGCTGCACTTAGAGGGGTCAGAGTTTACTACTGAATCACTCAGGACAACAAAGACTGTAAAGTCGAGCTTTGCAGCTCACTCTTTTTTTCTTCTCAAACTTTTTAAAGGAGTGGGAGTGGCGGCAGCGTTGGAGGTGTGGGTGGAGGAATAAGGGGGTTGGGAAGTTGGCATTTATTACTCAGATCCTGCTCTGACCTTGGCCAGATGTCCACTAAGATGGAGTGAGTGTGCGTTTGTATGTGTGTGTCATCAGCCAGGTTTTCGGAGAGTGCTCGGCTCTAATAGGGACTGGCAGGCATTTTGTTGGGCTTTATTGCCACATGCCTCTTACAATTCTGCTGCTGATTAGCGCTGCTATTACTGGTGCACACACACACACACGCACACACGTACAAATGCAAGCACTCTTACTAAGCAGACCCACACACTTTGGCACACGCTCAAAGCTCGGGCCTTTGCATGTGATTAGCATCCCATTGCGTTGTCTTGTGCAGCGATCAAACGGAGCACAAAGTTGTGCTCTTGTCGAGGCAGATCGAAGGAAGTGACGGGTACATCGTCACCGCACTTTTATTCCACTCATCAGGGTGCTGTCAGTTTAGACAATGTCAAATTTGGTGCAAAGCAATTAAAGTCCTGGGCTGTCACAATTGGGGCTGATAGGGAAGGCTCACATAGTGGCAGCACACCAGCAAACACATCAACACACACACAGGCACCGGTACACACTCTGCTGCGGTCACACACGTGGATACGCAACACATCCACCCACATGCACACATATCACGTACATTTACAATAAGCATGCAGGCGATTAGCTCAGAAAGTGCAGGTTTAAAGTGTTAGTCATTGCTGATTCACAAGGGGCTGGCTGGCTTCCACACAGCTACTCGCTATGCTGCCTGTCAAACACACAGGCAGCCAGCAGCTGGAGGTGTATGTGTGTGTGTGTGTGTGTTTATATTTCTGTGTGTGTGCAGGTGTTCTTGAAATCCTGCTTTTAACCAGAGCCCTCTACTCTCCCTTCACTCCACCCCTGCTTGGCCTCGCGCGCGTGTGTGTCTGTGTGCATATGTGTGTGTGCACTGCTTTGTGCGTAGACTTGCATGCATATTTGTGTGTGTGTGTGTGTGTGTCTGTGTGTGTTTGTGTGGAGCCTTGAAGGGTTTTGGCTGCTGAGTTCTCCTGGATGAAGCCAGTGGAAAGCTGAGGTCTGGATGACTTACTTATTTAGGAAAAATCCACCAGAAATGGCGAGTATGCTGCTGTGCTGTCACATATTCTGCATGCATATGTCTGTGTGTGTGTGTGTGTGCGTGTGTGAGTTCCTCCAGCTCTATAGGTAACCCAGTCAGTGGCTTCAGTAGAAGTTTTAATTTTGCAGAGATTTTTTTTTCCCCCTAACAGCCTTCAAAGTTATTCCACTGCTGTTAAAACTTCAGCAGACACGCCGCCGGTTCAGTCCCAGGTGGAGACACTCACTGAAGGGTTAAACACTCTACCAGAAGCAGTTAACACACAAACACACACTGGCTCTCAGATGGTGAGTTACTCATAGCCCTGAGGTTCCTCATTAAGTCTAAATTCACTTTCCAGCACATTTAATTAAACTAACTCGATTTTGGAGGACCTGCCGTTAAATAGAGGTTCAGATTTTTTACGTAACCTGCTTTTATTTTCTTGCAACCACCAGAAGAGGATTTATCCCTTCTTTTGGTGCTCTCCTCTTTTAGAAAAGTAAGACTCTTGCAGGTTACATATTGTCACAGCCCAGTGAAAGCTATGAAGGATTAAATGCTCTTTTTTCTACGGGTTGAGAAAATGGCTCTAGTCTTTCGGATAAATAAGCCGTTTAAAACCCCTTTGTGCTTTCTGACAAATGCATTCTAACAAAGATTAAAACAGAGTTCTTTAAATAAACATCTGAGAGTTATGTGGTTTCAAAGGACACAGGTCTTCAATCAATAGTCTGATGAACAAAACAGCTTTTCCAGTTGACACAGATCGTACAGAGTGTAGCTCAGTTTCCGGTGTCTGCTTTATTGACAGCTGTGACTGAACCGTGAGGATGTCAGAGGTTTTGATGTTGCCTTTGTCTGCTGCCTCTGTGTAACACTAGCCGTCCCATACGTTACTGACAGTATCTGCTTGGCCCTCAGCTCTCACTGTGATTAGTGAGCCATTGATGTTGACATGAATCTTAGCCACTACACACACACACACATGGAACACACATTCACTGGCTGAGACTTTGCTGTTAGCTATGTGATCTGCTGTGTGAGCCCTGGGAGCCAATGAATCTGAGCCTCAACAGTTCAGAGCTGTGAAGGTTTGCACGAATTGCACGTCGCAGTGTGTGCTTCATGTGTGTATTAAGAGGTCAGAGCGGCACCTGAAATGTTCAAATTTTGCAGCAAATTTAAGTTAAGCTATGCACGTGAACTTTCGACCATTAATCCATGTCACTGACCAGCAAAAATCAATCCTGCCTTTTCAGGAAACAGAGCCAGAGGCTCCAAAATGGAGGATGTTATTGTAGCTTCTTAGCTATGGTGCATCATCCACTTTTATATAATGTATCTTTGTATAATCTGCTGCACAAATGAGGAATGATTTTTCAGACAGTTATGAAACAGGAGTCAACAGTACAAATACCTACACTGAATATAATGAATTGCCCATGTAAACGTATTGCCTACTTAGCCATCATACTTGTCTCTGATGTTTCCAGCTCAGAGAGCTTTTTCTTTTCTCTGTGCAGTGACACATGTGGCCTTCACTGAATAGAGTAAAATACCAGGAATAATGTACATCGAAAAAATGAAAAGCTCAAAGAGCATTGAAGTCACTGGTCATTAAGACTCCTGTAGTTTATATATTCAATGCAATTTTTCATTTAGCGTTTTTTTCATTGGTCTGTTTGAAAAACACACTGTTTGTGTGTATGTGTATCTGTCTGTGTACATCTGAGAAGCACAGTTGTTTGTTTGGTGTGTTTACGTCCTTATGAGCGTGTGCAGACCGAGTGCCAGCTCCTCTCTGAGAGAGACATCAAAATGAAATCCTCACATGGACATTCATGTGTGCACACACCAGCACAGCGACACACAAGCCTCCACCCCCGTCCCTCATTACCCCTCTTCTTCTTCTCTTTTTCTCCTTTAGGCCGATGTGACCTTCATCTGAGTCAAGTGTCTCTATTCAACATTCACGAAGAGGAGACAGGCAAAAAAAAAAAAACTGAGAGGGAGATTAAGAAGAAAGCCCACAGACGCACGAGGGAGGAGAAGAAAAGCAAGTAAGGAAGTAAAAACAGAACAAAGGGTGGAGAAGAAAAACACGGCAGCATCTTTTCTGCCTCCTCTGAAACCTTCCTCAGCAAACACTACGGCTGGCAGATTAAATGAAAGAGGAAAACAGAGGAAAGTAAGGAGGAGGAATGGGGGGCATGTAAAATGAGCTAAGAATCAAAGGAAATAAGAAAGTGAATATGAGGAGGAAAAAGGAAACCATGCAGCACAAAATGGGTAGCAGTTTTCAGAATAGGTCTTGGAAATTATAGACATTTTCAGCTTCTCCCAGAAAGAATTTATTCTGAAGCGAGACAAAGAGAAAAAGAGACGAGATGCGAGGGCTGGGAGAGGAGTAAAAAGCAAAAAGACAGAAAAGAGAGAGAGAAAGAAAGAAAAAGTTGATTTTCAGTAGGACATTGGATTGCAGTTTTTTTTTATTTAAGAAAAATGCTGAAGGTTATGGTAAAGTAGGAATGTGAGCGTGCACATGAGGTGATTGTCCCTTTTCCTGATCGTGTGAGCGTGTATGACAGTGAAGCGGACCCTTCACGCCCGAAGGGTAAAAGAAGAGAAGAAGAAATGAAAAAATTGCAGCGCTTCTGCTAGAAAACTCGATCCAACCCACCATGCACAGAATTTAAAGTTCAGATTTATTAAAAAAGAAATCTTTGATTTGTATTTAGTGCACTTATCATTTTCCATCAAAATCCAAAGTTTTAATCCAAATGCATTGAGGAACAAGGCTGTACTTTCCACTGTTTAGTTATCTTCAGTAAACGTCGACCCTCTGTCCAACTGCTTCAATTCAGATGGGAGAAATTGATAAAACTGTTGCCTTTAGTTATAATGGTGAACTATTAATAAGCTTTACAAGCAGCAGCAAGTGCTCGGCCTAGTTTAACCTTTACTCCCTGGGATTTGTCTCTCAGGCTTCATACAGGTTGCTCTGACCTTCTGTTTGATGGAGGTTGGTGGGGTTTTTCGCTCTCATTGCTCTCCAATAAGTTTATATATATGTGCGCACACCACAGAGAAATATACAGTGAAGATAACACAGACCAAGCCACACACACACACACATAAATACAAGGTGTGAAAAATAGCCTCAGGCAACATTGCTCTATATTCCTCAATCCATATTTTTTCTGCAAGTGTGTGTGTCTCTCTCACTGTCACAATACACGTATTCTTTTTTCTCTAATAAATCGCTGTCTCTCCCTCTCTCTCTCTCTCTCTCTCTCTCCCTCCCTCCTTCTTTGTGTGTGTGTGTGTGTGTGTGTGTGTCCCTCACAGTGTGTGTTTATCTCTGTGTGGATATTGGTTGCCGATCATAAATAGCTTGCTCTGACAGGGTGCCATCACAGACACGGGGGGCTCGGGGAGGAAAAGGGGGATGAAGGGAAAAGGGGGAAGTAAAGGGGACATGACAGTGCAAGGAGAGAGAGAGATAAAGAGCAAAAGAGGAAGGAGGGGAGTATGCCAGAGAGATGGGGGTTGTGTTCATCACAGGAACTGCATGTGCACATCTAAATGTACTTCGCTTGTATGTGCTGGCATGCACTTGATTATAAATCAAGAACACACAACCCTGCACGTTGACACACACAGGAGATACTTGTAACACAAAACAAGCAATTACAATGCACAGTCAAGACCTTCATTCATGTCAGCTGCAGAGTTAAGACAGACCTTTGTTTGACACCACTCCATGTCTCCTGCTCTACCACTGATTTATTTTGCTATCAATGCAAACTCAACATTTCCTCTATATCCTTTTTGTCATATTTGAATCAGTATAATAGTTCACTTTTTTTTTTTTTTACTGTTACAGTCACTTCCATATCTTTTGGATCACTTTTAAGCTGCTGTCATGAAAGACTTCCTGTAATGATGTCTCACAACCATGACAGCACCTCAAAGGGCATACAGTGAGATTTACTTTGTATGCTTTTAATGTTCTGCTTGAAGCACTGGCAGAGTTTCACTGGGGAAGTCACCGTGCCCAACCACAAAACTGGTTTCGACCTGTAACTCCTGATAAAACCACAAAAGTAGAGGCAGTGAGATTTATAACAACGTAAGAATGCTGCGTATAAATTATTTTTCTGACGCAAACACTTACGGAATTGTTCACTAATTCATTTTTTCGTTCTTTTTTTTGTTATTCACTGTTTACTTAGGAAATTGTGAGTTTAACCAACATTAGCATTATTCCAAATGGAAATAAAAGGCAAAGTAGAGGAGAATGGATTTTTTTTATCATAATTTTGAAAGGAAACTCAGAGCTGCAGACTGATGAGCATGACACCCTGTTGTACTGATGGAATTAGTACTGTGCTAATGAACATTATGTTGAAAGGCTTTTAGGACTGTGAATCATTAGCATCTGTTCTTATTTGAGTAATGGCTTTTCTTTTTTCAGAATTACAATTTATTAATTGTTATTGCAGCAAACATGCAGAGGCCTCTACTGCCAATTGTAATTATATTGACACACACACACACACACACATAAGCGCATACGCAGGTTTCTGTCTGTCTGGTTTGGTGATGTGTACCAGTGTGAACCTGCCGCATCTCGCATTCCTCCGTCCTCTCTCTCTCTCCACGCAGCAGCAGTCCTTGTCTCTCTATCGATCCCAGCTTATCTTCCCGTAAACCTGGACCTCTTTTCTCTCCTGCTCGACTCGCCACCTCTCACCCTCCTCTCCTCCCTCCTCATTGCTATCGATCAGCGCGTGTGTTCAACAAAGTAGAGCGCAGGCAGTGGTTAATGTAGAGCCCGGCTGGAGGAGCGCTGCTCGAGGTTCGCGTATCGCCTTTCCCTCTTAATGGACCCAATCAGGCTCTAATAGACCCTGGGTTAGAGCATCGAGGCCCACCGCTCTCTCTGCTCTCACCTTTCACTTGTCTTCTTCTCAGCAAATATCTGTCTGCGCTGTACATCTGCCAGATGCAGTTTCAGCTGATGACCGTTGATTTTTACTAACTGATCCGATAGCTGTCGTAGGCAGATTTTTTTTTATACATTTATTCATCCGGGCAAGGATTTGCTTCTGCTGAGTATGCACAGGCTTTTTCAGAAATGTCATGCTGTGCATTTTTTTTACAGTAATGCACATTCATTCCTGGGAGCTGCCCAGTATAACCACAATCTGCTAATTTTGGCCGCTGGGAACAGCCCAGTAACAGAAAGTCATGTCATTCATCGTCTCTTCACTCCTCTTAGTCACTGAGCACTCTGAACCCATCTGGGTTAAGTGCCTTGCTCAGAAGCACTCAGTGATTGTCAGTTAGAACTTTTATTCCCAATATTATAAGGACCAGTCATCACATGCCTGTAAAAGCTACTCAATATACAATGTTAAACTGACTCCGAAACACTTTGAATGGTCGTGGTTCATGTTGGTGCACACGTCAACCATCACTACTGGACACAACAGCTGGGTGCACAGCTGGCAAACGCGTGCAAAAATGTTCCACTGTTTCTATCCTTCACGCACCATGCACAGTTGTTCATTCAGGGGTCTCTAAAACTGGTAAAACAGTCCATTTTAATCACATTATCACTGATACACATCAGTTAATGCTTCAGATGCCAGCGTTTCAAAACCAACTCAGAGTCCGACAGAGAACGAGTAACTTTTGAGAGAAGAAATAACACAAGGTTTTTTTTCTAATTCTGCCCTCAGCTTCAAAACAAGTATGTGTATATAACTCTTCTTTACTTTTCAAAAACTCAGTACTGATTTAAAGGAACTTTTTTCAGAGGTCTCTAGCCAGCCAAAAGTTTAACGCTATTGCAACTGAAACAGGAACTTGGTCTGTAAACTATGATGCATGTTTAGTCTGTGTTTTCCTTGTTTTTTTGCAGATAAATTCAGCTAACCTGCTGTTTGTTTAAAACCTGCTATTTGTTTAAAATCTGACTCCTGTTTCTTGTCTCTTAAACTTTTTCCAGCCATTATTGCCTTGGTGTTCACAGAATTTAGGAACTAATCAGATGAGTACAAATGTCACTGCTAATGATATCACTCATGATGTTTTGAAAAGCAGTCAAGGTCCAGTTTTAACCATTAACTTTAACAACGGTGTGCATTTTAGTTTGGGGATGTGCTCATAAATGGGCTCTGTAAAATTCTAAGCAAGCCTGACACAGACTGACCCTCAGCTCTCAAATCCCACCACAGAGCCTCATATACACAACACCTGATGAACATGAACACATATTGAGAGGAACATTCCAAATTCAGGTAAATCTAAATGCTAATACAGGAGGCGACCAGGGAGGTGGATGGAGTTCATGTAGGTAGTGCAGATAGTGATGTAGCAGCGAGATTGCATAGCTCAGTGCAGATGCATGCAGAATAAGTGTTTGTATGAACCATCTAGTGCTAGAAATATGTTGTGACAGTATGTGTCAGGACGGCATTTGGAACACGTTACTACAGCAACTTCTAACTACTGCGAGACTCCTTGGAAAGTTGTATAAAAAAAATATATGAAAAACTTCAAGAAGGAGTTTTACGATGAAAGCCCCAGCCCACAAAGTCACTCTAACCCTCAACATTTACACTACAGTCGCTCGAGTGTCTGCCTTTCAGCCCTGTTTTACCCCTGTCGGCTGTCATTCATCTCTCTGTCAGTTTTTCGCCCTCCCTCCCCAGCCGCCTGCCATTGAGGTGTGTAGGCTGTTTCTATAGGAGTCCAGCTAGGTGTAACCTTTCTGCCCTGTGGCACCTCACTGGGATCCAGAGCCCTGGGCTCAGCGTGAACTCATGAACCCTCCCTGAAAAGTAACACTCAAACAACGGAGCTGAGGAGAGGGGAAAGGACAGAAAGAGTGGGAGGAAAAGCGAAAGAGCGCTACTGGACAATTAGCCCCCCTAGGAGCCTAGTAGGCGGCCTCCCCAAGCCAGAATACACTGTGAGTGTTCCAGAGATTGTCAGCTGCAGAGAGAAACCAAAAAGGAGAAGGAAATAGCATGTGTGTGGGCGTGTGTGTGTGTGTGTTTTGCATTTACACACCCAGCAGTTGTTGTTCCGAAGTGAGACAGTACGTCGGGTGCCCGCAGGCTTCAATATGACCGTTTCTATTATTCAGAGCTGATTACAGCGCTAAATCGTACAGCGGTGACTACTTTTTAATGAGCTTTGAAATACAACAGAGAAAGTTTGTCAGCTTTTTTGTTTGTCTGAATCTGGCTGGCGGGTGGAAAGAGAAAGCACAGCCTATTTGCCGGAGTGATTTTATTAGTGCACTGGTGTGTGAGGAGCAGGTTGCAGGATGTGTGTGTGTGTGTGTGTGTGTGTGTGTGCATCTGCAGCTGTGCAAATTGCACGTGATGAAAAATTGCTTTATGTATGCATGAGCTTGTATGTTCCATCCATGTGTATGTGTGTATGTGGTAGTTCATATAACTGTGGCGTTTTTTCATATACTCAGTATGTAAATATGAGCCTGATAACTTTTTATTTTTATATAAAGTTGTGTGAGTTCATGTGTACGTGTTTGCGTGTGTGTGAGAG
>JAPZDY010000022.1:3992479-4004893 GCA_029783645.1 Ctenochaetus hawaiiensis
TCATGTGTACGTGTTTGCGTGTGTGTGAGTGTGTATGTGGCTGCTATTCATAAGCCAGTCCATTGCCTTGAGCGAGGCCGATCGACCTGTGACTACATGGTAATCATGAACCACCACACACACATTTATACTTGTGCATTGATAAAAGGTCAGAGCACTTTCCCATCATCCCCCTGGTCTGCACACGGGGCAGGCAGGTCAAGGCAGGCCAGAGTGCACGTGGGTTTTACCATTTCTCACTGCACTCATGTGCTCATCAGAAACATCATACGCTGCCCCGAGCACAAGGTTGAGCAGGGAAAAAAGGGAGATTCAGCCCTTGATGCAGAGAAAGAGAGAGGGAGGGAGAGAAAAAGACAGACGGTGTCTCTGCTCGCACAGTGCTAACCTGATCATTGCTGATATTCAGAAGTAATGTTATTTTTATAAACTAAACCAAGAAAAAATCCATGGTCAAGTTTGTGTTTGGGCAGCTAAATTCTAAATATTTTACCAACAAAATATTTAGTTATTGCAGTTTGCAATATTCTCTATCTAATATAAGTACACTGATAGCTACAACAACTTATTTTGTGGCTCAGGGCAATGACATATCCATTCTTTATTTCCCATAAAAGACTTTGATTGATTTAGTAATTTTTACTCTAACATTGCAAATATTTGACAGTATATAGTATTATGACATTAAAATATATTTAGTTTTGTATTTTATCAAGGTGGAAAGATTCTTTATGATGACCAGGTCTGTTCATTAAACGATTGGCCTTTTTTATTGAGCAAAATTAGCTGCAGTAGTATATGGTTAGAGTTAAAACGAAGGTCCTCCTGGGCAAAGTGTTGAAATTAGTGATTAACATCAACTTTGAGCAATAAAAACTCTAAACTCAAAGTTAGATTAGTGAATTTCCTTTGAATTGGTTTTCATCTCCTTGAGGTAGATAAAAATGGCCACAGAGGGACTTTGTTTTTTTTTGGTTTGAGTAAAAAAGAGCTCACCCAGTGGATGTTAAACAGGGTTAGCATGTATCAGGAATTTATTTGTTGATAACTAAAGAATAAAAGTCCAATACTCACTCTTCATATATCTCTGCTTTGGTCTCCTCCTCCCTGGGGGACAAATCCTGCTCTTAACAAACAAAATCTTCCACTCTGCTCCCCAGCTAGTTGCCAGCCATGTCTGTCTGTTGTTTTTTTGCTGGGCGGGCAGTGTACTGTTGGTTTATCAGAGCTTTTTCATTGAAAACAGCTGCCTGCTGCAGCTGGCACAGAGGTTGAGCAGAGTGGTGAGAGCAAACTGACATCAAAGTTGCAGGCCGTGCAACAACACAGTGAGCTGAAAAGTCTGATCTGAAGCTTTACCAACTTGTCAATATTTATGAGTTATCATTGTATCCTGGGAGTACTGTCCTGTAACGGAAACTTTTTTTGCTACTGGT
This sequence comes from Ctenochaetus hawaiiensis, assembly GCA_029783645.1. Classification (NCBI taxonomy): domain Eukaryota; kingdom Metazoa; phylum Chordata; class Actinopteri; order Acanthuriformes; family Acanthuridae; genus Ctenochaetus; species Ctenochaetus hawaiiensis. The sequence continues at coordinate 3,993,916 of JAPZDY010000022.1, forward strand.
TTATGGATCAGATGTACTACACACTGGTCAAATTTAGGATCAACTTTTGTCAAAGCTGCGGGTTCAATAGCTGTAAAATTTTTCAATATACTACATCCACTCCCCAAACGTTTGGAATAAGTTCTCATCAGGCGTGTGTTCACTGCCACGGACCAAAAGCACAGATGGTGCTGCTGTCCGATTAGCTGGACCTTAGTCTCTCCAGTTTCATCTTTCCTGCACCTCCTCTTCTATCACTTCCGCGGGTCTGAGCAGGTGTTTGGCCCGCAGTCAGAGTCCAAATCAGATCCATTTCATCTGTAATCAGCTGGAGCCCCTGGCACTGATGGAAGAGATCAGAGCGCGATCAAAGAATTATAAGCCGACCACGCCTGACCAGCAGACCATGACATGGACAAGGTGGCTGTGGAGGGCGGATGAAGGGGGGGGCGAGCAAGAGTTACAGCAGGGATGAAAGGAGAGAAGATGGAGATTTGAAGGCCTGCAGAATCTCCCGGGGGGATAGACATGAAAGAGCACAGTGCTGGGGGGGGGCAGGCAGCGGGAAGGCTAAGATGCTACACTGCGAGCTCTCATGGGAGTTTTTTTTTTTTTTTCCTTTTTGACGTTTCCATCAAGTGGAAAAAGGTTGTTTAAAGTCAAATGCAGTGCTGAGTTCCTCTTCAATTCGAGGTAATTAGGGTGGGAAGTAAATTCCAATCATAATGTGAAAAGAATGTCAATGACATCAACTTGATGCAGTTTAATTGCTTGATGCTCCTCTACTGGTAAGAAAAAATTTTGTGTGCAAATTTGGAAAACCGTGTGCACAGGTGCATGAAAATCGATTGGTGGATCATTATATCGATGGTGGCAGTTTTTCAAACACTTTTTTGAAATATGTTAACATGTTGTTAGATATTTCACAGGGACGCTACGGCGAGCAAAATCGCAAATCTTTGGTATTCATCTTTAACATTTATGCACACATTCACACACTGCATTCAGAGGATCAAACCCCTCTTTGATTATCAGTCTTTCATCTGTGCCAGCTCAACATGATCACACACACACACAGTGCACAATGTGCCAGCACATCGCCCACACACACACACAAAACGCACAGCTCTTTAATATGAGCCGGTCAGCAGAGTGTTTTCACACCTATATTCACAGATATGCTAGTTAATGCTGTCACTTAGAGGCAAAGTCACTCATGCATGCTATTGCTTCAAACCATGCACAAACAAACACAAACACACACGCCACCTGCTTCAAGTGTCCACCTGTGGTTTTGTTCAAAGACTCTCAGACGATGAGTATGCACACAGTGGGTGGATGGGTGGGTGTGTGTTTTAGTGTCAGTGGAGTGTCCATGTCTGCTCCATTAGCTTCACACTCGGAATAAAAGCTGTGCATCAGCTCTGTTGCCTCCGTCGGTCTTGTGTCGCTGTGTAGGGGAAAGCGTCTTGGTTTAACATAGTGCTGTTTTTCTCGGCCCTGTTGAATGTATGGCTCTGCAGCACTGTGTGATTAAGTCAGAAGAAAGAGCGAAGAAATGTTAGAGTCCATGTTGACTTCCCTTCCATCCCACAAGTCATCAATTTTGTAGGGAGCGCAGTAACATGATATTTTTTTTCCCTCCAGCTTCATAGTCATTTTGTTCTGGACTTTAACCCAGAGCCTTGAAATCTCTTCTTTGATGCAGCACAACAACTGGAGCCATTGTATATTTTTACATTTATATTCAAGGCGTTTAGCAAAAAGCTGTCATACGGAGCAACTTACACCGAGTGAGCTTGATTCAAATCATCAAAATGTTTTTTTCAAGGGGCCTCAGAGTTTCTAAGGGCTGATCTCTCATCAAAATGTTTCAGCTGTAAAAATTCATCTAAATTGGGGAAATTATCATATGATACATCTTCTCCCAAGGCTTTTTGGTTGGTTCACAGTCTCCCAGATAACATTTTTGAACCTCCTGAATACATTTGAATCACTTAAATGAAACCAGGAGAACTCAGGTCACAATTATCATTTGGCAATGAATCTCTCTGTGTGGGAAAAGATCATGTTTTGAACAATTTATCTTCAGGTGCTTTCTCTGAAAGTAAAAATTTTAAAAAGCTGAACTTTGCCATCAATCAAACAGTTTCTCTAACAGAACGCATTTTTCTTTCTCAGTGACATCCACTGCCTGTATGAGAGAGATTCCTCTGTGGTCACAGATAGTAAAAAACTATGGGGATACAAATAATTTTGTCTTTTGTTTTGTTGATTTGGGCCGTATCATTTTCCTTGTTCCCTCATATCTTACTGCCATTTCACAGCAGAATAGGGTGTGACAGTGTTTTCACAGAAAAAGAAAAACTACCCAACAGTTCTTGTAGTCTCATATTCAGCTGATCTACTTATACAAGTCTTGCTGGGTTTAAATACTTATGACCAGTAGTATAAAAACTAAATAGGACATAAGCACCTGTCTTTCAGTGATGTGAAGTATTGGAAGACCTGAGGACTTGGACTTGTTTATGAGGTGGAGGTTTGATTTGTTACCTTTCATTCGTCACACTTTTCTTGATGGATAGTGCTCACAGCTTCAACTGTGATGGTTGGATCACCTAAATCGTTAGAATTTAACCCAAAATACCTCAAAAAGAGATAGAGACATTTTCCTTTTTAACTAGTCCTGTAACATTATATCTATCACTCAGACTCTTCCTTAGCCTAGCTGATCACCTCAACACAGCAGCTCCATATCTCTTTAATGAAAAGTGAAGCATCTTTGATTTGACAGTACTGAAAGTCATACCTTCATCATTTCAAAATACCTCTGTATGATTTAATACCTTGATTCCACCCAAGTGTCAGCTTCCTGTTTTTTTAAGTCATTCGGCTGCTGGCTTAAGACTTTCAAGACTGTTTTGACTCATTTCCAAAAAGTTCAAATAATTGTTTCTCAAAGCAGGCTCCTGCTTTTAAAAACTAGCCATGCTAGCAGATCTGTAAGGCTGGACTGCACACAGCTGTGCTAATATCAGCATGCTAACATGCTCATAATGACGTGGCTAGCAGGTGTAGCAGGTATAATGTTCAACATGGTCAGCATCTTACAAACACATTTTTTTCCTCAGGTGTGTTTTGTTCATGGCCATTCCGACCCCTCCACCCAAAACACCACCAGTCTGTGATTTGTCTGTCTAATGTGTTGGGTGGAGCAGCTGTTATGGGCGTTAAATACTAACCTGGATGGGCTTACACTGCAGTTTGTTTAAAGTCTGGTGTATCTCATACAAAAGCTAATGGGTAGCTTTTATTGAAACTTGTCGAATAGCTCCTGAGACATTAAACTTAAAAAACACATGTCAAGCTCATGATGGTGTTGGAGATGTGATCAGGGAAATCAGCAAAGACAGCGGGAATTCACGCTCTGGGGACCGCTTTTTTTTGGACAGAAAGCCATGGACTGTCATGATATTTTGTATATTCACAAAAATTGCTGAAGCTATTTATTTGTAGACTAACTGTTATTGTATTAATAAAACCCCCTAGAGCATGATAGGTCTTGGTTTCAATACTGTACAGACTTACAATGTCTGTCGATGCTCTCACTGCCATTTCTCTTTTAGACTTTGCCGAGTTCGTCAGGACTTAAAAAATTTTTTCCAAATTATTTGGTCCAAAGCCTCAGAAGCCTAACGTGTCCAAGCATTTATGCACAAGTGCTGCTCCATCTTCTTACTATAATGATTTCAAAGTGAGGGGAAGGTGGCATAAAAGTCTTGGAGCCGCTCTGATCCCTCCCTCCACACGTTGTGAAATCGTTTGATCCACTTTGTCCTATTTGGGTGAAACAGCTTTTGTGTGTGTGAGAGTTTGCACTTGTGCGAATTTGTGTGTGTTTTTTTAAACGCCCCCAGAGCACTAAAAGGTGGAGGGGAAAGGGGAGGGAACGGGGTTGCAGGAAGGAAGGAAGGAAGGAAGAGAGCTGACGGTAGCTGCTGTGTTTGTTTTGCACGGAGGCGAGAGGGGAGATGAAGGGTTGGGACTGTCCTTCAGTCCATCCATCCGTAAATGTGTGTTTGTGTGTATAGGGGCAGTTACGGGTTAATGGACATTACGTCTGTCCCAGTGTGAGAGTCAGAATAGAGGGCGGTGGGTGATGCACCCTGACTCTCTGTTTCCAACAAAAGGGTCAGAGGTTGGGGTTAGAAGTCAAACAATGCCTGGAAGGACTAGAAATCAGCTGGGAGTACACCAGAGGTAGGGGTGTGTGTGTGTGTGTGTGTGTGTGCAATAATATGCAAGGAAGGGTAGGAAAAGGCTGCCAGCAAAGGAGAGGTAAGAAAAATAAAGGACAGGAAGAGGACAACAGACAAAGAAATACAAGGGGGAAAGAAAAGAACCTCCTTTGCTTCTTCCTACAGGAACTTGTCTTACCTTTACATACAGTCTGATTAGACACACACACAAGCACACATGCAGGCAAAAGACACACGTGCCTATACAAATCAACACGAACAGCCAATATATACACATACACAGGAGCTCAACAACCTAATCAGAAAATGTGCCCTATTTCTCTGTACGTTTTAATGAGCTCTCCATTGTAGAGTGCTGACTGATATTATTAGGCTGCCGTGTCTCAGCTCATTAGCTAAACCAGGCTCAACAACAACACCAGCCGCTAAAAGATGATTTGATACCGCCTGCAGAGTTATGCGACACCGCAGGACCTTAAAGAGGCCGTGGTGAGAGACCGAGCAAGTGAGTTAATTTGGTCACCAGGGTAGAGCGGGGCTGAATCTCTTCGCTTCTTATGACACAGCGAGGGATCATAAGAGACGGGTTGATAGAAAAGAAAAAGAAAAATACATCTTAGACTGACTTCAGCCACCTCCCACGGCGTTCATAAAGTTCCCAGCAGATGTGGCTTGAAGATTCAGCATGTAATTTTAGCAGCAGAGTGATGTCAAGTGAGGAGAAGAAGTCAACAACAGTGAATGGAAAACAGTGCTGCAGCTAGTTAATCTGTTCTTAGTTGATTGTTATTGCTCTGTGGTGAACGGCTCAATTTTTTATATTGTATTGAATCCCTCTGCTGTGTGCTATAAAAGAAGCTGTAATGAGTCAAACTGAACTTAAGACTGACATTGCTGGTCTGTAAAAGGCTTGTACAGTGACACGCTCTCTAAGCTAGCACATCCGCTAGCAGAGTAACCTGCTAACATGTTTACTACCAGCTAACCACTACTGGCTGTGCGAGCTGTTATTACAATGCTATATTATACTTGACTCAAGTACTATACTTAAGTGATATGACTACTTCTATTTTAAGCTAGGTGAATATTGTACATTTATTTTACAATTGTTGCAATTACACTGTCTCCTAAAGGGATAGTTTGTTGTTTTTTAAGTGGGGTTGTCAGTGGCTTACCTTCAGTAAATGGCGGTTGGCCTGCCCCTAGTTTGAAGAAGCAGGAAGTCGTATAATGAGGCAGGCAGAGAATTTTGTTCTGTTCTGAAAAAGAATCTCAAAGAGCCCAAAATAATTTGTCTAACTTCAAACATAATTCAATTTCATATGTTATAAGGATTTTAATGTATATGTTTAAACACTGGCATGCTGTTGTTAGCATAATATATAAGAATCAGGTACTATACTATTTCAAAAAGAGGATTTTTACCTTTCACTTGCTCTCGAGACATTTTGCTAATAATGCGTCTCCAGACTAAGCTTGAGTACAATAACATGTGTTTCCATTGTTTAATTTAAACTTTTATTTAACAATGAAATAAAGTAAATTATCTGTGAACTATTTCTGACGCTGCTTATTTAACAACAAAGCTTTGACAGTGTTGTTTTATGAGTTTTGTCTTTTATATGTAACCACGAACTCATTTCAGTGGGATTCCATTATGTAACTTTCCATCATTGTTGTCTTACTATAATAAAACTGAGCTGTTCTGTATTCCCACCTAATATTTCCCCAGTCACAGAGTCTGAACAGAGTTTGCTTTTTATTATGTGACAAACACACACATTAAAGAATTTTGTGCTGATACAACAGTCATAGAGAAATCGAGAAATAATGATATAAAAGCCATCCTTGTGATTGCAATATGGCCTGATCCTGCACTAAAACATCCATGGTGTTATAGTGATGCTATCAGCAGGTGAAATCTAATGCTGAAACCAACACCGTAGGTATCAGTGAAGGCGCTAAATCCAGCTTTAGCACAGGTAGCCCACTGTCAGATGACCCCTGCCTTGCTGGTTGTAGCACTGCCCTGAGAGTCTCTCTTTGGTCTGTACAAGCTGTTTTCTGTTATCATCAAAGGGGTTTGCAGTCTGTACCAGTATGGACTGATTGAAAAGGGACAGCTTATTTTAAAACTGTTCTATCATATGATATTTCACTAGGGCTACAGAAAGCATTGTTTTTCGAATTTAAAAATCAACATTTAGTGGAACACTTTGGCAGTATTATTATTGACAAACTGTTAAGCTTGTAGACAGAGAGGAGGAAAAAGAGGGAGATGGATTGAATAAAAGAAAAGCTAGCAAATAGAAAATGAGGACTTGTAAATGAGAGCAAGGTGTGTGTTGAAGATTTTTAAGCTTTTTCTCAGGCAGAAACCTTGAATCTTGGTCTCCTCCACCATCCTCTCTCTCCACATCTTTCCCTGTAGTGTTTACACGCTGCCTCTTCACTTAATCCAGCCTTCAGGAAGCCCGCTTCACTTTGTTACCTCTCAGCACAGAGATGGAAGAGTGGATGTTGAAGGAGAAAAAAAAAGAAAGAAAAATTGCAAACCTCCTGCAACGTCTCTAGACGTATTCTCCATAACTCTCCCTCTGTTTCTCTCATCCTTTCAGCCCCTCATCCTTCGCTCCCTCCCTCTCTCCGTCCATCTCAATCTCAATCTCGGCTCACTCAAGCGTTGGCCTGCAAGGCCTCCAGCATCGATCCAATAAAGCTTGTAGTCGGCACTGTGAGGCTTGAAGAGCTTTCACCCAAACCCAGCGTTTAAGCACGCTCATTTAACAGCAGGTTGCCATGATCTGATCTGGGTTGGAGGGTGGCGGAGCAGCGTGGGGGGTGTTTGATTTTTTTTTTTTCCCTCTTCTCTCAGCCTCATCTTATTTTCTTCTCAAAAAGTGTAATCAATAACAGTCACATTGGTTGGACATGGGCACACAAACACACACACACACATCTCCAGATCTCAATTACCTTCCCTGCCAATCCACGGAATAGACCAAATGTTTATTTTTCAGCATTGGAATTTAATATTCACATGTGAGACTAGATGAGGGGGAGGGAGCAGGCGACATAAAACAGGCAAGGTATTTTCTGTCTTTGTGTCTGGTTAAAGTAAATACAGTTTGACATTTTGTGCCTGTTTAAAAGTCAATGGATTCCCTTTTCCAATGAGCATGCATCATCAAAGGCGCCATTTCACTCACTGATGCGCAGCAGAAGGTGGTGAACGGAAAGCATGCAGATGGTGCGCATGCATTTCTGTTTGTGTGTGTGTGTGTGTGTGTGTGTGTGTGTGTGTGTGTGTGTGTGTGCGCTTCTTTATATTTAAATTCTTACAAGAAAAGATCCACCATTCCTTATATCTCTACTTATAGGGTCAGATATCTAACTTTGCAGATACTTTTGGTTTTGTGTTCAGAGGTTATTTACCTGTCTTTGAGATTTCTGCAGCCATTTGAAATAATACAATGAAAGAAATACAAAGAATGAACGGAAATGTTCTGTTGGTACTTACAGCATTCACTTTAGCAGTGTCATCTCTTTTCCAGATGGTGTTATAGTTATTATAGAACATCAGAAGTCATAGTGTCCACAGTTTTTTATGTAAACAGAGGCCCCCATATGAAATCCGTGGATGGAACATTTTGCTTAGTGTCCTTAGGATTTTACTGTTTCAAAAAGTGCTCATTAGATTTATAACGGGAATTTCCATGCTTGCCTGGGTTTACTTCCTTATTGTTGGAGTTTGTCACTGGATAAAGTTGCTGCCTAGTGCTCCTCATGGATTTGTTTTATGAAATGAAGTTTCACTACCTTGTTGTCAGTATAGTTGTACATGACAAATTTCTTTTCTTCTTCTTCTTCTTCTTCTTCTTCTTCTTCTTCTTCTTCTGAATGTGGTGATTGGCAAAGAATCCCAAAGATCAGGGATGCAGCAGGGAGAAGTTTAATGATGGCAGACTTTGTGTGTGATCATGTAAAATAGAAACTACCAACATCCCCTTTACACGCAGTCAACTTGGTTGAAACACACTGAGGCGTTTAGTAACAGGGACAGTTTCTGAAAGTTGCTGTTGAATTTCAGTGCTGAGAGCAACAGAACAAAACTCCATTCACCTCCATTGTTGCAACACCTCAGCAGAAAATCTCTAAGACAGATCTCTCCAAACTATGGGCAAATAAAACCATCTGAATGGACATGTCTCACTAGCAATATAAATAAGTGGGAACATGTTTTGTATTTATATTTGGACAAATATGACCATACACTGGAAGTTTAGTAAGAGAACAAGCACAACATGTTGTCTCTCTCTTGTCTGCACAGGTGGCTGCAGGAAATTTACTGACAACAGCAGTCCACCTTAATTTAAACATATTCAGAGAGTTATTTTCACACTTAAACACTCACAAACTAAAACTAAATGCAAACTACTAATTAAATATAATTAATTTCTCTAAGGCTGTGTCTGGTTGACTTTACATTTTTTTTTTGTTAATAATTTACATGTTTAACTTGAATTTGAATGTGTTAAACACATTAATGGCAGTAATCGATGTCACTGGGTTCATTTAGAAAGACAACAAAATAACATTGTGTGCATGTAGATGTTGTTTTAATGTGAAACTCCTCTTCTTGTCCCGTGCAGCAGTCTTACCTGCAGCACCCTAACAAGTCAATCATCCTGTGCTGTTATTGGATTGTAATGCCGCTCTGTAGCTGCACACTTGACATGTTCATTAGGTATAAACCAATTCATTTACAACAGAGTGCTATTGGATTGTCCTTGCCTCGACATTCATTTCCCAACACATTGGCGTTTGATGCGTTGCCAGGGCCAATTAAGTTTGATAACTCAGCTCCAGTTTAATATACTGCCTCTGAATTGGCTTGACAAGAGCGCAGAGATAAGCTATTTCTAAGCTTTTTGAGGGGCGATAGCTGGATTATCACTCAAAGTGAGGGAGGGAGAACTTTCCTGCACAACCCCGCCCTGGCCAGAAGTCATTAAAATGTTTGCTTTGTTTTTGTTGGCAGACACACACACAGGCAGAGGCACACGCACTGATTGCTGCAATGCCCTTGTTGGCTTTAATAATTTGCATATCTCATTTCTGTTTTATGTTATTGTGGATTTTGATGAACATGTTCAATTTTAAAGAACATGTTTTCCAAGTAAGGAATTTATCTTTCAGTGCAGCTTGAATGTGTGAATTGTTTTGTGCCTCTTTTTGCAAAAAAAAAGAAAAATAAATGCCAGTTGTAAATATCGTAGCGACAAAATTGTTTCTGATAGAAAACCAAACCGATAAAGGAAGTAAATTGCTGCCTCCAGCTGATGTGTTGGTTTTTTTCTTTCTCTCGACAGGCTGCCAGAAGCCGGGCTTCTCTCTCTTGGGTCCCTCTTGACTGACTGATCCCTTGACACATCACTCAACGCCACTTCCAACGAGTGGGAGCTCACATGGGAGCCATGGGTGGGACGAAGGTCTTGCTCCTAGTGTTTCTGGTTGGATGGGAGAAGTCGCTGGGTCTCAACTGGAACCCAGTCCCGCGCAAGACTGTTCGATACCAGGGTGAGTGGCTGTGTAATCCCAGTTGATAGAGGTGATGCTGAAGAGGACTAAAAATGAGACTTAAAGGTCCAGTGTTTAAGATTAAGCAGGATCTATTGGCAGAATATGACAGCAGTATTATCATCAAAATATAGGACTCATGTGTTTTCATTACCTTAGAATGAACCTTTATATCTACAGGGGGAGTGGATCCTTTTCTGGTTAACCAAACACTGGCTGAGGGCCTTTCACAGCCACTACAGTCATTATAAACTCTCTCACTTTGAAGGGGAGGGTGAAGCAAGAGGTGCTCAGTTGGTTGCAGTCTGCAACTTCATTGATAGATGCTATTAAATCCTAAACACTGGACCTTTAAGGAATCGCCCGCTTTTATGTAGCAGCTACTCAAAGTCACAGTGACAGTGAAAAGTGTCGAAGGCAAAGCTGCAGTTTTGTAAGCTTGGTTACTTCATTTGTTCTTGCAGGACTTGTTAGTGAACTACCATATCTGTTGTGTCTGATTTACAGCACAGCTCTGGACACTTGTGTTTAGTGTTGCTCAACAAAATTGACATTTTTCTTTTGACAGAAAAAATAGTCAATCAACACTCACCTTTCACCGCCCCTTGTATGTCTCACACACACTATCATATTTGGTGTCATAATGTGGTTGATTAAGGCTACTAATGTTGATTTGGAACTAGGAGTAGTGGGCATAAAATATTTGCATTTTAGCAGCCGTCTGTGCAGATTAAGCCTAATTAGAAGCAATTGAAAAACACTTGGATTTAAAAAAAAAAACAGGTTATGACTTAAAACCTTTAGCTATGGAAAAGATCGAAAATGACTCTTTCATGTTTGTTAAACAGCATTTATCTTAAGGTTTCCTACTGTAACACACCTGTAACACATCTGCTAGTCTCATAACTGTCGAAGCTCTCTGTCTATATTTTCCATTGCATTGATGCTGGACTTGCTAGCTGTTAGTTACAAGCTTGTTGTTGCTAACCAGATGATGGGTTCATTTGGTTTATTTGAAAGATGTATTACTCCACCAGCTACTATCTCAGTGGCTCTGACAGAGGTGGGGAAGATGAATGTACATACTAAGCATTTTAACAGCACCTGGCTCGGTGTTGTCTGAACCATCAGCACTATCAAGATCTCCTGCTGTTGGTCAA
>JAPZDY010000022.1:4008938-4024273 GCA_029783645.1 Ctenochaetus hawaiiensis
GCCGAGCACAGATCGATGTAGTTGGATCACAGGAATATAAATCGATACATCGATGAAGTAGATGAATCGTTACACCCTTAATCAAAACTGTATTGCATTTAGCTTGACAATGTAAGTTTTTGGTAGATCAGCCTAACGTTAGCTTCTCCTCTGACTGACCACAATTCATTAAGCTGTAGCAAGTTATTGCATGCAACCCCACCTCCATTATCACTGATGGGATTGTTTCCCTGGTTTTTATGTTTGTGATGTACGAAATCTTTCTTGTCTGAATCCACCTTTCGGAGACCCTGACCCAGTCATCTCTACACTGAGGTTTTAAGGGGGAAAACAGTCATGGCACTGACTGCTATTTTTAACCTCAGTTTGTCTTGTTAGATGTAAAAAAACACCAGATAGTCATGTTCAGATGGTTAAAAATTTGATTTTCACCAGAGAGGATCTTTAAAGAAAATAAAGAATATTTTTTCAGCCTTTTTTTTTTAATTTAAGAGGAAGTTAATGTTCCTCGAGCATTCTGTCTTTGTGTCTTTTTGCCTTTTCACAGAATTGGCCGCATCTTATTGGAGCTTCCATTGTTTAGTTTTAGTTCAAGTTTACTTTTCACTTTCACAGAGAGTACAGGAACAAAATGTTTTTCACACCCCAAGGTGCTACACAAAAGTACTACAAAGTCACAAACATCATACGCAAAGAATAAAATACAATTTCATAAGGAAAAAAAGAACTAAGACTACTTGAAGCTATCTTCACGCCCCTAACCAGCTGACAGCACAACTCCTCTCTGTCTTTGTCTTCCTTCTCTGTTTTTGGGTTCCTTCTGTTGGCTTCATAAACTTACACACATTCACACACATGCTCTGTTTAGCCCTGCCCAATGGCAGAGGCAAGTAAGCCAAAACTATGACAAAACACAGCAGCTGTGGTTAAACAAAGAAAGGACAGAAAGAAAAGAGGGAGGTGAGGACAGAATGGAGAATAGAGCTCTTGGAAACTTGATATTTGCCTTGAAAATCTAGCCTGCTTTGATGCAGCAAACGAAGCTCTGCATCTTTCAAGGAAAGCCAAAGCAAATGTACGCCTCTTGATTTAGAAAAAGAAAGATAGAATGAGAGATGGTGACAGGAAAAAAAAAACTTTAAGAGCAGAAGGAGAGTGGAAAAGGGCTGGGCCTCTGACCTCCAGAAACCTCTCTCCCTCTTTCTTAACCTTTCTCTTTTTTTTTCTTCCTCTCTCTGTTTCTCTGCCGTATCTCCCCGAACCCTCCAATTACAGTAATGAGTGGTTGAGAGCGAGGCAGAGAGAGGAGGAGGCACAGAGAGAGGGGGAGGAAGGAGGCAGAGAGAGGCTGTGCGTGACTGGGAGAATAGATGGGGGGGAGAAGGAGGGAGGGATGGAAAAAGCAGATTCATCACTGCTTTTTATCTGCTACGAGTGTCACTCATCCCCTGACCCTGTGCTGATTGGTCCGTGAAGATTAACAGCCGGGACCAGATGTCAGGACCTGGAGTGCTCTCTGTTGTCATACAGACTTTGTGAGAGCTGATGTGTGGGCAAGAGGGATAATGTGGATTAAAATGAAAATATCGTTCCAAACACCTTCTAGTTGAAGGGGGGCCTTAGCTGAACTAATGCACTGGTTTATCGCTATTAACATTATGTGAAAAACACTTCCATTTATTATCTTAATCCTTCAAATAAACATAGAACTTCACATACAAACACAAGCAGCTGTCTGACGTTTTACATGATAAATTCACATAGACGTGATTTTTTTTTTCGGATAAATTCCACGTGAAATGTGATTATGCGAGATATTGCAAGGGATGTTTACCTGGAACAGATTCATTTCTACACATTTTTTTACATGTGACTCATGGCACCTCACATAGGTGCATGTGTTCCTGACATGTGAAAAAGCATTTATGTGTGATGACTGCACATTCAAACAGATGGAGGTTTCTGGACATCAAACATGCGGAGAAAAAGCACACTGGTTTTTCGCACATCAAGTATGTTTCCAGGTAAAACATGAATTTGGCGTGTTTTTTCACATGAATGATGCAGTTTGATTACATACTTATTGCATTAATCATACAGTGCTGCAGAAGGTCAATGGCAAAACATTAATCAGCGATTTGAAAAGTCAAGTAACTGTTGAAGTCATTTAACATTTGCTGGTTCACGCTACTTTAACTGGAAGATTAACTGATTATCTCAGTTTCATGTCCTTTTAAATTGAATATATTTGGGTTTTCAGCCATCAGTTTAAAACAGGAAATTTGAGGAGTTTGTCATGACCATCTTCATGCATGCTGCAATAATATTTTATTGAGCAAATAATGTGCTTATAATGTAGCTCTAAAATAAGTTGCCACTTCCTAATCAGCCCTCAGATGTATATGATCACGATCTTTATATGCATAATGCAGCATATAGGATACAAATCCTGCAAGAATGATTAATTTAATGCTATAAGCCACCATTTTACGGTACAATATGCTAATATTCATTTGCGTTAATAACCAAAAGCTGTATCACTGACATTCCTGCACAGAGTATTCACTGATAGAGGAAGTGGCTTTCTGAATGAATTTGACCTGAATTTCAGACTTCCACACAAGCACTGACAGTGTGTGGATGTCTTATCACCAGTAATCCGGGTTTGTGTGTTCTGTTTAAAGTCCTACGGCCTTTTACTTAAACAAGATTTCCCGGTCTTGTGAATCACCAAATACTTGACATGTAAATCATTCAGTGAGTCACATTCCATATCTGTGGCAGTGCCATGCTGCACCCATTGAGATCTCCCTCTATCTCTTTGTGTGTGTCTGTGTGTGTCATACCCACAAAGTTGCACAAAAAAAGCCTAACTCTCCCCAGCTGGTGCTCACTGTTGTACCAGTCACACATGCTGAACCATGAAGCTGGAATGGAAAACCCTCACTTGTGGCATCAACCAGCACTTGATTTGTTCTGCTTGTTGTGGATTGCAATGGCGACCCCCCACTGAGATGGCTCTGTTCACCCCCCACTTCTCGCCCCGCTTTCATCTGCAGCGCTGCCTTCAGTCGCCCCCCGAAAAAAAAAACATCCCCCCACCGGGCTCACTTGTTCCGTTGTTGTGTTAATCCACTTTTACCACTTCCTCTCCTCCCACTCTCCCATCCCTTCATCTTGTCGTCCAATTCTGTTGAATTCACTCGTTTCATTGGCCTGACTGTTGCTTTGAAAATAATGATGGTGAGGCTCTAAATGTACTGCAAATGCTCCATAACCGACTAACAAGGGCTAACACATTGTAAGTCGTGCCAAAACAAATAATTAGTTAGTCTGAAAACATGTATTCTCTCTATGTAGCAAGAAATGTACTATGATTTTAATTTTATACTGGTTCAGCCGTAAAAGTCCATAAAGTCCCTGTGTTGCAACATAAAAAATCCTCTAAATTTCTTTATTTGGAATAAAATATAGTTCAGTCAACATTTGACAAAAGGTATTTTTTGCAGATCTAGCTGGTAAAGGCATGAGTGTGTTTCCCTTTCTTGTCTCTCTCTCTCTCTCTCTGTCTCCATGCTCTCATTCTGTCGTGCACCTGACTCTCTTGTTAACTTGTCGTCTGTTCAACAGACAAAGCTTGAGGATCCACGTGGGAGTGTGTGTGCCTTTGTGTGTGCTGTGTTGTTTTTTTTTTTGCTTCAAAGAGGGTACCTGCTCAGATGAAGGTCTGACGATGCTGCGCGCTCACGCTCGGGTATATCTGCCTGTCTGTGTGGGCGCTGCACACAACGTCTCTCCCTCCTCTGTCTGTCTGTCTCTGCCTCTCTTTCGCTGTTTGTCGCTGCTTCAAAGCTCTCCCCAAAATAGGCCTTTAATCATAGTTTGGTGTGTGAGTGGCTCGGCGGTTGGAAGCTATAAGCAGTGGCTGGATGTATTTTTAGCAGACAGGGAGAGGGTGGCTGGAGCTCCGCTGGAAGGCTGATGGAGGCAGATTACAGAGGGGAGGCCCGAATCGAGACCTTTGCAGCCGGCCGTGAAGCAACAGGCGCTCCCCTTTGTCTATTCTTCCTCCGCCTTCTGCTGGGAGTTCTGTTTGGTCTGGCTCAGTATGGTTTGGTTTGATTTGGGCTGGGCTGGAGGCAGTGACATGACCCTGAGATGCCCTACATTAAAGTGTGCACACGCGTACAGAAAGACATGAAAGCACAGACATGAAAGCACATTGGACATTATATACACTTAATGTATGCTGAATATGACAGTTGCCATGGAGTCGCGTTATAATGTCACCATGAAGCAAACAGCTTCCAGCTTTAACAAAAACTGTACATTAAGGCTTTGTAGTAAATTTCCATTCCAGCGACAGACCAGTTTTGTCATATTTAAACCTATTTAGCACATATATAAATAGTTACATAACTGTTTATCACTTTCCAAAGAATCATATTGTATCACCGGTGGATTTCCTATCTTCAGACAGCATTTAATTTTAGTTCATTTAAGGACACAAAGAAATCATCTCACACAGCCTTGAAACTAGCTTAGGATGGCAAATCCATCAAAGTGAACATTTTCTGTCTTTTTCACTAAATTTCAAAAAGCAAAACATATTCAACTCGTGAGTCAGCTGCCGAACTAAAACCTTTTGTTGCTAGCACTTAAAAAAAAACATTTATGCTTTTCATAAAGACTGGTATTATATCTTGCTACATTCTATCATCCTTCGGATAATATTTTGTCTGAAGCTGGATTTTTGCCTCTTGATGCTGCAGCTGTGCGAAGGGACTGAGTGAAAAATCCTCCCTTGTGGTGCACTCAAGGACATCCGACTCTCAAACATTTAGTCTGCCAAACATCAAATGCACAAGACGAACAAAGAATAGAAACTGAGAAATCAATGGCTATTGGTGGTGTCATGCAGTAGCTACTCACTCTCAAGTCTCAGAAGTTACAGCTTCCTGTCATGAACCCAATTGGAAGTTTTTCCAAATAGTCCTCCTGTTCGCAAAACTTCCTGTTCAGTGCTATTTTATATTAAAACAGCACCACATTCCAGAGGGATATGTGGAGCTTTTTACTCCTCTTCATTCATCAACAGACATGGTTTCCATTGAAGATTAAGATTATGTATACAAATCTGGTGCTTATAAAGTATGAGGAATTGTAAGAATTAAAAATCAAACAGTATACTAGTTTCTTTTAAAGAAACCAGAGCAGCACAAAGCTGCCTACATGCCTTCATAATCATAGCATCATAATGTACGGGTTCTGCCTTCTGGTGCAACAGCAGATTTCGCTGAGAATGCCTCTTTGCTTTAAAATGGATGACCTGTATTTGTACCAGAGCTTATTTTACTTTAAGTAATATCTTGACATTTTGAGAAAATTGCCAAGAGTTAGATGACTGATAACTCATCCATATGCCAAATACACGTCAAGCTGCTGCCAGCAGCCAGTTAGCGTTGCTTTCGTAGCGTTTGTCGAAACCTGCCAGACTTTTGGGAGCTTGTGCAGATTGAACAAATGAGATATCGTATTTTAGTAAGTGTAGCTGTAGAGGCGTTGGCTCATGTGATTGTTTTCTCAACTATGTTTAATGTCTTCGCTAGTTGAAATGAAATGCATGCTATATGATGGCAGCCTGAGATATAGCAAGTTCATCAAAAAACATATGTAATGCTTTGTTAAAGGGTCAGGGCCAAGTAAAGCCTACAAAGCTTTAAGGTGATGGGCCAGAATGTGTCAACATGCAGCTCTGGTGTGGCTTTTTAATAAAGCATAGCCAACATTTATATTAACAACCATATTGTTGTAATCAGTTTTTGTCACTTACCATGATGCATTTCGTGTATTGACTCTGATCTAATAAGGTGAAACCTCCTTTTTTATTCTCATTTAGTCCCCAACAATTCTTTCTTTAAATGTGTGTTTTGATATCAGCAATTTAAAATCCATTCACACACATATATGGGTAGTAAAGCATCTCCTCCACTCTATTTGATCCTTTTTATTGCCCTCTTTTATCACAGTGTCACACCCACCCAAAGACAAAAGTACACACACAGCCAGTGAATCTCTGATCACCTCTGTTTCCAGAGCCGCTGACCTCGGTCAGGCCCTCTGAATTGTTAGTCTTTTGTATTCCCTCTTTTTACTTTGCTGTTCCTTTTTTTCTCACTTTTGTTTGTATATTTATCACATCATCATCTGTTGGGCTCATTATGCCTCCCCTCATCTCTGTTCTCCATTTTTTATTCACACTGTTTTATTTATAGTCTTCCCTTTCTTCTGCACTCTTCAAACTGTTGTGTTCAAGCATCAAAGGCCTTGTAATTTAACCCAAACCTCCTTTGCACACACACTCAGCAGGTCCTTTCAATGATTCAAACGCCTGAAAACAATTGAGTTTAAAACTTAAAACAGTTCTCAAATGTTTTTAAACAGTGTCGAGTTGACTCTTTTCAGTATACAGTTGCATTATCGTATATATTTACAGCACAAGGTTAGTTTGTTTCCTTTTTGCTCTGAAGCTAGGGGCACATGTTGTTCCTGCTTTTCTCATCATTATAACAGAGGATTGCCTCTATTTTTCTCCACAGCTGTAAAAACATCAAAACATCAGAATTTTCTAGACGCTCTTTACATAAATTTGAGCTCACATGCTGTCTCTTAAACAAAACACACACTCTCATTCACTTGCACATGAATGGTGGTAAATCACAGGTGTATTTGTGTGTGCCTGCGTGTCTGTTACAGAGACCCATCACACCCAGCAGGTAGCCTCAGGGCTGCCACAGTGTGGTCGCAGATGGTAAGTGCATCTGGCCGTATCGCTTCTTAATGACAGAGCCCGTGATCACTTCAAACAAGCCACTCTGAGCAAAACTTTCCCTCTGTTGGTGGAGAGACGTTCAAGTCACTGAGCAGGTACCCTGGAGAGCTATTCAGGATTCTGCGTGTGAGTGAGTGTGCGTGTGCGTGTGCATGTGTTTGTGTGTGTGTAACTAAGTAGAAGTGTGTCAGCTCTGAAGTTTTTTTTGCCTGACTGTGTGGAACACAGCAGATGTGCTCAGTTCTCCCCTGAGGACGCCGCCTCTCTCTCCCTTCACTCACTCTCATGGAGCTCTCATCCGTACATACCCTCCAATGTTTATACACTGCTGCTCTTCACATAATAAGCTGACTTCAGTACTTATCCCCCTTCCTTCCTTTGGCTACTTATTCCCTCTGCTGCTCTATCTCCCTCCCTCCATCCTCCTGTACCTCTGACAATATGTCGCCACTCAGACTTTTTTAACCACAGCTTTTCACTCCCCGTGTTTTCTGTAATTTTTGCTATGTGTTTACACTTTTAACACACGTACGCATACACGTGGAAGCTGTTTGGCAGAAGGGTTTAAAGTGTTTTGCATGATGGTCAAAATGCTTTTAGATGTCTTAGGATTAGCCTAAAATATTGGGTATCCTTATGCAAAAGAAAAACATCTTTTAGGGTCCAGACAGACTCATTTTCATTTCATGTGAGTGCTGTTAATTAGTCGCAGACAAGTTTGGCAGTTAAAAGCTTAATTTTCAAATGTTAAAAGTGAAATAAAGTTATTTTTTATACATGCAAGCGCAGACATGTTTATTTACAGCATTACCAAAAAAATTTAATCGTTACTTTAACTAACAATGTCTATTTCCACCTTAAAATGTCAAAAAATGAATTCCTTTCTTGTTGTTGTGTACTGACTGTCTCTGACTTCCAGGCTAACACCAGTCAGAAACGTGAAAGAGAAAAGGAATGAAACGTGACTAAACATGATATGAATAAAAATCTAATAAATTTCCTGGTCTAAGAACATTTCTGCCTGTCAGTCACATGGATTTTCATTTGCAACAGTGGCTGTTCAACAATCAAAGCAGTCAACATTTTCATGACCCCATGGTACGTCGTGACACATCAAACAACAGCTTTTGCATTCATCACTGTGACAGAGAGACCTCTAGCAACAGAAATCACATATTGTGTGTTTAAAAGAAAATAAACTTGGCAAACGAGAGGAAACAAAATTGGAAAAAACAATTAAAAATTTCGCTTTTGAAATTGTGAAGGGATTGATGTGGCCCACAGGCCTCCAAATAATTATGTCTGATTCTTGTTCTCTTGTTCCTTGCACCACCTTTGGGCTGAAATGTTTTCCTCATTAATGTTTTGCACACAGTTTAAAGGAATGTTGGATTTCTGTGAAAAAAAAAAAAAACTAAAAAGGATCACCTTGTGCAGCAGGTAAAAAAAGGGATCAAAGACAACAAAAACAAGGTCTTCAGAGATCTAAAAGTGACCTTGATATGAAAAACAGTTCAGGGACATCAAGGGTCGTCTAAACACGGTGCACAGCAAAGCTCTCAGTAATGAGCTTCACTCTTCTAACCTGCCTTTTGTTTCACATCCTCACAGACGCACACACACACACACGCACAGACACACATACATTCATCCTGTACAGCCTGCTTCATGTATATAAGTCTATTTAGTCCCAACTAGGCCACAGCGTCACATGAGCAGTTAGTCACACCATAAATCACAACCGGTTCCTGCTGTTCCCTCTCTGGATTTCAGCTGCTATTTTCAGGCGGGAAAAAAGTAGAAGATGTGAAAATATTCATGCTGAAGAAAACCAAAAAAAAAAAAGAGAGAGAGAGAGAGAGAGAATTATGCTTATTCAGTTTATGAGATCGCATTACGTGCAGCACGGCCTGTCATCGCGTCGCGTTGTGCACACATTCTATCAGCCCAGATAAAGTGAGAGAGAGGAGGAGAGGGAGAACAAGGTGACACTACAAGCAACAAGAGTGTGGATAATGAAAACTAAACACCATCCTTTCCCTCATTCCTCCTGTCTCTGTCTTGCTTTCTCATCTGCTCTGCACCGCTAGTTTGTCTGTATGCTAGTCAGGGGATTTGAATGGTGCATGTGTGTGTGTGTGTGTGTGCGGGGGAGGGGGAGAGAGTGAACAGCAAAAACAGAGGGTGCATCTTTTTAAATTTTGATGAAAAAAGTCCGCTCGGATTTTTCAGCAAAGCCTGCAGATGGGACCGTGGGGAGAGCCTTCTGTGATTTCCCCATAATCTTTTTGAGATTGTCTGCGTCGGTTCGTGAGCAGCAAAATGAGGAACAATCTAAAATATGGACAATCCTTAACAAATTAGACAGTCCTAAGACAAAGCACATAGATCAAGCAATTTGATCAATAACAGGATTTACCAGGAGGCTAATACTCCATTAATACTCTGAGTGATAGCCTAATCAGAGGAAAAGGCCTCATTTGGGTCTTGTATTAGAATGCTTTTCACATCTGAATGTTCAGCCCAAATAATGAACAATCTAATCACAACTGCAGATTTACTCCAATTATTAGTGTGCATTTATAAGCAATCTTAAGCTCTGCATTCAGTCCACGTTGTCACTCAGATCTCATTTAACATTCGCAATAATGCCTCTTGGTGGAACTCTAAATCCCTGTATTGTTGTGTTCGAGCGCTCTAACTTAGATTAAGCTGCTGCTCTTAATGCTGCAGTGCTGAATGTATGAGTCTTTACACAATCCTTAGTCCACCTGCGTTCAGTCGAGGCAAAACACAATTTGGCTTGTTTTCCAAAACAAGATTATCCGATTTTCTCAATTTGAAAATTACCAGTCTTAATGGTATTTGTATTGAACAATATGTGAATATAAACCTCTTGGCATCTGGCTCAATAACAAGCTCACTATTAAAACTCACATTAAAGCACTTGCTGATTGAGGCTGTTGGGGAGTTAGTTTCTGTTATAGATTTGAAGACTGTGATTCTGCAGATTGTGCAAACTTGCAAACCGTTTCTATCAGCACTAGATTATGGTGATATCATCTGTATTCATCACTTTACTTTAAAAGCTCTAGATGCTGCCTTTACTGTTCTGTTAGATCCATAACTGCAGGCTGTAATGGCCGCTGCGCTGATCAAAACAAGGTCTGGTAGGACAAGAGCATCATTGCGTCTTGTTTATTTGCACAGCTTCTCTAAATAGATGACTACTTTATCTCACTTCTGACATGCAGATCTGGAACTTATCAGACTTGCCCTGAAGACTGGCTCGCACTCCAGGTTCTTAAGTAAATACAGAGCTTGGGAAGCTTTCAGTGCTGATTTCCATCCTGCATGAACAGTTTACAACAGATCTTGATGCTAGATACTGTGTTTTCGTTTCAGCAAACTCATTAGGCCTTGATGAGTTATAACCGTGAGAGCTTTTCAGTAAAAGACCTTTCTTTATGTAACAACAGTAACATTTCTTTTTTGTGTCCTTGCAACTTCCCGTCTTTGTTCGTTTAAAATGTTCTTTAAATAGAGTAGCTGTGTGAATAAATTGGGGGTATTTTAAATGCAATTTAATCTGGTAGTGGGGAACACAGCGGAGGTGTTAATGGTTTCAAGCTCAATATAGTGGCCACTTGAATGAAATGAGAGTGCAGTCGATCGAATATCAGGTTGACTAGAAAACATTACAAGCTAACACTTTTTTCACTGGCACAAACTGAACGTCTAAGCCATGGATTGATTGATTTTGTTGACCTCTTGCAGACAGTGCAGCAACAGTGTAAAACTGCCAATTTAGCACAGCTGATATGACAAATGTGTAATCAAACACATGAGAAACATCATTTTCTCCTAAAGGTAAATTTTAGTTCCTTAGCTGCTACAGGCTAAGCTAGCAGCTAACTTCGTCTTTCAGTCATGTGGCCATGAGCAAATAGTGTATGATGGGTTTATCAGAGTTCGTCCGTGTCTCGAACCAACACTTGTATGCATGTTTAAACTGCACCAGGGCAATGATTCAGGTGGCCATTGAGTCAAAACAGTAAGCTGAAAGATGCTAAAATGTTTGTCCATTTGAGAGAATTTCGAGAAGTGAAGCAATTTTATGTTGAGTTTATCTCTCGTGGGGGGACATCTTTCACATTTTGCAGTGTTTTTAACAGAAAAAGGTTGATCAAAGCAGCTTTGGGTATAAAATAATGCAGAAACTTGCTAATGGATTACAGACATCCTTGGCAGGTAGATTAACTGAGGTGGGTAATGTTCATGAGCAGGTTAGCTGTCCACGGAGTGAAAAAATGTGCAGGGGCTGCCGGAGCATTGCATGTGCAAAGTTGTGTAAGACATCACAGAGCTCCTAATGAAAAGCAGGGATGTGGGTGAGATGTACCATACACAGAATTAACAGAATGGATGACATCGAGCAATAGGTGGTGGAGTGGGCGAGGCTTGATGGTGTGAATAAGGCGAGACATCAACAAATCTCAGCAGGAGAAGTGTGAAATGTTCCTCTTGGGTTTTACTTGATCATCTGTCAACAGATGACCAGAAGGAAAGATGAGCCGTTTTGCAGCTTTATATATGAGCAGTGATGTAATGACGCATCTGTGTGTGTTTATCCAGATGTGTTGGACAGCATGGCGAGGTTCAGCGTTCAGGGTGTGTTCAACTACAGCATGCTGACCCTGTCCGACCACGAGAAGGTTCTGTACATCGGAGCACGGGAGGCCTTGTTTGCCCTGGACCCCAATGACATTAGCATACAGCTACGGCCACAGGTACCACACACACATCAACACACCACACACTTCAAAAGCTTAATTTTCTGCCACTTAAGAGAACTAAAATTTACAGAAGTTCAATCTTGGAAAGGAAAGGTTTCAAGAAAAATCAATTATATTTATAAAACTGCCTGACTAACAGTCACTGCAAACACCCACACATTCTGAAAGGCTCTTGTAGAAATGCGAGAAATTAAATAATGCATGAGATTTAATATCACAGAACGTCATGATGGACAGTTCAAGAACAAAAAGCACCATCTCCTCCACATGGCCTGATTACCGAGCACTGCAGAGATACACACACATTTCAAATACTCAATTTAAATACACCAAATCCAATTATGATATTAACTGTGATACAATTATTGTAGAAAAGATTAAATATTGCAGAGGTTTAGCTGTGTTAGGAAAGAAAACATGAAGCATGATCTCTGCCTCTGTCACACATTGTTTCTGCCTATAAACTTCCAGACGGACCGTTTTCTATTTTTATTTTTTTTTTTTAATTCTTATTTATTTATTTGTTTAATTTTGCTTTTTTAGACCCAAGGACATTCGAGACACACACATACAGAAATTCTGGCAGATAATCAAAGAACCAAATAACACTATAATAAAGTCGACTGAGTCATTCCAGTTGTTTTGTATTTTATTGGTCTGGCCTGTCTTTCCTTTATTAAATCTTCAGGCCGTGTAGAAGCTACTAATGTACAAACTGTCAAGAAATTTTATATCTTTCCAAAATGTATTTAAGTGTCCTCCTTGAAGGGTCAAAAATATAATAAAATGTATTAATTGCAACAGTTAGCTAAGAGCTCTCTGGTGTGTCAAGTTTTCCAAAGCATAAAACACTGTTGCCTTTGGTCTGACTCATATTGTTCTTTTTACTTTAATAGAAAATTTAATAGCGTCCAAAGTTGTGCAGAGGTACAAAACAAAGTATTGTTTTTATGGAGCCCTGCGTCTGACAGAAATGGCATCATAAAGGTCAAAAAGTGGTGCATCAATAAATTCTATTGACAGTAAAATGGAAATAGAATGTAAAGGGAAATTTACTTTTTTCAGCTGTTGTCCTTAATGTAGACGAGAGTATTGCCATTAGTGGGTGGTAGCTTGATGTTAGCATCACAAATGCTTTAGCTGCTGTTGTAAGAGTGTAAACACAACAGTATGCAAAAAGATAGATATTATGTGTGCTTGCTGTTTAATTCTTCAGGTAGCTCGCTTATAAGGCTGGTGCTCAGTGTGGATTTTTCTTTTTTTTTCAATTTGCTAACTCTCCACACACAAAAAAGCTATTCAACTTCCTTAACAATCTGATGGAGGCTAAAGAAAAAGCTTTGTTTTGTTGAATGCCTCCCTTATATTATTTAACTTTAATATTCATTATTGATTTATCATAATGTACACTGTATAAAACTAATTTGATGAGACTAAATTAAAACTAATTTTTTTTTTTTTTTAGATATTTTTTCGGGCTTTTTGGCCTTTATTTGATAGGACAGAGTTGAAACAGGGAGATAAAGAGAAGGTGTAGTGACATGCAGCAAAGGGTCAGAGCCAGAATCGAACCTGCGACCGCCGCGCGGAGGACTGAGCCTTCCGTATATGGGTTGCACGCGCTACCGAGCGAGCTAAACAGCGGTCCATTAAAACTAAATTTTGATCAGTTCTAGCCTTAATACTTGAAATTTTTAAACTTAGTTAAGCCTGATTTTCACCAAAACTTGCCACAAAAACGAGGCAAAAACAATCAGAATGATATTGTCACAAATAATTTGCAGGTCTTTTAAAAACAAAGATGATTTGTTGATCAAGAAAGATTTTTACCTGATCAGGTTTTATATGTTTTGGACTCCGTTCAGATTATTACTTTATTTGTGCGTGATTTATGTTATCACATGCTAAAAGCATCCAACTCTAATAGCTTGAGTAATCTGTGAGATGTACATGAATCTGTGTAATATATGCTGCTATTGGCTTTGATAGTCCGCTTTTATCAGGCCACTGTTAATGTGTGGGTATACACAGGCGCTCTCGCACACATACACATGCATACACTTGCCCAAGCGTTGGCCCTGTATCTCAGAGTTTATGATGCACTCATTCAATCATGTATTTTTTATTGTCCTTCTCTTAATTTGTGTATCTAGTTTTCTGTATAGCACTCTGGGGTAAATGTGTTCGGTAAAAGAGTCCTATAAATACCCTTGACATGACCTGATGCACACACAGTTACACATACAGGGATGCTTAAGCCTTAGAGATTCAATCTGGTTTTGCTTTGCTCCCTCAATAATTGATCCATATTGCGATCAATACAATTATAGCAGTCCAATGAATGTGTAGTGAGCAGCCTGCAGTGGTTTGGGGATTGTTATCTGATTTAGTGTCTTAATGAGCAGTTATTAGATGCTCAGGCACATGCATAGCCACACACACGCGCACACACACACACACACACACTGTCACACACAATGCAGTGCAGACACAAGCTGTTTGAGTGAGGGTTATGAGTCTTACAGTAATGATAAGACCACCTGTTGTCAGCCCCCAGTGTACAATGTGGAGGGAAGGAGCCAACAAAGAGAAATGACTGCATGAGGACGAGGGAATAGTCCATCCCCTCTGTCACCATCTGCCCATCACTCTCCCAACCCTCCTCCCCCTTCCTTTCTCGAATTGCTATCCTTTATTTCTTTGCTGCTGTCTCGCTTTATTACTTACCATGTCTGTCTTCCCTGAATATTTTCCAGGGTTATTCTTCTCAGGATTCAGATTTCTTTTTGACACACATGCAACCCCCAATCGTGTCTGAGGTCCTGCATTATTTAGTTGTGTTCATTCCCTGAGACACCGCTGATACAGTTTGGCTAAATTTTTATTTTCCCCTTTTCCTGCATTTTTTTTTTTTTAAATATGAAATGCTTAAATGTTGATCAAATTAAGCCACATTTGGTTCACAAATCCATCTGTCATGTGTTGTACATCCATCAGCATACTCTTTAGTACAGTTTCAATCAGCACTGTGAGTTGCTTGTTCAATTTCAGGTCGTTTTCATTCTGTAGCTGTAATGGCCAAAGGTAATGTGGACTGCATTATTTGAATTAAAGAGATGAAGCATCAGACGTTAGCACATGCCTTTTAAAATGCTGAAAGCAAGTGTCTGTGTAATAGCTCTGATGTTCTTCCCAAAATAAATGTATCCACTCTATTTTTCAAGGTTGAAACCTTTTTACTCACCATGTTAGATACTTACCAACCAAACTTGGTTTCCGCAATCCATTTGCCACACAAAGACTCAGCTGTGTATCTAAAGACATTAATGTGGAGATCTGTCTGAGAGCTGTTGCTAAGTATTAGTTCATTGTGTTAATGTGACGTAAAGGACATTGATTTTGTAGAAATGACTTAGTGTGACATTAGTCATTAACTGTACTTTACATCTCACTACTTCATGATGTTTTTACTCTTCCCCAAGCACAGTGTTTTTCGTAGTCAATATGTTTTTTTAGGCTGTTTACTCATCCATCTATCCCATTCCTGTGAACACAATATCTCAGGATCACCTGCTGGGAATGTCTTCTGATGTGATGACAGGTTTTACTTGGATTCACGGATGAAGTAATTACATTTTGGAAAGCAGCAACCTCTGGGGCTGAAAAAGAAAGTGAACTTGAAAAGTGCCAAAAACTGCAGTTTTTTG
>JAPZDY010000022.1:4024373-4061532 GCA_029783645.1 Ctenochaetus hawaiiensis
AGCTTAAAACTGGCTTCGAGATTGAGTCAAATCCAATTGAGTCCCATTTTAAAATCACAATTTTACAAGTTTACAGCCTGGTACAAAAAGGGATTAGTCTTTAGAGCTTTTTTTCTGTGTTCATTATAACCATAAAGGGGTTGGATTTTATATCACTTACTTATTTAAGTCGGTGATATCGATGTATACCCAACTTCACTCAACTCTGTTGTCCAAATACGGTCACAACACTGCAGTAGCTATGGTACCAAACTCAAGACTTTAACACGCTACTTCAAAAAGCAATGACTGACATCGAGGTTGCTCTGTCCTTACATTTGTTCCTTTCTTGTAAACTCATAAACAAATGTCTTCTTGGACCTGAGAGTGAAAAGGCAAAAATTTTGTTGTTTAAAGGTCACTATGAGCTCACAAAACGCCTTTTTGAATCAACTCAAAAACACTAGAGAACACTAGTTATGACAAATTTCACACAGATGTCTAAGAGGATAAAATGATAAAGTGATGACTTTTTATACCCAAAAGCTCAAAGGTCAGCATCAGCGTGACATCATTATGTTCTCCAGAAACAATTTTGGCTGTTATTCATGAATGCAGAAACTAAAGAGAAGATTGTGACCATATTTTATAAACTTAATTGGTTACACTGAGTGCGGGTGCCACGTGGATGCAAACTTGACTGGTTCACAGGGGCACAGGACTGCGAGGCAATTATCCTAGTTTGCCCATTATCTGATCTGTGTGGAGCAAATGAAGAGTGAGTTTCTTTGATTAGATAAAAAAAGAAGATAGTGCAGAGTGTCTAATGAGAATGGGCCCATTAGAAGTAACTATTTGATGCTGGTAATTCTAAGCTTCATTTTATCTTCTTTTTCTCTAAAAACTTAAGTGCAAAAATAAGAACCACATATCAAAAAGATAATATTTTAAAAAAGTGATTCAGTTATTAAATATTAAACATTGGAACTCTATAACTCCTCTATAACTGTGGATAGTCTCTGAACAGCTGTAGAAAAGGGTAAGTGAATCATTTCTTGTGCCTTGCCATTGAAAAAAATTAATTTATTACATATTGTGTTGATCAAAGAATTCTAGCTGAGCTGAAAAAGACCAAAATAGACCGTATTAAAATGTAAAAGTCGGTATTATAAATGGCAGTCTATGTCAGTAGTTCTTTGGTTCGTTTTAATCCGGCATAGTAAGTTTGAGTTTAGGACTCAATTTACAGCAGCTCTTTGCCTGTAATGACTAGTGTAATTATTTCTAATGGTGTGGAAACCTCTTAGTGAACACTCTTTGGAATTTGGACCTCTGTCCATAGAGCAAAGTTCAGCCATGTGTCACACAGTCATTAAAAAAAACGGCTACTGTAAATAATAAGTAACGGTCACTGGTTAAAAGATGGGTGGACATGATGTGTGGAGGAATGTGCGCAGTCCTTTTTCAACCCCCCCCCCCAACACATACACACACTACCACACACACACTTCTCTCTGCTGAATTATGCTGTTTGGGAGACAAAGGCTTGACAGTGAAGCAGTCATTTTCTACAAGTGCATGTTGGTGCACTTTCAGTCTTTGATCCTTTAAACAATTGTACTATCATTATGAAATTTTGCTGCAGTAAGAACCTCACCGTTTCCTACCCACCTCTAACAGTGTGTTTGATGGGGCCAACTCAGAGACTCTGCTGCCAGGGACTGAAGCTGAGTCTCTGCAGTGGTGCTTTTTCTCTGAAACACCTGGGTGACACAGTCCTTACACCATTTTTTTACTGACATTACTGTGTCTTTAGTTTTTGGTGAATCAGTTTCATTCTGGACTCAGATCTTTCAGAAACCACTTTGTACCGACTTGGTGAATAGAAAGAAGTTAAAATAAAAAACAGAGCACCTTCTCCTCTTTGGTGCCTTTTATAGTGCATCAACAGAAAACATACATTTTTCAGTATCTCAATATTCTTGTAATGTGCTGTTTTTGTAGGTCTGTGGTTGTTGCCATAGTTACAGCAGCTAGTGGTCAAAAGTGCAGAGTCTACAGACCGAGTTAACAAAAAAAAATGGTAACAAGGAAAGTGTAAAATTTTTTGCCAAGATGTGCACCCTATGAGGCTGATATGAGGCAATCTCATTTGCACTCTCATTTCTGTGGTTTGTGCCAAGGAATGAAAATGAATCCTTGATGCATATTTGCAGAGTGTATTACTTAGAGGCCAAAGGCACGTTACATCATTCTTGGAGACGACGTGTTGCCCACATCAAATTTGTCTCTTTCTTTTCCCACAGATCGACTGGCCGGCTCCGCAGGATAAAAAGAGAGAGTGTGTTGCCAAGGGGAAGAACAACCAGGTATGAAGAAATTCAGCTGACGGTGTTGTTGGGGGTCACTACCATGCTCAACAGCATCGTGGCAGTATTTTTTTTTTTTTTTTAAGACAGGACTTTATGGGAACAGCACTCCTCACTTCACTCTGCTCAATTACATTTTGTCAAGTAACTGTGGGGTTTTCAACTGGAAACCTTCCAGTCATTACATTAGCTCATAGTGTATCTGGTAGACAGGGTTAGCATCAGCAACTTTTAAGGTGGTTCGATTCAGGAAGTGAAAAAGTGAATGGCTTCCTGCTCCAGAAACATTCTTATACATGACAATGATTGATGCTGCAGCTTCATCAGTGCAGTAATACTGATGTACATGCAATACTATAGAAAAGAATCAAACTGAAAAGAAATGCAATCACTTATGCTGATACATGACCACAAGCAGCTCCATGCCATTGCTGTGAACTGTCATCTCTGCTGTAAGTCTAAGTGTTTTTGTATTTTTGCATCCTACATTAAGAAATATATATACAGTTTGAGAAATATCCTTAATTTGACCTTTTTGGACAAGAGTTAACATTATATGAGAAATTTGGTACCACTCTTACGTCTGTCTTTAAGTATGAAGCTTCCTCCAGCAGCTGGTTAGCTTTGCTCAGTGTCCAGACTGGAAACAGGAGGTAACAGCTAGCCTGGCTCTGTCCACCCAAGTGTAAAAAACTAGTTGTGGTTTTGCAAGTGGTATTTTTTTACTACCGCAAATCAGAGTGACGACAAGACTTCAGCAAGTCACTGCAACAAGCCAAAAAGTGGTCCAGGATATAACTCTTGTAAAACTGTTCATTTCTGCACTTTGGTTTTTGTATGAGTAGAACAACAAAACTAAAAAGTGTTAGTAAATGAGCTCTCACTTCAGCTTTAACAGCTGGCAGTGGCTTCATATTGAACAGATGTAGGAAATGCTATCAAAGTTCTCATCAATTCTCAGCAAAAAAATCTTTGAATGATGAACAATTATGAACCGCAGCCAGAGAAGCATTTTTCAATCAGATAAAAAAGAAAAGAAAATGATACAATGGTGTTCCATTTGTCTACATTAATGGTGAAAGTTAATGGAAGATCAACTCTTTTCAAGTCAGTATTAATCATTTATTGTCCATGATTATTCAGTTCTTACCATCAGTTCTGGTGCATTTGTAAACACAGAGAGTAAACCAGCCCCAGCCTTCAACTTTAGTCTCAACCAGAGCTTTTTACTGCTTAGGCTGCATTATGTAGGCAACATTTGCAAGAAGTCTCTTTAATATTTTATAGAAACACACGGCTTTTGAAAACGGAGCTACAAGTTCTCTCAGCACACAACACTAACTTTTGATGTGGTTAAAAACCGAAAGGGAAAGAGTTCACTGGAGTGCAGTAGTAGCAACACTACTTTAACTAAAATTGACTGCAAAGAAAAACATGTTCCAAAATTAGTGCAACAGAAGCTTTAAAAACACTCTAGTGTTTTAAAACTGTTATTAAAACTTAATGCGTATCTAAAATTCACCTTTTGAAATGTAAGAGTCTGTCTGTTTTTGGTGTGGTTTCTTAAAATTCAGCATAAAGGCCAGTAATCAAGATCTTTTTGCAGAATGTTTAGTCAAAAATAAAGCAACAGTATATTTATGCTTCACACCTGCTTAAGTTCAGTTTCTATAATAGCCTTGAATACTCACATACGGTTGTATATTGCATACATACAGAACTTGGCTAACTATGCAAAAATAAACATATGGTGTTTACACTGCCCGTCATTAGAGTAAATGATTAATCTTTTTATGTAATGTCGTAGTTGGGGGCTTGAAAGAGGCCCATCTGCCAGACAAATCTCAGCCTAATTATCCTCACTGATTGCAGGAGCTGTAAAAAAAAAAGATTTAAAAAAAATCATTTTGCTTGTATTACAGCAGAGAGATACAGATATTGTTTTGCTGCTGCAATGGCAAAATCAACTGGATGCACTGAATTATTCATTCCCTTAGCATCATGTGTGAGCATCTGTTTCCAGTTCTATTCAAAGAGCTTTATTGTGCATCACAGTGCAGACATTAAAGGCCACTTCCCATAAAACACTGCATATATTATATAGTACTGTTAATTACACACATATTCTCTGAATGGAGACAATCTGTCACTTTTTGTTCAGTTTAAAGGTTACTTGGGATATGAGGTTGCATCACTACATTATCTATCAAGTGATGTCCTCAATAGGACACAGAGCACCTATATAACAGAGTTTAATGTTACTGTCAACATATGTGAAACAAATAAGGATAAAATGCAGTTCTGGCGAGCTCTGCAGTCGCTAACTGATCGACTAATTTCACACATGTTTAATTTAGGGATATTATCAGCGTACGTGATCTTGTGTTAAGGTTATTAAGGTGTAACATTTGATTGAGGATCTAAAAGAACTCACTTTGAATCCCACGGGCTGTATGAGCATGCTTGAAGTTTCCATAATAGATAAGACTGTAGTACTGACACCTCTCTTTGCTCTTTTTTCCTGTCCTCTTCACAGACTGAGTGTTTCAACTACATCCGTTTTCTGCAAAGCTACAACCACACGTACCTCTACACCTGCGGCACCTATGCCTTCCAGCCCAAATGCACCTTTGTAGTAAGTATGCCCATACAGTATGTGCATGTGTGTGTATGTGAGTTATTGTAAGTCAGGGCTGACAGGTGTCAACTTGAGATGTCCATCTGACCTCAACCTAAGACTGTTGCGTGACAGAATAAAAATAAATGCATGGAAAATTATATCTCACACTGGGTTTGCTGAATGTGTGAATGCTAGTGTGTGTGTTGTGTGTGCGCATGTATGTGACGCTGATGCGAGAGGACAACTTAGTGGAGGTGAGGCTTTGGTTCTTGTAATAGAAAGACAGAGCTTGCAGCTGTGTCATATAGGTCATAATACACACCGACCGCAACCACCTGTGTTCCTCATTTTGTTTGTGTATGTCTGTGTTTGTGTGCTTGCAGTACGCAGACTCTTTTACCCTCAACACAGCCTTGGAAGATGGGAAGGGTAAATGCCCATATGACCCTGCCAAGGGGCATACTGGCCTCATAGTGGGTGAGTATAAGTGTTTGTGTAAGTGTGAGTACATACTAAACATAGCATTATGTGAACACACGTGTTTCTATCCACTCCATAGACAGATGTTAATAAATTTATATGACATTGCTAAAGTTTTGAAATATTGTGTGTTTCTAAATAGATGCAATAAACAATTGAGGATTGTTTCAAACTGAAAATTCATGATTAGCCATTGACATTCATAACACAAACATACAGTCAGCTCCTGTTGTTCCTTTTCAGCAGTCTGAGAATATAAGTGAACATCATTGTGTTTTAACAGCACTAACAGAAGCATAAAATGCCCATCAAACCTCCACAAAACACTCCTGCAGCATTTCCCATCTGTTTTCTGGCCATACGATTATGCTGAGAGTCCAGAAGTCCAATTCGACTTTGCATGCTGCACTCACTTCAGTGTTCAGTTCTTTTTTGTGTCTCCCCACTGAACCACTGACCTTTCTCATTGTAAGCCCAGACAATAGAGGCAAGAAAAGAATTAAACTGAAGCTTGTACTTTTTGGTGCAGATAAGGAGTTGTACTCAGCAACGCTCAACAACTTCTTGGGTACAGAGCCAGTCATATTGAGAAACCTTGGAAAACAGCACTACAGCATGAAGAGTGAATACTTGCCTGCCTGGCTTAATGGTAAGTAAAAAAGAGGAAAGAAGAAAAAAATTGATAAGCTGGCAGCTGAAAGATTAATTAAGGAAAAATCAGATAAGCTCTTTTTTCATCCTTATTTTTTGCAATTGGGGTCAATTGTCAGGGCAGTATTGTTACTAGTATTTTACCAGTTACTCACTAACAATTCCCCAAATTATAATCGTTCTGATTGTTTTGAAATTACAATCAGTATTTTTCTTATATTGTGGAGCCTAAGTTTCATGGTGCAGTAATAGAAACAAAAAATATATTAAAATGTTATTTAATTTTAACATAACCCTGTTTGGATGCTTGCTATAGAAAAAAACATACTTGCACGGGAGACACACAAGTTCCATACAAGTGCCAAAGACAATTTTCTATTTTATGTAAGTTAAAAGGACAATAAAGTAATCTGAATCTGTATATACTACATATTTTAGTGAGTTAGAGACTGCCAACAAAATGAAATGCAACATGACTGTAATGGAACATATTGTAAGGTTAAATTTTTGCCTTAATGAAAGCCAAAGACAAGTAGATGAAGGATTAATCAATGAGTCTGTTAATGCTATCAATGTTGTTACTCAAGACACAGGATACAGGTAGCTTTTTATTATCTACCTGTATCTTGAGTAACAGGTAGCTAATAAAATGCTAGCTAGAGAAGTGTGGGTGCTACTAGCCTACTACTAGCTTACTGCTGTTTGCTATTTGCCTGGCATGCTAATGTAAATAGCTTACTTTTAACAGATAAACACACTGTTAAATGCTTTTCTTACACATTCAGCATGTGTATTTTTTGGTTTTGATGCTGGAAACGCAGTTAAAGAAGATGCAATCCTCCAAACTACCACACATGCAATGATACAAATATACCCAGTTTCCCTGTTACTAGGACACATAGTAACAGTGTGAAGGGGAGGGCTTTACATGAGCTAATAATATTCTGAAATATATAAACACTTTGGAAAAAAATATCCCTTATCTATACTTGTACAGAATTATTATACCATATTCTGCATTGGTTCATTTTTTAAGACACTATGACACTAACAAATTAAATGTGTCTTTAAATAAAATAAATCATACTACAGCTTCTTTTTAAGTTTCACAAAAAAAGTAATAGCCAGAAATATGCAAAAGAACAAGAGCCAGAGAAATGAGTTGCAGGAAATGAAGCGCAGGACTCGGCTACAGTGAAGGATCGTTATCTTTTGAGAGGGGGAGGGAGGAGGAGGGAGTCACTTGGAGAGAAATGAAGGGAGGAAAAGAGGATGAAGTCACAACAAGAAAATGGGTGATGAAAGAAGAGACATTAGGATTGGTGATGAAGAGATAAAGAGAGACGTGAGGGGACGGAGGGGAGGAAAGAGGAACATATAAATGAGGCTGAGGTTGGAACTGATGTGTCTGTTTATTATTCATACTGATATAGAGCCTTATTAAAAAGTAACCCTCGACCAATAAAGCCAATCTCACCTTAATTTAAGCAGCTTCTGGCTAGCCTAAAATATTTAATTAGCCTGGGTTTCAGTGGAGAGTTGTAACAGTCCCATGATGTCCGAAAATGTTGCTTCAAAGGCCTTAGTACCGAAAAGTACTTCTGCATAAAAGTGGTTGAATTGAAACCCCCCAGCGGCCATTGTCAAAAAATGTCTAAATCTGTCCTTTTTCAAAAAACATATCATTCACAACCTAACGAGGACCACATACAGACAGAATCTGAGAAAGACAGGAAGGACAGGAGGAAGTGAGAAATGAAAAATGGGCTGCTAATAGGGAGCACTGGAGAGACAGAGGGTGAGAAATGGCTGGAGGAGAGATGAGGCGAAGGAGAGAGTGATGATAGGAAATAGAGAGGTGAGAAGGGGGGGCAGGGGATGAGATGGAGGTGTCAAGCCTGTGCGTCTATGTGTCTCTTTGTGTGTGTCTGTGTGTGTGTGTGTGTTGCAGTCCAAATGCACCTACAGGCTGAGACTGTCTATTGTACATGTGTGATTACACTTTCTGATACCACTTTTCCATGTGTGTGTGTGTGCAGAGCCAGACTTTGTGGGTTCAGCCCTGGTGAGGGAGAGCAGCGGCAGTAAGGAGGGAGACGACGACAAAATCTACTTCTTTTTCAGCGAGCGAGCGTTGGAGCTGGACTGTGACACTGAGCTCACTGTGGCCAGGGTGGCCCGCGTCTGCAAGGTAATACTTAGGGTGTTAATCAAAACTGACAAGAACAGATTGAATCAGGAATCTCCTAAAACTGCCTCATTCTCTCTTGCTCCGCTGTGGAGAACTTTACTGATGATGAAACTAAGGGAAAAGCACAAATTAATTCAGTAAAGTGACTGTGTAAAAGTGCACAGAAATTGGTGTGAAAGTCCAAAACAAGTTTTCACTGCAGCATCATAGTTTAATGCAAGCTTGGCTTAAAATCAGCTGTTTGCTCCAGCTGTTTTGGCAGCTGCTTCCGAGCATTTAATCATCTGAGACAGCTGTTGCTAACCATTACGGACTTACAGACTTCAATAGGAGATGCCTATATAAGGAGGGAACTCGTAGAGCTGTTCTACAGCTCGATATGTAAAGCAAATATACTGTATGTGCTCATATTAAGCCGAAAAATCAAACTTGGAATAGCCGACTGTTACTTACAGCCAAGTTGTCAGAATGATGCCGTAATTCAGCAACATTTGCTCTGCTTTTTTTTTTTTTTTTATTTCCATGCAAGGGATACAATCTACCAAAACTGAGAGCACAGAACTCTGTAGATAACAAAGAAAGGAAGTGCTCCTTATTAAGAGAAGGCTTAAAAGATCACCAGACCTCAATCCATCAGCATGGAAGTTAGGTCAGTTAACAACTCTAAATTGTTAATAGGAATACATTTGAATGTCATTGGTTGTTGGTCTCCATGTGTCAGCCTGTGTTGAGCTAGTAACCTATTCTGAATTAACTCCGCCCCTCATCCAAAGTCAGCTGTGATTGGCTTTAGCTTACTGCCACACTGCAAAGAATCAGTGCTTATAGATAATGGATGGATGAATTTCTTATATTTTGACTTGAGGACACATTACAGTTCACATTTTGTCATCTTTAACCTCCTGTGTTTTATGTATCCATCTATGAACCAAGAACATTTCAATTGTACTGCATCGTCCGACCATCTTTAATAACAGTACAAGGCAGTCTGTTGTCTGCAGGTTTTTTATCCAACCTGATCTAGTTTTTAAAAAAAGAGACAAAACTAATGAACAGTGCTTTAAAATTCAGCGTTAAAAATAGTGCCAGAACAATGCTCAAAGATAGGGCTGCTATCCTGTGCTTCAATTTGACCGACAGCAACAAGAGCAACTGAACTCAGCTCAACGCCCGTTTACCGACAATGTATTATGTGTAGACAGTTACATTGACATGGAGCTATTTGCCAATTATTGCAGTAATTGGCTTAATAAATGACCTTGTTAGTATAACTGATTATATTTGATATACCACAGAAATTACAGCCACACGTCAGAGATGCCTCTTGTTACGAGGAGAGTCACTCAGTGAGACTTTTGAACTGCAATTCTATGTTGAATGATATCAGTGACCTTTAGTTAACACAGGGAAGGTTTACTGACATGTTACATGTGCTACAATATCATCTGAGTAAAATTTAAACTTAAAAAACAGTGACAGATTGTTAATAGTCTGAGGAGATGTGTGAAATGAAGTGTACAATATATTATGTGCTGTTTTATGGGAAATGCCCTTTAATGTCTGCACATTGACGAACAATAAAGGTCTTTGAATGAAATTAGAAACAGATGCTCACACATGATGTGTACTCAAGCAGTGAATAATTTAGTGCATTCTGCTGATATTTCCATTGCAACAGAAGCACAATGTCTCTATCTCGCTGCTGTCATATGAGCATTTGCATTTTTTTAATTCCCATTTTACAGCTTCTGCAATCACTGAGGATAATAGGAATAAGACGTGTCTGGCAGACATGCCTCTTATGAGCCCACAGAATACTCTTTACTCATCAGTATATATAAAGCAATGTTGATTTTATAATGGAATATTATTATTATTATCTTAATCCTACATTTCAGTGGTGCCCTTGAACATTTCAGGGTCTAAATGCTCCTTAAGAGGCTCTTCCAACATGGCAGCAGTTCAGTCAGTCAGCTCATGTGGAACAAGTTCAGTATATGTACAAAGACGGTTTGTGGCATCCATGAGGTTAAGATGAGGCTAATGAAATGCAACATAAGCAGTGGCAGCAGCGTTGTAAGGCAAAAAAGTAAGCAGAGCGCTGTCAGCTTAAGGAGTAACCTGAGTCCAAGGTTGAAAAGTTGAGTTCACTGCTTTCATCAAGTCTCTTGCACCTCTAACTGCAAAAGTTGAGGCCAGGTGTGGTTTGGAGTGTGATGTTACACCTTGTGTCACACGCAACAGTGATGTCTCCTTCTTTAGTGAGAAAATCCATTCTTAGTGTAATTACCCTTGATAGAGTTTCCACATCACATTCATGCATGTTTCATATTGGACCACAAGTGGCTTCCAAGCTGCGGGAGCTGTGATGCCACAAATCTATTGTGCATACGAATTTTACACTGAGATTTTGGGTGAGCACAGAGAAACTTTCCCCCTTCAGCAGGTAAATGTGACAATAAAGTTATTTTGTTAAACTCTGCATGGTAAGCTTGAACACGGAAGCATCCAAGCGACTGTTAAGACCAATATCCCCTCTCTCAGGGGGATCTGGGTGGTACCAGGACCCTACAGAAGAAGTGGACCACCTTCCAGAAAGCCCGGCTGGAGTGCTCTCTCCCCGAGCGTCACGTCTCCTTTAACAACCTAAGAGCCATCTTCACACTTCCAGGCCAGGACTGGAGAGGGACCACCTTCTTCGGCATCTTCCACGCACAGTGGTGAGTCAGAGCACTGACAGAGACATGGACAGAGACTGTAGATACAGCTTCAGTCCATGACATCCTCTGATTAATGTGAGTTAATGATTACATGTTTCTTCTGCAGGCTGGACAGTCACTATTTCACTTTGCCAACATGTCAGATACTCTGCTTTTTATTAAAATCACGGGCCAGCAGTCACTCTGATATGATGGCTCTAATTATCTACTTTAGGTGTTTACTGACTGGCCTATAACTGACAGTAATGTGAGCTATTTAAAGTGGATTTAACTCAAGTGTGCTTGAATATGTTTCATGGTTTTAATGTCACCTGGACTTGATGTAGTCACCGATGATAATGAACCCATTTGCTGACCAGATTCAGACTCATTTAATTGGGTCATTCTCTCCAAACAAAAAGAGAGGAGGACACATTTTCGAAAGACTCAGCTTTTCACAAACATTCTTTTTTTTAAAAAAAAAAAAAAAAAAACACTGAATAAAAAAATTGACCCAGCATGGGTCAGTGTCATATTTTTCCCAGTAAAACTAGCCTAATTTCCTTGGTTGAATGAAATATACATTATTCATCACTTGTTAATACCACCCATGACCAAGCTATTTGATTTCTTCCTGCAAACAGAGATTCATTATGCCATTGGTTATTTATTATTCCCTTGAACACTTGTGAGACTGATCAGGGAAAACAAAGCCCCGGTGATGCCCACTGTTTTGGCTACTGTTTTTTGTTTGCTGGTTAATATAAAATGTTGGATTAAAAAAAAGGCATTTCTGACATTCTGATTGAAGCAACTGCAGAGATGCTTTGTTAAAGTTCTGTGATAAACGTTGAGTCGAAATGAAATGTGATAATTAAACTTTAATGAAAGATTTAGATCTGTTGACAGTAAAAACTTACTTTTGATGAGTGATAATGGGTTCACGGGCGACTAAAAGATTGGCATGTGTTGGACCACTGCATAACTGTAATGTGTTAATGAGTCACTTATCGACAAAGAAATGGGAGCGAGGGTAGGAGGTTTTTCTTTGGGAGGAAAGTTGAGACTTTCTTCTTCTCAGGGTAATGCCCTTTGATGTGAGTCTTTTGTGTTCTTCAGTAAGATATCATATCACAAAGTGAAGGAGCTTTGAACCTCAAGCTTTGTTTCTTCATTCAGAGACGTTCTGCTGCTACTGGAAAAAAAAAGCCTAATCCTTTTTCTCTGTGTGGCTCGCTGGGGATTCCTTAAAGCCCCCCGGCTTTGATAGAGATAACATTAAGATAATTGGACATTATGTAAATGATGACTCAGAGTTCAAGCCATATTCTTACTGAAGAGTCCAGCTTTTTAACTTTAGAAGACATCAGTGCTGTCCTTTGGTTTTGACATCCACTTTATAAACCTTGTGGCACTGCTGCATATTTACAGCACTGTTCCGGACTGGAGAGCCACTCAATTAATGGACCCTAAGTCTTTTTTTTTTCAGGTTACAGCTGTAAATATTGAGATGTTACAACAGCAGTACACACTCCTTCAAAGCAACATTTGGAGCTGCGCACCTCCATAAATGTTCCATTACATAACTACAATAAAAGTGCAGATCGAGACTTGGCTACTTCCTGAGCACACGTCATCCTGCTAAATAACCAATCTGGCTTTTGTCCTTTTCTTTTGCTCAAAGTTTGACTTATTTATAACTGTACATCTTTGTGTCAGTGGCTGACTTTAAGAGCTACATAAAAAGGATTTTCTAATCCCACTGCATGAGCATGGAAATCGAATATTTTTAGGAGATAAGGAGCTCAAGTATAATATGATGCGTCTGGGTCATGCGTCAGTATCTAATTTCAGTCCCACTTGGGGTTTAAAATTGTGTTGGTTGATCTTATCATTAAATCAAATGCATTTCCTTAGTCACAGCACCAACTGCTGACTTAAGTTGCCTAGCAAGGAGGAGTATTGCATGTACATCCAGCAGAGTTAATATTGATTGTACATATGCACTGTGATTCCTGAAAATATTGTTTTTAAGGCACATTTGTTCACCTTGACAGTTTGTGCATCATCATAAAAGTTCAATTTTACCTCATCTTCATGCCTTTGACATGCGAAAATATATTTGGTTTTTGTTTGGGATGTCTCTCATCTCTCCATGTCAGTCTGGCTTTACTTGTGCTGCATTAAAAGGCTGTTTGCTACCAAAAAATTTCATTTTTCACAAGTGGATGACAGGCAATTTGTTTCTCACTTTCTACTGTCACACATTACTAATTCACTGCCTTGCCGCCATGTTTCAGGGGTGACGTGGACGTGTCGGCGGTATGCCAGTATCAGATTGGTGATGTAAAGAAGGTGTTCCAAGGATCCTACAAAGAATACTGGGAAGCATCCCAAAGGTGGGGACGCTACACTGGTGCTGTCCCTGTCCCACGGCCTGGTTCGGTAAGAAATTTATAGTCCTGTATCGTCACATACTGTGTAAGAAATTATGTTGGGTAAATGCATATGTTTCCAGAAAACTTCAGAAAGCAAAAAAAGAGCTTTGTGCACCTCTTTTTTCATCAACTGCTGCATGACAAAAGAAGAGATGAGTGGGCAGCAGAGAGATAATGAAAAAGTGAGAGAGGCAAGAAGAAACGGGTGGCGTGGGGGTACTGTAGCGAGGGAAGTGAAAAAGAGCAAAAGCTGGCACGACACGAAAAGCTAAGAACGTAATGATCCAGGACGAAAGGAAAGGAAGCGGAGGAAGGGGTGTGACAGCAAGCGGAGGTGAGAGCGAGAATGAAAGAAAGATGGAGAGGAGGAGAGAAGGGGAGGAGGGGGAAGGAGAGATCTTAAAGCCAACTAGCCATGCCAACCTGTGCCAGCTGCAGCTAAAAAGTTTCCTCCTCTTCCTATTTCTTTTTTTTTTTTTTTTTGGCCCTCTCACTCTTCCCTTCATCCTTTTTCCTCAATTCCTCTCCATCCTCCATTTCTCTCCTCTCTGTCTGTGCTGCAGTGTATAACTAACTCAGACAGGGAGAACGGCTACGACAGCTCTCTGCAGCTGCCTGACGCCACGCTCAACTTTGCCAAGAAGCACCCGCTGATGGAGGACAAAGCTCTGGCTCGCCCCCTGCTGCTCACCAAGGGCGTCAACTTCACGAAGCTGGCTGTGGATCGGGTTAGCGCCCTGGACCAGCGAGCATACAACATGCTCTTCATCGGAACAGGTACAAATCGCATGAGGCTTTCTATTATTGCTGTAAAAAAAAAAAAAACACTATTGGTAGTTTTTAAAAAAGTAGTTTGTTAAAGGTCTATAATAGTGTTCATTGAAGACACTTTTAAGTAAAAACAAATCACCACTGTAAGTATTCCATCATTTTAATACAGCTCTTTTATGGCTTTCAGGGTTTTTCAATTATTGGAATTCATTTGTCAACCCCTTTTAGCATCACTTTAAACCTGAACTGATTCCATTAGTACACTTAAACTGATAAATTAAGTTCTTTTATCTTCCTACCCCTCAACTGACAGAATAAACACTTTAATAAATGCAATTTTAGCATCAACTGACTCATCAATAACTTGTACTTTTCAAATGAGAGCTCAAATACTCCGGTTGACACTTGATCTATTCAGCGTACTCGCTTTAACTCTCCCTGGTGGTTTTAACTTGAAATCTCACTTGCTGTCATCATTTCCAGTTTAACCAACAGTTCAACTGCTTTCAGTGCTTCAGTTTTCAAACTGAAACTTTAAAATGGTTTCAACAAATCGGCTGCTTTAAGCCCTCAACTTCAACAGATAGTTCTACACATTTAAGGGCGGCAACTTGAACTAAACTTCCATTCAAGACCGAAGGTTAACACAATAGCCTCTCACAGTACAGTCAGGACAATAGAACACCAAACTCTCCAGTCTTTAAATAACCA
Source organism: Ctenochaetus hawaiiensis (assembly GCA_029783645.1). Lineage (NCBI taxonomy): Eukaryota > Metazoa > Chordata > Actinopteri > Acanthuriformes > Acanthuridae > Ctenochaetus > Ctenochaetus hawaiiensis. The sequence goes on from JAPZDY010000022.1 coordinate 4,039,283, forward strand.
GAGTGTAATTCATCACTTTTATGACTTCATAAGCTTTATCATCAAACATGTAAATTAACCTAACAAGACATATTGTGTCCCTGTTACTTTGCCCTGCTCCTGTAGTGTTATGTCCTCAATAAGGCAGTGAAAATGAATCTTAGGTGCACAGTCCTTCTTCATATTCCACCCTGTGGGTGAGTGTGTGTTTTTGTCTGTGTGTGTTGCGGGAAGTCTCACACAATATTTGTTGAAGAGATGAGAGCTTACATGCCATGGCAGCAGACGGGGACAGGTACTGGCATTAGGTACAGCGGCACAAAACAACATACCATCTGGCCAGACTTCAGCTGAGTTTCAATTAAGGACTTGATTTGCATGCTGAGATCTGTCTTCATGCATCAAAGGAAAAGTCCACATACGTGCAACTTAATTAATATCTCCAGTCAATAGCCATTGGGCCCATATGCAGGTGTCCTGTTCTGGCATGGATCTGAAGTCAGCCCGCCCTCCCACAGCCTTAATCTTGAATAACACAGATCTGACAGTGGATTCCAGGGAATGTGAATCTGAATGCAGCCCGACTCATGAATGGAGAAAGAGGCGACTGCTTACCATTCAGATCACTGCAGCAGCAGAGTGTCTGTGGCAACTGACAGTGTGACAACAGCGGACTCAGGGCTTCTCTGCTGGCAAGAATGTAGGCCAACCTGGACACACACATGGACGCACCAGCACACACATGGTCACACACGCACACGTGTAACACTCACAAATTGATATGTACACACACACACACACACACACACACACACAACACTCACACAGACGGCTACACACGCTCACACTCCCTGAGCCAAGTGCAGTCATCCCCGCTTGTCGTGCTTCACAGCACAAACTCAACAGGGCCCTTGGCAGACGTGTGCTCATAGTGCCAATTGGGCTGCGGGCTTGATTAGGTATTAGCTGCAGCATAGCGACAGCTGATGTGAAAAGAGAGAGAGAGGGTGCGCTTGTCGAGACTGTTTTTCAAAAAAACCAAGCTGTGGGATTGAGGGATTAGGCGACACTGGTCTCTGACGCCGCGAGGACGAGTGTGATGATATGCCGGCTGCTTGCTAAGCTAGTGCGCGTGTGTGTGAGTGAGTGTGTGTGTGTGTGTGTGTGTGTGTGTGTGTGTGTCTGTGCATGTATTTTCTTCTCTCATGCCTCCCATTGGCTACTGGGTTAGCTTTCATATTATCTGTGACAGTCTCTTAATCAAGAGAACCACACAAGAAAGCACATGTCAGCACGTAACACTCCTCCATCCATTTATATATATACACACACACACACATACACACATCAAGGTCACCCCACCAGCTGTGCCTGAAACGCCTTTCATCACAGGGGATCTAAAGTTGTTCACAGTGCCCTACATGAAAGGAGCACAGGCTCTCCTCTTCCTCCTCCTCCAGCATCAGCTCCCCACACACTGCTTGTAAACGTCTTCAAATGTCTCTGATAATATTACCATTACCCAGGGTCTAAAAATGCCAGGAACAGCATCTCAATTCATTTTAAATTCACCTTTAGATAGTTTCTCCCTGTGCAGGGCCCAGCTCAGGAATGCAGCTGTACATTCTGGCAAGAAAAGTTGTTTTCTTTTTCATTTGCTGTCTTTCTCAGTTGCAGAGCAGCATGAAATGTCAGTGCAGCTAGTGATGCAGTTCCACAAATCGAACTTGATGAAAGTTGTAGACAACCTGATGACACTGCAGCTATGTGCATGTGTTGTTATCATGTATGTGACCATAATCTGACATTTCCGGTGGAGAGTAGTTCATTTTTGTCTTTTTTTTTTACAACGCATAATCTATATTATAATAACGACAATAATAATATTAATTGAGAGTGTATTCCAAGGTGCTTCAGTTTCTAAAGCCTCGTAGTTTCACCTTGGCTTCTCCTGCTGTGACAATCAGGGTTACACATTAAACTTTTTAAAAGGCCGTTGTCTTAATTGAATTTTATTCAGCTAGTCAGCATTACAAGGCATATTAACTGATAGCAAACAGGGAACCCAGTCATTGTGTTATTGGCAATCAGTATAGTTCATGAGAAGTAGCTGAGAAATGTGTTGAGTAGCAGACATGATGATGATTTTTCAGGCAAAGTTTGAAAATAAAAAAAAATGTTTTGGCATCAAAGGAGTCTGCTGCATATTCTGAAAACTCGCCAGTGATTATGTAGTATTTATTTATTTATAGTATTTATTATAGTATTTATATCATATTTTTTTATCCAACTAATCCAGAGTGCAGTACCAAGTTTGTGAGTATGTTTGCATTTTTAATATCGATAGAGGACATTTAAATGAGCTGGTCTGCTGTCAAAGGTGTTACTGGATATTTTTGCAATGGGACTCTGAAGTGCTGAAGCTGTCTGTTCTGTTTTTATGCATGCCATAAAAAAAAAAAAAAAACGCTCCAAGGGGATAAAGAAAGTCTGTGTCTTTGTAGTGAAGTTAAATTGAAAGTTTGACCGAACGCAGCAGAAGTGAATGAGCTGACGCCTCTTCTCTCCTCCCGTCCTGTGTTTGACAGCGGACGGCTGGCTGCAGAGGGTGGTGATTCTGGGCAACGAGGCTCATGTGATAGAGGAGATCCAGCTGTTTGAGACAGCGCAGCCAGTGGACAGCCTGACCATCTCTCACTCTAAGGTAAGGATAATGGAATGGGATGTCTGTCAGTTATTTCAAGAAATTTTTTCCTCCAGTGGAAATTGCACAATGAATTGCATTGACTTGGTTTATGTCTGTCCGGATTCATTTTTGTTGACATGATAACAGAACTGCCTCAATGCAACAAATTGAGGCAGAAGGGAATTTAATGAGAAAAAAGCAGCTCTACATCTTTGTTTTTGGAGTTTGAGCTTCCAGCTGCTCCCACTCAGTATAGGAAATCCTAGCCATGTGCTTATTGTCATCATGGACTCCCAGCTTCACTGTTTTCTGTCTGTTCCAGAAATGAGAAATCTTAATGGACTCTCAGGGGAAGAGTTGTTCAAAGTTTCTTTGTTGTTTTGGTAATCTCCTGGCTGGCCAGAACATCCAGCAAAGTTCTGTTCTTCCTCTGATTATATCCCCTGAAAGTGTAGTTTTGGTTCCATTAGCATGTTTTGCTGTTGCATCACTCGTTCATTGGTATTCAGTGATAACAGCAGGACTTTGTCTTCTGCTGATCTGTTTATACTCTTTTTGCCAGACACTTACAATCATAGATCCATTGACACAAGACAGGCAGTCAGCACGGTGCCATTGGCCCAGTGCCACTCAGCAGATGTTTTTATCATCACTGCCCTTTTTTCAGATCAAGTGTCGCCTCATGAATCGTAAACCCTCTTCACAATAACAGTAATTACAATCCTTCACTGCAGCAGGGACTTGAACCCCTGCCCCTGTTGTTTTCTCAAACTCCCTGCCATGTCAAATGAGAGTGTGTGTTGACGCCGGCCGTGTCCCTCACAGCTCTGCTATGGCGTGTCCGCCGATCGATGCACTTCTGATGGGGCGTTCCCGGCCCCAAAGCCCACTGCTTATCTCATTAATGCTGGCTTAGCCGCGACCAGACATTTTATAACAGCTTTTGCGAAAAGAGCGCAACCCAGATTGGATTGGACGAGGGTCAGGGGGGTGAATGTTATTGTAATTGAGAGTGATTATCCCATTATCTCCTCCTACCCCTAACTGAGCCGCTCTCCCTCTCTCCCTTTGTTTATCTTCTGTCTTGTTTTTCATCTCTCTCTGGTTTCTGTCTCTGGTTGATGGCTGGACCTGTTCTTCGTCTTCCTCTTTCTCACTTCGTCACTCTCTGTGTGTCTGTAGAAGTACGTCTACATCGGCTCTCGTTTGGAAGTTCTCCAGCTGCCCTTGGCCAACTGCAGCCGCTATCAGTCTCAGCCAGACTGTCTGCTCGCCCGGGACCCCTACTGCGCATGGGACAGCGAGGGTCGGGCCTGTGTCCGCATCGACCTCCATCGCGGGTGAGACGAGTACCTATGTGCACCCATGCATTCATCCGTTTTTCTATACTAAATTTACACCCAAATTTTTCATTTTCAGTGTTTGTTTTGATATTTTAAAAGAAGTTGCAGATTCCAATATAAAAAAAAGCCTCTGAAACAGCATTAAGATGTTATGTGCACCTTGAACTCTACATTGACACAAATACTAATGACAGTCTTTTGGTTAGAAGTAGGCAGCTCCTCAAAAATAAAGTGGGTTTCATTGCAGGTTTTAAAGACTTTCGCCCTGAAGCTGTTGCATAACATCCTCCTGATTTACATGCTGTAATTTCCCTGGGCACTCTTGTAAAACTAAACTAACCAAATGTCAATATTATATTGACAATTCGTCAGAGGGGCCTTCTGCATATCAGTGCTGAATAACTTTTGCTCCATCTATTTAATGATAAAAGGCTGATATATTGTTTTTGGCAAGATAGACACATTTAAAGGTTTTCTGTGGCTGAAATGTTGACGTTATCTTGCAAAAGTTTAAATTTGTTTTGATACGTTTTATATGATAATGGTTGACTATCATTATTAATAATATTACACAACAGATTGCACAAACACATTGGATCCATAATTGTTTCTCAGTTCTGGTGTGAGACTGTTATTAATCTCCTGCTCTGCTTTCTGCCCTTTCCCCTCCAGGTCCACCTCCTCGCTGTCACAGGATCTCATGCTGGAAAGATTCAGCAGAGGAAAAGCAAAATTCGATAAGCCCGTCTCTATCCCCAGCCCTGGTGAGTATGAGGCCACTCATCAGTAGTGGCCCCTTGTGGGAATTCACTGTCACTGCAGGAGTCAGTCAATAGCAAGGCAGAGAACGGACTTGAGTTGGTCTGTGTGAATACATTTGGACTGAGCTGAATAAATTGAATTAAGCAGAGAGCTTTCTGCTGTTGAATATAAATTGGAATTATTATGGATGCTTCTATAACCCTCTTTTCTTGCAACTCTTTTCCTCCCTCCTGCTTTCCTCCTTTTCCTCTGCAGAGCACTCCCGTCTGAGGAACGTCACAGTAGTGGTGGGCTCCGACATGGTGCTTCCCTGCCAGCTGGTTTCCAATCTGGCTCAACCCTGTTGGGTTCTCAACGACCGTGAGCTCCAGCTGGGTGACCCCGAGGCAGGAGGGCCACGCTTCGACCAGACCCTCAAGGCCCTCGTCGTCCCAGAAGCAGGCCAGATGCAAGCAGGTCGCTATATTTGCTACTCTGAGGAGCAGGGGGTCAAGTTTCAGACAGAGCGCTACCAGGTGGCTGTGGTAGCCAGCGCGCCAGTCTTCATGGAGGCCCGGGCTCCCGACAGCAGCATGGGGCTCTTCTGGGTGTTGGTCATCACTCTTGGAGCAGCATGCCTGCTGCTTCTTGTGGCAGCTCTTTACCTCCGCAGGAGGCTGAAGCTTGCGCTGGGCAAAGGAGCTGACATGAAGCCTCTTGAGAGCACCTTGGTCTACCCCATCACCCTGCCCAAGGAGCCACCCACCTTTGTGCCCAGCAAGATGCCCAGTGACGAGGACCGTTTCTGGGAGACGGGCGCCAACTACTACTACTCAGACGGCTCGCTGAAGATCGTTCCCGGTCACGCCCTGGGGCCCAGCACCGTCAGCAGCACGGCGTCGCCCAGCGCCATCCCCGGCCAGCCCATCCACTCCCCCAGCCGTCTCAGCCTCACCAATATCCGAGGCTCCGGTAGCAACGGCTACATCCGCCTCAATCTGAGCACAGCAGGGGAGGAAAGGGCTAGCGGGGCTGGCGCTGGGGGCGGTGGGCTGGGAGGCCTGGGCATGGGCGGGAACGATTACTCCAGCCCCTTCAAGGAAGAGCTGAGGCGCACTCTGCAGCAGAGAAGCGTGCTGCCTGATGCCAACCCAGAGGAGTCATCCGTCTAGGCCTGTCCTCCTCCGTCTCCATTCCCTGAGTTGGAAAAACAAAACAACCAACCTACCTCCCTCCTTTTGAGGATGCCGCTCTCTCTTTCAGTGACACGCTGTCAATTCCCCGTGCTCTCTCTTTCTCTCGCTCTGCCAATGCCTGTTTGGCTCACTGTAGACATTTATAGCACACAGCATGTTAAATATACACATTCATACACCATGTTCGCCAACATGCACTCCTATTATTATTGTGTTCTGGGCAACATGCAGACATGGTTGTGGCTTTTTCTTCTTCCACTGTGCAATCGCCACTTGTGTAAATTGTGTATTTAAAAAGGCTGAACGCAGAGGAGAACACCTCAAGCATGGAAACTGAACAAATGGCGTTACAAAGGGCACATTTCTGTTACGTTGGGTGGACCACGTGAGTTTTTCAGCCGGCGTGCTGAAACCAGTTGACGAACGGCGAAACGCAACAAACTGGAAATATGAAGTGATTCTCTGTCCTTCTGTTCCTTTGAGACTTTTTCAGCTTACTGCACTTAAGAACTGGAAGCCCGTCTTCCCTTTTTTTATTTGTGAGCCAAGAGTGTGAGAGCAGTATAAAAAGACTAATTAATCTTGAAGCAAGACGACAATCATGTCCCTGTAGCTGGAGCTCTGCGTGGGACCGAGAGAAGAGGAGTGAGAGCGAGAGACAAAGAGAGAGGAAATTAAATGGAAAATGAAGTGAATTGGAGTGAAAGACGCGAGGGGGGTTTTTAAATGAAGGACAATCTCTCAAGACTCTCTCTGCTCAATTTGTATTGTTTTCCTCCCCACATGTTGTATTTACCCCCGGAGAAAGTCCTCGATCCCTTCCACTTTAATTCGTTGTGATGGTTGGTTTGAATTAAGAAATGTCTTGTTCTATTTTTTTTTCTATGTCTTATGAACTACAGCAGTGTTCAAACAGTCATCAAGTGACTAATGGCTGCCCTCTGTGAATGACAATGTGAGGGCGAGCGATGTCATTCCTCGCTCAGCCCTGCACGGTGACCTTTAAAAGCACCTTTCAAGTCCAACATACTAAAAGTGCACTCCAAAAGACTTTTATTAACAGAGTCGTCTCCTGTTGGAGCCCCTTTTGGACATTAGTGCATCTCCACAGAAAGAAAAGGCTATTTGCATTCAGTGCTCAGCAGCGGAACAATAACTGCACACTTAATTCCAAATTGAAGTTGTCGTGACGAAATTAGGCATGGAGAATGTAGTTGAACCCTCACTGTTACGACCGCTGTGGATGTCTCAATAAGTGCTTTATATTTCTTGTGTCTGATGAGGGTGGTAACTTGCACTGCCAAGAAGGAAACTTCCCCTCCCACACACACACACACACACACAGACTTAAACACACACGAACAGTCCCCTGAATGCCAACCATCCTGGACTTCACTATGTTTTGTGACGCACTCTTAAACCCCATGAAACCCCTCACTCTTACCGATGCCCAGAGACTGACCCGTGGCTACTGTGGACTTAAACAGAGGAAGAGCACTGTAAAACACACCAACACAAAAAGATGACACACACCCACAGTGTTGATGGAAGAACGGACAGACAGATTGATGGTTGCCCTGCTGACAAGTTGCTGGCTGCGGGCGGGAAGCAGCCATGAGCAGGTAAGAGCCATTGTTCCACTTCATTACATTCATGCCAACAGATTAATGCAAAGTCCCAACCTCAAATGATTTTCAATTGAGCTTTGTGGCTGCTCAGCATAGTGTTTACTCTTATTCAGTGTAAGTATTTAGCCTGGCTCTTCCTTGGCTCAACTTATCTTTAAAAGGAATAATTTATCATCTTAGAAAATAATGCCAGTGCTTTATTGCCAAGAACATCAATTCCACGCTCATGTCTGTCTGTTTATTTAATATGAAGCCACAGCTACGGGTAGGTAGCTTAACTCGCAGGTGAAAAAGAACATCAAAAAATATGCCATCATTGATAAGTTCATGGCAAATTGTAGAAGGAGATGAGTTACACAGCTCTTGTCACATGCACATGCAGTTCAGGTCTTTGAGTTATTATCCAGGAGGTTTGAAGTTAATAACTTTATGATATTTCTTTTTTTCCCGTAATCGAAATTGACACGTCAGCAGTGTCTGAGAGAATGGACCACATTGGCTTTCCTGCAGTTATTTCCTACCTCCAGCTCAAGGGCTCAAGCAGAGATGTCCACGGGGACATGCAGGCAAACACAAGGGGGCGGTGGGCCTTCTCACAGCAGCAGGGATGCTGAATTCAAATGCCGCTCAGATGACTTCAGGAAAAACCAATATTGTCCATTTTCTCAAAGCGCTTCTCAAAACTGCACATGCATATAAAAAGAGCTGTATAACTTACTGTAACTAATCCTTCTACCTTAGGCCATAAATGTTTAAATTACTTCTTGCATATATCTTGGTTTTTAAATCCGTACAAAAACAAGCTTTAAATGCAACAAAGTCAGAGTTCTCTAGTCAAGAAAATGTCTGGTAAATAACCTCAACATCACACCACACTTTGGTTTTTGTATGTATTAAACTAAGGAGACATAATGTGTTAGTTATTGAGCTTTAGAGGGGCTGGCAGGTGGATTTCTTTAAATTATCTGTTTTCTATTTATGACATGAGAGTGGTGTCAATCTTCTCATCTAACTCTCCGAAGAGAGAAAATAAGTGCATCAACTAAAATGTCAAACCTTATTTAAAGGACAATACAATACAAATTACCATTGGTTGGTCACTTAACTTCTGCTGCATCAAGGTAACACCACTTGAGCCACTTGCAGAAACACTCAGACTTTTCTTGTTATTCTAACATCAAGTGGTGGTATGACATCGCTGTCGGGCTTAAAAACTGAAACACCATCAACTCAATGTGGTTAATTTAGCCTGATTTATTTTTAGAGTTATTTCACATCAGAATGTATTATTAATCTGAATGAAGTATCCTAATGCCGAAGTTAGCATTTAGCTCAAAGCACTGCTGTGCATAATTAGAGCCTCTGGCGTAGCTGTCAACTCTGATTACATCATATGTTCTGCACCATTTGATCACCCTCCTTATTTTATTATTTCATTTTATTTATCGACCTTTACTTAAAGGTCGATAAATACGTCTTGTAGAGGAAAGAGGGGGTAAAAAAAAAGAAAATAGAAATATCAAATGAACCAGCTGCACACAATTCTATTCATTTCCCACATGCAGTCTCAAACACATGTAACAAGCAGGCAGCTAGCAGACAACAGCTTCAGACAGCACAGACACAGAACAGGAGTTGCATACACAAGCAGTGAGACAAAAGGCCAAGCAAAGCAACAGCAGCAAGAAAACAAGAAATATGCATCAAAAGGCGTCCTTGTGCACACTTTCATTAAAATAGGGGGAGAGACGGGTGCATCAGAAACGTTCCTTTCATGGCAAAAGATAAGAACACTGCCCACAGCCTGCTACTGGAACATTTTACAAAAAAAAATGTGTTTCAATCTGACAAGGATCAAAATAAGTTGACCTGAGAAAGACCTTTGTGAGAATGAAACGTCTCTTTATTATGTTCTCCCTGCAAGATTTAGACCCTGTATGGGACCTTTTCATACCAATCTTCGACTCAAAACTGACAGATACAACTATATATTAGTTTTACAGCTGCTGCAAATTCTTGAATACCCTTGTCTATCATTTATTCTGTTTTCCAGTCACACTTATATTCATGGTGACTTTCAACAAAGTTTAATGAAGTGTTAGTACAAAGTACCAGACTAAATGACCTAATTTGCCTACAGACCAGTCCTCATAAAATGTGATCTGTTCCATGTTGATGTAATAATTTCCCCAAAATCAACCTGTTCTCACTCCCAACTCGTCACAAACAGCAGCTCGGTTTAGGATCCTTCAGCGTCACGTAGTGTCTGCATGTGGCACACCAGGCTTTTAATCAGCTCTGGTGTAAACTCATTCATGACGATATTGGACATTCCTCTCGATGATGAGAAAGAGCAAAAATTTCCTGAGAGGCAAAGGTCTTTCAGCCAGGAGACCAGGGTTCAAGTCATGGGTATTGATTGTAACCTCTATGTTTAAAAAACAAAATAATTCAAAAATATTTCTGCTTTGTTTTGTTTTTTTTGCTCTAAAAGTGGGTGGCAGTAATGTTTCTTGAAACAGGTTGCCAGCAGCCAAATACAGAAAAATTCTTAATTCTCATTTTTTCATTCTGCATTTTTTTCGATGGATTTTGCAATAATATTATTGTAAATTCTTAGGATATCATGAAAAACATGCAGTGTAAATCTGATAATGCGATGGTTCAAACCCTAGGGAAAAGTCAACATTGTTTTCCTGAACCTTACCAAGAAGGAGCTGTGGTACAAAACTGTGACCCTTTCACGACATTAAAACGTTAAAAACGGCAACCCTTTCACAAGGTTAACCACATGTTAGAAAGGCTTTCTAGCAGTAAGGCTTTGCAGGCTGCACTCTGCATACTGAAGGGGTAGGCAGTGCCCTAAAAAGTGACAATGGGGGGGTCCTGTCCAGGCTTCCATAAGTGATCAGTCAGGAGTGAGAATGTGTTGAAAAAAATGTGACCTATTTTCTGATGTCATTTCAAGGGAACTTTGAAATAGAGCGAATGCTTCATATATTTATGTTACTAACTTTAGATTTTGTTCTCTTTCTGTGCTTTGTCCATCAGGGGTGGCTTTTGTTTTTTTGGGACGTGTCTGTCAGGACCAGAGGAGTACAGCAAGAAGAAAGGGGAGAACAAAACTACCTTGTTTTGCCCCGCTGTGTACAGGGCGCATAGAGAGATGTAGAATAGCAAGATGATCCCGAGGTTGAAGAGGTACTCAGCCATCAGCACTCCATCCTAGTGTTGCATGATCCTCTGCAAGTGGACTGTACTTGATATGATCATCCTTGTACAAGTGCATCATTTTGATCGATCATTTTTTGAACTTTTACAGACACTAATATGTGGAACACTAATGCTCTCTTTGAAAATGAAAAACAAAAAATGTCTGATTTTATGGTTCAAGGGTTGTACAGGAATTCATGGCTGCGTTTCAACATGTTTACTTTTTCTGTGCCTCTTCACTTTTTGGATAAGCCAAAGTAGACTGCAGTTGCTTTTGTTCTCATCAAAACACGTAAATTAATTTGATCAGATTCCAGATGGATATTTAAGTCCCAGCAGTCCGTCCACTTTGCTTCCCTGAGCTGATGTCTGCAGCCTTTCTGCATATTTTATCTACAGCGAAATTTTCCCTCAAGCAAAACGCAAAAAAGGCTTGAGGCTGATGGACTTCCTGTTTGCTTCCTGTTTAAATGTCAGTAGTGATCTACTGAACCCAGATTTTTTTTTCTCCTAAATGAAGAGTAAATACTGTAATAATTTTTCAACGATTATTTAATTTTTCGGCCCTCAAAAACCAAAAATGTATCTGTTTAATCAAAGCAGATCAGTGATAGAATGTCTCCACTCTCTATTATGAAATCCCCTGAAGCAGACAACTAAAAAATATATGATCTTTACACTGGTACTTAGTTATGTCTTAATATATTTTATTTTCCTGTTACCATTGGGCTTTTCTTAATATAACATGTTGCGAAATCTTTAAAGATAAAGGAATACAGGTCTCAAGCTTGAAAAAAAAAACGCATGTGTAATGTACTTTATGTGCATTTCTTTGGTTCTTTTGTTCATAATATTTTCTCTCACACAAGGCTTTAAGTTCTGCTGTTTTTCCCCATTATTATTTGTATTATTCTATTATAACTCCAATTTTAGTTTGCCCCATTTTTGCTTGTCTGTTATTGATCTTTTATGTTTGTTTTTAAAATATGTTAAGTAACTTATTGCTCTTGTACAAACATGTTATTTATTGTCATTGTACATATGTCCCTTATTTTTTATATGTGTATATATACACAAATAAAAATAGAGATACTTGAGGCGTGTGAGTTTGTTTGTTTAAGAAGTTCAACAATTTTGCACTTTACGTTCATTTTACCAGTTACTTTAGTTAACCGGTAAATAAAATTCAGTTTGTAAAAACAGTTGTTTGATTTTGTGGCTCTGGAGGAGCTTTGTCGTACTGACGTCATATGAGCTATCTCAGTGTGGGTTTGTATACTGTACATTTAAAACAAAAGCTTCTATTAAAAACTGGAGGCAGAGTGGGTGCTCAAGATTGACTCATCTAAAACCTAAAATTTAGGATATCTGGGCCTCTGAAGCCTCAGTATTTACCAGTAAACATTAACCAGTTTTTAGGTCTGTCTTTTGTAAGTCCCCAAACTTTGCAGAGGAGCCTTCTCCTAACACATCTGGAAAATGACACATGGAAAGGCAATTGGACAGTGTTTCTGAATGAACCTAAAAAATTAACCTACAGCTATTATAAACAGACAAGTAGGCAACAAGATAGGTTTATCTATATAGGTATGTATAAAAGCAGCAATAAATATCAACATTCAATGTCTTTAAAAAACTCAAGTATTTCTGTTTAAGTATTAAAAACTACATATAGTGCAAAGAATTAAATACTGAGTGGATGTGCAGATCTATATTTGACAGCGAAGGAAGTTCTGCAAATGTTGAGGCACAGTGTGTATTTTAAAATGTGAACCTATCATTTAAGTTTGTAGGAAAGTGGCTGTTTTAGTGTTACTCTATAAAGAAAAGGACCTTGTGTTTTTTTCGTACCGTGCTCAGTAGCTCTTACCAGGGGATGACGTTCAAGTATCAGTCCTGAGTGGAGGGCAGATTGGCACCAGTGATGTTTTCTGCAGCACTGACTGTCTGTTGTTGTCTGTTTCTGTCCTGCTTAGAGGCCTATTCAAACCAGATAGGGTGGCTGTGAGGAGAATTGGTGGGATGGTTGCAGTGTAGAACTAGATCAGCAGCTCCTGAGGCAGGTTGAACATCTGAAGCGGGTGCAGGAGTGTAACTTCTGTTGAGTCTTTTGATAACAGATTCTACACTAATGCACCAACATATGGTCCTGGGTATTTGTTGATCCCAGAAAACTTGAAGCAGACACCTTGCTGGTAGGTATGATAATGGGCAGCATTGGTTGGTCCCTCCCCGAAAAGTCCACTGTCATCTCCCCATTTTGAGTGTTTTTAACTCCAGGATACTGTGACCACACGAGAGGACCGGCTGTTAATCCTCCTGCCTGTATGCAGACTCACCACTGTCCCGGATTAGGCCGGTGACCACTGTGCCGTCTGCAAATTTCAGGAGTTTAACAGATTGTCCCCTGAGATGAAATCTCTGATGAAGAGGGAGAAGAGCAGTGACCCAGTGAGCCCACTTTACTGGAGGGGCACCAGCGTTGATTGTCTGGTTGCTGGATGTGATTTTCACCTGCTGCCTCCTGTCTGTCAGTAAATTTGGGATTGATTTAACAGGTAGAGGCTGGCACAGTGAGCTGGGTGAGTTTAGAAGACTCATTTTCAATCAACCTAAGTCACTTGGAACAATTATCATCAGACGTTGAGATTTGACAATTGATAGTTGGCAAAGAAGCAGAGATGTAAATTGCCTAAGTGCTTCTGCCACTGGTATTTGCAGAAGTGTAATACAAGCATGACCAAATTAACCAAAAAAAAGAGTGAGCAGACCAAGGCAACAACAATTCCACACTATCTCTATCTCTTACATGAAAAACTTAAGAGAAAGAAAACTCAGCATTGGGAACAAAATGAAAGGCACCTTGAAGTTAGGTTACTTACACTCATTTGTTAGTCAGTTAACCTATACAATCCTATTTAAAATATTTTCTGTGAGAGAGAGGTGAGTTTAAAAAAAAATCAGGTCAACATTCACACACACATTTACACACTAACATCAGGTGTTTACTTGATTACGTGCCAAGTGCTCGTCAAGAAATCACACAACGATGGAACAGCTTGTGTCTCAAAATACAGCAAAAACAGTGAAGCTTCCATCGACTTGCACAGCCTTGCCTGGTTTAAATAGGAGAAGCCACACACTTCATGTGGTCCACAATCCCAACTGTGGAGAGAAGCACAGTCCCATCTGATCTCAGTGAAGCTTCTCAGCGGCACCATAGACTCTGAAACCTCACAAAAAGGAGGGACCCTTTGTGTTTGCAACAGGTGTGTGTGAGAGTCAAGGTTTATTGAGCTTTTCAAAAAGTAGACCACAGTTACTGATTTTCGGACACACAGATTTATGCAAAACCATTGTAAACCACATTAAAATATGGTAATTTATGTTTAAATACATTATTCATTGCTTTTTACTGAAGAGCTATTCATTCTGGTTTATGCTGGTGGTTGTGTGACTTGCACTTATTTCACAAGACTTCACAATTAAGAACCCAAAAGAAGAGAAAGTGACTGGACACAACCTAGGCTACTACATTGCCTTGCTGTGGCAAATAGCACGTATCTGTGTCTGTAAAGAAAAAAAAGGACATTACTGTCACACTATATAACCTCCGACAAGAAAATGCGGATAGCTCCCTGTAGAGCTGACAGATTAGGGGACTTTTAACGTGAAGCATCAGTTCAGCTATGAGGGAACAGTCAGAGAGAGAGAGAGAGAGAGAAACAGCCCAGTTCCAGCTGTTTATTACGAGGCCGTCAACAGCAGATGGGGCCCTGTAGTCAAGGGAGCAAGTTTCAGTCCAGTTGGATCACTAAATAAAAAGTGTTGTTTATTTATTTATTTTTACCTCAAAATGATGGGTTGGATTCTTTTTGCTTTGTAGGCATCCAGGCTATGATCAGTGATTGCCGATGTTTTAATAACATTATTGTATGTCAGCCAAGCCATTCGTTTAATCAACAAACTTTCTGTTGGTGTTTGTTTCCTTGTTTTTGTACATTTCAACCGAACTCACAACCCTGCTTCTGCAATCTGCCACAGTTTTCCATCTTAAGTCAGTCACTTTTCATAGATAGCTGTTTAAAAGCGCTGTCGTTTACAGCATTTATAATGTTTAACGACCTTAGTGTGAGTGAATGCGCACACTTTGATAATGACGAGGCTAAATGTGAGGGGTAACTAATGATAAATGGGCATCGGTCTCTTATTGTTGTGATCGTAAGGTTGGCAGGAAGTTAAACGAAGTGAAATCTCTTTCGGAGATCACGTGGTCGATTGTCTGGCATTTCCATTGGCCAAATCATTTTGAACAAGTACCGGTCCCTTTTAGGCTCTCAAAAATACGGAAATTAGTTCCTTCGAACGCTACAGTTTCTCAAATATTGTAGATACTTTTTCTGACAGTTCGGTCGTTTTTCCGAATGTTCTACATTTTTAAATAAGACTACATAGTACATAGCGTGTTGTTGATATCTCACACTGTATTTGAGTGCGAGCGTTGCTGACTTTTTCGCGGAGGGATTTACACCCACCATAGCAGGACGTTATTGGCTGGCCGTCGCGTGGAGCTCGATTTGAATCGCTCAGTCCTCTTTCTTTATTGCTTGAATTTTAGAAGAACATGTAACAAATTGTTTAGATTTTACCCCGCGTTTTATAACACAATAGTGAGTAAGTATCTGTACATATTTTTAACGGCACATGCCCAAAGACAAGGTGAGTCTTTTGCTTGTCACTCCTTTAACTTTAATCACAAAGCTGCTGTTGCTTCTGTTTGCTAACGTCCCGTGTGTGGGGGTCATGACAAACTATCGTACAACAACATTTAACGTACGTTAGTGGTGTAATTTGTTTAATGGCTTCACTGACAAAAGTCTGGTTTAGTTGTTTAAGGTTAACTGTTACCTAACAATTCATTATTCATTCAACAAACACATGTATTGTAATGCACATGCTGGAGGTTTCTGAGTAAGCGTTTAACGTTTCTCACCATTAACATACTGTTAGCTTGTCTTCTTGTGCTGTCATCCATCATCCGTGTCCCACTATGACTGCCGTTAAAGCATGATTTTGTGGTTCAACTGCTCTTGAATTTTAAGATGCATTCACACTTTCTATGCAGATAGCTAACGTGGAGAGAAACGCTGTTCGCACTGAGGGAGATCAGATGGAGAATATGTTGTGCCCCTCAGAAGAGCACCCCTCTCCTGTTTTAAATGACACCTCAGCCCCCCTGGATTTCTCCACACTCACACCGTGTCAGTTTGGCATCTCTGTCCGGAGTTTTGCCCCGGCATCTTTGCCAAACCCCAAAGGTGAGAGGACTGATCCATATTTTATGTTAATCAGCTTTTGCATCTTCATAGATTTCCGTAAGCAGAAGTGTTGTCTTTGTATTGATTCAGCTGTGCTCAGCAAACACTGGTAGAGTCCAAGAGAAGAGCCATATACATACTGTGGGGTTTGTTAAAGCCCGACTAACACTTATTATCTTGGGGTGATTCAGCTGCAAGGGAATAAAATAAATCGTATATAACATGTTTCTTGCAATGCGGTGATCCCTTATGTGATACATCTGTTGGTCGATTTTATTGGCCAATCTGTATATCAGTCCTGCCCTACGTGGTATGAAAAGAAATATTTTAAATCGTACTATGGTTAAATATGACCTAAGCGGTAATAGATGCACCACTGATGCATGAGAGACAAAAATCAATAGGAAGTTTGTATATCCCATCTATGGCACAAGTTGGGTCTCACTGAAGAGACATTCTTCTCCCGCTTGCTCTAGATAAGTCTCGTTTAGCACAAATAAAGGCAAGGCGGAGGTCCAGCATTGGTGTCCGGGGATCCCCAGAGACAAACTCCCTCATTCGCTTCATGGCACAGCACAGAATGAAGACTCCAAAAACCTTCCAAACTCCAGAGGTGAGATGCTTCTCAAGGTTCATTTGAGTGAATTTTGCACCCATGTAAATTCATGCTGGGAGTGTGAGACAGCATTTAGATTGCTGTCCAAGTTCTCTTTGTTATGAAAAACTTTCATGTGCTTCTTGCATTTAATAAGACGGGTATTTTCTCCCTTTTCTATGTCTTTACTCCAGAGCAGCAGTAGTTCTGGCTGTAGGCATTATGTGTTAAGGTTGTCGGACATCCCATTCTCATGAACAGATTATCTCAGAAACACCTTAAGGAAATTTCTTCTTCAAATTCAACACAAACATCCAATTTGACTCAGGGTGTACTATTTACATTTAAGAGATCACAGGTCAAGGGTACTGTAACCAAACAAAACAGGTTCTTGGCTTTGCCTTTTTCTAAACATCTGTGGTTTTCTTTTTTACATTTGACTGACTGTCTCCAAAACACTTTAATGTTTTTGTGTGTGATAATCAGTATCACAAGGAATATAATTGTGGGCTTGCTTACATGGTAGTAAACAGATAAAAAACAATAAAAAGCAAACTGTTTCCCATCACAAATTTTGTGCATACTTGCAGCCTTTTCCTAGAATGAAATGGAAAAC
The DNA here is from genome assembly GCA_029783645.1 of Ctenochaetus hawaiiensis. Taxonomy (NCBI): domain Eukaryota; kingdom Metazoa; phylum Chordata; class Actinopteri; order Acanthuriformes; family Acanthuridae; genus Ctenochaetus; species Ctenochaetus hawaiiensis. The sequence continues at coordinate 4,056,598 of JAPZDY010000022.1, forward strand.
ATATTTTTTAGCACTAAGTTTATCAAATTTAAGACTTTGTAAAGTCTGGTTTTTGGACCTCGTGCAGAAAACAAATATATAGTGCTTTAAACAAAAGCTGGTCCCTCTGGACTTCTCTTTGATTAAAGAATTCAAAAAAGTGTTAGGGAATACACGGGATGACCCAAATATATTTGATTGCCAGGAGGCAGTTGGAGTAGGAGGGATGGGGGAAGTTAAATTGCTACATGCCAGTGAAATGCCAGCATTGATTACTCAGTCTGAATGTCAAAGGGAAATGCAACATCTTGTAATTTCTGGGTATTATGGGTCTTAACAAGATGCCAGAGGTGAAGCTATAATACACAGCATATCTGCAAGCAATGTAAAAGATGTGTACCAGTGAGGTCCCCTTTCAAAAGTCAATGTGTCTGTTTTTGGTGAGACAATACAACAGAATCATGTTGGGTTTTAATTTTCTTATCAGGCCTGTTAATAATAAAGATGAGGGAATGTCAGACTCATAAAAAACAGACCGATTTGTAATTAAGGCTTTAACATCCGCGAGTCACAGTAGATTAGGACGACTTAATGGGCAGAAAAGTTCCCCTACCGGGAACTTATTGAAAATATGGGATCCCGTATTGTTTCATAACGTCTCAGATCTGATAGTAAACTTTATCTAATTCAACCTTTTATTGCTTAAGACAAAACAGTTGTCTGTCATCCTTTTTAGTTGTTGATATAGGATCCAGTTACCAATTAGCTTAAGCCCTCTTAAAACCTTGTTTCTTCTAGTATGTTAAATGCATTAACACAGTCACAGCATATTACAGGTTTTGTAACATAACAGCTAGATAGAGAACTCATTAAAGTGCTACATAACATTATTTTGTTATCAAGGACTAAACACTATGAAACTCTGAGAGTTATATAGTACACTAACAGTAACAAGTTTCCATAGCTTAAAAGCATGATAGTGTTCACAGACACTTTTTAAATCACTTCTGCACCATAATCCACTGCGGCTGGCCTTTCTTATTTCTAGCCCTATTTAAAACATCTGGTAGCTGGACAGCCTGAGGAGGTGAACACTCAAAGCTTGAACCAACAGCATAGGTCTGCTCACAAGTACAAAAGGCATGTACTAAGGATACAAATTAAAGTGCATTTAGTGATATGTTGGCAAAACTTTTCCCATGTTTGGAACACAGCATTCATCGAATAGCAGAAAATGGATTGACGCTGGCTTTAAAACATTACTCAGAACTTGAGGTACTTTGAATTAGTGACCCACCCAATTCTCAAAGCTGCAGGTGGTGCTTCTGATGCTGAAGGGATGCATTTTGGAAACAAATTTTACCCAGAAATAAGTATTCTATCACTCTGATGTGCATGGTAATGACAGAAATTTCTCAAGCATGAGACCTTCTTTGACATGCGTGTGAGATGATGCACAGCTTAGTAAACCATAATGTTCGTGTTGTGTGTATGCAAGGGATATGTGATAAATGTGCTGCCTCTCACTGATGCCACTTCAGTAATTTCAGAAGTGTATGACCTGTCAAGCCGCATCACTGAGCAGATATGTTTGTTTTTGCTGTCTCAACTCTCAGCTTGTCAGAGATAGCCCCTTCCTTCCCCGGGTCGCCTCCACACTGAGGCAAAAGATGGCCTCCTTCCAGAACCTGATGGATGTGGAAGAGAGTGAGGTCTGTGGTCCAGTGCCAAGGCAGGACAGCAACACTGAAGGATGCATCAAGACAAGAGATTATCTGTCTGGTGAGACTGCCTCATTGCCACAGGATTAATAGTCCCATTTCTCAACAAGGATCTATGCCAGTGGCATTTCTTTCTGATGTCTGGAGGCACTGTTCAAAAGCAATGGATGAATGCACAGCGCAGGATAAATATGCCTAACAACATCGTACAGCAGTCATTTCTCCTCAGCTTGTTCAGCTTCTTAACTTGTCCACTTTTTTAACTGTTTCTTGCTGAATGATGAACCCAAACCTTCTTGCTTTGATCAAGTTTTTTTTTAAAGTTGTACTCCTTGCTAGTTTTAAATGCTGATTTGATCAAATTTATTTTTAATTAGCTAATGTGTTCGCAAGTTCCTTCTTCGCTTGTATAGCTTGTGTGCTTAATGTTTTCTTTTGGAACATCTATGTTTTGTATGTGTGTGTTCAACTTTCTTTCTCTCCTCAGATGGGAATAGCTGTGATGGAGGGAAGGAGAACCACCCACCATTGATGACGCCCACACCCAAGAGGAGACGCCTGGGCCCCCAAGAAACCTGTGAGTTGGAGATTAGAGAGACCAGCGCTCTGACCCTCCACTTCAGTTTGAAGGAACAGGAGGTACATTCTGACTCTTTACTTGCTTGACTTCCATTAATAATGTAACTGAAAGGTTTTGCCTCTCTATATTTGGCTTCCATTGAATTGGCTGATTATTTTTAACTCCACTGTAAGTGGTAGATCTCACTACACAGGACCTTTTAAATGCAGGCATCTAAAAAGGGAAAAACAAGCACTCTCGACTCGAGCAAACTCGATATAAGTGCTGGGTTATGAAGTTTATTTATTTATCATTCATCCTTTTGTCTTTTTGTTGTTACTCTCTGAGCTTCTGTCTTGAACAGTGCACTACCAAGTTTTATTTCTTCTGTAGCAATTTTAATTAGTATTTTCTGTATTCATAGTTCTGTTTTTGCTGTTGTGATGCTGTGCAACCAAATGAAAACAGTGATATTTCGTTAATCATATCCACAGGGGGATGAAGCACCAGCGATACAGGCTGTGAAAAAAGAACAACTGCCATCCAGTGAGACTGTGGAAGAGGCTCAGGCTGTGCTTATATCCCCACCCTTTATTGTTGACTCTGACCTTCAAGCCTGTTCACCTCCAAAGAACCAACAGGTCAGGTCTTATCCAGACTAAGCACACACGCACAAAAAAAACTGGGCATGAGTTACAGAGTAATGGTGACTTTCAGTGATGCTGCTATGTCACTCATAGCTCTGTTAGTGCCATTTAAGTAACAGAAACCATCATCCTAATTCCCATGGGGGAAAAAAAAATCCAAACTACAACTGAAACCTGTGAAAAAGCTGTTATAATTCTAAAAACAACCAGATCCAGTTAAAAGTCCTGCTGAAAACGGTAAAGCTGCCAAAGTGAAGTTGTATTTGTAGAGTTTACTAACCAAGCACACATTTTTCTGAATGAAGCCTACAAAGCTTTTTGCCCTCAGGCTCAGTACTTCACACTTTTTATTGCGACATGGTTTCGAGCAGTAACTGTAAACGTACTGTAAACGAGCTGCAACCACACAGACGGTAATGACAGACAGACTCATGATATTGTTTTATTAAGAGCAGAGCCAAACTGTGACCTTTCTCCTCTCTGAACCAAGTTCTCTTGACCTTAACTGCTCAGCAAGTTTGGTCAAGCAGGCAACTGGAGACACAAGCCCGTTTTAGAAATATTACTTTGTCAGTAGTAGTTACTGTTTAGTTTTTTCCTTTATATTACTGTTATGTTTTTTCTGCTACATTCTTATGCATATTTCCATCCAAGATGTAACAGCCTCAATTTTCTGAACTGCTCCCCTGTTGCTGTATTGGAACTCTGTTGGTTGTGTTAGGCTACTGCTAATATTTACAGCCGTTCCCTCTTCTTTTTACATTACACCATCATCCTCTGCTGGTGTACAGTTTCTTGCGAGATTTAGCAGCTCCAAGAGTTGCAGTCCTTGTCACTCAGGTCTGTGTTGACTGCTGTTGTTCCAAACAATTAACATACACAACAAGATTTTGATATTTTTTTGGCAGGTTTTTGTCTGTGGTTCTGTGGTTCACTTTAAAATGTTGCAAGTAAAAAACATAAAGGGAACCAACTATAGGCTAGTGAGATGAAATTATTAAGATCATGACTTTCCATATTTCCTTGAAACTTGTCCATGGCATATATTTATAAAAAGCATATATATGGCATATTGAAAAAATCAGCAAAGTTGATTAGGTAAACCATTAAATATACTGTTTTTGTACTAATTTCAATTTAGTTTTTGTCAGAGAGGATTAGCAATTATCACATTCTGTTTTATTTATTTAACACAACACCTCAACCTTTTTAGAACTGGGCTGGAACAAAGGTTGATGATAATAACAGATTAACTGCAATAACATCACTGACAGCAACCTGTTGTGTGAAGCTCCTTGAACTGCAGTGCATTAGAATGGGAGCTCTCATGTATTCTCTCTCAACAGGTCTGTGTCTTTGAACTCAAAAGCTATAACCAAGCACCACCTGATGATCCTGCTGCTGTATCACAAGCCCAGTTTGCATCCTCCTTCCGCATCCCCTCTCTCCCTGCTCTGCTGGAGATGAAGCCCACAGGTAAACACACAGTGCTCTCAGTGGCTATGCATGAGTAACTGGCCTTTTATCTTGTTTGACCGTGCCTTTGACGATTGATATAGAGGGCTAAGCTTGGTATGGCATATAAAAGCTGCATACTAGGAGAGTGTTGAAGTTGTATTCACACAGAAGATTTTTTTATTTATGCGCTAGGTAAACACTGTTAAAAATAAAAAGAAGGCCTTAACGGTCATCATGAAATGCCAGTGATTCTTCAACATTAGAAGAATGCACAACTGTTGTGCAGTATGGGGCTCAGCACCCATCATTCAGATAAGCAAATTTAGATGTCCCAGGGTAGATACCACAGACATGGCTTTGACCAGCCAAAAAGTCCTTTGGTTGTGTAAAAGTGCCGCAGTTTACTGTATGAAACTTACAGATGTCTACAACATCTACTCCTTAATATACAAGGATACAAGGAAGTTTATTGGTCGTTTTACAACAAGTTGTATAATGAAATTAAAATGTGGTTCCCTCTTGATTGATTAAATGATTATATAAAAATTTAAATAAAATTATTAAACATAGA
>JAPZDY010000022.1:4061632-4076559 GCA_029783645.1 Ctenochaetus hawaiiensis
TGTGGATACTGACAGTGGCCGGTCCTCTGGAGGCGGAGTAGACTTTACAGCTGACTCACTGTTTAGGAGATCAAAGCGAGCATAAAATGTGTTTAGCTCGTCTGGTAACGTGGCCTCACACATGATGGGAGCGCTCCTGCTTTTGTAGCAAGAAGATATGTAACAAGAAGATATGTAAGAAGGTAGTCCTTAAACGTCACAGATAGAGTTCATTCCCATGAAACTGAAAACAGGGTGCTGTTTTCTTCCTAATATGGAGGTGTTTCCTGTAAAAAATGCAGAGCTAGGAAGGGACTTGTTGTGGATATGTTGTAGGCTGCCTGACTGAAGTTTCACTGTGAAAACAGCAGTGATAGTGTTTACCAGGGCCAATTTAGTTCATCTTTAGATTTATTTACCTGACATGTTCAATTATTTGCTTTTATTAGTAAGAGTGATAAAAATTTCATGCTTGTATATTTGTTCACCAAATATTAACAAAACATCAAGAACTATGTAAACAAACTAAAATAATATAGCAGTTACAAGAACTCATACTGTTTGTCTTTTCATATATTATGTAATAAGGGCAACAAAAAGTAAATGGCTTATTTATGCATTGGCGGTTCACCTGTATTTGCAGGAGAAGATGACGCCACTACACAGTCTACAGTTAAGAACAAGAAAAAGACAGTTCGCTTCGGAGCTCCTCTTTCCCCGGAGTTCTTTGATAAAAACCTGCCCCCTAGCACCCCGCTACAGAAGGGGGGCACACCGGCCCGAGCGGCCACACCAGGAGGAGGTTTACAGCTGCGCTCAGTGCTGAAGACACCACAGAGGAGTGAATCCATAACACCACAAGCTCAGCCAAACTTTAGCAGCCCCACTGTGTTTGGTGCCTCACCTACACTTGTAATGCCTCGTAACTGCAAGATGCTGTCTGTGGGAGAGGACAGTGACGAGAAGGATGGAAAGGTAGACATGATGCCAAGATTGTTTTTAAGTTTTGATCTAATGTTCCTATGACAGTAGAATGGTGTTAATACATGACCAAACATCTGATGGGATACAGTTTTCCTGGAGGTCAATATTTCTCTCAATAAAATTCTTAAGAGACATATGAGCTCAGTCATTTAATGACTATCTTATTTAAAAGACACAGGATCTGATCCACTCTTTTTTCTTTCTTCTGATTCTAGATTGTTTTCCCCTCATTGGAGGAGGCTGACTCTTTGCTGACACTTGAGACAGGTCGGTTGTTACAGTACATTTACCTGGAGGGTTACAATGTACTGTCAGTAGATAGCGGCCAATTTTCTGTGTCTGTTGACAGCTCTTTTCCTTTGTTTCATTTTCAGAGTTTACATGGGATACCCAGCCATTGAATTTAAACACTGCTTTACATGAGGAGTCCCTTTCACAGATGATGAACGGTAAACTGCATACATACCTCACCTTGTGTCTTACTTTTTAAGACAGCTTAAGAACCCAAGACTGTTGCAAATCAGAAAATATAGCTAACAAGAAGGCTAAAGGACCTTTTTCAGGCCTTGCAAAATTTGTTGGTTACAATTTACCACGCTAACCTACCGAATCCATATTAATATTGCTGTGAGCTGACAAAATCTCAAACAGTTGGCAATTTAGCTGTATCTCTAACCCCAACCCTTTCCTCAGAATCTGAGAATAAGCCCAGCACAGCCTCCCAGATGGATGCTCCTGATGACCTGACATTGTTACCAGAGCTGGAGGAACAACCTGAAGCTGTCACTGGAGCTCAAGCTAAACCTAGAAACCAAAGGAAAAAGGTTTGCAGCCATTATGGCTCTATTAATTTTATCTTCATGTATTTATTTTCAGTCTTGAATATTCGTCGTGAATGCAAAACCATATGTTTTAGTAGTACTTCTGTTCATATCTGTAGAGTGACTATAACTATCCTCTATCAATTTCCATCCTGTGCAATTTATTTATTTAAACCTAAAACTTCTAAATCTCCTTCACAGCAGCGAGGACCAGAGTGTGAATCCACCATTGAGGCCCCAGCTCGCTCTAACAGTCGAAAGAGAAAGGTCTGCTCTCACCACAAACTGCTTTCAACTTGATCTCACTTAGAGAAATCTCCATTTGCCAGATGAGATTGTCTCTCTAATAATGTAGGGGTCATAACATGCTCCAATCTAATCTACTGTTTAATCCCACTGGATCTGAACTCCATGACGTCCAAGGATGTCCACTGTATGTGTGTAAGAGAGTGTGGCAGAGACAGGGTCTATGTAACATATCCCCATTCCAACTGTGTGTTTCCCCAGAAGCCAGAGGAGAGTGAACCTGCAAAGAGGTCGACACGCTCTGCTGCCAAGTCGGCCTGTGGGAAGATGAAGGTAAGTTGCTTGATTCTGTTCGTTTGATTTCTCTTTACCGCTTCACTGAAGGATCAGTAGACGTGTCTTTCTGGGGGGCAGCCAGAGAGCTGATAGCTGCACAACTACAACTTGCTTTGGCTGAGTTGGCTAAAAAACTGTGTGTTTGTATGTTTGCACACCCCAGTTATACCATCACAAATTTGTCACCCTGTGCAAAAGATTATAAATAATAGAAATACCGTTATAAAAACCTTAAAACATTTTGTGACATATTGCTAAGTTTTGCATGAGTGGAGAACCTTTACCGCTTTCACAGATGGTCTGATAGCAGTTGACAAAAGTAAATCAACAATGTAGAAAAATAAAGTGTTTTTGATGACACATGTAGTCATATTAAAGGGGTAGACCAGCAAAATTTTATATGCATAATATAGTTTTGTTTTGTCAGACATATTTTTGTCATCAAATTCCACAGAAAGGCCAAAACCAACACTGCATCAGTCACAATAAAGTACAATTTTTCCGGCATGTCTGTGGCTTTCAGGTCTAAGCCATTCCTCCCTAACTGTGATGCAAATATCTCAAAATAACTGTAACTGTGTCGTGGTTTCAACAAACATTTATTCTGAAGGAAGTAAAACTGTGAATTAATACATGATCTGTTTTCAGAGGCTTATCAGGTGCACTTGTATCAATCTGTGTTATAAACTTAAAATAAACTACAATGGCCATGGTCATCATGTTGCATCCAGTACGTCATTACTGCTCATTATGTGTTTTCTGGAAGCTTCTGGAGCTTTATGGCAAAGATTGTTCTCTCACAGTCTGTCATGAGCTATTGCTTGAACATAAACTCCATTTGTTAAAGCACTGGACTTGTATTGTGAAATATGCCCAGGTCTATGTTTGCAAGAGCCTAATTAGTGAAATGTATTTATGACATAAATAGAGAACTTAGTTTTGCATATTTGAGTAACATCTTGAAATTCCTTGTATAGCAAAAAAAATCCCTTACATGTACACACAAAAAACCCCACAAAGCTGCTCTTTACACATATTTTTGTTTTTGCTCATCATAACAGTGCAAATAAAATGTTTTTTTTTATTTGTGTGTGACTTATCGCACCAAAATAAAAGCACAACTAGTATATTTGTCGTTTTGAGGTAGGTGATATATCACATTTTCATTACATTTAAGAAAGTTACAGAAAATTACACTTAAGTGACACATAGGTGTTGACCTGCAGTGTTTGTACACCATGTCAAAGCCCCAGGAATATTTGAAAACGTTGAAACAATTGAGTCTTTTACACAGTATATGATGTTGAACTGCACATGTACATAAGATATGAACAGACCATCTCCTTTTGCACAACCTTTGTCATTATAATAGCCATTAGCAGATGTATTCTTCAGCAAAGATGAGCTCAAGGGCATGCCTGTAACCATGTTGGATAATGATGTTCTCACACTGAGCATAAAGCTTGCTGGCCATTTCCAGAGGCCCATGCTACAGTGTCCTAGGCCAGCATTAACAGGCATTCATCCCTTAAACTCATTCAGATCAATTAATAAATGTGATCATCTAGACAGGACACAGTTAATGAGTCAGTATGTTACTGGAGGAAGTTTATTCAGTGTGACAGTGAAACAGGTAGTTTGTCACTGAAGATGTAATCTTCCGTGCATCAAACAGGTTTTTGAAGGCACTCTGTAGTCTGCAGCCCTCCTGACTGTAGCTCACATTACAGCAGCTCATTTACTGGGCTTGTAGCATCTGGCTCTTCTAATAGTTTTGTAGTTTTAGCCAAATGAGGTTAGCCCAATAACTCTCATTCTGCCATTTCATTACATAGAATGTGGGCTGATGAAATTTAATTAAAGCGGTATGTGAATACTCTGAGACCCATTGCGCAGGAAAAGGTGTCATTCAGCAGGGACCCTGGTAATCAGAGGAGGAACCAAATAGGAAATTCAAGAAAAGAAATGGTACATATCAAAGCATTTATCTTGATATGCAGTAGCACTGTGTTAAGGAAAGCAGAACCAAGAGCTTTGTCCAAATAGCATATACAAAGTAGAATCAGCCTTACCTAAACCATATAGCTTTCACTCGAAGGTAAAAAATAATATTTTGTCATACTGTTTTCTTTTTTCCTTTTTCTGTATTTTAGTGCATTTCACAGCACATTAATTTAAGTCCTATAATAACTCATTCAGTAATCCCATCTTTTGACATGGAGCCCACACAATGAGACACCAGAACCCTGATGAATTAAAGGTTGTGGTATTTACTAAAGATAATATCAAATAATCTCAGAAAAACTTAGATAATTATTGAATAATGTGCAAGAAATTATCACTGTGTCAAAAAATACTCATAAATAAGAAAACACTTGTAAATAGGAACAAATCTTTGTAAAAGAATAAGGACTTTACCCAAGTTACAATGCAGATTGCCTTTCCACAGATGACCTCCGCATCAGCTCGTCGATGGAACAAGGATGTGGACCGCTCTCTGTACGGCTCTCGGGCGTACGCCTCCAAAAACCCCACTCTGAGCCCCATCACCGAGAGGCTGTCTTTCTTCAGCCAGTCTCCAGCGGCACAGCACACTCCCTCTGCAAGCTGCACAGGTAAAACACACAGGGAATTACTAACTTTATCTCAGAGCAATCGTTAATGAGATTTTGCTTCTGTGCTGTTTGATGTGAAAAAATGACTTTGTAGCCGCCGATTACTCTGTTATTCTTTTGCCTCTTTGTGTTTTTTTTTTGTGACTTACGACCCTTCAATCTATGGTTTTTAGTCACTGAAATAAGTTTTAATTCCTGAAAAATTGTAACTTAAGATGGCAGTTGCACTCAGTAGAAATTTATTTCCCTGGGATTTTTTTTTTTTTTTTGTCTCTCAGAAGCCCCAATTCCAGAGATTGACTTGAACCCTGGGGTACCTAATGACAGTCAAGCGATAAGTGACTCCACTGTGACAAATGCCTTAAAAAATCCTTCAGATGATCCCATCACATCCTCCAACTCCGGTAAAGAAAGCACCATAGGGAAGGGATCACGAGTCAGAGGGAGAGGGCTGAAGAAAAGGAAGGTCAGTGTTCCTGATGGTGTCCTGTTCAGTGAAGAGGCTCAGGCCCTGACCAGAGAAAAGGTGGAGGAGCACTGTGAAGACCAAACCATTACAGACCGTGAGGCATCAAGGGAAACCTCACTGACCCACACTGTACCTGAGCAGGGAGGAGTTGACTCTGATGCCCTGACGTCTCTAGATGCCCACTGCACAGACTTAGATACAAAATTAAAATGTAATGGTGATCTGGATGCCCCCACCTCTGACTGCCCACCTTCAGCTGAGGAATCCAACAGTACTTTAAGTCTGCCATCAGCGCCAACACAAAGAAAAGCCAAGCGGGGAAGAAGGAGCTCTGTTAACGGCTCAGTCCAAGAGCAGGAGAACCAAGTAGAGGTGCACCAAACGAGCCATGATGTGAAGGAGAAGGAGCAAGAAAACAAAGCAGCGAGTCAGCAGGAAAGCATGGGGTCAGGCTCTGATAGCCAGGAAGAGGTGGGTGCAGCCGGTGCAGCCAATTTGGACCTCGCCCCCTGGCAGGCTGATTTCAATTTCGAAGATGTGTTCAAACCTGTTGCCACTAGAGGGCAGCGCTCAGTGCGCCGCAGCCTGAGGAACCAGACTGTGGCAGAGCACAGCAGCAGCAGCAGTGCAGGTCTTGCTTGGCTGTCTTGGACGTCCCCTGAGTCCAGTAAAGAGGCCCGCAGGAGGACCAGGGGCCGACGGCTCAGTGCTGCTCTACCTGTCCAACCCTCACTCCCTGAGGAGACACAAGAAAACACTTCATGAAGCTTTCGGATGACTAGACTGGGGACTGAAATAAGCATTCAGAACATTTTCATATATATACCTTCATTTTCTTTAAATTAAATGAAATAGTTTTCCAGAGCACAGGCTGATGGTTTTATATTATCCAAAACATTGATGCTTTTGTTTCCAGTGAATTATTAGAGCTGACTGGTAATTTGTAGCGAGTTTCCCTCGGCTAACCAAGCCAGTCAATATACTGAGAGCCCAATCATCTCCGCTGACCACCTCCTAATCAATATCCAGCCACTCAGCTGGTAATCACAGTGCATCTTCAGTCTCACTCTCCAAAGTCACTGGATCAGGCATCTTTAAGTCAATATCTTTGCAGATAAATGAAGATGGTCTGAACTGCATTCACCATCTGTCAGGCGAGGCTTAGCCGGGGCTGGTGGGCGGGGGGGGGGGCTGGGCATAAAGTAGCCTTAATTTGCTCCAACAATTCTGTCAATTTGTGGTGGCTAGAATTTTTAACTTTAATTTTAATGTGTATGTGTGTGTGAATGATCCTAAATGTTGATCTATAGAGAAATGTCCAGAGGGGGTCACTGTCTCATTGCATTGATTTGATTTATTCTCAATATTTGATAGTTACAGCCAGTCTGATTGATATTTTCTTGTACATTGCATCACATTAAAAATGAGTTAGTGTGATCTCAATGAGAATCCTGAAATCTTAAAATGCACCATCAGTTCTGATACCATGCTTTGATTGTGTGAAAACACCTCTTCGCATCAGTGTTCATTTAACTTGATGATCCAAACTTGTTTGAAGAGAATTCATCCAGATAATAAAAAAGCCACCTTCTGCACAAATGTGATGTTCCAGCTGTGTGGTCAGTTCAGTTCTAGTGCAACAGTTTTCTTTTTTTGTGTAAACCAGGACCTTTTGCCATAACTGAATGCACAGCTGCAGAAATTACCATTCCGATCTACATTTTGAACAAAACCAAATGTCTGGAAGTAAATTGACCTCCGACCTCGGATTCCACCAGTAACTGATTCAAATCAGCTCCTCTCAACTGGCTCCTTCCATCTGTCAGAGAGAAACAGAGAGAGCAGTAACAAATTGAGTTTCAGATTCAGTTCACATAGGAAAATTGGCTCCCAGAATGATGCATGACTGTAATCTATCCATCACTGGATAATTGACTCCCCCTTTTACATCAAGTCAGAGTCACTTGGCTGAAGGACACCAGAGGTTTCTGGCTCCCAGTGTGTGCCAAGGTCTGTTCTGTATGCCCAGTGGAAGACAAATGGACAGAATCCCATAGCTCCTCACAGTTCTGCGTTGACGCTGCGGGGCTACTCTGCCATCTGGTGGTGGACCTGAAAAGCTGCAGTCTTCAGCTGTTCATCAGTCAAATCAATCAAGTATGATGAGAAGGGAAGTCGCGGGAACTCATGTTATCTTAATGAGAGGAAATAATATAGGAGATGCACATTCATTTATGTCAAAGGGGTTTTTATTGGGTGCAGAACAAAAATCACTCCTGAGGTGTGTGTGTTATGTGTGTTTGCCTCTTTTTTCCCCCCATAGGCTCATGTGCTCGTGTCATGGCTGTCTCCATTTCTGTCTGATTTTAAAACCTGTTTCTGGGAGTGTCTGTCAATAGGCTGCTTTTATTGTTTGAGTACACAGCCTAACTGCTGCACCTCTATGCAAGTGGGTGTGGGGTGTGTTTTTTTTGTCAAAAGGAGAGTGGGAGAGAATGTGTGTGTGTGTGTGTGTGTGAGTCTGTGTGAGTGTGAGTGAGGGGTGTAAAGCCGAAGCCCCTGTCCCTGGCAGACGGGCAGAGTGAAGACAGCTTAACACAAGAACAATGGGGTCCTTTGACCAAAACGACGCCCCCAAGACATGTGGCCTCCTGTCACCGTGGCAACCCCCCATGGGACAGGGAGCGGGCTGACAGCTGGAGAGGAGGACTTACAAAAAATGGAGTCCATTTCTTTCCACTGAAGCTCCCCGTCTCTATATCTTTTTCCTCTTCCCCCTGTCTTCCTCTTCTCATGATCCTCATGAATGTGGGTTACATCTTATTTTACAGCTTGATGTGATTGACCTCATGGGCTTGACTCACCACCTACAGCCCATCCAACTCCTCCAGACAAAAAAAAAAAAGAGTTAGGGGGACCTCAGTAAATCAAGTCTTTATGGTCTCGTGTTGCAGTCAGTAATAAGAGAGCATTGATCTCATTGACAAATATGGGGTTGAGCCAGAAGATTTCACACTCACTGTACACTTGATTTTACGCTTCATTTTATAATGGATGAGCACTTTCTGTACAAACACAATGAGGCATAATCAGTTATTTGTACTTCCAGATTTAAAGACTTTGGTCTTTTTAATTAGTTAATTAGTAGCTGAATGGTATTAAGTTGTCCCGCTGCCTCAGTCCTTTCTGTGCTCGGTGCAGTGAGCCCTGTGTTATTGATGATCTGAGGCGTGCTCTTTAAGCCCTGCACAGCTCTCCCATGGAGCTGAAGACAGCAGGAGGAGGGCAACAAACAAAGGCAGGACAACAAGAGACCCTCCAGCTACTCCCAGTTTAGTTTGCTTTCCTGATATGTCTGCATGCTACAGCTCAGTCTGGCTCAGAGCTGCTATTAAACAGCTGCCTCCACATGCAGCACACACAGTCTCACACATCAAGGTGTTCAATTGATTTTTAGGGTTTCATTTAAGGATGATACAGAATTTTTTTAGGGAATCTGATGTCTATAATGTATGTGGTGAGCAAATTAATTTAAGTGTCCCTGCATAAAGAAGCCAAAATCTAAATTTTATGTTTTAGCTGAACTTTGATTGTTTGAGTGTTTTCCAGCTCATGGTCATGGAACATTTTTTTACTTAGAAAATAGCAGCCAGAGGAAACTGACACTATTCAAATATTTGTTTTTCAATTATAAGTTCACTTTATTTTAGTAAGAGGTTCAGGCTTTTTTATTAGTCAGGCTTTTGATGTCGGTTTTATGGACATTTTCATTGGCCTCTAATGTGGTACCTTCAGCATAAAAAGCCTTTTATATCTGCAGGGGGAGCTGTCTGAATTGTCTCTGCCTGCTGATGTTATTTGAATTAAGATTAGTAAGATCTGAAGACTAAAAGGTTCTATAAGAAAAAAAAATGGAAGTTTGCAGTTAGAAAGAAGTGAGTTTACCAGACCTCAGTTGTCTGCTCCGTCTCTGCTCAAGGCTACAATAGCTGCTACTTACAAACGCAACTGGACCTCCAAACTAAACTGTCAACAGTCAAATTAGCTTTGAGGGTACTGAAAGCTGCAAAAAAAAAAGAAAGGAAAAAAAAGATAGCAGAAGAAAAAAAGCATGTCATGCTGGTTGTGCCACATTTATTTTGATTTATCCAAACTGGTCATAATAAAGGAAAAACCAGTAAGGTTCTTAAAATAATGTGGTGTATGACACTGAGCATCAAGAGCAGCTCAGGTGCTCTTTGTCACTCTGGATTGTCCAACTCTGTTAAATTCTAGTGGACTGATGACAAATCAGAACCATGAATCCAAAAGATATTCCCTCATGTGGATTCAGTGACAGATAGAGATGTCTTTATTGTGCTGTGCATAGGGACAATGTTTTTGGTATGAAAGCAACTTCATGTTTACCCTAGTTTACCATGTTAAAGCAGCTTTCTGTCACTGCCTCCATGTTTCTGCTTTATCTGCGAACACATGCAGAGTGAGGCCAGAGGAGGGAAAGGAGACAACTAGTAACAGTTTGTGTCGCGAAGCAACAGGATTTATGGTAAATAGGACTTTTTTGACACAGGCGCCAACAACACTGTTGGTATTCTGGCTGCAACAGCATTGCAGATGAAAGAGGCAAACAATTCTTATTACCACAGTCTTCAGTTAGTATGAAAATTAGGTGCGAACAAATGCAATATGATTAACTTGACATTGTTATAACTTAAAAATGGGTACATTTAACAGTTTGGTAAAAACACTTTCTAGCAGACTCATCTTGTAGATTTACTAAGGGAAATAACAATTCAGACATACATTTACACGTAGGAGTAATCACACTGTGTATTTAAAGATGCCTGAAGTGAAGTTGTGTCTAAAGAAAAGAAGCCATGAGGGCAAACACTGTTACTATCACGTCTGCTGCGTTCCACAGGACACAGACAGCTGCCCACTAACATACCTGCACAAATCTCCAAAATGTTTGGGCAAGTCCAAACCTGATTTGACTGATACTGTGAGAAGAAAGTGTGTCTTCAGATGAGAAAAGGTCTGCTTCAGTGTCAAATCTTCTGCCATTTTCACTCATACAAAGACAATGTTCAGAGAGTGGATTAAAGTCTAAACTCAGGGTTTTTGGAGAATTTATCCAAGGTTTAATGGTGTCTTAGAGATGTTTTTTTACACTTTGATGGTAGGTTTGAAAATGTTTCACTTAAAAATCAATTAAACTGGATAAAACCATAAATGCCAATATCTCTCTTTTTCTAGGAAACTTAATGGCTCAAGTTTGTGGTTCATTCCTTCATTTCTCTTTTAAATAAGGAATTGTATTTGCTCACAATTGCTCATATATGTGAATTTTTGTAATATCCAGTTATGTATATTCCACTTGATTCAGTATTTGGAGTAGCAGTTCTAACATCAATGATTACTCAGTGCGTATTCACATTCTTTCCCCATGTTGGATGTGCATTTCCTCCACATTCCAGAAACATGTTTCCCTTCTGGGTGGAGATGTGATGTATGCCTTTTGGTCTGTGTTGTGTAACTGGTGACCTGTCCAGGGTGTTTCTCTCCCCTCTCTGCCTGTTGTTTGCTGGAAAAAAAAAGTTTAAAGCCTCCTCCCTGTGTTTTAGTACAACAGAAACAGGAGTTTTGGAGGCAAAAAAAAGCACAAAAGAATGAATTGCTGCACCACAGTCCTAAATCCTAAATGCTCAGTGATATCAAAATCTTGTCCATCCTGACATATACTATACCCGGGCGGAGGAGTCAACTTAAGCCAACATCATCGACGATGCGCCCACAGAGAGAGGAGGCAGCCTGCCATGGCAACTGGAAGACAAGAACTATGGCTGTTGCTTGAAGAAATCCCTGAAGAGGAGCTCTATCTTCAACTCTGTGTTCAACTGTGTGAGCAGCGAGCTGAAGGGCACTGAAGGCAGCCTCGACTTGTTCTGCAGAGGGGCCTCAGAGATTTCACTTAAGAAGTTAAACTCTGCTCTGAAAGAGAAAAAACTATGGTGGTTTTATACCGCACATGTTCTTTAAAAAAAGATGTACTTTTGTTTTGTTGCTGAGAGGAATATAAAGTAGTTTGAAGCTATCAGGGTCAAACAGATGTACTGAATATAAACAGTAATTATAGTGTTTACCCTCATAAATATTTTTAAATACGCTTGTGACTGAGAAATGCAAGTGTTTGTCCATCAGTCGGTCCATAGCTTGTTTAAAATCCTGGATAAAATATCTTGCATGTATTCAATGGTTTTCTGAGAGATTTCGTGCAGACATTCAGTGTTCGAAGAGGATGAATCCTGATGAGTTTGCTGATCCTCTGACATTTCCTGCTGCTCCACCATGAGACCCATATTTATATTTTGGAGTGAAATGTCTCCAAAAGACTGTGGGATGGAAAGGAGGTGGGAGATAAAACTGTATAAATAATATTAGATAACAAAAAATAAGCACTTTGTTACTGTGATTAGCTAGAGTTTCCAGATATCTGTACTTTTAGACTTTAATTTTCAGATGACTTTTACTTTTGTCCCTTACATTTTAACACAAATATCTGAGAAAGAAACTGCAAACTTTTGCCACCTCTGCAAATGGATTGTCATGCTTTTTTTTTTTTTTACAGAATTACAAGAATTAAAATGTTCAGCACCATCATCAGGTCAAAATTTTTACTTGTCCAATTCTTTGTTTGGTGTCCAAATACCTGCGGATGTTAAAATGCCAAAATGCTACATTATTATGGAAAACATGGTGAACATTATGCCTACTAAACGTCACTCTTTAGGCTTAATTATGAGCATATTAGCTGCTTATTTTAGCATTCAGCTCACCGAATAGAAAGCATAGCTGTATTATTTTGGTCTTGTCAACTGGCTCCACAGTCTAAACAAGTCACAGTAAAATAGAAGAATGATTTTTCTATCAATATCAATATACACATATAAAAGTGAGTCATGCTTAATGTAATATTTAGCCTACAAGCTACAAATGGGTAATAAAAAATATACATAATGTTGGTTTTAAAGTACAATAAGACTTCATCGGTCCCTCACTGAGCACAATAGCAATAATTTGGAGGATGTGTCAGACATTTTGCACAGACATTTTTGTTGGTCCAATAGAAATTTACATCTGACGATCTCGCTATATTAGTAAAGTAGGAGCATCAGCAATATTATAGTGCTTTTAATAAAGATTTGGGCAGCTACAGCTTCATTGCTCTTTAGATTTTCCACATCTGAGGAACTTTATTGATATGAAAAACCATTCTTGTAAAACATATTCCCATTTGTTGCTGTGAAAATGGAGAAAGAGGACTCTGTAATATCCTTTATAGGTGTTAAACTGGGTTGAGATCAGGTAACTGCAAAAGGCAGAGCTTGTGATTATTATTGTCATAATCATCAAACCATATAATGAAACTCTGTGTCTCATGTCGAATAATCTGCACTGACTGTGCTTCTTCACTTATTTATTCAGATTTTTTCTTGAACTTTTCACCTGTCCAAGGACAGAGACAGTAGAGTGTGACAGTTCAGGAGCTTCCTTACAAAATGTCAAAAAAAAACAAAAACTCTTATGCCTGAATCTGCTATTGAAAGAGATTTTTACACACACTGTGGCACAGAGTGATGCTTTCATGGGACAGAATCCTGGAAATGTTGAAACAGTTAGTGCACAAACTGCATGCCAAATGCTGCTAGAATCAGTAGTCTGCTGAGTACAATCAAGGTATTTTGATCTTCTACCATCCATGCAAACACTTTGGCAGCATTCAGGATTTTGCAGTAAAGAGTCAGTAGTGGTACAAGCATGACTGTGTAACTATTTGCACTTAGCTCTGTGTGTTTTCTGTGTATTAATCTACTCAGTAAAACCCTCACAGAGCCGGAGGTGACCTGATCGAGATCTGCAGCGGCTGGCTCGCTCGTTTGTGAGAAATGGACCAGGCTGACATGTGTCAACCATGATAAATGAGCAGGTGTTTGGGTCGGTGTTAAGTAAATGGAGTCATTATTGATGACCTCAGAGCTCCCTGTGTGTTGCCAGTATCAGTGATGACTTCCAGGCCCCTGCTGCAGTAAAAAGGGATGTTGTGATTCTGTGGGTCAGGGAAGGACTCACAGCCTCAGGGCCCGGCTGTAGCGTCTGCCATGGCGAGGTTAAGTTGAGTTACTTGGACTGATGACCCCATAGAGGGAAGTTCACTGGCACTGCAGCCCTGTGGCAGCCTCTGTGTGGCCTGGCTGTTACTTGTTCCTGTCATCATCCATCTAGCTTAAAGTTACATTTATGATTTTGCATAACTCCATCTTTCTATAAAGAGAAATAAACAGTAACAAGGGTAAAAAAAATAAAGGGGGGGTTATTACCCATATTTTCACACAGCTTGTGCAGGAAAACACAGGGTGGCAGTGAAGCTTAACTAGTGTGCAATAAGATTAATGATTAGCATAAAAGTACAAATGAGAAAAAATGTTCAAAGGATAACAAAACAGAGAAGCAAAGGATAAGCTCAATGCCAATAAGGCTGAACTCCAACTAAATATAGATTGGAAAGTTATAAATCCTTTTGCTAATTTGACTAATTTCGATGAATCATAGCAATGAACTGAGCAGAATTAATGCTCATGTTTTTCTAAGCCAAGCAATCACATCACTGTTCAAATGCATTTTAGTTTGCACATGAGTTAGTGTGTGCAGTGTGACATTGTGCACTAATACTGATGTCCTGATGTTAGTTAGTACTTTCAGTAACATTTTCAAACTTTTGTGTCAGGTTCAGTCCAAAACTAGCAGAGTTTCTGGAGTTAGTAATTCACAATCTAAATATAAGAGACAGAGTTATCACATTATGTGTGCCTCTTTCTCTGGCTTTTGCAATTGACATGGTTTTAAACTAAAAGTGATGTACTGGATATCACTGAGCTGTCTTCAGTGCTTTCAGACAGTCACCAGTAAGAGGAGCTGCTGCTAAAACCTGCTGATTCAGTAAGTGTCAATGGAAATTCAGTCTAGTCATTTCACTTTGTAGAATTTAGCATAAAGGCATGCAAATATTAGCTAACTGGCACTAAACACAAAGCAGGTGTACAGTTCAGGCTCATGGGAATATCTATTTTTCCAGATATATAAGTATAAAAGTTCTAAGAAGAACATGAGCGTATGTGAAGGCTTAATTATGAGCATGAATTTCAGGTCAATCTATCTCATAACAGCGTAAATAAACCTCATGGTGGGACCAGAGAAAAATCAAGGAATCAAAGTCTTCAATGGTTTAGTTTAAACCAAAGAGGTAGTCTGACAGACAGACTGATACTCAGACAGACAGAGAGGCAGACAGACAGAGAGACAGATAAACAGACAGAGATACAGACAGACAGAGAAGCAGAGTGACAGACAGACAGACAGACAGACAGACAGACAGACAGACAGACAGACAGACAGACAGACAGACAGACAGACAGACAG
>JAPZDY010000022.1:4081744-4110699 GCA_029783645.1 Ctenochaetus hawaiiensis
GACAAAGTAAAAGCAACAGTTACAGAGGATACATTTCCCATTTTTCCTTTCGACTGAGTCACTTCAAGTCTTTCATTTGACAGTGTCTATTCTACAGCTGTCATCAATTCAACTTATATGAACCTGTAATTTCCCTTGTGCTCAAAGCTACCAAAGATTCAATATGAGTTAATATTAATTAGTCATCTGTCAAGTGGACTTGTTTACCTGAATAATGTCCGCACAGCTGGACTCAATATGTAAACATCCTCATTTACTGAACCTAAACAGGCAGTCAATCAGATCCTATCTTAAGTACACTGCACAATAGGGGGTCTGACATGTAACGCAAAGGGATCCAGGATAAAAAACAACAGCAAAACCTATTCATAGGCTATGTGGAATCTGGCCAACTCACAATTAACTGTCTAGCAATAAAATACATCAGCAACAACAACAAAGCAAGCATGGCAATTTTGGCATATTATTTTGGCTTTATTACACTAAAAGGGATGCCGTAAGTTTGTTTGGTTTGGCAAAGGTCCAGCTTTTAAGCTGGAGGCAGGAAGAAGTGGAGCACAGCATGAGCCAGCAGGCCCAACGGCAGGCCTCGAGAGCAGAAGGTGCAGAATTGCATCAGGTGGACAGGATGTGTGTGTATAGCTTGTGTGTGTATGAGTGTGAGTGTGTGTGTTTGTATCGCAGGGTGGAGGTTGCAGGGGGCAGGTGGACACTGGTGCAGCTTGCTGGGGGCTCAGGGCCTCTAGCAGGTGGATGCTCAGAGAATAGAAATTAAAAAAGGAGGGATTAAGGGGATGAAAGGAAGCTAGGGATTACTTGTCTCCTTTTCTCCACCAAAGATACAATGCAAGCCAAGGGTCTCATACTAAAACATCCATTTGGGAGCAGGGGTGACATTTATTACCCAATGCAACGCATTTAAAACCATAAAGAGGACCAGAGCCTGTTAATGTTTGGATACCAGTGTTTTAAAATAGGAACTGTTGTGGGATTTGCTTTCTGCAGCTAAGCAGCTGTGGATAGAAAAAGATCCACTAGTCTTAGCCCCAAATGTTATCTAAAGATATCTAATTTACAAAACGATAAAATAATCACAAATAGGAATATGGAACAGAATTATTATCATTTCTCTTAATGAACTGATTGAAAAAAAATTGAAATCTTAGGAAAAATGCCAATTCTGTCTTTGAAAACAGTTAAATAAGAAGATTGATAACACTTGCATCTCTATCTGATTGGATGGATAACTCAACTAAACATAAAGACTAGAATTAGTAAGCTTAAGAGGTCCTTCTAGTTGGATTGTGCTAAATTTGGAAAGAGCCAGTCTAGATGATTCTCCCATCGCTAGTTTTGATGCTAAGCTAGGCTAAGTTGTAGCTTTACATTAAAAAAAATCACATTAGTATTATCAGTCTCCTGACTCTCTATGAGAAAAAAACAGATCCATCTACAAAATGGAAAACTGTTTCTTTAAAGGTGTTTTGGTGTTAAAGATGTCAGTTACAATCCTCCTCACTCTAACTTTGATGGCCTTTTTCATGTGTGGCTAAAAAATGGGGTTGAACTACACATCTACACTGAGTAGGGATGGTGGCAACAGGTGGATAGCGTCTTCAATGTTTATTGCCTACTCTTCATGTATTGTGCTTTGCAAGCTTTACTTACTGACCACTGTTGGACTGCTAGTATGTGATGTGTGTGTGGTATATAGTGTTGTGGTCCTGGATATGTGAACTGCACACATACTGATGTTCTGTACAAATGATTCCATATTACTGCATACTACTTATTCTGTGAAAAAAAAAAAAAATCTGCAGCATACATGACTTTTATATTGTGCACAAGCAAGTTGTCTTAATAATCTTGAACCCCAATCTTATAATCTTGTAGTGATTTTTAACATCCGATAAAAACTGAGTTTACTCCAACAAGGATGTGTCTAGTTTCAGATTAAATCGTTTTACTCTTATTTCATTCCTGTCCTTATTCCTCCAATACTAAAGAAGTCGAAAATGCTGAAGACAGCACTCATCTGTAATGAGTAAAAGTCTTCCAGATTTGCCTCTGTCTCCATTTTTCTGAATGAAAATCAATATGACCTCACCAGAATTACAGTGAAATGACTATTACACTTCTCCGTTCTCATGAGCCACACAGGTTAATTTGTTTCTGTTATTGTGTATTGGTGAACATGGCCTCTGCAGTGGATTATGGCACACAACATTATTTATTCATGGCCAGGAACGATAGATGCAAGCTTCTCCTGAGTATTGTCCATCTGTTAGCCCGCCTACTGTACACACTAATGTAATATGCGTGTCCTCAGGAGGTGTACTAATAGCCGTTCATGTGTTAATGCTTCACACTATTTATCTGTGTAATAACACCACCGTTAATTATAATTAGTGCCCTGTCGTTGGAATGTGATTTATCTGTCCCTGAAGAAGAGCAAGACAAACAGCGAGTAAAGTGTGACCTTATGGGTTTTATTTGATCACCACCGTGCTGACAGCAGTTCACCCTCTCACAAGACACCTCTAACATGGGAAAATCTCAGGTCTAATTGCTCCCTATAAGACACTTTATAATATGTCTCTGAGGACTGCCGTACACATCATTTTACACAAAGCTGCAGATAATTTAATTTCCATCCAGGGAGCTTTCAGCATTACGCTGTAATAGAAAAGGAAGAGTGCTGCCAAATTTCCCCACACAAGTGCCTCTGTATTACTGTGATCATGAAATTGAAGAAGCAGAATCAGTTTTCCTCTATTGATTGTTTTCCTTTTGAATAAAAAGGGTTATACTTGAGTTGTTCAACTTTGCCCAGAGAAAATTTGAATCTTAAGGGCATGTAATACTTTAAAATCCCTTGCAAAGAGCTCTATGTTCTGAGCATAATTAGTCATTTCATTTTAAAAGCTGTAGTTTTTAATTTTCCTGATCAAACTGTAGTTCTATATTAGACCTAAAAGTATCAATATCCATATTCATATCCAGAGCAAATTACTTTTAAATTGAGTAGGCTGCAGATTCAAATTCACTAAGAATTATACCTTTACATTATGTTGCTTCCATCTGTCACCAGATGCTGTAATTTACGTTCGCACTGAGAGCTGTTAAAAAATAACCCTCTTTTCTCCAAACATAAATTATACGGAAAAGCATTAGACTCAGCTGCCATTTAATGAAATGTGACAAAGTGGATCGACTGCAGACAGTTTATAGTATAATTTTCTTTGGTGAAAAGATAATACTCAGTTTCACAGCCCGACGAGCAATGCATCAGTAAACCACTCTGCATAGACAAATAATAACATGCTTTATCATATAAAGTAATACTCCAGGTAGCTACACCGCAGCATCTGATCATCTCTGGGGACTGAATCTGTGTGGCTCGCTTCCCATCTTCATCCTAAAAAACACACAGCTGCTACAATAGACTGCAGTGTGGAGGGGTGTCTCACTTTGATCTTTAAATACCCTCTAACGTTAAGGCACGCTCATTGGCTTTGATTTTTATTACAACTGCTGGGCAAGATGCAGACGCTCCCTTGAATCTTCCCCTATGTGGCTGTGGTAGAGCAGAGAATGCGAGAACACCTATCCTCTCTTTTCATTTTTTTTCTCTCTCTCTCTCCACACCACCACCATCTGTCCCTTTCTTCCATTTCATGTGCTCAAGCAATATCCACAGCCCTCTCATAGCAACAGCACAACGCCGCCGCCCCCAGCGCCTTGCAGTGAATTTTTCTTCCTCTGGATCTTCGCCTCGCACCATGCAGACGGTCCCTTGGCCCTGCCTGACGGTTCAGTGTTCCCCCCTCCCCCACCAGCCGTGCTCCTGTTTCACTCAAAGATGGCGTCGGCTCTAGAACCCCTGGTCTGTGGCTGCATTTTTAGGCTTGTTGTTGTCTCCGTTTCGCACGGTTTTGGCACCTTCTCCTCGGCGGCTCGACACGAAATTCCGGTGAGTAGCGGCGGAAGCTGTAAAAGGGACACGAGATTTTTTCACGGTCTACTTTACCCGAGCTTCCCTCGGAAACCAGAACCGGACCAGCTCGGGCTTTCTGGGGAACCGCGAGAGGTAGAGGGAGAGAGGGGTACGGAGGGATGATGATCGCGGAGGTGGGTGGGGGGTACGGAGGGGGGAGCCGAGGCCTAGCTACTCCGCTCCGGCGGCCTTGTCTTCACCGAACCGCAGGCTGTAGCGTACGTAGGAGGGCGGTTGGTGGAGGTAGGAAGTAAGTGAGGTGGGGACCGCTTGTATGGACGCGTCTGAGCGGGCAGAGGCTCCTCGCCCTTTCCGAAGGCTGAAGGAGGCCGCAGAACATGTAACACTGCAGAATCCGCGGCAATGATATCTCAATTTTTGCACTTGCCCGCTAGCCGAGATGGCCGTCTGCAAGTTGCATTGTGCCTCTTGCAAGGCCGCGATCTTACGTTTATATTAAAATGACACCCTAAACAAGATAATTCGCTGTGTTTACAGCAGTATGGTGATTTGTAATGTCTGAAATTCCAGCCGAAGGAGAATACGATGTCTTTTTGAACCGGAGCGCTGGCTAACCTCGTTTCATGCTGTTTACGTTTCGGGTTAGCAAGTAACGTTAGTATCATAATCGTAACGTTAGCTCGTTGGTTAGCTTTTAAGGTTAGCTTGCTAAACAACAGCTGTTAGCGGGAAGGCTTGTTGTCAGACACTTAGCTGCCTAATAAAATATCAGTGAGAGTAAACAGCACCGCAGGAAGCTGTTTGGCATTGCGGCAATTGACCAAGCTGTGAATTTCAGCTAGCCTTTCAGCTAATGTTTGCTAACAGTCTGTGTTTTGACTGCATCATGTTTACGTTAGCAAACCAAGTAGCTCAGTGGTCAGCGTGTTTGTAGAGTTTTTTTCAGAATGATGTGTACTCTCTTTATACCTCATCTTTTTTATCATCATATGATGCCTTTGTGTCATTACGAGTGACTGGACGCAGAGGACATGCTTTCTCGTTTACAATCTTAGGGTCAGACTGGCTTTGGTTTTGGCAGTGATGTCCATGTAATATGAGAACTGTATAGTATTTTACAAAACTGATAAACAAGGAAATAAGAGATAACAGATATCAGTTAAATGTGTGATCCTCTTACTGATTTTGTTTGTTTTGCTTGTTGTAGTTTATTGCTAAACCTCGTGGTGCCTCTAAGGCTTTGTTTATATATCTGAGTAAGGGAACCTTGAAGTGTGCCAGTGTTATTTAGAAGTTATCCTCTCTCTTAGGTTATCTGTATCTCAGTATACCTTAAATTTAACCTTGTTGCCAGAAGTTATTTTACTATTTTATTAAAAAAAAAAACACACTTTTATCTGAGGTATTTCATTAACCTGTGTGTGTGTGTTGGGGGGTTTGTTTGTTTGTTTTTTTTGCAGGATTCCACAGCTACCAAAGTACAATAGGCATGAAGGTGATAAGTCCTGGCTGCTCCCTGGGGTGAGATATCTGTTCCGTCCCAGAGCTGAGAGGCCCAGACTGCTGGAAGAGGGAGAAAGTGAAGACGCATAAAAAGTGGCTGCAGGATAAATGTTCTGAAGTTTTGAATTCCACAGAAAATACTGATTTACTGTGTTGCCCTCAACTTCAATTTGAAAACACTAAGTTCACCTCCTGGAGCCTAATTTCCACAACTCATATTGAGAACTGGCAAGTTTGCCACTGACAAGGAACTGAATGAACAGGTTTTATTTTCCATGCATGGGTGCTTTGCAACTGGCAATGTAGAAAACACCTCATTTTTGTGATATCCCCTTTTTTAAGTCAACATCTGTTCTATCCTAAGTTGTGTTCTTTGGGATTTCTAACGCACCTACTACTACAGCTCACCCTGCTTTTTGCCAGGGACCTTTACCTGGCTTGGAGTAGGTGGTGGGTAGACTGCATTTCACCAGGTGAAGAGTTGGCTCAGCGGATTTGTGCTATGGTCAGCTGCTTATTACCGTGCTGCTCATACTCAGCTTCTGAGGGACTCTCTGTGCGACCCCAGGACAAGGGATAGTAAGCAGTCAGAGGGCAAAGAGGAAGAGGAGGAGGCGGCGGCGGCGCTACGGCGCAGGCCAGGTGTTTCCTTGGTTTTTAGTCCTTTTTTTGTGTGTGGTCAAAGCGGTAAGGCCTCAAGGGCCCTGCACCCACTCAGGCCGCAGCCATGGTGAAGTTGGCAAACCCAATGTACACCCAATGGATTCTAGAGGCCATCAAAAAGGTGAAGAAGCAAAAGCAGCGTCCGTCGGAGGAGCGCATTTGCAATGCAGTCTCTATGTCCCATGGTCTTGACCGCAAAACCGTTCTTGAACAGTTGGAGCTTAGCGTCAAGGATGGTACCATCCTCAAGGTCACCAACAAGGGTCTTAACTCTTACAAAGACCCTGACAACCCTGGGCGCCTGGCACTGCCCAAGCCAAAGGGTAGTGGCAGCTCTGGAGGAGGCGGAGGAGGAGGTGGCAGTAGCAGTGGTGGTGGTAGCTCTCACTCCCATTCAGGGAAGAAACCGGGACTTGACTGGAACAAGTTGATCAAGCGGGCACTGGAGGGTCTCCATGAGCCTGGTGGCTCCAGCTTAAAGAACATTGAACGTTTTCTCAAGTGCCAGGCTGATGTGGCAGCGTACTTGTCAGGCAGCGGCTCCATGGGGCCTGGTCTCTTCCACCAGCAGCTAAGGGTGGCTCTGAAGAGGGCCGTGGCCCATGGACGCGTGGCCAAGCAGGGTCCACTATTCCAGCTCATCAGCCGCAGCAGTTCCCTAGATGACGGGACCGGGACGGTGTCTCTGGAATCACTGCCACCTGTCCGGCTGTTGCCTCACGAGAAAGACAAGGTATTGTCCCTGCAGGCACCTATACAAGAAACAAAAATGTAAACCTGTGGGTGTTTTTATTCTTAAAATCACTCATATTTACAGACTTCATTAAATCGTTAACTAGATATATAATGGGCATTGAAATGTCAGATGGATGAGACATGTACCATTTTGGTGTTCACTGATCATTGTCAAAGGCACAAAGGTTTTTTTATAAATTCTTTACATTTAAAATGATAAATGTTGTCAAGCACTTTGATCTGCGAGCATCACATGTCTGATGCAGTGATTGATATCATGACAAACTGCAGTTGAGGCAGTGGTGATTAGAAGTCACAAAGTCATCAGTGTGATCCTCAGTCAAAACTATTTTGTTTAAGAGAAAAAAAAGTGATTTGTGAATATAACAGAACAGACTTTTTCTGGGTCTATTGCAATCCACACAGGACATGTTTCCTTGACTTTAAAGCCTCTGAAATGTTTAGATTTATCAACTAGCAATGATGAATTGTTAGTACTGCATTTTCTCTGCTGGTTTCCAATTGGTCATGGCCTTCCAGGCTGTAATTACTACAGCTCAGTGAGCCCTTTGACCATGTGAGTGTTAGTTGTGAGTTTTCGTTTAGTATATATTGTGGTGGTTTACTCTAGAAAGCACATTGCAGTAGTTGTAGAAGTGGTTGAGAATGGTAGGGCTACATTTGCAATATCGGGCTGAGCCAGAGTGAGCGTCTTTACCCGAACTGGAGTGTGCATCTTTGTGTTTAAGACGTTCTCTCTGAGTTTTTGGGTGCGGTTGGGCAGAAAGACCAGAGGACTTTGCTAACTCAGTTGGTAAGCGTTGCATTTCTTTGCCGGTTGATTGTCTGAATGACAGAACCCCAGGTGTGTGTGTGCATGCTGGAGTCCAAGCGAGCAGTACCAGAGCGATGCTTGGTTGACGGTTGATGGGCCAGTTTTCAGTAGAGGAGGTAGAAGAAGAGGTCAGGGGAGAGAGTCACATGGCTCCCAGCCTCCTGCAGGGAGTGTGGACCAGCTGCAGAGCTGCTCCCTGTCAGAAGCTGTCAGAAGATGGAAGGAAGAAAGGAAGAGAGAGAAGGGAAGGAACACAGACAAGTGAGAGAGAGGTGGTCTGCAGTGGTGCCAGAGGAAGAGGCCTGGATGACGCAAACTACAGGCCTCTGTAACCAGAAAGGGAGAGAGGCAGAGACATAGAGGGAGAAGAAAGCGAAAAAGAGAGAGAGAGGCAGACAGGCAGGCGACAGAGGAGAGCGGGAACACACCCACTTTGGTAACCTGATCAGAGAGAGCAGCCGGCTGTTACTCTGAGTACACACACACACACACACACACACACACACACACACGCACACACACTTATATATATACATATATATAGCCGTACAACTGCATGCATAGAAAAAAACACAGAATGGCATTCAAAGACATAACACAACACATAACACAAACTGAGAGCATACACACAGTTAACATCTCATCAGTCTTACACTTCAGATGCCCACACACATGCATCCTAACAGTCAGCTTGTAATTAAACCCAATAGAGCTGCCCACTACTGTCAGCCACCCTAGTGACCCACCATTGGGTCATATGTCACTGAGGTTATCAGGCTGCAAGTATATCCGGAAGACACTAGACGAGCCCTAAACACTTGTTTTGACTGGCTCCTGCCTTTATCTTGTGTGTGTGTGTGTGTGTGTGTGTGTGTGTGTGTGTGTGTGTGTGTGTGTGTGTGTGTGTGTGTGTGTGTGAGAGAAGCAGTAAGCTGTGCTGCAACAGAAGTTCCTGGTACATACACATACATACAAAGTAGGATTAGCCTCGAGAGCAGACTCGAGTCACATGGGGTCTGCCTAACACAGTGACCTGCTTGGCTGCAGATGGCCCACCTCTTAAGACGCACAGAGATCAACCTACTCTTTCTCTGTGACTCAGCTACTGATCCTCCTGCTACTCGACCTCACAGATCAAAATGAAAACACGAAGTAATGCATACCTCAGTGCAAAAACAATGTTTGCACATGAGTTTGTACATAAGTGATATCATTCTTTATTTGGCCTCATTTTGGAATAAACAGTGGCAGAAAGTGAATCTTAACACATGCTCTTGCTTTGTAGGCCGTCGTATTGCATTAGTGAAATAATTAATTAGTCAAACGTTATTAATTAAACCTGTGGCCATGAATTGGGAGGTTTTGTTGTTTGACTGCGAGTCTCATCTTTAGGCTAGATTGGGCACTGAGAGGCTTCAGTAGCAGAGAGGAAGTTGACATTTGTGTCTGGCATCACACAAGCCTGTTTACTCTTCTTCTCGTGATGTAGCCTTTGTATATCTCTCCAGAGGATACAGCTGTGTTGCTGCTCAATCATGTGCGTCTTGGGAGTGAATGTTTGTGTGTTGTTGATGTATAATAGTCTGTGCCTGTGAGAGTGGCATATATGTCAAAGAGATGATTACTGCACATGAAAGACAAAGTCGGGTGTTGCATGATCACTCTCCTCCATTCTTCTGCCCCTCGACTGATGCATCGTTGTCATATTGCCCCGCATCATTGCTAACAGTTATGAGTGTGAGAGTGTGAGTGAAGGCAAGGTGGGGGAGGAAAATCAAAACAAATGGCTAAGCACTGGCTTTGACCCCATTCGTGGGGAGATTTGTATACTCAACATGCTGGTGTTTGTGTCAGAGTGCTCTATTCAAACGGGATTCCAGACCCTATTCCTGTCTCCCCTGTCTCACCCTAATAGGGTACCATTGCCAGGTCATGAAGGGGGAGGTGAATGGGGGAGCGAAGTCAACCAGGGGTCATGGATATATAGATGGCAAACCTCATTGCCTCCCTGAACGCCCGTTAGCAGTATGAGGCTATGGCCATTAGGTGGGACGGGCTTGATGCTGAGCTTTTGTGTGTATATCCATGGGTATATAGTTGTGTGTGTGTGTGTGAGAGATGTTCATCCCATCATAATAAGCAAGAGCTATCTCCCTGCCCCGTGGTTGCCCTCTCTTCAACAGCTGGAGTGGGGTGAACCAGAGTTCTCGATGTCGATGTGCAGTGTCACGTTGAGGACGTGTGAAAAAAGTGACTGGTGGGCAACATGCACACACAGTCACATTTTCTGTTCACACAAGGTGTAGTGCTTGTGGTGATTTCCCTCCAAAACGTCCCACTGACCTCTTAACAGACTGGCATCCTGCAGCTAATGTTTGCTCTGCTGGTAGTGGTTGTAGAGCTGCTACATTAGGCAACTGTTATTATAAACCATAATGGATATATTTATCTGCTCTCATTCATTCCACTTTGCTAGGATTGTTTCAACCTCCACTCGTCTCTCCAACATCACACACATTACCTCTTCTTGTGTTTCATCAAGATGAAGACATTGTGTATCGTCAATCAGAGGACTGTGAATACAAAATGCCCCTAGTCATCGATTATGTGCCTCAGATGAAACCTGCCTCTTCATCTTTTCTTTCCCTCTTGCCTTCCCATCCCCCACCCCATCCCCTGCTACATCATGTTGTGTAGTCACAAGAGATGATTTTGTGGAATCGTTTTTAGGGTTAGAAACGTACCACAGGAATGCATGGAAAATGACTAAGCTGAGTGCCATGAAATGATCCCATTGTCAACTTGTCTTGAAGTTCAGATTTTGAACTGATCCATTTTTTTCAAACAAGGTGAAACCTATTTTTTGCCTCCATTTCCTTGACACGAAGTCTCCATTTTGCCAAAGCCCTCTCCTCAGTTGACCCATTATTAGTGCCTTAAGTTGAAAGGACTCGCTCCACTCTCTGATGGCACCAGCTTACCTCATGCTGTGCTGCTACTACAGACCCAATTCATGTTCGACTTTAAGACGGTACACGCCAGTAGAGAAACAGAAAAACTGTTGAGCATTTAGTTTTCAAAGGGTTAGTTTGCACAAACTATAATGGACACATTTTCTGTCTTAACTTTTTATATGATGCTAGATATTTATATAGTGCCGAATCTTTGCCATCACGTAGTCTCTGTCTTTATTTGTCTTTTCAGTGAAGGTGTGACAGCGCAGGTTGCCTAGAACTGGAAACAAGAGCCAGTTCTTGTTGAGAACTGATTCCAAATTGTCTGATTCACTGATATTGTATGCTTCAGAGCTCACCAAGTCTTTTTGTCAATGCTGGCGTTCTTTCTTGCAGTTGTGCACTGTAAAACAATGAACTATGAAACGAGAGGGAGTCAAGTTGGAAAGGCATAAACGGTGCCAAGAGTGGCTTCATTTTTACGATGAAAGACTGATAACATTTCTTGTTGTAATATCTGTAAAATGATCATTTAAAGCTCAGATGGAAACAAGTAGTATGCTGAAACATCGTACTTCCCTACACAGGCATAAATTTTTAAAAAATTCCATTTCAATTGCCACCTACTGACTAATCAGACCAATCATTTCTCTTGGAAAACGGTATTACAATTCATAGAATACCCCCCTGATGCTCAGTGTTGAGAGGGTCTCTTAGGAGGACAAGAGTGTTCACGACTAACCTCTTTGACTTTACCTGACATTTTTCTTGGTTTTCAAACCTTTATCTTCATTTCGCTTTGCTGTGTCCTGTAGTCTATGTAACATCCCATCATTTTTTAATTAAATCTGGATCCAGAGTTTGAAATAAAACTAAAACATGAATAAATTAATGAAATAAATATCACTGTAATATGTAAATTTAATAATCAGATGTATATTCATGCCCTAACGGTGTTGCAGTGATGAAAGATATAGAAGTTGTGAATCTGATGAATTGCTTTGAGCTTGTAACATCATGCAGCAGTCAGTAAAAGTCCTTTAAACAGAAGCTTTCTGGTGTGCTAAGCACCTCTCTTTAAACTCTGCTGCCAGATTTTTACTGTGATCCAGCACCCGTTCCATGGATGTGTGCTTTTTAGAAAAGTTATTTCCATTGATATGATAGGTTTAATGCATTCACACAGTCAGCACACCGTTACAGTCAATTTTTTGCAAATTGTCCTTCCTGCATCTGTCTTTAACTTTGTTGCTCTTGACCTCATGTGTTTAACTTTTGGACTATATTTTCTGATACTACATTTTGATCCTAATTTGTAAAATATGTTGATCTGCCATCCATAGACTTGTTTATGTTTGCAATTGGTCCCATTTTTAAAAAAACACTCTTTTATGTTAAGACATTCCCGTCTAGAGTAGGAAATCTTAGGTTGATGACACTTTGTCATACAGGTATCTGGTTCCATCTTCTCATCAATTGAACACTAGCATATGACTTTTTTCTTTTTTTTTTTTTTACCAAATTTGGCAAATTATATGCAACTATAGCTAGAAATTTATATTAGTGACTACTTATAGTTGTCAGTTCTATGAGATAATGTCCCTGATCTGATAATATGAAGCCGTATTGCTGGTGTGATTTTTAAGCACAGCATTTAAACATTTAAATGTAGTACGTGGCAACATGCAAGTTAGTTTGCAGTCCACCGGTAAGCACAGAGAAGAGGAGGAAGAACCAGAAGAAGGAGAACAAGTGCAGAACCCAGAGTAAAGCTATGCAAAAGCTCAAACATTTCTTTGCCAGTTGGGATGTTTTTTTACAATTTCAGAAGGAAACAAGACTTTTGTATTTTGAGAATACATATTCAGCAAGGTCTGACACAAGAAAAAAAATGCTAATGTCATCAACATTTGACCTGTAGAGCCATCCATTGTGCATTCTTTATCTTCTCTTCTCTTTACTGTCTGTTTGTACATTAAAATACCAAAAAATGTAAATTATTATGTGAATTATCTTTGGTCCCAAGTAGCAGGTTATTATCAGTTATAGGAAAAAAAATCTGTATTTTTCATCCCTATTGGAGACCCGCTCAGATAAACTTGCCATCCGTGAGCAGTTAGTCCCCAGGAACTCACAACATTGAAAACCTATCAACATCACTGGACTGTTGCTGCAGCTAATGCTAGCTTTCAGGCTCATAAGGTTACTCATCAATAAAGTAATTGATAAAGAATCAAATCAATAACCAGAATTGATAATGTTAATGGTAAAGATGTTGGCTAATAGTTGGCTAGCAACTTAAACATTACTACCCCCCAGTCGACACAAGGAATACTAGTTGGATGAACAGTATGAAAAACATATTTATGTGACTGAAAATGTTATTAAAGTTTCAAATGGAGCTTGTAATGAACTGTTTTTTTCCAGATGTTTGACCTTATAGTATGAATTGTGTTTAATTTTCTTTTACTAGTCTAAGATGTTATTCAGTAGGTGCACCCCTAGTATTGGTATCAGTAGAATCTTATCAATATCTATCCCTGCTGGCAGCAGAAGAACAACCAGGAAGAGACACTGCTAGCCTAGAGTCTATAGAAACTACATTAGCAGCAGTGTCGGAGCCCAGGAGGGAGCTGTTACCTTGAGTTCAACAGTGACTGTGATGTGAATGGCATTTGGCACAGCAAAGTGTGGCTGTGTGAGGCCTTGCGTATGGCTAACCTCACCACCCCACAAATAAGAGCAAATGTGTTGAGCAGCTGTGGAAGTGACGGCTGGAGCACTTCCAGGACCGCTCCGTTTGATGCAGTGATTTAGGTTTGTGCTCTCTGGCCCTCGCTTTTTAATGGGGGGTGATGCTTGGCTGAAGGGAGGGCGTGTTGGCACAAAACAGGGTCTTCCTTAGGCTGTTGTAAATGCAACAAGCAAATGTAGACCAGTTCATTTCCAGGCTAGTGGGGCTACAGGGATTTCAGATTTAAAAATGGAGACTAATCTTGCCTGTCAACTGATGTAAATTGGACGTTCATGCACACGTTTCTGCATGCTCTTTTGTGTAAATATGATGTGATGTTGTCTCAAGTTGAGTCCCAAGATTACTGTGTACTGTGCTTAGTGCAGCTAATGACTTTCCGAAATAAAGTGATGGTGTATTTGCGTGTTGTCCCAGCTAGCCAGTATGTCCTGTAACAGTGATCAATGAGTTTGTGTTCAAGGTGGGGGCAAACCATAAGGAAAGTGTGGTGGTGGGTAGGGGGGTTGCTGGGATTGGACTCCCATGTTAATGAGATCCTTGACTTGAGACGAGACAAGGACAAGGACAATGCTTTTCCCTCTTTCTCTTTTCTCCCATTGCTTTTATCCTCTCTCCCCTCCTCCTCCTCCATCTCTCCTACTCCTCTCACCCTTCCTCCATTGTTCTCTCCTTCCTGTCTCACTCTCATGTCTTCTGTCTTTGGATGATAGACGCCAGTTAAAAAGAGGACACCATCTCTGCTCTTGATGTTTTCTATAACCTGTTATCTCTACTTACAGTGTTTCAGAAAACGCTTAATGTTGCCTCAGTATTCATTTCAACCATCTGAAAATAAAAGCAGGAACTGGAAAAACACTGGCACACAATGCTATATGGATAGTGTTTGTTGTTCTGAGGTGATCCATAAAAAGCATGGGTGTGTGTGTCAGCTTTGTTAGATGCAGGTTCCTACACCTGTCTGTTTGTGTACAGGCGTGTATTTGTAAAGGAGCCTGCAACTTGTAAGACATGTTTGTATTGCATTTCAAGTCCACCCAGTCACTGCAGCTAGTTGCTAACAGTTGCCACAAGGCGTGTCTTTTTGGCGCAAAACAACATTTTGTTCCTGAATACTCCTTATGGTGGAAAAAGCATGAACACACAGGCTTAAAATAGACACAAACACCTCCATGCACACAGAAACAAACACCTCAAGTCAAATGTCGACCACTGCACTTAACTCAAACAGTCAGTCGATGTGAGAAATTTCTAGAGTGCTGTTGTGGTGCAAGAACAGTCCTGGCAGCAAGCTCTGGCTGAGGTAGAAAAGGCTGAAACAGGGAGGAAAAACTGCTCTCAGGAGGAATTTGAGGATTGTGTTTAGCTGTTGCAATATCCCTGTCATGGAGGGAGGATTAGCTTTTCATTTTTTAAGTTTCTTTTGAGGATTAATTTACAGTGGCAGCCAGTAACTGAAGCCTCACTGTCACATGCGTCTTCATACAAGGTGTTTGTGTGTGTGTGAAAGGCGACGCTTGCTCCCTGTTGGCTCGTGTTTACTCGAGCGCTCACACGGCGAGTGAAAGCAGTTGACCTCCTCCGGCAAAGAAAGGGTTAAGCGTCAGGAATGATTGAGGTGTTGGTCGCACGCAGGCTGCTCAGAGGACTGCTGCTGCAGATTTTCTCTCTTTTCTTTACACTTTCCATTTCCTTCACTCTCTTGCCCTCTGGCTTCTTCCTTTTTTTGTCCTTGCTGTCTTTTTTCACACTCCTCTCCTTCTCCTCTTTTCTATCCTCTTGTTGCTAACTGCCATTTCTCTCCACAGACTTTTTTAGTTTGTTTTGCAAACTAATAACCTGGTTGAAATTTGAAGCATAACATGGTAAATGATCTCCATATCTTATCATTTTGCTTGTGTCAATGTAAAATGGTTTCCCAAATGGTGAGTTAGTGCTCGTATACATGTACCCTCCAGTAAGGCTCTGTCCTCCTCTCTGCACTCTGCATCTTTCTGCCTATCAGCCTTCTTCTTCACTTTTCGTTCTTTACAACCCTCCTCTCTGTTTACCTCTCTCTTCCCTTGCTACCTCACTCCATACCCTTTTGTTTCTCTTTCTCTCTCTGTCTCTGTGCTGTAAGGTGGGTGGGTGGAGGGTAGTGGGGGGGGTGCTGGAAGGAGCCTGACTCAGAAGGAAATGAACCCAATAAATCAAGCTCTTGTCCCTGTCTCCTCCCTGCCAGGACCTGCTGCCTGCCCAGCTTTCTGCAGCTATGTGCGTTAACAGTGTTGTCCTGCAGAAAAACCTAAAACCATCTTCAGTATTGTTGTTTTTCCCATTTAAAAAAAATGAGGGGCTTGTCCCCTGTGGGTTGAAGTGTGTGTTATGACCATTTGTGTGCCTGATGATCTAAAACATACAAATCGGTATATTCTCAATAGTGTGCTCATTGTGATCATTGAGGGTCGTGCTTGACTAGAAACAATACCTGAATTTTTCAGGGATTTCTGCTGTTACTCTGTAAGTTCATAGGAAATTACAGAATTTATGTAAAAATGAGGGTATGTTTGAAGAAAAGTATCATTTGTGGTGCTTCTTAAAACAGTCAAAATTTTTATAATGGTATTCTGTCACGTGACTATTACAGCATCTTCCCTCTGAGTTATACCAGGTTGCAGGCTAGCTTTCTGCCAAGAATATGCTCAGTGTCAAATGCATTTGACTGAGAGAGATATGCATGTGTTACTGACCATGACTCCCAAACTGCAGTCTCATAAATGAGTTGAAATATATGAATGAACAAGTGGGTGACACAGTCTCAACAAAAAGTAAGCATGTGATTAGTCAGCATAGTAAATGGTAGATCTGTCAGATCCTCCTTAAAATATTGTGAGTACATCGTACAGGTGGGGACAGTGAAAGCCATTTGTTTACTAGACACTTGAACCCAGAAATGGCGAGGGCTCCTTTTGTTTAAAGTAAAAGATATTTAAGATGCTTAATTATAAAGTGCGTTGAGTATATCTTCTTTTACAGTTTTAAAAGATTTGGCTTTATTGGGTATGTAAGAGCATTCATCTGCCTGAGGCTTTTTGTGTTTAATTGTGTTACAATTTTGAATAATTAGTGGAATAATTAGGTTTTTTTGGCACTAATGAACACGAAAAGAGGAAGTCAAAGTGCGAACAAATCTCTGCAGACTAATTTGAATTAAGCATGCATATAAAAAACAAAAAAAGCTTAGTATTTATTAGATGTGGGAATCTCAGGGGCACCTCATGACTTTATTCTACACTGATTCAGAGGGCTACAGTGCCATAAAGATGATTTAGATGTATCTCGATGCATCTCGTTTTATATACATGAGTTGAAATCATGTATGGTAAATTATTATAAATATGTATATATTAATGTTTTAAGTGGATAATCACAATAATTAATGAATCAGTTTATTTGAGAGCATCTTACAGTCTCCTGCCTGTGGTTTGTTCGAGAAGCTGGGGGAGCGCAGGTTTTTTAAGGGGAAACAGACTGAGCACCAAGTTATTTTTCCTCCCATCACAATGGTTTTAACTTGTTAAATGCTGCAGTGTGTGGCGATCGGCTGGTCTCTGAAATTACAGCTGATCACTGCTCCAGTCTGTTCAAGTTATTCACTGTATCACTATTCAAAGTATCCTTCATGTGACGTCCATCTCACAAAGGTAGTTATTGAGAGATTAATTCAAACACACTTGCAACCGCTGCCTTTTGTGAAGATTAGAGTGTTGAGATTCACAAGATAACTGCAGTGTGTGTGTGAGCTATAGACTTTCCTGTTGCTGCACTGCCCTTGCAGTTGAGATCTGCAAGTCAACATCAGCTTTTTAACTAAAATTTATTAAGTTGAGTTTTGACCTTTGTGAATCAATGACAAATTTTTAACATTGCTTTAAGATATATCAAAGAATCTATGTTTTTACTCCTGCCATTGCATGAATTTGTTGCTAGTCAGTTTCAAGGTGAGTTGTGGGAATTATGACACTGTGATCTGTTCACCTCCAGGAGGACTGGGGGTGATCAGTTTATTCTGAATGTAGTCTGGACTCCGGCTTGTACCCTCCAGGACATTGTTGTTTTAGAGCTCTGGCCTTTTGTTTGCGAAAGTTCCCTCTCTGAGAAAGATCTCCTGCAAATTCTGTAACAGTCATGTTACCCTCTACGTTCAGTGGCATGCTTCCCCACAGCATGATGCAAACAGACAGTGTTTGTGCTGACATGCAGTTTCATATGATGGCCAGAGAGCTTCACTTTGGAGTTTTCAGATCAAAGAAGCTTCCTCCAATTTGTCTCCCACATGCCTGCTGGAAAACACCAGCCCAGATGTTATGTGAGTTGTTTTCAACAGCGGCTTTCTCTTTGCTGCTCTGCCATGAAGCTGAGAATGTGGAAACAGTCAGGCAGCAGATGTCCTTAGCACGCTGTTTCCCCTTTCCACCATGGAGTCCTGTAGCTCCTTTGGAGCGTCCATCACTTGTGCACCCAGTTTTTTAGGACAGCACGTAAGGCTGGCTGTGCCACAGTGACATATTTTTTTGATGAACATTATATACTTGGTGGGAGGGTATCCAGTGCCTAAGAAATGCTTTGTACTTCTCTCTCAATTAGTGGTTTTAATTAATTAAAATAACCAATTTAATAAATAATCATAACCAGACCTCAGATTTGTTTGCTTTAATGTTCCATTTGTCTTTATAGTTTTGATTGTGTAAAAAAATAACATTTGAATGTTAAGATTCTAGTGATTTGACCTAAAGCCACTTGTCACATCTTGTTCACACATAGACTTATTTCACTCAGCTACTAATATCAGCAGCTGGTTACCTGTGCTGTTGTTATTTTTTGCACTAAATTTGTGTTTGTCTCATTTTTTCTCCCTCACCCCTAGTTGTTGCCAAAATTTATTTGTATACAGGAGCTCTATGTGATTTGTAAACATCACAATCAAAGTATGAGAAATTTATGTTTGAATTTTGACTGAGACGTATATCAGCTCCGCAGTAAACAGAATGTGCTACTGAAAATGTCGTTTGCTCTGAGGTAGCAGTAAGCCACTACTTCCCCGCAGGGCTTCCAGGCTCCAGCAACTTTCAAGGAGATTCGCCTTATGACCCCTCCCTCTTGTGTTAATGCCTGTGTAAAGTGCACCTGCAGTGCTTGAAGGAAGTGATTTTTCAGCTTTATTGGACACACGAGTCCTATTGGATGTATAACAACATGATAGGTGTTATTCTGCCTTTTGTTTCCTGGACACAAACCTGGCGTAGGTGTGTGTTATCAGATCATTTATTTGTTTTGTGTCCTAAGTACACACCTGCTGACATGGTTTGTGTTTTTTTGGCACGCACTGAAACATTTATGCAGCCTCAGAACTGAATGTCTGATAGCATGTTTCAGAATGGGTCTCAAATGGGACAGAGTGCACTGGAATAAAACTCCTCAAAAGAAGACAGAGTTACAGCTTTTGATCAAACAGCACAGGAGTCAGCAGAGACATTGAAACACGATGGCAGCCTCTAACATGACATGTCACATAAATTATGCAAGCTCACTCATTGCAGCGGCTCTCATGCTCTTCATTATCCTAAACTCTCTGTTCCCAGATCCACATGCTGTATGGTGTCATTGTAGTTTTCACTCTATCCATGGCTTGTTAATTCACACAGCAACAGTCAACCACTGTGGTAGAACACACAAGGCCACTTTGTTGTTTTCATTTGTACAATTGAGCTGTCAAGTTGACTGACAGTCTCCACTTTCTCTCCCCTCTCCTGTGTCCCCCTTTCCCTTCTGCTCGGTCCCTCTGCCAGCCGGTGGCAGAGCCAATCCCCATCTGCAGCTTCTGCTTGGGGACCAAGGAGCAGAATCGTGATAAGAGGCCAGAGGAACTCATCTCCTGCGCGGACTGTGGCAACAGTGGTAAGTGCTGCTTTGTGACCAGTAACACATGAGCTTCATTCAAAATATGAAAACTGGTTGTGGTCTATGACTTGGTTAAACATAAGTAGTTTTGTGTTAGATACACTGGAGGGGAAGAGAATCCAACAAACTGTCTGCAAAGTACAAATTTGATACATAAAAAGTAGTATCAAATTTTTTATTCTTATAATTTTAATGATACATTTTGAACAAAATGATAAACAAATTAAAATATTATAAGCACAAGAACTGTAAAAAGATTGCTATGAGTGTAATTTTTTGGAAGCACACGTCACCATTTACAGTGTACACACTACAAGTACTTCTGGTATTCCTTCATCAAGTAAAATTTAATTGCTTCAACTGGCAATGGGAAAGCGGTGCAATCACTTATTGGTTATTTTTTCTTATATGTTAATTTATTTGTTTGTCATGTATATATATTCTTTTATTGCTGCCCTTTCCCCATGTCCAGGATGGCATGCTCATAATTGATAAACTAAGATGTATAAAACATCAAAAACTAGTACTAGCACTGGGAGAACTGGGTTTCCTTACATTCCCTACCAGGAGTTCTGGTGTTGTCACTGAGGCCTGACATTGCTGAGTGAAAGCAAAGTAGAGATCTTGTTGCTCCTCTTTCCTCAGTGGGTTTCTGTCCTAGAAAAGGCAGTCTTGTTTGCTATTCTTGAAACAGAATTAAAGCATTGCTCTGACAGATTGTCATTTATGTTTGAACACTCTTTATGCAGCCAGGTTTGATTCAGTGAGAGCTTTCAATTCCAAAAGGAGCTTTTTTTTTCTACTTTAATGATGCAAGTGGGTCACGGCTGTCAGTCAGCGGCAACAAAAAAACCTCAGTGACGCTGATACACTTGTTTGTGTGTGCGTGTCTATCTACCTGCAGGCCACCCATCCTGTCTCAAGTTCTCCCCAGAGCTCACAGCGCGAGTCAAGGCTCTGTGGTGGCAGTGCATCGAATGCAAGACTTGCAGCAGCTGTCAAGATCAAGGAAAGAATGCGGTGAGTGGATGAGCGAATATGGCGGACTGGCAGCCTAACAGTGTCTGAGAAAGCTCTCTTCTCTGCTTAAGTGCCAGATAGAGACGCTGATAGACATATTTGTGGTTCTGGTTTTGAGCTATTTTAGTCACCCCCAACATGATTTCACATTCTCTTACTTGTCAGACCATTGTTATTCAAATGTTTGTTGGGAGGTTTACTGGTTAAACAAAATGCACAACACACTGCTCAGTTACACAAGCTGCTTGCTGTTTATGGATACTTGCTACTCGTGCAGGAGTAGGTTACTGTGCTTGGAAGAATTAGAGTCTCATTTCAGTATAAAGACTTGTGTACTCAAAGATAACCAAGCTTATAAGGCAGTATCAGAGCTGTCTCTGATACTAGTACATATATCAGAACAACTCTGACATTCATATTGGAAGGGCTCCTGAACATTTTTGTCATTAAAATGAGCACAGATACTTTAATCAGCCCTCATTAAATGCATCACCAAGCAAAGCACATAACATCTCTGTGGTGATAGAGAGCACTGACTAACACATGAAACATGATTAGGGCCTGATATGTTGTTGTAGATTTCATGTATTATTGTATACATATATCACTTATCTTGCCAGACTCATTTTGTCCAAAATACATCTTAATTCTTGTTGCACTTCACAGGACAACATGTTGTTTTGTGACTCCTGTGACCGGGGCTTCCACATGGAATGCTGTGATCCTCCCCTCACGCGAATGCCAAAAGGTAAATAAACAGGACTGCTGCTGTAACTCTCCAAACAACTGTTTATGACTTATTTACAGCCCTCTATCAGTTCCACTGTGTGTCTGTTCTACCATGTAAAAGTCAACAAAGCTCAGACATTACTGTCTAGTATACAACATTAGAGTCACTAAATGATTTCTTGAATTGTTGCTTCTAACTCCTAATGAAGCACTTCATGCTTCACCATTGATTGCTAATGTATTCAGTGCATCCCAGGGCATCTTGGTATCTGCACTAGAGCCTGCCTTGTGTAATCCACCTGGTTATATCTGAACCTTTTTTTTCTCTCTTCCCCAGGCATGTGGATTTGTCAAATCTGCCAACCCAGAAAAAAGGGAAAGAAGCTTTTACATGAAAAGGCAGCGCAAATCAAACGGCGCTACAACGCACCGCTGGGGCGACCCAAGAACAGGTAGAGAAAAACATTCAATTGTTGGTGTCTTCTTCCATGTCAGCCTGTTGGAGAGTCGCAGCAAGGGGCCATGTGTCTGCTTCAGCAGTGTGTAGACGAGCTAACAGCTACGCTACCTACTTCCGAAAATGGGCCCGCTGCAATTTTTTCCTTTAACATTGTCATTTCTGTTCTCTGATTTTTATTTATGTCTATATCTTTATTTATCTATGTATGTGTGAATAACATATATATCCCTAAATCAAATCTTTATCTGTAACAACATAGTAAAAGATTTAGTTGTCATCCAG
Organism: Ctenochaetus hawaiiensis; assembly: GCA_029783645.1. Classification (NCBI taxonomy): domain Eukaryota; kingdom Metazoa; phylum Chordata; class Actinopteri; order Acanthuriformes; family Acanthuridae; genus Ctenochaetus; species Ctenochaetus hawaiiensis. Next base: position 4,103,579 of record JAPZDY010000022.1, read on the forward strand.
TAGTACCTTTGTGGCCTGTAAGCAGGGTTCTGGACCCAGTGAGCTGTATTTTGTCCTGACACAATCTTAACCAGACTCCTTGCTTCCTTATCCACAGGCCAGGGCGGCCCTTTAAAAAGCTGGGTGGGCGTGGTCGACGGAAGCGCTCAGCCTCTGCCAACTCATCCTCCAGCTCATCCTGTGAGGGCTACCCTGGTGACGACCGGCTGCTTTTTCCTCTGAGGGACGATGATGACCTGTCGCAGAGCAGCCTGCGCTTCAACAACAAGACCAAGGGCCTCATCGACGCCCTCACAAAGTTCTTCACTCCGTCACCTGAGGGCCGTAAGGCACGCCAGGAAGTGGTGGATTACTCTGAGCAGTGCCGCATCCGAAAGAAGGCCCATCGCAAAGGAGAAGGAGATGATAGAGGGGGTAAAGATCAGCTGTGTTTTTCTGCTTTTACACACTAATTAACTCAGTCATTTCACTGCCTTTGCTGGATGGATTTCAGTCTACTGAAAAAAAAAATCTGGTTAATGCAAGATATTAGATTTTTACTGCTGCGGTAGGCAAAACTGATAGATTTTTTCAATAAATGTAACTGATTTATTACTGTTACAAAATTGGCTGCTTAGAGTATGCTGAAGACAAGTTTTCAATTCACGTATTTGCAACGGATATACTAAATCTGTTCAGGATTGCAGTATAAGCAATTTACATGAAGGGATGTGATTGTAATTCATTGTATTTAGTTTAGAGTTATAAAGCTCATTTGAAAGAGAACTGTAACAAAACTTTAATGAGGTAAGAGCAAAAGCAGGAAGAACAGACTTTAAACATCTCGAAAACGTCCAGAGCAGAATGGAGATTGTTGTTCTATAATGAACCATCAGCATCAGAGCATTAAGAAACATATTGTGTCTTCATGCATAATTTCCAAATGTTTTTATCAGACTAAATTAGCGGTTGTCAGCTAGATGGTTTGCTTACAAACAGTCTCTGTTTGTTAGCAGCTGTTATTGTGATGCATAGACTGTGCAAAGGGGTTATTGGTTCTGTTTAAAAACTGATCCAGCTCTGATGTTATGTATTTAGAACATATAGAGGGTCACATTGGTGCAGAATGGATTTGTCGTATTCTGCCTCCAGAAATCGCTGCTTACACGTATGCGTCCAAAAAATTGTTTGTGTAATGAAGTTGCCACCTGCAGTAGGCCAAACACACACACATATATATACACAGAGTTTTAAGTAGGTGCAGAAGCAGAAAATTACTGCGACAGAGCAGACGCATCAAATGCAATTAGTTCAAGTCTCATTGGCTTCAACATGGGTGTTGTGACTGAGCTTTTGGAAGCTGTATATTAAAACACGTCAGCCACATTGATAGGTTTAACATTTAAAATATATTCGTGGTGATATAAACTAAAACATAGCCATCTATAATGTAGCCATCACAGTATGGTCTTTCACCCCCATCCCTTGTAATTTGGCAAATTCCTCAAACTTAAAAAAGAACACATATCTGATTATCTGGTTATCTTTTCAGGGGACTGTTAAACATGTATAAATGCTTCTATGTCCACCCTCTGTGGCAGCAGCACCATGGGAAAAATCAATCCATAGACATCTTGGCACCCTGTCTGGTTTTGTGTTAATGTCGGCTGTGTTTCGATCCCCAGACAATCAGGAAGGCAGTGACTGGCGTGATGAAGATGACAAACTGCCTGGCCATGAGAACTTGACAGAAAAAGACATTGAACTGTTCAGACAAATCCAGGAGCTGGCACTACAGGTACACTAGAAAAAATATTACATGTCTTTAAAAGTTGGTGAAATGAACAGAGATAGGATAGTCAGGACGAAAGAAGTGAAGAGGAGTCTGTATCAAGTGAGATAGCATGTGCAGGGAAATCTGGAAGAGAGCTGTGACCCTGTGACAAAGGCCATCAGGCTGAAGACGTTAACATTATGTAAACCGAATATGTGGCAGGGAATCTGGGATGAGACTGTGGTGAAAAACAGCAGAGTAAATAACAATAAAATCCAGGTTGTAAAAGATGGAGCCATTTAGTCAGACCAGGTCTGTAGCATGTAGGCACGTTTGTGGGTGGAAAAGTTAATGAGCTGTGAGAGACCATTGTGTTCACCACTGAAACAAATTAATATGCCATGGAACAGCTGCCAGATTTACTACGTATATTCAAATCATCCATTGCTGTAGATCCAGGGCAGGACGATAAGTTCAGGATTCAGTGAGCATCAGAGGTTTGATTTTAAATGTCCAGTAGCTGCAAATAGCAAGAGGTAGTTGAAGGAAAACAGCTTCACTACATGGCAATTAAAGTACAGTGGTGTCATTAGAAATGTACTTGCATATCAAATCATGCATGTGATTAATGGCAAAGCTTAGTCATTGTTTGAAAGGACAGATATAGAGAACTTATACACTGACCATGCTGAGCCTCCAGGATAAAGTTACACTGACCAGTCCTAAGTTAGGCACAGGAAGTTAGTGTTGGTGTCCAAGGACGTGCCGTGTTTGATGGAGTGAAATCTTTAATGACACTGACTGCACTGACAGGTTAGCCTCGCAAGTGTCATTACACTGGAGAGGAGGGATGAAGTAGCTACATAAATGACCCATTTCATGCAGCAGCAGTGGATTTACCAGAGTGGTTTGTTTGGCCAGTATCATTAGAGTCCTATAAAACACTAACCCAGCTGGAATATCCACACTAGTGTTTAAGTGTTTAATGCAGGCGGAGTAGTAAGATTTTACGATGTGAGAATAAGGTCAGTGAGATTATGAAGGCTGAGTAACAGTGGATTTAGAGTATGTGATCATCATACCAGTGACCGGCAGGGATGTGCAGAATAGTCTTGTTAAATTCTAAGGCAGTACTATTTCATAGCTTCACTTAAAGTTTCATCATCATATATGAAGTGGCTTTATGTCTCTGATAATTTAGAAGTAATGAGGAACCATGGGGTTTAGTCACTGACTTAACTGATTTGGCTCTAATGGTATTTTTGGGGGTCCCACTGGTTTTTATGAGTGTGTGGGTTTGTGAGACACACCCAGCGCTCTCTTGAGCTGTCATCCCACAGTGTAAGATCCGAGCCTAGTAGTCCCTGGTGTGCTATCTGTTTGCTTGTCACATGATTCGCTAATCTCTCTAGTAGTAGACCTGGAATTGACCTTTCATGTCTCCACCCCCCTTTCTTCCTTTATCTTTGTTCACCCAAACAGAAAGTTGGGGTGACAGGTCCACCAGACCCTCAGATGCGCTGTCCTTCAGTCATAGAATTTGGCAAGTTTGAAATCCAGACGTGGTATTCGTCTCCCTACCCCCAGGAGTACAGCAGGTAAGCTAACACACCATAATGAAGCAGAACAGCATAATGTTCTTAACTCCCAGTCCCGCTTGTAGGCACAGAAGTCGCCACCTGCGTAATGGAGTTCAGTTATAAGCTTGTTTACAGTACCACCTACTCTGGCAGTTAACCAGGCAGAGCCAAGGCTGTAATTTGAAATCGGATTTCCTAAGGGTGTGTTCATTTAGTTTTAACTGTTTTTATGAAACTGTTAAATAAAATCTGTAATAATACAATTACTAATACATAATACATAATTACTAATCTGCCAAATATTTTCCCATTAATTAAAATAAATATTTGGTCCAAGAAATACAAAAAAGTAAAAAAACAAAGCTCTTCATAATTTCCTAAAGCCCCAGTTGACATATGAGAGGTGATCAAAGTGGCTGTGGCCTAACGTAGGAAGAAAGTGTTAGGGTTAGGTATACAACTCTCCTCACATGTTCACAGAGCTTAACCGAAAATGGAAGTAATTTGTCTGCCATGTTTGAATTCATTGTCCCACATCTTTCCCATGTAGAGGCCCCACTCAAACAAAAAACTGTTACTTGTCCTCATGACCCTTCTTGGGCTTGGATGAGCTCTTGAGACAGAGGTTGTGAATTACTGGAATAAGTCATGTTGTCACTTTAATCGAACTTCTTCAACCCTGTCCACAATCAGTTTATCAATAACTATCGCATTAGAAAAAGAATAAGTTCTAGAGCAAGTAGGACCCAAGACAGCTTCAAAAAAAGGCAACAGATTTCTTGATGATCAGAATAGTTGCCAATACGTGTTCCGTCAGCTAATCATTTAGTGGACCACTCATTAAAGCTCACACTATTTGTAAGCATTCTACATTTAACTCATTTCATTGTACTCCCATTTCTTTTCCTTTCCAGACTACCCAAGCTCTACTTGTGTGAGTTTTGCCTGCGCTACATGAAGAGTCGCAGCATCCTCTACCAGCACATGAAGAAGTGCAACTGGTTCCACCCCCCTGCTAATGAGATCTACAGGAAAGATGATGTCTCTGTATTTGAGGTGAGGAGAAATATGGATTCAGTAATGGTGACAGTTAATGAACTGAAAGACTAGAAGAAAGATGATTTCATGCCAGTGATTAATGGTGGTTGACATTATAACAGCGATAGCTGGGCCTCTGTGAAACATGTCAAACCACATCTGTTACCAAAGCTGCCCTTTATTCTTTAACTCACCTCATAATTGCTCCTATTGTTCTCACTCTATTCCTGCTGATCACCAAAAGCCATGCACAGTTGTCAGAAATATATTTGATTCTTCCGTAGACTTAAGACCCATCAGTTTTTTTTTATTTTATTTTTTTTATGAAGGTAGGAATCACATGCATGTAGCAACTTCATAACTACAGATTATGTTTATTGGTCAGTTCCTAATGATGATTAATTGACACTGTTCTTTTGTTTGTGTCATCAGGGAAAGTCACTGTTATTATTAGAAGAATTCATAATTACCGATTTACAGTCAAGCACTTCTTCAGGGTCTCATCATACAGCAGCAGATTAATTCAGTGGATCATTGTCTGCAGGCCGTTCCCACTGCAGCCTCTTCTTCCCCACTCTGCAGTCCATCCTCGCCCGGAGGAGAGCAGAGATACCTGGCAAGCTGCCAACCTGAAACTCCCTCCTTCTCTTTTCTCTTTACAGCTCTTTGTTTCTTTCTTCCACCCTCTCTATCTGCCAGGGTCTCCAGAGACACCACTGAGATCATTGCCTGACACTAACTTCTTTCACCTTCTGTCTCCTTTTACCTTCACTTTGTTCCACAGCTCTTTAATGGCAGCTTTAAAAACTTAGTGACATTGTTTTTTACGGATATTTTTCTCACCTTTCACAAAACAGGTTGATGGAAATGTGAGCACAATCTACTGTCAGAACCTGTGTCTGCTGGCCAAGCTGTTCCTGGACCACAAGACCCTCTACTACGATGTAGAGCCCTTCCTTTTCTACGTACTTACGCAGAACGACAGCAAAGGTTGCCACCTTGTCGGCTACTTTTCCAAGGTATATCCATGACGCTCCCAGCTTTTCCCCTGTTTTGAAATTACAACTTTGTACTGTCAGTGTCCACGCCACTACCTTGCCTCCTTCATTTTCAAGAAGTATATACCTTTGTAAACTATTATCACCTCTGTGTTACTGTAATAACTCTCATAACAACTGGATGAGCCAAAATGGACAGAATTTTTTTAGTTAAATAAAACCCCACCTTGATGCATTTCTACAAACATACACAGTTTTCCCCTCTGTAGAGTTTGTAGTTGCAGGTGTTCCCATTAACATGCCACCTCGCTGCCAAAACATAGCAGTTAGTGAGCAGACACAGCATCATCAACATCCTGCTGTACAGCCACAAAGACCTGCTCTGTGATGTATTTTCCATGTTTTCTAAAGGTAAAATGTGTCTGTTTTTCCCTTTTTCCAGGAGAAGCACTGTCAACAAAAATACAACGTATCATGCATCATGATTCTTCCACAGTACCAGCGCAAGGGCTATGGACGCTTTCTCATCGATTTCAGTAAGGGCTTAACCAATAAACAATAAACACACTGTGACAATAACAATAATTGTAAAATATATCTATTGATATTCTTCTTGATGGACAGAATAAGTAAATTCAGAAACTTAAAATTGTTGTGGTGTACAACTTCTCTGACTCATTATATCTCTGTCTTTATTTCCTCTCTCCCTCTCTGCAGGCTACCTGCTGTCCAAGCGTGAGGGTCAGCCAGGATCCCCTGAGAAGCCTCTGTCAGACCTAGGGCGGTTGTCCTACATGGCCTACTGGCGCAGTGTGGTGCTAGAGTGTCTCCATGAGGTTCGTGACCGACAGATCACCATTCGACAACTGAGCAAGCTGACGGGGATCTGCCCGCAGGACATTACCACCACCCTACACAGCCTCAACATGCTGGAGCAGCGAGGAGACAGGTCAGAGATGGGACCAGCATGCACTCAGAAAGACACCACAACATTAAGTGTCTTATGTAATAGACAGTGGTTCATACTGTAGTCCCACATTGTTCTAAAGAACCCCAAGATTCCAAGGTAATAGCATTAGTATGCTATTTGACTAATTATAGTGCAATAAGAGACAAAAGATTGCCAGAAGGTGCTCAGTCACAAAGTAATAAAGGCTCTTGTAAAGTCTAATCCAAATGAAATAGAACATGGCCAGTAGCCAGGTTACACCTTGTGTCAACAAAAACAGCCTTTAAAGTAGACTTAAGTAGGATCACAGCTCATGTTGTCCCTATGATAACACAATGTAACTGTCTGATGTATTTGAACTGCTTGACAACTGACAGTGCAGCTGCCTTAATTAATTTATTTCAGATGGATACTTCTGAATACTGGATAATTCTTTGTTCAAAATTAATTTACCATTAGGGAGAATAATGGCCTGTTGCCGAAGTGTAATTTGCTCTATTTTGGTTTAAAACAATGTGTAAATAACTGTCAGTGACTGACAGCATTGACCCATAAAACAGGGCCTTTGGTTGGTTTTTCGAAATCAGTGGAAGCCCCTGATAAAAGTGGAAAAGTTTCACAAATGTGAACATTATCAAGCTTTGGTTAATAATATATACACAGACAAGCTTTTGAAAGTAAGCATATATAGACATATTAAAAATTCTTGTGAATATGCCTGGACATTGTTATTAATCTACACCAAAACAAGTATCCAAGTTGATTTATTTTCTCTTTAGATGAGAGGAAAAACAGTATATAAA